>OX439000.1:41286488-41902425 GCA_949316495.1 Amphiduros pacificus | reverse complement strand
AGGGGTGCATGCTGAGCTCTGGAGTGATCCAGCACTGTCCCTCCCAGGTAAGGGGATGTGTGCAGTGGTAGGTGTACATCCTGAGTTCTCAGATTCCAGTCCTAGCGCCCTCCCTCCCATTTGGAGGGATCCAGCACTGTCAGGCAGTCCAGGATCAAATCCATGATCCCTCCCAGGTAAGGGGATGTGTGCAGTGGTAGGTGTACATCCTGAGTTCTCAGATCCCAGTCCTAGTGCCCTCCCTCCCATATGGAGGGATCCAGCACTGTCAGACAGCCCAGGATCGAATCCATGATCCCTCCCAGGTAAGGGGATGTGTGCAGTGGTAGGTGTACATCCTGAGTTCTCAGATACCAGTCCTAGCGCCCTCCCTCCCATATGGAGGGATCCAGCACTGTCAGACAGCCCAGGATCGAATCCATGATCCCTCCCAGGTAAGGGGATGTGTGCAGTGGTAGGTGTACATCCTGAGTTCTCAGATACCAGTCCTAGTGCCCTCCCTCCCATATGGAGGGATCCAGCACTGTCAGACAGTCCAGGCTCAAATCCAGGATCCCTCCTATGTATGGGGTTTGGTATATTGATGTGTGTAGAAGAGAAGGCATTGGTATCCAACACAGGTAGAGATGCAGTTGTCTCCATAGGTAGATCCATGTTCATCAGTTCACAATGATGAAAATGCATATTTGACAAAGATCCTGTGTTTTGACATTTCATGCACTTCACCATTGTGTTCAACAGTCGCATTTGCAATGGCTTGCTCAGTTTCTTCACATCATTGTATTTTATATCTACAGTGCAAACTGGACATGAAACAATATTCTGTGATTTCCGTTTAAAAACATCACTGATGCAGGATGAGCAAAACATATGATCACAAGTGGAAGAGATCACAGTTTTGTTTGCCAAAATCTGCCTACACACAGAACAAATGTCATATTCCATCTGTGATGTGTCTACGAGCTGCAGTGATCCAGTGTCAAAATCTGGGCAAGTTTGATCAACAAGATCTTTGAATATATCTTTGTTTTTAGGGTCATAGTCCAACTGATTCTTGTTTGTGGGACCTCGTCTGAGCTTCTGAGATAAATAATTTCCACCTTTCTTTTGGTTATTGTGTATACTGCAAACTTCACATTGTTCAGATGCAAGTTGGTCATCAAATGAGTTGTTATTCCACAGTTCTTGTGTGATAGAGGCTTGTGTCTGTGCATTCAGGATAGATTCCACATGTGCCAGTTTGTTAGCAGTACGGGCTTTGAGTGTTTTGTAGCATTTGCTGCACAATTTTGTTGGATGAACCTCAGTCTTGTCTGTGTCAATGTCCACACCATATATATCCCATATATCTTGTTTATAATTAATACAGAGGAATGGTTTTCTCCTTGTCTTTTCCTTCTGAGTTTGTGCTCTTCCTGTACAAATGCGGCACAGATCTTCTAAACATTTCATATGTTTTTCATATGTATGATCTGATTCTATTCCTTCCATGATACTAGTAGGTCTGTACTTGTTGTGATCATGTCTAGAAGTGACCTTCATCACTTCCTTCACAATATTGGACTACACTTACAAAGCAATACCAGACTCCCTAAACCCTTCAAAGCTACACCTGTTTACTTTTACTAATTGGCTGAGTGGCAGACCCTGTAACACTGTACCCTTACATGTAAATATCACAGAAAAAACAAATTTCCTTTGAATGGGAATACATGTGTGCACAGTGGAAATCCCCAAATCGCAAATACAACACCTGTAGTTTTGATTCCGAGTTCTTTGAAGTTAATTGAATAAAGCAGTAATTAAGGATGTTTTCTTCTTACTAATCACAACAACACACAATAAAGATGTGTGCATGATAGATTTGTCAATAAACAAGAAGGCTTCTGTCAAAATCTAGATATAAATTTTCAAGTGATCAAATATACTGATTGACTCTTTACCCTCAATATAGCTCGAATAAAATCATCAAAAGTACATATTTGTTTTACCAGGAACCAACCAATTTTTTCTTTATGATAATAATGAGGATTTATATTTTTCATAAATGTAATGTTTGTATTGCTATAGTGCATGGAAATATTGTTATCAAGTGTTTAATTTTGGAATAAATTTTAGAAATAGGAACATTTTCAGCATTCAAATATATATGTATTGAATGACCTCTATCATATTATAAAGACTTACATTTGATAAGTAATCATGGTAATATTGTATTATCCAACATTATAAAAGTTAAATTTCATAATATTGAATAAAACTTAATATTTTAAAGTTTTTAAAATAAAAGTGCCATCTAAAGTCACTTTTTAAGAAATGCAAGAGTTGCCCATTCAAGATGGCTGCCTGGTCCCAAAGGGGAATTGGGGATCTGATAGCGGGGGATAAGTGGCCGGTCCAGCAGGCAGGGAGGCTCAAAACTAAATGTCCACATTTTCTCTGTTCTGAACTGCTGTGAGCCATATTAAAATCCAAGAAATGAGGCAACTGACCAACCTACCAAAAGAGCATTGGACAAGCCTACATTATTCCTTACACTGAGTGTACATTTACTGTGCGTTCCAAGTGGCAATTGTGCTGAAACAAAGCTTTTATATATATATATATATATATATATATATATATATATATATATATATATATATATATATATATATATATACACACACATATATATATATATATATATATACACACACACACATATATATATATATATATATATATATATATATATATATGTATATATATATATATATATATATATATATATATATATATATATATATATATATATATATATATATATATATATATATATATATATATATATATATATATATACACACATATATATGATATATATGTGTGTGTGTGTGCCTGTAAGTAGAAAGAACTGAAGAGAAGTCAGCTTTAAATCAAGGACACAGTGATACTTACAGGCACACACACACATATATATCATATATATGTATATATATATATATATATATATGTATATATATATATATATATATTGGTTCCATAACTACCTTTTTTATAGTGGCTCCTTTACTGCCTTTTTTTGATTGTGGTTCTATCAATATCACTTTGTACTGGAAAATAGTCACGGGCCACATGATAAAATTCAAGAGTTACGGAGCCACCTTTTATATTCATTTAGTCAATTGGCTCCAATATCTAATTCTTGTTTATGCTCATTAATTACATTGATTGGCACTTTTGATGGTCATTTTATTGTCCCCTAAGCAAAAGAAAAAGTTGGAAAGATTATGTTTCTGAACTAAATACACGTTCACCAATTAAAAAATGCTGGGATATGGTGCATAAAATTACTGGGAAGGGAGGTGGAGCAAGTCTCAAACATCTAAATCATAATGGCCAATTAATTACAAATCCCACCGAAATAGGTAACACAATAGGTCAAACCATTTCCAAGAATTCCTCATCCAATAATTATTCTACAAAATCCAACAAATAAAAAATAGAAAAGAAAGAAACCAACTAAATTTTATATCTCATAACTTGGAAGAATATAATAAATCATTTACAATAGAAGATTTGAAACTTGCTTTGGATAAATCTCATGATACCGCTCCTGGGCCTGATCAAATTCACTATCAAATCCTTAAACACCTCCCTTGGTGCATTTTTAGATACTTTTAATTAAATTTGGGAAAGTGGTAACTTTCCTCTTTCATGGAGTGAAGCCACTATCATTCCCATTCCCAAACCTGGCAAAGACTCATCCGATTCAATTAATTACCGTCCCATTGCGTTAACAAATTGTATTTGTAAAACAATGGAACGAATGATTAATGAGCGTTTAGTTTGGTTTTAGAAACTGCAGCTTAGAAACTCGAAATACCATTGACCATCTGGTAAGTTTAGAAACATTTATACGAGAGGGTTTTTTAAAGGGCGAACATGTGGTTAGTATTTTTTTTTTGATTTAGAGGAAGCGTACGATACTACATGGAAATTTGGAATAATGAACGATTTATATGATATGGGATTAAGGGGTTGTTTACCCCTTTTTATTCAAAATAATTTGTCAAATAGACAATTCAAGGTCTGAGTTGGTTCATCACTTTCTCGGTTCACGGGCCGTGGCGCAATTGGTTAGAGCGCCAGCTTAGTAGCACCAGTTCCTCTGTGGTGATCCAAAGTTCGTGGGTTTGATCCCCGGCTGTGCCGAGATTGAACTCATGATACAATTTCCCATATGAGCTGAGGCCCGTGCCAAAGGGTTAACCCGTTGTCCTTGTAAATCTGTGACCGGGTGGGTTGTCATGTCAAGGACCTGCGACATGACAATTCAGTGAGGCAGCACTATATCTGCAACAAGTAGATATCATGAAATGACTGAAATAATGTTAAAAGTGATGTAAAACCCCAAACAAACAAACATACAAATCATCACTTTCTGATGCATTTGATCAGGAAATTTATGTTGCAGGTCCACAAGCATGCATACTATAGAAAGACAGCTCCAACAACATCTTAATAGAATACAAGAATGGGCTGATCATAACGGATTTAAGTTTTCTTTAAAGAAAACTGTGTGTATGCACTTTTGTAAAACATGGAAGGTTCACCCAGTTCCTGATCTTTATTTAGGCCAAACTCGGATACCTGTTGTGGAAGAAACCAAGTTTCTTGGACTTATTTTCGACAGGAAATTATCTTTTTTCCCTCACATTAAATACGTTAAAAAGAAATGCCAGAAGGCATTAGATTTAATACGGGTTCTTGCCCATACCGATTGGGGAGGGGACCGTAGTATTTTATTGCAATTGTACAGAGCGCTTGTACGTGTTAAGCTTGAAAATGGGTGTATGATATATGGATCAGCACGTCCATCTTATATTAAAATGCTTGATCCTTTACAAAATCAAGGTTTACGACTATGCCTTAGTGCATTTCATACATCGCCTGCAGATGGCTTGGAAGTTGAGGCAGACAATCCTGCCCATGATACTATATTTAATCCAAATTATGTTGACCTTTTTGAAAGTAGCTCTAATATAATACCAACTTTTGGCATTCGCATCAAAGAATCTTTACAATCCTTAAATATAAATCCAAATGGAATAGCCAAATTTCAATATCCAGAAACACCTTCATGGACCTTTACAACTTGAAATATTAATGTAGCCATGTCAGAATTAAAGAAATACTCTACAGATCCATCCCTTTATATAAATAGATATAAAGAAATAAAATCTATATTCATGGGATATCAGTGTATATACACTGATGGATCATTTGGTGATGACAAGGCTGCTGCAGCAGCTGTTAAGGGCAATCATATTTATTCAGAACGTCTGCCAAATAAATGGTCTATTTATTCTGCAGAACTTCATGCTTTTTACCTAGCTTTAGATCATGTGGAGACTTCTCCACATGAAACATTTTTAATATTTCTGATTCTTTGTCTTGTTTACAAGCGTTCAAAGCAAAGGATTGGAAAAATCGTTTTATTTATAAAATCCTTGAACGGCATCATAAACTCTGTACTGAGGAAAATAAAAAGATTCGTTTTTATTGGATTCCCAGTCATATTGGAATCCTTGGAAATGAGGCTGCTGACCAAGCTGCCAAAGCAGCATTGGATAAGTGCCCAATAAATATGCTTATTCCTTGTACAGAGTTCTAAATGGCAATTGCGCTGGGACAAAGCTTTTTTAATAAACTACATGAAAGTAAGCCTGTTTTAGGTAAAACCAAAGGTGCTTGTAGAATGAACCGGAGAGAAGCGTATGTTTTAATGCGTATAAGAATTGGACTCACTGCTATCTTCTTAAAACCGAAGATCAGCCTCAGAGTATTGGATGTCAAAGGGCTTTGACTATCAAACATATTTTAATTGAATGTATCGATTTTGATATTATTATGAATCAAGATTTACATTTGCTATTTGATACTGCAATGATAGTATCGTTTTTAAACCAAATAGGGCTTTATAACCAATTTTAAGTGTGTAGCTCTTGTTTACTTAGGTCATTGACCTATTTATTAAGAACCACAAAACAACAAATGGTCTTTTTAACAATTTATTCAATTCATATTTATTATATACATAACCGATTTTGTTAAAATTCTGTGATGTAAGGATTGTTTATATCTTGTCTTGTTATACATTATTAGGCTGATGTGCCTCTAAGCAACCATTCATTCATTCATTCAATACTGTAGTCATGCTTCATTTATCTTAACAAAAAACTCATTCTTCATTTATTTACGCATTACACATTACATCTACCTTATGCAGCAACCACATTATCAAGACCAGTTAAGGTGTAATTTATTAATACCATGTATGCCATGATACTTATGTCCTCATCAATGAGAAAGTATAGATATCCAAACATACAAACATACAATCAGATGTTCCAACCCATTTGTCATACCATATTTTATGGCATGAGAAATAATGCTTTATATATATATTCGCAAAGGGAAGTTTAGTACTAACCATTTCATATTCAATGTCTCCCATTTCGAGTGATGATTCACATATCCCAACAGCACCTCATGACCGACATGAACTTAAGATAATGTTAAAACGAGGCTGGGATTCCCTCAGAGGGAAGCCCCATTGTACATGTTATCAAAACAAAATGTCTCATATATTAACACGATCAGCTGTTCAGCACAAGAGGGTGATAACAACATGTCGGTACTTTGCTTCCGTTGGTTTGGACAGGAAGTGTGCTGTCCCCGTTGACGAAGTGCGTGCCTTTATAGAGAGATGTATGCAGGCAGTGGGGACCAAGCCTCAACATTCCGCTGCCCTTGCCAGCAACCTGGCCACTGCAGATCACAGGGGTCACTTCAGCCATGGTCTCAACCGGCTAGGCAAGTCACATTCTTTCAACATTACCAAGCACATTGTATACAACTTGACCATTAACAAGCACATTTTACATTTGTATAAATGATAAACTTGATACATTTGAAAAATAATTTGCAATTCATGTGCAATGCATTTATTGATCATGTTTTTTATGCAATATCTATTAATTACTTCCAATTTGTTGGGGTATATTTTGCTATATTGATGTTAAATATTAGTTACAATGATAATGAATACCTTAAGTACCGTCTTGGAGTATATGTACTCCAATGTACCATGATGAGATGCGTGTCAGTTATTTACTTTTTGATATTGTTAGGTTGTACTCCAATGTACCATGATTAGTTGCGTGTCAGTTATTGAATTTTTGCTATTGTTAGGTTGTACTCCAATGTACCATGATTAGTTGCGTGTCAGTTATTGAATTTTTGCTATTGTTAGGTAAGTACTGCGATATAAGATCAAATAATACATCAGGGGCGTACCACTTATCTGAATTGCCAGATTTTTGAACTACTTATACTGATGGTGATAAATGTCGGCTCTGGCTACATTTTTGTAATTTTCCTTTTTGTAATATTCTGGTCAAATATGTAGTTAGTGAAATCTTGTATGATTGAGACATATTTAAGTAGTATACTACAATTTATATCCTGCATAAAAGAACAGATATTTTAGGTTTTTCAAATTATTACATTCAAAATTATTTCATATTCATTTCTATTACATTTGATACATTCAAGTCTATACCTCAAGATCAATTTGTGCTTCCTTCCCCAAGCATCCTGTAGAAGGGTCTCCCCAATATGCTAAGATATATAATTTATATTTAGCCTACCCGTTTCTCAACCGTGGGGCTCCAGGCAGATTGGCAAAGCTCACCAGATCTCTGGTAGCTTCCGTAGCCCTGTATGATGGGACAACCTTGAAGGATAAAGAAACTAGGTCCTTATTTATGGTCAAAATTAGAGCCATAAAGTTGTCTGGAGTGATTGCATTAGCATGGCATTTCACAGTTACAATGAGTTTCCCCAGATGAGCATACTGATGTAACTGATGTAATGTATGTATATCCAGATCTATTCCTCGTTATATTCAAGGTACATTGACAAATGCTATAACAGGAGCTCGCTGGTAGTTTGGATAATGTATCTTAATCATGTTAATGTTTTGCAACTAGGGTGATGCCAAAAGAAAACATGCAAAATGTATAAAGGACGTCATTCAATTCAATATTGGCGGTGAGCCCTTGTATTGCTGAACAAGTTTGAGTAAATTAAAAGTTGTCATCTCCTTTCATAGAAATGTATGTCAGAGACATAAAGTCAGGCATAACAGTAAGCAATTTGGAACCTGATATATTGAGAGAAACATCAGCGACAGCACATGTTAATGGCAACAACCTTCTGGGCCCAGTGGTGGGAAAGTTCTGTATGGACACTGCTATCACGAAGGCAAAAGAAACAGGAATAGGATGGGTTGTCGCTAAGGGTAAATATTTTTATTATTTATAAGACAAAGTGCTTGTCCAAAAGAACTAAATATAGGTATAGAACCATTTTTTCACAAAACCTTATTTTCATATTTACCTATATTTGTTGTAAACTATTAATTTTGCTGTATCAGGTTCAAATCACTATGGCATTGCTGGCTGGTATGCTATGAAGGCCAGTGATCAGGGGTTATTGGTAAGTCCAAATGATAACGTTTTACCTCTTGAATTCCAATTTTGAAATAAAAATGAAATAATGTAATGAGATCAATGATTGTATGTGATGTGTTTTATGTTTTTCTAGGGAATGTCTTTCACCAACACATCACCTTTGGTGCTACCGACGAGAGCTAGACAGGTATTGAATACAGACCTCTAAAAAATAACTTTTAACTGTATTTAGAGAAGCAAGATGACAAATTATGAAACATTTATAACAAATTATAATTTACAATACAAACATATAAGTAATTGTGACAGATGAAATAATATAATTGTGTTTTTAGCCCATGCTTGGTACTAATCCTATAGCCTTAGCAGCCCCTGGTAGAAATGGTGATGATTATGTACTGGACATGGCAACATCCTCTGTGGCTCTTGGAAAGGTAACATAATTTCTTGAAAAACATATTTGAAAATGCAAAAATATAAATAAACATAGCTTCAGAAACAAACTATTCTATAAAACATTTGTTAACCTGTAAATACAATATGTTGTTATATATAAATTCTCAGCAAGCTTGGTTGAAGGTTATTGTTGTCTTGACTTCTCTGTGCTGTTCTGTCCACAGACTAGTATAATTAGGTTGAAAGTTAACATGAAATGGGAAAAAATGTTAATAATAAATGAAACCAAGCTTTCTGGAAATCCTACAAAGGTTTACTATACAATACATTTGGTCTCCAGATTGAGCTGGCAAATGTGAAGCAGGAGAAGATCCCGAGTGGATGGGGTGCAGACAGCAAAGGCTTGGTATGACTCCTTTAGTTATCTCAAAGTCATGAACTATTCCTCATGACCTTATCTGGCAGCCTGATATTTATCTCACCATATTGTCATGACAGTGATAGAAATAGTGTCGTATTTATTTCTTTATTCTCTTGTCCATTGTATATATGCTTGCCCCATAATTTGGAAATTATGTTGGTTTGTTCTATGAGAGAGTGCCAAGAGCAATTTCCAATTAATTTAATTTCAAATTGATGGGTATAGTAAACATTAATATAATTCACTTGAGTTGAGTAGCTGCTGTTGTGCATTGATAAATAACGTCATTCTCTACACTGCAGGAATCACATAACCCGAAAGAAGTTATTGAGGAAGGTGCATTACTCCCACTAGGTGGCTCTGAAATTTCCAGTAAGTGAATTTTCCAGTAAGATTTTATTTATGAAATAGAAAAATGACATAATTGATGTCAGGAGACTTTCTTTTGACAAGTCACTGAGCGCTTGCTGACGTGAGAAACAACCCAATAACAGATGTGACATGTCCAAAATAATCTTTCCAAGAAGGATTCGAATCCAGGACCTTCAGGCATTGGAGATAGACATCTTGCCATTTACATCACATCCCAAACACGACAATACGATAGTTTTGAATCTTTGTTTAAAGAACATTAAACATACTTTTACATTAATTTTTCAGGTGGTTATAAAGGATATGGATTAGCGATGTTGGTGGAAATTTTTTGTGGAATTTTATCGGGAGCGGAATATGGAGGAAATATCCGGAAATGGAAAACCACAGAGAAAGTTGCAAACCTTGTAAGAATAATCACTATTGTCATTTTAATTCAGTTAAGATAGCTCTACATGCTGTGCCACAAGTGCACTTTCATAAAATTTAAATGTTTTATTTGTTTTATAGAAATGTAAAATTTATATGTATTTTTATTGTTTATTAGGGCCAATGTTTTGTTGCTATAGACCCTACAGTATTTGAGTCAGGTTTCTCAGAAAGGATGCAGAATTATATGGACAGTCTCAGGAATGTTGACCCAGTAAGTTATTGGTTTTATATTTAAATTGGACGACAAGTAGACATGACAATTTTTGGTGTATATATTATTATTATTATCTCAGTTCTCATTCCATGAGTGTATATATTCGATTCTTTCAATCTTTTTGCGGTTTGCCCTTTTTAGGCAGAAGGAGAAAATGAAGTACTTGTTCCTGGTGACCCAGAGAAAAAGCATATGAGTAAATGTGATGAGCAAGGCGGTATACAGTACCACCCAAACGCAATAACACTCATGGTATGTGCTATTAATTAACGCTCTTGATATTGATGTGCTATTCATTCATTCATTAATTCAATCATTAAGGCTTTTGGTGCACAGAACATATTTCTAGATCAATATTAACAATCAAGTATGATATCAGCTCTTAATCGAAATCAGGTTAGATTTCAAGACCTTTCTGGTATCATGAAGAATATTTATCTGTTTTGCAGAATAAACTGGCCAAGGAATTGCAAGTTGGACCAATAAGGACACTGCATTAATGCCGAGACCGTAGATATCCTCAGGAAATGGAAACAATATGCCTTCTAAAGTTTATAGCCATGGCCATGTAAATTGAATATGATGTTTTGGGTCTTTTAAATAACCACAAATGCACAGAAAATTCTCCTTGGTGATTTAATATTCTGAAGATTCACTACCTTTGAGATCTGAAAAAAGAAAAGAAAATCAACTTTCCAGTCAGGTATTCAGTTCACCAAATCTTAATTCTACCTGGCAATCTAACATAAACAGTCATTCCTGTTGTCTGTATATTGCTATATTTTTATATTGTATTACAATAACTTATGGCTACCACTTACAATGATAATATGTGTACGAAATATGCAATAAATGTTCTGAATTTAACTTAAGTTCTCTATCAGCTCCCAAACTCTATACGAACACCGATTAAAACTGACCATTTTACACTTACACTAAAAATGATATGAAACAAATTGATATGTAGTGTCATCGCACTTAATAATGGAATTTATTTTTCTTTCAATCCCCATAACATTTTAATGAGGAAACAACACATGGTAACGTTGTTTTTGTTATAGAAATTATCAATGAACAGAAATTATCAATTATCAAATCCAGCAATCATTTCATATTATTTAAGTGACATTTCTTTTGGCATTATTCGTGTCCCTCACAACCTGGGACCCATGCGGTATTTGAAATCATCCCTACACATTGGAAACTATAAGATTGTCTGGGATGGTTAGCCATTATTGGAACTCAGCTCTCTCCTTAATAAGCATACCACTTGCAGAGAAGCAAACATCTCTCTCAGGAAGCCAGCCCCTGGATGATCGACCATATCAAGAATTAGAGGTCACTTAAAAGAAGGCAGGAAAGAAAACATAAAAAACTAATATGCAAATTTATCAGGAAATCTACATAGAAATAAATATAATTATCTGCAGAAGACCTCCCAATCCAACCATTTCTCTCAAATGGTTGAGAAGAAACTATTTGGGGTCATTGATGCCCATAACACAATATAAGGGGCATGCCTTTGCCTACGATAGATGATCCTGTATCTCAAAGCAAACAAGTTAAATTATTTTTTTCTTTGAAAAAGTCATAAAATATGCAATGAGATGAATAATGTACCACCTTCCCCAGTTCTGCCAACATATGTCAGTGTGAACAATACAAAGGATACTACAAACAATGACCACTCTTATTTTGATTCATATCATTATCTGCCACAGACGTTCTGAAGTTAAAAAGGAGAGCTACTAAAAGATCACATGAGCTTGACCCAATCAGCGTACAAGGAACGTAGTAAAGAATGGATTAAGGTCATTTAGTTAAGGCATGTATTGAATACTATTGCAAGAGTGGATGGATGATCAGTGTAAATGCACACAATAAATTGTATTTATTTTAGACACCACCATAGCATTTATTTAAGACACCACATCCACTATTATTGAGGGTCTTTTAAGGTGTAATGTTTGTTCTATTTGCTTTTGCAATATCATTGTTTCATGTTCTAGACTATTATTCATCTACCTTTACAATAGTCTTAAAACATACCAAAATGGCATGTATTTGACTAAAGCTATGCCAGCTGATAGATTGAACGGTTTACTTCATACTTTAACCGGTGGTGGAGGTTTTACATAATGTCTTTCAGGAACTCCTCATGGGTATTTTATGATTTTGTCCTCTTACATGGCATGTTCGTTTTAATCTGATTAAGGACCTCACTTGCAAATAAAACCTATTGATATTGTTTTTGTACCTAAGAATAGAAATACACCCAGGTATTATAGTTTCAACTATTTGATTTGTGTAAAATGCATTACAGTTGTATTGTTATTTTGACTTTGACATACATAGCACACATACACGGGGTTGTGTAAACACTGATGTTCATCATTCTTGCAGTGATAGGCAAGAATAAGTGATAAATTACTAACAAACGATTTTTGAGCGTATCTTACAGATTATAATTTAGAAATGAAGGGGATATAGTTGTTATGTTCTTTAATGTGTCCCTTATTGAATCTCATATTTTTAAGCATGCTTGAATCAAGGTGGTCTGCACTGCAAAGCTGTACAGTGCGTAGTGACATAATACCATGTTTAATCGTGATTAATATAATATTTGCCTGACACATATAAAGCTTTCCATTCATGATACAATATATCTTGTGCAGCCATCACATGAGTAATGTATCTCGACATTAAAAGTGCCTAGTCCTGTGTAATAACATTTTATTCCCAAAATTGTCAACTGGCATATTGAAACAGTTTAAGTTCGCGCTGTATTTAAGTACAAAGTTATAAAGTACTTTCTTTCTATTTGTAAGTATTCTATGGCATTTCATAATTCACCTTAGAATACTTCAGTATTATGCGTGGAAAAGTGCTTGAAAATCTCATTTCATGAATGCTTTTAGACAACGTTATTGCAACGTTATTGTTTATTGTACATTTTGTAATGCATACTTGAAGAGCACTGAATGATCTTAATGTGTCGATGTGCCATTAAGAATCCACTCATTCATTCATGTTTTATCAAAGTGCAAATGGGAAATTGAACTTTAATAGTTTTATTCCTGTTTACATATATGTAGACAATCTGTCTATGCTTTATTAAGGAACAGATATGTAATTTAGTTCTAAATTATGCATGGCTCCTTGTACTAGGTCAATCTAAACACAATCACAATATTTATTTGGCAATATATTTCAAAATGAAGGATTCCATAGAGTTGAAACTTTGAAACAATTGCTCTTCTGTGGAGGCATAATATGGGATAAAATCAACAATGCTATGCTACATACATTTAATATATGTTAATCTCCCCATAAGAATCCCCATAAGAATCTCTATAGGCACTTTACATAACAAGGTCAACTGATTTAAATAACAGTTGGCCACAGTTGTCGACTGGTTGTGTGTGGCTCCAAAAACCTTGGCCTGTTTATTTCAAATCGCGCATTCTGTTCAACCAGGACTTGCCAGTATTGTGCCACAGAATAGCGTGGAATGAAACCCATTCAAAGCACTGTCATTTGATTGATGATACAAAGTATTGCGGCAATGTGCACATTCATGAACACCATTCTCACTAATAATCATTCAGTGGATAATTTATAGTACCAAGGCAATAGAAGAGTATACGAAGAATGCTACACCAAATTAGTTACACTGATGCATCGTGGGATTGTTACTTAACGTGTCTTCAATCCCATATTTTGAACTTTGGTGCTTTTGTTATCTTTTATATGCATCGCATTGTCTCATGCAAGTATTCATGTATTTGCCAGTAGTAAATCAAAGGTGACCACACAACCAACTGCAAACACCAGTGATAAACATATAAACAGACAAAGACACAAAATTGTGATAACATACATAATTGTCAAAGCGGAATCGGACATAATGTTTTTCATTCAGGGCAGCATCTTCAACGTATTAATTTTGTCTATTTTGCAAATCAGCCATGGGGCGAATATTCTTATTTACCCCTACGATAGAGGATTTAATTCAAGGATTGTGGACATAAGAAAAATAGGACAGGAACTCATAGAGAGAGGGCATAATGTGAGCATATTGATAAACGTTGAGGACAAACAGTTCTTGGAAACGCTTCATCCAGTGACATTTTACCTGTATCCCACACCACAAAATGTTTTGAAAACCACCGACGCAGAGTACATGAGAATGGCTTACACTGCCACAGAAAACGCCACGCAAATACAACTCGTCAAGACAGTGTTTGACACAGAAATGGCTTACTGCAAAAATCTCCTTGAACAAAGAGACCTTTTGGACAGCATCAAAGTCCATGGGTTTGATGTAATGATCGTAGATTTGATGCATCAGTGCGGCCGCATTTTGACATATTACTTTGACCTACCAACTATTGCATACCACACTATGGGGCTTACTATGGACAGTGCATTTTTTCCCAATATTCCATCGTTCACACCATTGCCTACATTAGGACTTTCAGACAACATGGATTTTAAAACAAGATTTCTGAACACACTAGGGATAATAATAGCACATGTTTTTGTGAACCCTACTTGGTACGGGAAATTTGATGAGTTGAAAGCGAGGCATGGGATGAACGAAACCCTACCAATAATAGATGCTTATATAGATAAATTAATAATGACCGTGTGCGACTTTGCATTAGACGCCCCGAGACCTGTAACCCCTAATGTGATATGTGTAGGGGGATTACACAACACTCCCCCACGACCACTGGAAGGAAAGTATGAAAATATTATAAATAATTCCAAAAATGATGTCATTATTATTTCATTTGGCACTCTATTGCCCGAGATGGCAGCAGAAAAGTTAGAAGTTATATTCAAATCACTGGAAAACATCACACAAACTGTGATATGGCGCTATAAGGGTGCTCTCCCTGACAAAGTAAGTAAGAACTTACACATAGTAGACTGGATGCCGCAGAATGACCTCCTAGGTCATCCCAAGGTCAAGCTGTTTATCACCCATTGTGGTTCACACAGCACGTATGAGACTGCCTACCATGGCGTACCTGTTGTTGCCGTTCCTATTTTTGCTGACCAATTTGACATGACAATAAAATTAGTGGACAGAGCCAAAATGGGAGTAAAAGTAGATTTCAACACAATGACAGCTGAGACATTGAACATCGCGATTGAAGAAGTGTTAAAAAACAAAACGTACACTGAAAACGCAGAACTAACATCACGTCTCATACGAGACCACCCAGTGTCTGGCAAGGAACGCTTCTATTTCTATGTTGATTATGTTATTCGCCATAAGGGCATTCCAAGGTTACACATGGAACCTTTAAAGACTCTAAATCTACTACAGCTTTATATTGTGGATGTTATATGTGCCATATCACTGATAGTACTTTCCACTGTCCTTATCATATCCTGTTTTGTATGGAAGGCCTGCAGTTTTGTCTTCAAAACGTTTCCAAATGCTAGCAAAATGAAAACATCCTGAATACATACAGTTTGCTGCACGTGAATTCCGGACGTGTAATTTCCTCCAAAGAATTCAGCCAAATTTTAAACCTGCATTATATATAATTAAAATACCGGGAAGTGGAGACAATTCGATCATGGGTGAAATCGGCCTGAGTAACACAGTTGAGAGATTAATAGATGTATGCCTTACATAGTTTATAATTGAAGGACTGGAGATGATGGGTTCGACTCCATACTGGTAAAGGTTGACTTGACATGACCATTGCTGCTGAAATAACATTCAATTCTAGTTGAAAATATAAATATCTGGAGTGGCTGATATCCCGATGAGCTCTTTTCAAATGGGGTGGTTTCTACCATTTCACATGTAGTAATAGAATGAGGGTAATTTAAATAACCCTCATTCCATAACATAAAGTGAGTCAAGGACCTGAAGGTGAAACAATATTGATCTTCAACTAAATTTGCTTGTGAATTTATCACAATTATATTATAACTTATAGAAAATGGCAAGACCTTTCACTGGGTGAAGTTATTAGTCAAGATTGAAATTAGAATGAATAAAGGCTCCTAAAATGTCTTACAGTATTTGAGGGTTGTCCATACAAGAATAATGAAATTGTGATATGCCTACGTTTTATACATATACATATTCAATATATGCATTATAAACAAATATATATACATGGGAAGAGAAATATGGACACAGTGCTCAATTTTGATCCTTTTAAAGGAAATTGTACTATATGAATGTGGAAATATGGTCATATGGAATTTCCCCTTTCACAATCATGCCGAATTTACATAAAGGTATGAATTACTCTCATCCATATACAATATTACATTTACTTACCCTCATCACTTGATTTAGTTACCCTTATCCTAATTAATTTTGTATAAAGTTGTTTTTCTACATAAAATAAACCAAACTTTTCATAAAGTAACACCAATAATGTGTTGAATATGCAACAATGATTTGACATTTGGTATCATTATGTTGCTCAAATCAGGATATAAACAATTTCATCTGTCAAATCCATGTTATCCACTTATATGAGTTGAATAAGGGTTATTTAGATTACCCAGATGTTATTGTCACCTTTGATCTGAAAACATGTCATATTATATTATGCAAACAAAACATTTGCTGTAAATAAAATTATAAAATGGCATGACGCAATGTTTTTATGTTGGCATATTCACAACTTGTTTCCATGGCAAGACGTTTCTGACCATTACCTTTATAGAATATTAGACAATAAGGAGCTTACTTGAACAAAATATATTCAATATCACACTTTATTTTGAAACATGTTCCTTCTGCATGGAAAGCAGGGAAATCTGACTAATTCAAATCTCACAACCTCAGAAACCATCCTATGAACGTGGAAACCTGAGAAAATATAATTATTTATACATAGATTATTATCTGCCACCAATATATCTATTTATATGGATGAATTGTTTAAAGGTGTGATCAAATTTCCGGATCCTCCCAACTCCAAGTGCTGCAGAGAGCGCACAACTGTAGATTAGATTAGATATTCCTTCCTGATAATGTATATAAATTACATACATCTGTGCCTGAGGGATATGACACTGATGCTCTAAGGTTCAAGTCATTTGAAATTCAAATTTCATCGTTTATCGCCCCCATTTGACAAGTAATCAAAAACTAGAGGATACGACGCTCATTGCTGCATTTGAATATATAATTGGTGATGTTAGTAACAGAGTCAATTTTTATGATTCAAAACATTCTGACCTTTTTCCAAAATATTACATAATGATATTCCTGTGGATTCTACTTTGTCTTATTGTAACTCGCTGTGTCGCTACTGGTAGGTTTCAAAAACATTATTATTATTATATAAACGTCTGAAAGTTGTAACCTATTGTTGGGCTTACTATATTATATACAAATACATTTTTTTATAAATTTTAATTAGATATAATAACCTTCCAAATGTTGTAACCCATTGTTTTGTCTTACAATTTATTTTAACCGAGGAAAACAGATTTGTTATCAGGTCGCATTGCATATTCCGAAACAGTTGTAATTAAATTCATTATTGATTTATATAATCATCTGAACTTAAACAAATTGAAAGGAAAATAATTACACAAAATCTAATTTAAATGAAATAATCTTCTAAAAGCAGAAGGTAGCCTATTATTGTATTATCTTGCTCTATATTAACAGGTGGAGGCTCCTCTATAGTATACCTGGACAGGCTTGTGCCGTACCCATACATCAGTGACCGCTATGTTAGTCCCGGCCAGTGTGGGAAGATGGGAGGCAGATGTCTTGTCATCGGCTCCTGTGCAGATAACGTTAAGAACGGCCCTTTCATCTGCAGCAGGACCAGTGTATGCTGCAGAAGACCCTTGATTCTTCCCAGATATGCATTTGAGAATGTTCTCCTACGACGTGCATCGCATTACAATGGGTACTCCAACGAAAGACCCTTAAACGACCAAGGATTTGGACACCATAATGGTGAACCGGTTCATGCAATAGCATATGACGGAGATGGAAATTACAACAGGGGACACTATACTGATCTCAGCAACGTCTACCCAGGCCGAGGTGGTGGGGTGTATTACCTGTCCCAGGCGCATGCGCCGGATGCATATGATTCACCTCAACCCAGATCGTATTACGGAAGATCTTCATACTTTGCATGATGGATATCTACACATGATACGCCTAAGATATTTATAATCTTCTATCTGATTATATGTGTCTTGATCAATGTAAATATATATTAATGTGAGTGAAATTGAAATAAACGTAATATGTTAATGTGAGTGAAATTGAAATAAACGTAATTATATATGGTAAAAGGAAAAATTGACCAATTTCATCTTTATGTTTACATTTTGTAATCACTAAACAATTGTAAACGTGAAGAACACAGCAATTGATTGAGTATAATGTTTTAGCTGGTCTACACACAGGGACACTTCAAAAGATTAAAAGATTAAAAGCTCATGATATTGGTTTACCAATATCATCAGCTATCTGCAAATCAAATGATAAGTTAGGTTTGATCTCAGCTGCCGTTTCAGAAACTGTAAATCGTACCATCAAAATTTGTATTTTGAGACATGGGGAAAAGGCTATTTTTCTGAGATTATTCCCTGGAAATGTTAAATTTACACCTCATTGGATACATTGCATACTGCTCTTCTGCAACATTACGGTTTTAGTTTTAATATTATCGGATAAATCAACACTATCTTTGATAAATATTGAAAGGGTGAAACCCAGCAGATCACTCATACAAAATTTAAAAGTGTTACTATAAATTTTTTTGCAAGAAAAATAATATAAAAGGAAATATTATCTGACCTCAAAAGCATATCGAACAAAAAGGGCAGAATATGTTGACCGTATTGAAAACGTCATGAGCAGACATCAAAGTTTTGTTTTGTGCTTCATGTGTTGTTATTTTTTCCGCTATTTGCAGATCCAATTTGAAAATTACTGGGTTTAGTTGAACAAAAGTGCTATGCTATACATATGCCTTCCTACAAACCATGTCAACAATTAATTAATTTACCCATTTCTGATGGGTCAATTGGCATATTTCGATGAGGTTGCCATAATTACAAAACAATTACATTGTGGCAAATCTCGGATATCAGTAATTGGGATGACCTCTCTCTCTTCCTGACCTTGTTAACTTTTTTTGACAATGAACCTGAAAGCATTCTTGATAAGCATGTCGCCTTCAAGGAAGCTAACTTGTAAGAAGCCCGGCTCCCTGGTTGACCAAGGAAATGAAAGTAGAAACTTGAAGAAACGGGAAATGTGATTTGAACGTAAAATGAATATTTCTGGAGCGATACAATTCACAGAGAAATAAATAGAAGTCTACTTTAGATTTCTCAAATGATTTATTTTTTATTGGGTGTACTAGGTGTACTCCTATGCCTGATAACAATTTTTATCTTGGATAAATTGAGAATCTGAGCACGAAAATGGAGAATATTTCTTCAGGTACATCCACTTTACCAGATGGCATTGTGAATAACATGCACAGCGGCCAAATACACGATGACTCTCGTCTTGAGTGTTTTACCGCTCTATGCCTATGTCTATGTGATAATGCAAAAGAAACACCCTCAGTTACTCTTCGAAAAGAGTAGGGTATTGAGTCCCGGCGACAGACTTCTATCTTACCTGATATAATCTCAACAATGCTAAAAAGGACATTAATGCAAACAATTTTCTGATTAAGGTCTCCAAAAGTTGAGTTAGATACTGGTCTGTATATTTTGTTTGTTAATTCAGGACCTGATAATTGTCATTTACAAATAACCAGAAAACTTTGGCCCATGTGCCTTCCTGGCCGATGTACGGTAGCTCAATGGTAGAGCATTCTTGAGACCCATAGTTTCCTGGTTCGAATTCTGGCTAGATACTATCAAGCACTGTGAGCAAGACATTATTTGAAATTAGCGCTATTTAAATAAATGTTACATTTTTTTCACTGCAGCTTACTGTTGGGTGCCTCTTTGTTATGGGACACTTTAGGGACTTTTATAATGTGAATTGTCGGGTGCTTTTAATTGGACAGCGTTGGTGCTTATAAGTGGACACTGTTGTCTTGTGCAGAAGGGTGCAGTTGGGGTATTTAGGTAGTGGGAAACTGTTGGCCTTTGTGGAGTGGAGCAATGTTTCTTCGGCCACTGATTGAAAGGAAGATATATCTTAGTCAGCTGATGCTGTAATAAAATATAAAATAGCAAATGGTATTGCACTAAACTGGCATGCATATACATGTACACAAATATGTATATAAATATTGTGGGGGCCTTTGTGTAGTGGGGCACTGGCTGGGACCTTTTGCAGTGGTACACTTTTGGGGGCCTCTGTTTAGAGGGACATTTTTGGGGACTCCGTGAAGTGGGGTACTGGTTGGAGCCTCTGTGTAGTGAGATGATTCTAGATCCACTGGTTGAAAAGGAGATATATCATAAGTATTTAGGTAAAAACAGTCTTTTTCAATTCCACCGAATAGAATTTTAAGTTCTACCAAGAAATAAAAGCACCACCAGCAGGCCTTGTCTTGTATTACTTGTATGTATATGAATTGTTTATAATAATTATTATTAATTTCAAGGACAACTTGGGAGGGAAAATCTTTACAACATTTCTTAAAATGAAAGATCAACATATATGTGTCAGCATGTAATCTGAAAACCTTTTTTCAGACTGGCGATAGCAATTATGAAAAAATGTTCCTTACTTTGAAAAGGAACCAATGAAAATATCGTTTAAATATTGTTTATGAAATAGGCTATAGCTAGGACAAAAATCAACACTTTACAGCTTGGTCTATCTTGGCGAATTGATAAATATGATAATTGATTAAGGAATCACATGTAAATTAGCCTCAAATTCAAAATTGATACACTTGCTAGTAGTTGGGTGATCCTAAACCTTTGATCATATGGTGCTTATCAAATATTATTTATACATATGCTAATAATGAAACACATGTATGTTTAAGGAAAAAAAACTAAATTAGTCCTTATGATTTATGATATTTTTATTCAGTCTTACAAAATTATCTTTTTTTAATGACATAAAAATAATAATCATATATTGCCACACACAAATGATGTTTTTTATGAGTGTTTTATTAGCCCCTTATTATATAACTGTAAAATGTAATCAACACATGTAGTCAAATACAATTATTTTAGAAAATGATCCAAAAAAGACACCATATATTTTCATGACATAGAAATACATTTTGACAATATAACCTAATGCAATGAGAAATAAGAAAAAATACGAAGCTATTGTATTCAAAATAATATCAATAGTACAAGAGATAAATTTGTACAAACAATTATTTGTACACAGAGAGAACTCTTCAATTGAGATTTGAGATGTCCAAATCAAAGAAAATTTCTGAAGATTATTTCCAGCCGCCTCCATATCCACCGCCATATCCACCCCCATGACCTCCGCCGTATCCACCCCCATGACCTCCGCCGTATCCACCCCCATGACCTCCGCCGTATCCACCCCCATGACCTCCGCCATATCCACCCCCATGACCTCTATGACCGTGACTTCCATGTCCTTGGTTAAGGCAATTTTTTATGACAAAGGGGCTGTTGCAACAGAAAAATGTAGAATTGCACCGAAATCTATGGAAACAGGCATTGTTTCCATATCCGATTCCTCCATGGAGAAATAAGCCAAGGGTTCCTCCGAAGCATGTGGTGGCGAGAGTGCAGGTGCCTCCAATCAGTGAGCACACCGCCTCACCTATGGCATCTGTCAGTAGGAAGTGAGCCAGACTGTGGCCATACCCTCCTCCTCCTCCTCCTCCATAGCCTCCATGATGTCTTCCGGGGAACCAGTGGTTACTTGATGCTAGAACCATGGTAACAGTTATATTAATACTTTAAGTGAATGAGTACAGCTTATAGTCAGTAATATGGTTATCACAAGATAACTGCTTTATCATATATCATCAAAGAGTAATGATTATTGATAAAACAATGAAATGGTTAAACTCACCTATAACGACAAGCAGTAAAACCACAAGACATGACAGAAACCTTGCATAAAACATATTTGTGTAAACTGTGCTCTGGTCACCAATCTTAATCTAGCAACACGACAACAAATTATGCTTTGAATAAATAAACAGAGACACGGTGAATGCCCTTGACAGTGCTATCATAAGCTTAGCGGTTGACAAATGCAAAATTCTCAACATGTGTCACACTGCAGAAATAAGAGTCATTTAATGAGAGCTTAGTTTCGTCTCCTTAAGTGCCTCAGGGTAAATGAGAATATTCGATGAAAAGTAAAGCATAGAGGTCCAAGATATACAACACTTAATTCAGTATTACATTGCTAATGTTTGGCATTTATGGTTATTAAGCAATCAAGGTAAAGATGATCAAAATGTATAACATGCCCATCGCCGTGTGCAGGCCCACATGTGAACCCACAAAGATACTGATTTGAAATAATCGTGGCTAGAATGTGTTGACATATTTATCACTCACTACATTACAACTATACCATAATATTAGAATGCAGGAAATGTCGATCCATATTGCTTGTATAAGGTATACAGAAATATAAAAAATCAGTTGTGAAAAATACTAAATATACATGCCAAAATTTGAGTTTTTATAGAAAACCACCGAAGAGACTAGAAGAGTGGAAACTAGAGTGGTCACCAGTCCACAAAGCAGAAGGGCCTGTCAATGTGTATTCTTAGTATATCCTGCAGGGAATGCATAGCCTGCGTCATAGACGCGAGAAATAATAAGGCGCCCGGGGGACCACTGTTATGTAAACCAAATGACTAAAAATGGTTTAATTAAAATCTGTGGTGCTGTGAAGACCTCTGCATAGCCTTTGCATCAGGTACATATTCAATAATATATTCTTCCTCATAGTTTAGGGAAGATTACAAACGTATAACGAGTTCACCATCCTGTATTGATAGAACTGATTATCAAAACCTGGCCAATGTCACAATTAACAAATTTATATATAAGACAATATTTTCATGCTGAGAGCAATACAATTTATTATTGTCTCAGTTTCATGTAATAATCATTGAATTAGAGAAGATGATTTGACTTTCACTTTTCTAAATCCCAATTCGAGTGTATATTATGAAGGAGAATTACGATCCACTGTACTGGTCTGTGAGATCTCTTGGTATGAGCTTGGAGTAATTACAATTATAATTACTCCAAGGTATGAGTGTTTCGTTTCAGGCAGATGTTATTTTGAGGGGAAATGTGGCTTTCAAAATGTACGTGGCGTTTAAAAAAGAATTACGCCTTCATTAGACATTAACCTACTTACATTACTAATTTGTAAACAAACATAATTGCAGCCGACTACTGTAGTTACGATTTTGACATTTAAGATCATTATACTTAATAAAACAACCGTGGCCCAGAAGGAGTGTGCAAAACACTACATTTTGATACCATAATCATGTTAATCTGACAAGTGGGAACAAAGTTATGAAATGTTGTCATGTCAAATTGAAGATCCTCGCAGCTTGAGTTACAGGTTCGTTAAATCCACTGCGATGACATCATTCACATTGGCTCCAACAAATGATCATATTCTATAATTATTGTGTTTCCATGGTTACTAATATATTTCTTATCTGTGAATTTCCATTTATTTGCACATCAATGATCATATTATTTTGTAATTTATGGAATTTTACATCGGAAAGTATCTCCTTATTAGTTACTTCTTTTTCCAGTCATGAATGTCATGATGTCCTTGACCTTGTACATTGCCGTGCTCATCCGCATGTACAAAAATAGCATTTCGGTTGTTGCCATTTCCATATCCTGCTATGTAGCCACCCTCATCGGATATATGATGATGTCCATGGCCATGGCCATGTCCTAAGCCCCCATGTCCCCTATGAACATAAACCCCATGACCGTGTCCCCCATGACCGTGTCCCCCATGACCATGTCCTTCATGACCATATCCACCATGTCCATTATGTCCATGGCCACCATGACCGTATCCACCATGACCGTGACCACCATGACCGTGACCACCATGACCGTGACCACCATGACCATGACCACCATGGCCATGACCACCATGACCATATCCGCCATGACCGTGGCCTCCGTGGCCATATCCACCATGACCGTGACCTCCATGACCATAGCCGCGATGACTGTTCAGTCTCCCTCTCAGTAGAAGCAAACTTCCACAACACTGGAAAGTTGTGTTACAAAAGTGTGGAACCCGATCAAAACATGTTCCAATTAAGGAACAGGTGCCTCCCAAGATTCCACAGTAAGATGAACTGATAAAATTGATATTGGCTGGGCCGTAGGCAACATTGTATCCGCCATATAAACCACCTATTGCAAGGGAACTAAGGCCTAAACCGTGATATTGAGCGCTCACTGAAACAAAAATAAAATAAAATAAAAAACAGTTAAATCACAGCTGATCTGTAAATTACAGATTTATGAAATATAATCTTGATGCATAATCTTTATCATCATTACACGTGAAATAATGAAAAGTGAAGCATTATTTATATTATATTATTCATGTTATATAGAATGATGATAACGTCATAAAGTGTGATAAAACATATTCAGTCAGATATTTAGGACGAATCAGGAGTGAAATGTGTTAATGAGCCATGTGCTTTGTCTATATATCACATATATTGTATTGAAACAAATGACACATTTATTCTTAAATGTCAAAGATACATATATCTTTATAACTGTGGACCGGTCAAAAGTATAGTACAAGAGCTCTTATTATTACAATAGGTTAAATAAGGGTAACATACCTCTAGTTATGGTTACAAATGAGATGTAAATGGTGATAAAGACGGGCCACCACATCCTTAAAAGAATATCCCCAGTCCAATGTTTGTATCTATTAGGTTTTTTGTATTTTTTTAAACTCAAGGTTAGATATTTCATCAGAAAATAAATAAAGGTTTCAACTTTTCAACTCATATTCAGATGCACGAGTTCAAAGTTTAAATGTAGTAAATTGTAATTCAATGTACGTTTTGATGCCGAATACCTACGGTGCTGACTTATGCAAATGACGACTGCATGGAAAATTATTGTCACACTTCTCAGTTTATTTCGCCCAAGGCAAACACTTGCTCCAACAATCAGAATTGGAATCC
This sequence comes from Amphiduros pacificus, assembly GCA_949316495.1. Classification (NCBI taxonomy): domain Eukaryota; kingdom Metazoa; phylum Annelida; class Polychaeta; order Phyllodocida; family Hesionidae; genus Amphiduros; species Amphiduros pacificus. Next base: position 41,876,910 of record OX439000.1, on the reverse strand, counting down.
GGTTTCTGAATTTAGGAACAAGCTTGATTTTAATGAAGCGCAAACTATGGACTTTAATTTTAAGTGCAAGTCCTTCAAAAAATGTTAAGATTTAAATAGACTTTTTAAATTCATATTTGGTGTCAATTTGTTACTTTAATGATCGCAAATGAGAAGAATCCTGATTTGCGCATAACGTTGTTTCATGCCAAATTGCCATGCTAGCAGCTTTAATATAAGAAAGCATATCCATGAAACAACCTTAATCACCTCGCAATGTCTCCTGCCCAGCAAACAATCCCCATTTAATTGGGCCAAGAAACGATATCCTTCAAGAGAATTTAGGCGAGGTGCTGGATTTTCTCGTCAACATCTACAGATATCTAGTTCTTGCCATCAAATTTACAGATACCGGCCCAATTCTTCCAAACGTACGAAGTTCTTTAATATATACCAGCCCAGTTTCCCAATCTGTCAAATCTTTTGTTTTTGTTTACAGATACCCAGTTTTTCCAACCTCTCTAATCTCTGTAGCAGACACTGGCCCATTCCATGCAATCGCTCTGATCTGATCGAGTGATACTCTGTTAGGCCAGACACAATACTCCTCTATATCATCGTGTAAAGGGAAACAGTCATACCGTTTAAGAACAATGCTTTTTTATTCACTTTTATTCAAGGATCAAAAGTGTGCGTGAAAAATTAAAATGTGGATAAAAAGTATATTTTTTTGCAAAAGGAACATAAAATAGCAATAAGAAACAGAAGGGCTTACTGAGAAACTTAATGAATATCATAGAACTTAAACATTAAGGAGCTTGGCAATACAGAGACAAGTAGTCTACTTATTCATGTGTCTTTGAATGTTCTGAACACAACAAACCGTAATAGTGACCAAGTGATATTTTTCTTTCGCGGTGAACTTTGATATATAGATATGGTGATAATTCTAATCATTATATTTGATTAAACTGGAGACAAGTCACAGTTAGGTTTGCACGTAAATGATTTATTTGTAATTAAAACCCCTACTGCAAATAAGTCTACTTATTCCAACTTGTTGCTAAAAAACAAAAAATATATTACATATAATATCATCATATAATCATATATAATATTCAAATATTGCACAAAGTTAACACTCATATTACTGCCCTGTTAATTGCGATATATTTATACACCTTACTGACAGTTACTGTTTTTTTGTATATAGCTCTTAAAGCAGTAATAAATATATGTTATAATATGGACTATATTATAACATACTGTATACTATATTGTTGAGAGACGACGAGGGCTAATGTGTACATGTCAGTCTCGTGAACTTAGTTTCTTAGCCGGTTTGCACGTGTTAGAAGATGACGTCTATGATTTACCGCAACTTCAAAATGATGAGAAGATATAAATATCATTTTCAAAAAGGAAACTGTATACAAATTTAAAAAAAGACTTTCTTGTTAATAGGGTGGGAAACTCACTGAATTGTAAAGTTGCGCATCCTTGACATGAAACCTTTATCATATACTCACCAAATTTTGATAAAAAGGTCTAATAATATGTGCGCGTTTAACAAAAACTACCTTCATTTGTTTTTGTTTGTATGAGGTTTTATATCAGTTTCAACACTTTTTTGCCATTTAATGATGAGTCTAACTTAGCAAATATCGAGCTTCCCCAATGAATTGTCGTATTGCAGTTCCTTGTTATGACAACTCACCCAGTTACAGATTTACAAGGACAACAGAATCTGTAACCGGGTGAGGTCTCATCACGAACTGACTGAAATAACGTTGAAAGTGATGTAAAATCCCAAACAAACAAGTAAACAAACAAACACACAAACAAACAAACAAACAAACAAACAAACAAGGACAAAGGGTTAAACCTTCAGTACGGGCAGCTCATATAAGAAATTCAACATGAATTCAATGCTGGCACAGCCGGGAATTTATCCCGTGACCTCAAGATCTCACAGAATGAATGAGTGAATTAATAGTTGCTTAAAGTTATGTCAACCGTTTAGATCATTCAGTGCCTAAAATTGTAAAAACATATAAGTTTTGACTAGATATATGATTTATAAAATCAATATGGAACTTGTGCTTTACGCTAAGTGGTCAAGAGCTACGTTAGAGTGTCATTAATAAAGAACTATTCAATTAATGAGTTAGCTCTAATAGCATACTGATATTATTCACCTATCAGGATTAGTTTCTTAAAAGGCTTGAACTTATTTGCTTTGTCTGAATCAATGGCCTATACCATGTTGTTTGCATTACGTCATGGAGATATTATGATAATTCATACATTGACATTTGTGACATCTGATTGTATGTTGTATTACGTGTGGGAAATTCTTTTGTGGTTCGTAGTTCATAGTTCGTGGTACGTGTTTCGTTTTTCATTTTTCGTGGTTCGTAGTTCGTAGTTTGTGGTTCGTGTTTCGTTTTTCATTTTTCGTGGTTCGTGTTTCATTTTTCGTGGTACGTAGTTCGTGTTTCGTTTTTCATTTTTCATAAAAATAATAAAATGGATAGATCTTTATATAATACAAATATATACTCTATATTTCAATATAGATATGATTTTCCAAAACCAGGAAAAGCCTTTTCATAGTTGGAATTTATGAAAATTAAATTAAAAGGTTTTTGTGTGGTTTTCATATCGCGTGATGATTCAATCTTGTTTAAATCGATACTGTAGGATGTTCTATATCATAAGTAGATTTTCTGAAAAAATTGGACTTCAGCAATTAATATGAGATGTACTTGACGGCTATGAAAAGTCCAAAAATCACTTGAAATTGCAGTTTCTGTGTAGTTTTCATATCACGGGATGATTCAATCTTAACTAAAATAATACTGAAGTATGTTCTATATCATAATAACAGATAGGAAATAACAGATAAGAAAGAACAGATCTCAAGCTTCACCAATTGGGTGAAACTGGCTCACATTACTGCGGCCATTTTAAAAACGATACAGCTGTGTTGTCAAGGACTCAAATCAACTTGAGATGGCCAGCTCACTACTGCAGTTGGTCTGTCTTGTTTATTTGGCCACAACGTTGTCATATCCAAAGAAAATCGACCTTGATGATGACAAATCTATTCCAGAATGCTTCAGAGTCATAAACAGTTACCTTTGGATAAACTAACACCAGGATTATGCACTGACACTGTCTCACATTCTGTGGAGGGTTCATTATTCACACTGCCAGCAAACCAAATCATGAATCCGTACTTTCATGTTATTTGAAAGATTAATCCCACATTTAGGTTAGGCCAAAACGAACATGAAATAGACATTGGCCTGTGTATAAGCCAAGTGAAGAACTCAGGGAAGTGAGTTGAAGTCTGATATTTTGGATGCCCTTGCAGATTTCAAACATTGTCACTGTTTTGTAAAGAAATATAAGATGCACAGTTTCCTGCCCCAAATCATGATAATCTTTTTATATTTTTGCACAAAACCAACAAATGTGAATAATATAACATGCAGTTATCATTCTTTGTTGATAATTATCATTTATGATTGCATTATCTTTGACAAAACTGACATTTTGGGTGCCCTGTAGATTTCATATACTTTCAATATTTTGGTATTACACTTTTAATTTTCTGGGGGACTTATTCTATATTGATATCTCAAATACATAACTATATTCAAGCAAAATAGAGGCTAAAATTGTATATTTGAATATGATTTGGATTTAGAACATTTGCAAGTGCATTATATTATAATTATCACCATTCTCAAAGACTCAAAGTAGGGTAGCACTGTTTGACGTCATTCTGGCACTATTCAAATGGCAATACATTTCATGACGCCAAAAGCACATTGCCATACTCTGATGTCATTTTATCTTTCAGTGCCTCTACAATGACACTCCACATAAAAATAACGCCAAGAAAGAAGTGTACTTTCATAAAGGGGCAATAAATTTGGGTCTAGTTAAAATAGAATTAACAGACATACATGGGGATGCATCAATAAAAGGAAAATAGACTTGAAAGACAAATACATTTATTACCAATATGTGAATTTTAAACATTTATTGCAAAATTGGTGTTTACTCCCTTTAAATCTACATAACACATGAAAATGTCAAGTTCAAGGTCAAGCATGTAATTTCAAGTTCAAGGTCAAGCATGTAAATTCCATTTTTACTTTTTTGGACATCTTTCTACACTTCACCATAGTGGAAAATTTTAGATTTTTGGATCAAGGTCTATTTGACTTTGTACTGTAAATATGTTGCTTCTTTATGAATAAATAAATATCTTATAGACATATAATATAAATATAGACATTCCTGTGTCATCTTTTTTTTTTTGAAATCTCATATTAAGGATGATTGCACAAAGGACAGCACTGTGAATGCTATTGGCTAACTTTTCTGTTGAACAAAAAAAAAATACACCCAGATGACTGGCCTTGACATGGCTGCTGGGCTTGTGTGTTTCTAAGAAGTCATTATGCACAAAGATATTCTTGTTATTCTACTATTTTTAAGTTGACATTTTTCTGCTGAAGTAATAAAACAGTAATTGGTTACCACTGACCCCAAAACAGACAAATTATGGTTAAGTCATGAATGTTAAGAATGTTTTTTTTTGTCAAATAATACTTTTCTGGTGAACAAAAAAAATACACCCAGTAAATGATGACTGGCCTTGACATGGCTGCTGGGCTTGTGTGTTTCTAAGAAGTCATTATGCACAAAGATATTCTTGTTATTCTACTATTTTTAAGTTGACATTTTTCTGCTGAAGTAATAAAACAGTAATTGGTTACCACTGACCCCAAAACAGACACATTATTGTTAAGAATGTTTTTTTTTGTCAACTAATACTTTTGTCCTATGATTCACATTGAGAAGTGCGTGGTGACCATCTGTAAATACTAGCTGGTGATGCTGAGTGATGCATGGTGACCATCTGACCATACTCCCTGGTGACGTCGAGTGATGCATGGTGATGCATGGTGTCAACCTGTCCATACCGGTTGGTGACGATTAGTGATGCATGGTGTCAACCTGTCCATACCAAGTGGTGACGATTAGTGATGCATGGTGTCAACCTGTCCATACCAAGTGATGACGATAAGTGATGCATGGTGTCTACCTGTCCATACACATATCAAATTGACAAATTTGATGAAATTTGACATATTTGACAAATACATATTTGACAAATACATATTTGACAAATACATATTTGACAAATACATATTTGACAAATACATATTTGACAAATACATATTTGACAAATACATATTTGACAAATACATATTTGACAAATACATATTTGACAAATACATATTTGACAAATACATATTTGACAAATACATATTTGACAAATACATATTTGACAAATACATATTTGACAAATACACATTCTCCAGGTGTGCAATACACATTCTTCAAGTGTGCAATACACATTCTTCATTTCTGTAATATACATCTTTGATGTACACATCCTGCAGGTTTGAAACACATATAAGCATAATTAATATCAAACTTTTTCCCTGGACAAACATCAATATGCATGTGCTTAAATATGCGTGTGCAATGTTTTGGCTAGAAGATTTTACAAAATTTCGTCCATTATTTCCAGGTCTGCAATATATATCCTCCAAATCTTCCTTAGAACTGTCTGCAATACAAATCTTCTATTGGATGTTTACTTGGACAAAAATATACGAAATATTTTGTGAAATTTTGGGAGAGAGAAGAAAGAAAAAGTAAAAAAAAAGGTAAATCACCAAAATATATGGTGCTGATCAGTGCTGAATTATTTATATAATGCCCAATTCAAAATTTAGCTTCCAGATCACCAAGAAATAAAGAGGGTCCAGTCCTGTCTATACTTACAAGTACCATACATGGGCTTCAGAAACTGTCAACTACTGTACCTGAACATTAAACATGCCGATTAGAAAATAAATAATCCTCGTATGACCATGACAAGTTTGTCAAACGAGCCGTCTTGGTTCACAGATTCTAAAAATCTTTACCTTTTGTTGATATGTCAATGCATTGCGGCCACGGGCTGTGGCGCAGTTGGTTAGAGCACCAGCTTATTAGCACCAGTTCCTCTGTGGTGATCCAAAGGTCGTGGGTTCGAACCCCGGCCGTGCCGAGATTGAACTCATGACACAATTTCCCACATGAACTGAGGCCCGTGCCTAAAGGGTTAACCCGTTGTCCTTGTAAATCTGTGACCGGGTGGGTTGTCATGTCAAGGACCTGCGACATGACAATTCAGTGAGGCAGCACTATATCTGCTACAAGTAGGTCTCATCACGAAATAACTGAAATAATGTTGAAAGTGATGTAAAACCCCAAACAAACAAACAAACAAATCAATGCATTGCGAAGATATAAACAGTTATTTGCAAATTTAAAGTAAAATTTTGCGAACATGTGCTTTTATTTACATCCTGTAGCGAATTGACCAATCAGAGATCTCCTCACGATCACATGATGAGCAAAATATAATCTTCAATCTGATTGGTTCGTTGCATTACATGTAACGCAACAGACCAATCAGATTGTATTAGGGTGCTTGAATCTGATTGGTCTTTATGTGACACTAATGGCCCTTCATAGCACACTGTCCACCAGAGGCACACGCAAACTATTACCTCTGGCCAACCCAGATTAGTATTCATCCGGTCCTACTTTTACTGGCCATGTGCTCAAGAACTGTCAGTGTGTTGTAAATATGATTGACATATTAACATCTCTTAATATCAAATATGAAGTTGCCTTGAGATGTATTAGAATTCATTTGTTAACATTTGAACATTTTTTGTTGGTTAGATTAACCAAAAGTATAAAAGATTAAAAGAATTCAAATTGTACACAAAGCGGCCATCTTTGTTGTGGTTCTGCCTTATCACTACCCCAGGAAATGGCTCCTCTGGTTGAGAAAGTAGTTCCAAGTTTTATTTCTCTTAATATTTGTTTCTATATGCACAAACTTTTGTATTAAGGGTGAAATATATCATAATATACCAATCTGAGTACAATTTAAGAAAAAAAATAAGTAAGACGGACAGTTACATAAAAATTGGTGGATGTGGTGAGCCAGCACAAAAAGGCACCTTGTACAGAGGTGATAGGTTCACCATGTCGCCCTCTGGTGGAGTTTGCCTTCATAGATTTGATTTGATTTGATTTTGATTTGATATGCTGGCCGCTCCACTTTTGTCTCGTGGGCACTCAAAGCTTATGCAGCGTGGCTATCCAGCTAGAGGGGAGATCCAATACGCACTCCAATCTGTGAATAGCACTCGTGCTGACCGCCCGGTGTAGGCCCCTACACTGATGAAAAACTACCCTATCGAATTACCACCTTCTGCACTGATAACTTTCACCTAAACACTCACTCCTTCCCTTGGGGCCTACAATCCCCAGTGCCCTAAAGGGTGTCCAATATCCCTATACAGCCTGAGGCATCCAATATCCTTGTAAGCCCTACCAGTCACAACTGGAGGCAAAAGATGTCTTCCACGTGAGTACCTAGTGATCTTCAGCACCTTCATATCTACCTGCTGCCTCCTCACCAACTTTTCTAATCCCACCGAGACTACATCCTTGATAACCGACATCCCCCACTAACTATGAGTAACATTTTTCTCACCATCCTGTTCCAGACCTGCAAACCCTACAAATCACAATAACAATTAGTGGCTGCTAATAACTGGAACAAAATATAACTATCTTCATCTCCTGAATAAATAAAGATTTTTGCACCCCACTTACCTTAAATTTCCTCTTTATGACCAAAACATAAGAACAATACAGTACTACCTTATCTCCACTCATTATATACCCAAATGTCATTCAAACCAAGATGTCCAATGTCGTCTGCTATTTCCCGCACTTTTGTCTCCTTGACCTCATCCATTTCTTCTCAAAGAATCCTACTTATCTATTTTTATACATATATAACAAACATCAGCTGTATCTATATATATTCCCAAAGATGTTGATGCAAAAATTCCGAATTGAAAATGGATTTTTATCATAACAATTGAAGAATTTAAGTTTTCAATTTTTCGTCTGCTTCTTTCCCACTCGTCAAATGATCAGAGAGGAAGGGTGACAAGATTTGAAAAATATAAACTTGTAGTGTGAGGTATGGGCTATAAAATTTGTCACTGATAAGAGCGTGCGATCTAGCTGTTGTGTTTTTACGTTGCCCTCTGGTGGATGCTAATCTAGTCCCCACTAGATATTTTTAGCCAGCACGATTGAGAGATAGCTGCACAAGTGAGAAATAGCTGCACAAGTGAGAGATAGCAAGTGATAGATTGCTACAACAGCAAGAGATAGCTGCATAAATAAGATATAGCTGCATAAATAAGAGATAGCTGTATAAATAAGAGATAGCTGCATAGATAAGATATAGCTGCATAACTGAGAGATAGCTGGATTGAGACATGAAAAATAGCTGCACAAATAAGAGATAGCTGCATAAATAAGAGATAACTGCATAATAAGAGATAGCTGCATAGATAAGAGATAGCTGCATAAATAAGATATAGCTGCATAATAAGAGATAGCTGTATAAATAAGAGATAGCTGCATATATAAGATATAGCTGCATAACTGAGAGATAGCTGGATTGAGACATGTAAAATAGCTGCACAAATAAGAAATAGCTGCTTAAATAAGAGATAACTGCATAAATAAGAGATAGCTGTATAAATAAGAGATAGCTGCATGAATAAGAGATAGCTGCATAAGTGAGAAATAGCTACACAAGGGAGAGACAGCTGCGTAAGTGAGGAATAGTTATAACAGTGAGAGAAAGTTATAGCTGTGAGAGATAGCTGCACAAGTGAGAGACAGCTGCATAAGTGTGAGATAGCTGTACAAGGGAGAGACAGCTGCATAAGTGAGATAGCTACAACAGTGAAAGACAGCATCCTTTCCCAGCCGAAGGCACTTGTTATAGTAAATATCACCCAGTAGTTTTCCAGTTCGTCATCGTTTCAATTAGTCAGGACCAAAAATCCTGCTCTCCACCTCAACGGTGGCATATTCAACCACCTTGAACCCCGTGATAGTTTCCTATCAAAGTACTGTGGCTCCAAGCCAGCGAGTACATAACTTGAAGATATTATACAGCGTGGCAGTTTTTTACTGTTGTGTATGACCCCTTACGTACATCTGAAGCCGAAAAATCTACAAGGGATATGGAAGAATGCATAAAAAAGATAAAGATTTTCCTTATTGAAAATAAGATGAAGATTAATGATGGCAAGACTGAAATGATTATCTGTGGCAAATGGTCTCATCTTAAATGTGATCACATCCCTACTCATATCACAGTAGGTGAATCAACTATTGACAGATCAGAGACGGTAAAAGATCTGGGAGTGGTTATTGACAACAAACTATCCATGAAACCACAAATAAGAAAAATATGCAAAACCGGATATTTTCATGTGAAAAATCTTTCCCAAGTAAGAAATTGCCTGGATGAAAAAACTGCAAACACCTTAGCCCATGCTTTCATCACCTCAACGCTAGACTACGGCAACTCTCTGCTGGTTGGGTTACCCAAATGTGAAATTGCGAAACTGCAAATATTACAGAATGCTGCTGCAAGAGTAGTGGGAAAAATAAAAAAGTTTGATCATATTAGTCATAAACTAAGGGAACTCCATTGGCTACCAGTGACCGCCCAAATTGACTTTAAGATAGCCCTCCTAACATGGAAAGTGCAGAATGGTTTCGCTCCAAAATACCTATCTGACCTAATGATACCTAAAAGCACTGCTAGGTCCTTAAGATCTAATGATAAGAATGAATATTTAGTTCCCCGAACAAACAATAAAAACTATGGTGATAGGGCTTTCTCTGTGTACGCACCTAAAAAGTGGAATTCCCTCCCTCTAAAAATGTTAAAAATGCAAAGAAACTAGATGCGTTTAAAACAAAGCTTAAAACGCACCTATTTAGATAATCATACCTAACCAGCGCCATGAGCGCTGTCTGGAATAGCGCTATACAAGTTTATTATTATTATTATTATTATTATTATTATTATTATTATTATTATTATTATTATTATTATTATTATTATTATTATTATTATTATTATTATATATTTTCTTTAATTCTACTTCGGTAGATCAAACCTTCTACTTCGTGAGATCAATCCTTCTACTTCGGTAGATCAATCCTTCTTCTACTTCTGTAGATCAATCCTTCTACTTCAGTATATTGAAATATAGAGTATTATATGAAGATCTACCCATTCTATTATTTTTATGAAAAATGAAAAACGAAACACAAACCACAAAAAAATTTCCCCTGAACCACAAACTACGAAACACCAACCACGAACTACGAACCACGAAAAAAATTTCCCACACGTTGTTGTATTACGTATTAGGCCCTCAAGAGATCTTGAAGCAACTTACAGCCACAATGTCAACAAAGCTTATGCAGTGTGGATTTCTTCGCTATTCTCAGGTAAAATACAGTTTTTTTATGGGAGATGCCACCTATCTTCCAGATTGTTTTCAATTTTCAATTTAAAAAATATACATTAGAAATGTTCATAAATAAATTAAACGCCTTACCATTTACAGCCCTCCTGGTGATGAAGAAAATCCGGCTATGAAATGGGAGCCTTTACTGGAAAAGGTCAGTCAATATCAAACAAATCTTCTTAAAAAAATACACTCCAAAAATTCCAATAAAACAACATTAGAAAACAAAGATCTTAAAAAATACAATGAATAAATGACACAGCTCCAGATCCTGATTAAATTCATTATTCACACTTTCCTAACCTTCCATTATCATTTCTCCTGAATGTTTTTAACAACACTTGAGAGAGTGAGGATTTTCCTCCTTTATGGCAACAGCAACTCTTATACCCAAGCCTGGGAAAGGAAAACTGTGGAAGATTAGTATCTGGAATCTTTTATATTTATTAATGCACAGAGTGGGTTTAGGATGACACGAAGCGCCATCTAGTGTTTTTAGAGAAACTTACAAGAGAGGGCTTTATAAAGGGCAATGTTTTTTTACTTGGGAAAATCCATATGAAACAACATGGAAAATCCATATGAAACAACATGGAATTATGAGTGATTATGAGATGGGTTTGAGGGGTAAATCATTTCTTTTTATTTAAAGCTTTCTGTCAGATAGGCACTTTAAAGTAAGTATGAGGACATTATTATCTGATGCTTTGATCAGGAAATGGATGTACATTAGGGAAGAACTTTACTTCTCACACCTTTTATTGTCCAAATTGACAGCATTGTTAACTGTATTATATCTGGAAATGATTATTTGATAATTTAAATAAGTGATATAAATCATAAAACAATTGAGAGACAATAGTGGCAACACCTAAACAAAATCCAGGAATGGGCAGATGAAGGTTTTAGGTTTTCATTGAAGAAAACGTGCGGGAAGATATTTCCTAGTTCACAGTTCACAGTACAAAGGAAAAAAAAACATTGAAACATCTCTCATATAAAATAATTTTTGTGCAAGAAACTATAAAAACTATGAGAATGTTTCATTTTTTAAAAATTTTGAGCTCCTAATTGAACCTCTTATATTAATTGCTCAATTAGTGAAAATTTCAGGTAGGTACTAGATACCGTGTAGATGATATCCCTTAACGGACAACAACATTGAAACATATCTCATATGAAATATTTCTGGTATAAAAAATACATTAAAATTGTGGGATTTATTTTTCTTTTTCTGAATGTTTGACCTCCTTATTCAACCCGTTGTAATAATTGCTCAATTAGTGAAAAATTCAGGAAAGTACTAGGTACCTTAAATATGATTCCCCTTAAAGGACAACAACATTGAAACATCTCTCATATTGAAAAAAAATCATGCTAAAAACAGTAAAAATTTGATGATTTTGTAATATATTTATATTTGACCTCCTAAATCAACCCTTTATGTTAATTGCTCAATTAGTGAAAAAAATCATGAAGGTATAACACACCCTATTAATGAATTTCTATAAAGCCGTAATGGGCCCTCCTTGTAGTAGATATTGTTCTGCCTCGGTGATTTGTCATGTCACAACCCATGAATTATACCATGATTTTAATCTCGGTATGACCGGGGATCGAACCTATACGAGGAACTGGTGCTAATAAGCTGGCGCCATAAGCAACTGTGCCACGGCCCGTGGCCTTTTTAAATATTTGAAAAAGAAATGTTAGAAGGCATAAGACCTGCTTCGTGTTGTTGTTGATTGGGAAGCTGATTTCACCGCAATTATACCAAACACCAGAACAATCAAAGCTTGATTATGGTGGCATGGTTTTTGGACCAGCTCATCGATTATATATAGATATGTTAAACCTATTCCAAATCAAATTGAGACTTTTTTCTTGGTAACTTTCGTACATCACCAGCGGGAAGTCTTGCATTGGAAGCAGATGTTACCACCTGCACTCTGACATGAAACTCTTCAATATTCAACAAAATATTCAGAGAATCCAGTAGATAATACCATTTTTTCACCCTACATATGTTGGTATTTACGCCATTAAACCAAAAACTATTCCAACTTTTGGCATTTGCATAAAATAATCAATAATAGCTTCATAATAGATCCTGATCAATTGCAAAATTTCAGTTTTCAGAGACTACACATTGAATATATAAACCTCCCATTTTAATCTGTCACGAGCAGATTTCAAGAAATCAACAGATCCTTCTTTGTAAATTGATAAATACAACGTGACAAAATCAGGTTGGAAAGGTTTCTAAAGGATCTATACATATGGTTCCTGCTGGGAAGGAAAACTACAACAATTGATATTACTTATATTTGATCATTTTTAGAAGAAATTATCCTGTTTAATGATGTTTAAGGGTGAATAAATGTTGGGTTGGCTTCATTGGCCAGTTTTATATTTATCACCACACTCACTGTGATTTAGGGTTTTTATAAGTGTGATGTTTATTGTCTGTTTATTTGTTTATTGTATGTTTTTACACTTGTGAGATTGTGTATCATTGGCCAGTTTTATATTTATCACCACACTCACTGTGATTTAGGGTTTTTATAAGTGTGATGTTTATTGTCTGTTTATTTGTTTATTGTATGTTTTTACACTTGTGAGATTGTGTATTGTCTGTTTACATTAAATTTTTTGCATTGTTGGTTATCAATTAACATTTTTGACATTTATGCTATATATTACTATGCTATTGCAATGTCATTGTTTATTGTATATTTTTATACTAATTATACATTAACAACACTTTTCAAACATGTCATAATGCCATTAAATGACCGTAATGTTTTAATGTGTCATAAATAATCTGTTCATTTCAATCTGACGGTGCACCTTCTTTTAGGAAATCTTTACTACGTAGGTATTTGAACCAGATCACTGGTCAGATGGGCAAAATTTATGGACAAAGTGGTAAAAGGATGATTGGATTTAGCAGAAGACTCATCGACTTTAAAATGGCACAGAACCAGTAATATGAGGGTATTAAGATTTGATCACACATTTTAAAACTGCTTATTTCGTGAAAGGTTTAAATTACTGTTACACAAGTCTGTATCAGATATTAAGAACGTTAATAATCTTTCACATGTCCTCAGGACAAAAACACTAGAATGACATGTTAATTAGTTCAAACCATAAAAAAACACTTATCCTCCTTCAGAGGTGGTAGCAGGTGAACAATAAATTGATGTAAAGGATATGAGTCGAACAACGATATTCATTTGCAATGGTAATTTTCACACTTGTACAAATTGTAATTCACACCTTTCATTCAGGAAACATAGAGTCCAAATGTTGTGAAGTGTTACTCCTCTTATCGCCAATATGCTTTTTGCTAGAACTCTTCTGGCAAATGTGCTATTGTGGTTCTTTGTTCTATTAGGTAAGTTGAATATCATCATTATAACAATATTTCCAATAATATATATATATATATATATATATATATATATATATATATATATATATATATATATATATATATATATATATATATATATATATATATATATACCCTAAGCTATAGGAATAAATACCCATCACATTACCCCTAAATTTCTTCTAATATCCAGATCATCTATTAATTGAACAACAATAATCATGGCAGGTATTTTGGTTGATTTCAGGAAGATTGCCTGTTTGTACACACGTCCATGACCACCTTTAACCATACCCAAAATGTTTGTAGAATTGCCTGTGACTTCCATGATTCCATGAAAGATTTCATGAATTTAACATAAATTTCTTGATTCTAGAATAAAAAATGAAAGATATGGACATATTATTCATACTTGTGTTTAATCATACACTTTTTGAAACTAAAACACACAAGTGATCAGTAAAATATAAATAAGCCTAACACTACCATCTACCCACTGGACTAATTTGTTCTTAAGGATCACAATAACATATCAGCACTTGTGTATATGCTTTATTATTTCAAAATTAACAAATACAAAAATACATAACTAAAAGCTACAGTTGTGAGTGATTCATTTCTGACATAAATTGTGATATCTTAACTGATTATACTTTTCGGTAATTTTGCGCATTCTCATTGTTTTGCTTCAGCACCAACTCAGCAAATCTTCTTTGGAGGAAATGGCTATGGACATTCAGGCGGCCATTTTCTATTTCCTCATTTCATAGGAGAGACCCTCTGTAATAATCTGGGTGGATCCTGTGGATCCATAACTACATGCTTGGGAAGCTTCCTGGGATTACTCTTCTTCGGTGGATTTGGAGGGCACGGTGGTGGATATGGCCATGGTGGAGGATTTGGCCATTGTCTCACCAAGTTCCTGTGTAATACTACTTTTGTTTGCTGCAATAGCACATTCCTGCTTCTGAGTTGCTTGAACCAAAAGAAAAAAGGAAATATGAAGAAAAAGGATGGTTATGGAGGTGGCCATGGAGGAGGCCATGGAGGTGGTTATGGAGGAGGCCACAGAGGAGGAGGATATGGTGGTGGCTACGGAGGAGGATATTGGAAAAAAAAGTAATCGAATATTTAATAAACTGAGAATACATGAAGCGAATTATTTAGCTCTTGCCAAATACTAGTCAGGACAGGCCATTTAGTTACAACGCACGAATTGGATCGTTCCACACATAATGATTATTTCACACAAAAGGATTATTTCACAAAAATTGATTATCTCACACATAAAGATTATTTTAATCAAAAGGATTATTTCACACACAAAGTTTTTAAGTCAAAGTATACAGATTTATAAAGTCATCAACTGGACTTTCTATTGAGCAGAACTCAATAAACGACGAAATGGCTTTAATTGTCTTATGAAAACATCATAAACAAAGCTCCAAAAAGATGTCGTCGGTAAACTGGTTGTCTGACTTATGCTAAGTGTTATATTTAGTGTTTCAGAAACTGATTATTGTTAAATTATTTGCTGGGAAACAATTAGAACACTAAGCCACGAATACGAATCAATCACGGCTTCACATTTCAGGATCATCGGATGGAAATCAATATTTATTTTGCTGAGAAAATCTTTCGGCACATTAAATAGATGCGTCCTGTAAAACGAAGAATAAGCAAATCCACATTACAAAAACGGTTTCCATGTTAAAACAAATATGCATTTTGATAAAAATGAGTTTTACATGTTGTTTATAATAATATACAATAAAAACATTTAACATATGTTTCTCGTTACTTTTTTCATCCCATAATAATCTGACTTCAGTGATGAACATAACAGATTGCACGAATATGACATAACCTTAAATTATATTACCTTTGGGTGGTGAATTTAATCCGATCCTGGAGTATTTTCTTACAGACCGTCCATATTATCAGTTTGGTACCCTGGCTTATCACAGGTCCTAGGATATATCAAATATTGTCATATCGATTTGCCGGAAAATGTAATGAGATCATATATTGTGATCTCATTCACCTTCATTTGAATTGTATACCCAGACATATGAATTTATCTTTCAATAATTGATCTTAATGATTCCCCAAGATCATATCTAATTATTACAGTTTGATAATAAATATTCAAAGAGTAAAACAAACATCCATTACCTCCGGCACGAATGTGCATAATTACTATTCAAATGAGCATCTTTGAAAGTATGAAAAGCAATATAAAATTCACTCGTAAATATCCAATTGTGGCTACTGCTATTTGTATTCGTGACAAGAATACTAATTTGGATCTCTAAACAGAAATTGCCACTTGTTAGTCTTCAACTTTGATGTGGAACTGTTATTTTCTTGTGTACACACATTTACGTCATCAATATGCTTTACGTTAGAATCCTGTTGTTAGGTCTGGTGGCCTCATTACTAGTCCTGTTTGGTGAGTTCACACATTTCCAAATATTTATTTTTGTTTGTAATTTGATCACAGATCCAAAAGTAATTGAAGCAAAACCTACCTTTAAAGCTACTTTATTTGAATTTACGTCTGTTTCAGTTTCAAGCCACCATGGAGGCTATGGGGGAAATTATTTCTTTCCCAATTTTATCGGCGAAACTAATTGCAACAGCGTTAATGGAGTATGTTCCTCTATCACTGATTGCCTAGGAGGGCTCCTTGGTTTGTTATTTCTTGGAGGCGGTGGATATGGCTACGGTGGCGGACATCTCAGCTGCCTCAGTCGGTTTCTGTGTAATTCTACGTTTGTCTGCTGTAACAGTACATTCCTACTTCTGAACTGCCTGCATAGAAACAACCATGGACATGGACACAATCACGGCTACAACAGATATGGCTACGGCTATTATAAGAAATGATCTCAGTATACAGAAATATAACAAAAGAAGTATTTATATATTGGGGGCAGTGCCTTCAAGAAAGGACTATTTTTTGTTTTTATACATATATTTTGGACGATTACAATTCAGCTGTTATGACATTACTTACCAGGCTGCATAATGAGACTGATTGAGGAAGTAATATTTTGATGCAATAATTTATCTTTGAATGGAGGAATATCAGGGATTATCATCACCTCGATATCATGGAGTTTTTCTCGTAGTTTGACAAATCATTGTTTACAAGAGAATACTTGCATTCTAGGGATTACTATAAATGGTAAATATTACGGTCGTGATACACAAGTTCAGAATGAAAGCAATTAGTCCACTATTTTCTAAACCAATTTAAAAACCTTATCGTAATGAACAATCAAGTTATTTTTAAAAAGCTAATTGAATTTTCGTAATATATATTATATATAACTTGCTGTCATAGTCTGCTTGCTGTCATAGTCTAGCTTTTTTCATAAATGTATATAAACAGATATAGTTGTGTATATAATTTAGTTTACAATAAAATTATAATTTGTAGCCATGAATCAGACATTATTTTTCACACATAAGTTAGCATCTTCGTGATACACGACAATGGAACAAAATGTTGCTCTTGTGACCACTAAGTATTATGCAACTCACAATCAAATATTTTCCTCTGGGACATGGCATTTATTGAAATCCCTGTTGATGGCCAAGTACTTTTTACTGTTATTTAAAGTTAAGTTTAAAGTCTTAGATCTTCTATTTGAAACAGGAATAAAGTGTTTTGGCAGGCACATATTTGATTTGCTTTGTACATAGGCCATTAAAGAAGCAATATTTGTTCATAAATACATTGTCATGGAAGGTTTGTCATCGCTTAAGGTACTGGTATTTGTAAAAATGTTTTGATAATTTCAGAAATAACCATACATTCTGCTAAATCTTAAACTAGGCGCCGTCACTCTTTGACTTTACGTTGGGATAGATATATATCATTGGTATTGCTTAATTGTCTAAACTTTTGTACAGCACGATCAAATCTACAGATATTCTGCCACACAACCATTGACTTTTTTCACATTTCTCTCTGGACAAAAAGTTCACCGTCATAAAGATATTGAAGTGAGGTTTACAGATATCAAAAATGTTTCACTATCCTAGGATTGTATGTATTTAATCATAGGACAGACTTAATTGTTTTGTATTTAATTCCAAACATTACATTTACTGAAATGTGGTGCAAGATGTTCATGCCACTTGCTTATATATAGTAATAATATAAATATACACATGGCTGAGATCAAAACTATTCTTATCATTATGTATGCTCACTCTAATGAGTTCTCAATGGCTGTATATTAAAGACGCCTCTTATTGTAAAAATACCCCACAAGCCCTGATGATAGTGATAACACAATCTGCGAATATTTCATATTTTGGCCGATGTGACTGTTGGGAAGCTGAGTCAATGGTCATGTGATCTCAATAATAAGCACATGGTTCAGCATTATGGGGAATATGCAGGAACCAACTGCCACATGAAGTAGTAATTTGTGTTTCTCAGTAATATTCAGCAGTGCATGTAAAATACCTCAAGGGAGAACACATATATTAGAACTGCATCGGGGAAAAACAATTAGGGATGGGCTGGCATGGACCTTTTTTTCTTCCATATGTAATATCATTTCTATATATTACCAGGGGAGGAACACAGATCTACCAGATAATACATCTAAAGCAGTGGTTTTTAAGTAAGCTAATTTATGATAATATTTAACAATAGTTTGGATGACAAAAAACAAGAAATGGAATAATTGTTGGTATCAAAAAACAATTTGTAGGAAAAGATAGCAATACCTTATTTTATTCATTATATTTAATATGGTTCTCAAAAATCAGAAGAAGAGTGCAGAAAAAGAGAATACATAGTTAATCGTTCTCATGGGGTGCCATCCGGAGCATAATATGCCACTAATTATATATTTTATTTATTAAAATAACATGATATGCCATCTAACCTTATCATTAACCTTATTAAGAGTTCATCCATTTATACATTGAACAAAGAAGGGTATGATATGCCACCTTGTCTTATATCTATTCATGACAGTAAAGGCCTCTGATAAAACACCGCCTGACCATCTTGGTCTTATTGACATGCCAATAGCCCAGAATCCTGATTAGATAATCCCGTATACCTGTAATGGATCGTTTAAAAATATTTTTTTTATGGTTCACCAAATAAAATACCTTGGGGGCATCTAAGAAACATATAAACATTGTTGCATTTGGATTTAGCAATTTATTGAAAATTACTAAGATTCATCATCAGGAACAATATATACATCATATATCAAGGTGAAAACTTGAGAGAAAGACAAACAATTATAACGGCAAGCATGCCTGATGCCTGTGTCACATTTACCCCCAAACCCCCCACCCCTGATTTCCCAAAAGGTGACCAGCCGATGTATTTTTTAGACAAAATCGACCGGTAAACGGAGAAACCTAAAGGACACTGAGGGATTATTGGCTGGTTTCTAGGCATCACACAGGTTGCTGGGAACTTTTGGCTGCAACATAAAAGTTGCCGATGTCTGTCTGATTTCTTCTGAATCTACGAGGCAGGTGTACTTTAGACCACCCAATGTCCGGATGGGTGCCGTACGTTCGACTGACGCCAGGCCGAGTGCGGGCCGTGCGGTGCCTGAATCTCATTTTACCATACTTACGGCAACTCCCAGACAAATAAAAAATGTTCCTGGCGCCCGAGAAGTAGGAATCGGCTGGCGTCTTGGGCGCTAGGAACATTTTTCTTTGTCTGGGATTTGCCGTAAGTATGGTAAAATCAGATACAGGCACCGGACGGTGCAAATGTAACCCGAGTCCTATTTCAGTAATCGGGTGCCCGGGTGATGGTTTGTTATTTGCTGGCTTGCCAGATGACTGTGGGATTATCGGTGGCGTTGTATGATGATTTTTTATAATATAAAAAAAAACCGTAACCACCAAGTCAGGTAGGTATGTCCTTTTTTGGATTCTTACTTAATAACATTATTCTGTCACATTTAACATGTAACAGACAGTTACTACAATCCATTAATGGTATTCAGTATACAGGTTGAGAAGAGCAGAAAGATAATATAAGCTTCTGAGTGTTATATATGCAGTAAAATTAATAGAGATGACAGTAATGATAGTAAACAGAGTTAAAGTAATGAATATAAATTAAGAGTTGCTATATGTAATGATAAATCTGGTTGGCATATGTATTGCACGTGTGACACTACACCCATATTGAATAAAGAGTTGGACGTGACTTAACTTATGATGTTGGAATAGTTCTCAACATTTCACACGTTCACAATATACCACACCTTAGAATGTTAACATAATGAACATAAGGATGTATTCAAAGTGACATATTTTCATTTGACTATATTCAATGAACCATGAAGATTCCTATATTTGTTTTGCCATTAATTGTTGCAATATGTGCTGCTTTGGGTGAGTTACTTTCTCCATGATTATATAGATTCGATTTTTAAGTTTATAATAGGTTAAAATATGTCTTTTTATAAGAGGAATAGGAATGAGCTACAAACTTATGTAAAGCATAACAAAGTGCAGAAATAGTACACGGTTCAGACCTTTAAAAATACAGTACAAATGGAGCACAAAATAACTGCTCGTAGAATAAGTAAATGTACTAAATATTTGTTTCTCGGGTTCTAATATATACTAAAACAATAGTATATTACAGGAAACATTCCCAAAATATTTGATATTAAATGTCTTGCAAAAATAGAATTAAATATATAAGATTTCACACATCTTGATTCATATAAGTTTAATAACAAACTCATACATACATTTGGTCACCATGGTTCAATAGACGATATGCTAATGATTGTAATTGTCATATCGATGCGGATATGATCAAAATGTAATTCTCCCATTAAAATCATTTTTCATCTGTCCATACGTATTTAAAGGTAAAGCATTTCAAATGGTTAGTATTTCAAGATATACTCATATATGATATTCATAATCATAAATGCTATGTTTCCCGATATATTCATATATATGTATATATCTACAGTGACGAGTCACCATAGTGGTTGGTGGCCCTCAGAAGGTCGTTCTAGACATGGAGGAGACTCCCAGATTGTATACGTCCATGCTACGCCCAGGATCTTCAGCCAGTCTGTCTGCACGGGTCTGGGAGGCACCTGTTCCAGCACCTGTACCACAACAGCACTTGCCAACTTCCTGTATGGATATGGAAACCGGCATGGGCATGGACATCTGCACAAACCTATCTACTGCAACTCCAGCTTCGTCTGCTGTGGGAGTGCCGCGGCATTGGCTACCTTATCGCTTCGTCTGAGAGGTGGATACGGAGGTCATGGAGGTCATGGAGGTCATGGAGGTGGATACGGAGGTCATGGAGGTCATGGGGGTCATGGAGGAGGGTATGGAGGTGGGCACGGAGGTCATGGGGGAGGATATGGAGGTCATGGGGGAGGGTATGGAGGTCATGGAGGTGGGCACGGAGGTCATGGGGGTGGATATGGAGGTCATGGGGGAGGATATGGAGGTCATGGAGGAGGTGGGTATGGATGGAAAAAATAGGCCTCTGTGCTAAAGAGAACCACATCAGTTTGAAGCCTGACTCTGGAATTACAGGTGCCGGAAAGCGATGAGAATCCAAACATACAATACATCAAGAGGCCACAGGGTGTTGGCCTTGTAGTTCCTGTTAGGTTTAACCATGTTATTATCATGTTTTAATCAATTTATGCTCTAATTAATCAAAAGGATATTTCATTGAAGTAAATTTCAAAAGGTTTCAATGTCACAGAGCTAGTTGACAATTGTTATTTACATCATTGGCCTTGTTTTACAATGACCTTATAGATGTTCTTATGTGGGTATATGGACATGGATTGATTGTATACAGCATGGTATTGTTACTTCAAAGTTGCAACTCCAAAGAATGCTTTATTTGGCATTAAAATATGACCTAGTTTCTCCAGCCAATCACAGATCAGTATTTCTGTACTTTATATATCGTAATGTATGGTTCATAGATGGCCTCACTACAGACATGAAATGAGACATGCCTATTGTGTAACTCATTCATTACTTTCACTTGACGATTATACTGCATAATGATCATGTGACCATACCTTATCCTATACTTATACATGTAAAGTCTATTATATATGATAAACGATGTACACACCACATTAGAAAATCCTGAGAAATGTATTTCCTTTCTTATTATGGTATTGCTGATATATTTCACTCTCTGATGCTGTTCTCTGTTCAACTCTGTCTGTGCTGAATAATCTCATTCATAACCAACATCAGATGTATTCAAGACAATGATATCTTGATATTACTTCCATACGAGGGCATTGAGTACTGCTGATATACTCAAAGGATAAAATTGAGAATTGTAGAATATCATGATCACCTACATAAATAAGATTGAAAACTGCAATTGTGAGATAAATATATTTCACCACAGATCATAAATATCGCTATTTTCTGTTTGAAATTACTCTCCATTGCAGAGCCAGGATTTATACCTAGTATGACTCTACATCGCCATGCAGAATAGTTTGAAATATATTATTATACAAAAGAACCTTTCATGGATAAATGCGATTTAAGAGTGGAATGGTTTAAATGAGCAACTGAGTTGCTTGATTCGAGTGTCTTGAAAGACAGATGTACACGTGCCAACTGACTGAATGAAATGTGAAAATCAAAATTGGGACTCCCCTTTCCAGGAATTTGGATTGGATTTAAAAATACACGCATAACATTGTATGTACACAATGTGAACAATTCTGAAATGATTTTGTCGCGACGAAAAAAATCTATAAAAGATTGCACTTAAAGCTTTCATGAAATCATGGAGTTCACGTGTCATTTTTGCAAAGATTTGGGTATGTTTGAATAATATGTGCTCACAAAACTGTGATATAAACATTCTATCTCCCTGAAATCAGCACAAATCAGGATTACTTTGGGCTGAAAATCCATGTTACTATGCCTTACTCATGTCACCACTGGTACTGTTGTGGTGGCTAAGGTGTTAAGTATATATCAATAGACAAATACTAATGGACAGACAGGCCTATTTTAGCCAAATCACTCCAGTGTCCCAATCTGAAGGTGCCCCATTGTTAGCAACCCGTTTCTGCTTGCACTAGATCACTGGTTAGCCAAGCAAAGTTTGTTGACAACATGATGAACAGATAGTCTGGATTTAAACTGAAAAGTTATCTATCTTAAAATGGCAGCGGAATTCATCTAAGATAATGTGATGGGTAATGACATTTGTTCACACAGTTTAGGACACAAACACACTATAAAAGGGAAAGGTGCTTGAAAATCTGTTTTTTAGAAAGCTTTAAGAATACCATTCAGATATTGTGAAGTCAATATGATGATTGAAATAATGCATTGCACTTAGGTACTGATTGATATTTGAAAATGTTATATAAAATGTCCTCTTATGGAAACATTCAAGTGTTTCACTTTCGTGTTTTTTGGTATGCTATATATGTAATATTTTGAAATATCCATATTTTCATTGTCAAAAAAAAAAAAGAAAAAGAAGAAAAAAAGATTATACTTAAATTTTAATATATTCACATTTTTATATATTTTAGTTAAAATGTTAATAAAAAAGTCATTTTTTACCATTTCGAAATAAAAAATCTGTTGTTACTTATATATATCCTTGCTTAAATAAGTGCAGCGTCATGAAGTTAGCGTCATGACGTCATCGTCCAAGTGCGTAGTGGACATTTACAGTATACCTTTCGTCACGTGATGCTCAGGTGTATGAGTTTCTGGCAAATGTGACTCTACATGACCATGGACTGAATAGTCTCTATTTAGTCCATGACATGACGCATCGTGTACACGTGCGGTACATATGACTTTTTCTTAACTTAATCTTCTAAACAAAATCAATGCAAAATTTTATTTATTCAAAATGTGATATGGCACAAGGGTTGTTTCACATTGGTTATGTACTTACACAATCAAATATGAAAGTCTTGCAAATGCTTACTCCCATTTTGCATCACAGAGCGCGGCGCCATGTGCCACACAGAGCACTGACACAAAATACAATTAAGGGTCAGGTAAAAGTCTTCAGGGTCAATGCTTTTAAAACCATCAAACAAATGCCTAAACATGCATGTAATTATGATATCTATGTTTATGTTTTCGTCACACTGCACGTGGTATAAATGTAGTATAGTGGTGATCTGGCGCTGCGCCATGTGGCGTTAAATGGGAGTAAGTCGAAAGTTAGAAGTTAAAAGTTAAAAAGCCACCAGATATTATTGCTAGACACGCCAATAGCTATGGGACAGAAAGTTGTTTGTATCGCATCAGTTGTGGAGCAGTGTATAGGAATGTATTCAAAACAATGCATACTGCTTCTTAAAGAAACATCAGTGAAGATTATAGCCTCATAAAATATTGGATGGTGATGTGAGTGTCACGCTCACTCAGTAATAGGATATTAATAGATCATGTAGATTTCCTGAAAGTAGGGCAAATGTACAATATACAGTGAGACCGTGCAGCAATACGGATGCAACTGTTACGACACTGCTGGAACTCTCCAGAAAGAAGCATTGAATTAGTGCAAAATGGTAACCGTAACTATGGCAACTAGGGTTATGGTCATCTTCAGTATCATCGTGACAACAGGTGAGCATTAATTCAAATCCTTTCAACATTTTGTCCTATGATTTCAAAATGTTCCAAATATATAACATTAAAAAAACACCATTAGAACCAAATAGTTGAGATAACTGGTGGTCTGTGAGAGGACAAAACTAAATATTAAATGTTTATTTCCAGTTTACCCATTTCTATTTCAACATGGAGGATACGGAGGTCACGGAGGTTATGGAAATAAGAAGTTCAATATTTTAGCCCTGTTATTTTTTAATTTGACTCACGAATCCATTTGCGTTGCCAAAGGTGGCACGTGTTTAAAATTCAACGAATGTGGGGTGCTTTACAAGCCTGTCTTCTGCAACCTAACTGCAGTCTGCTGCCCCGGATTTAACAAGTTCCTTGGACATGGGCTGCACGTTCCAAATGGAATTGGATATGGATGGTGGAAAAAGAAAAAAAAGAAATAATGACATATCATATTTGTATTTTCTTACTTTATTTTAGAAAAGAATTATTTATGTTTGGTGTCAAAACTTAAAACTTATTAATACAAAATTGTGACACATATATTTGAATAACGTATAAGAACGCCAATTTATCAATTTAAAATTCATGTTCTATTTTGAATATATTGGCGTCAAGGATAAATTCTCAATCCTCAGTTCTACAAACGAGAAACAATGAGATCTGCATTAATCAAACAATAATGATGGTGACTTATTACAGACAATATTCCTTTATGATTACTATTTACCAGTGCTAATAAGTCTTGGTGGAGACCAGTACACATATCATCAGAAGAACGAGGATCAGTTGGAGGAATTCTGCATTACTTTCTGATATCAATGCTTATTATTCTCTGTCAAAGATTGTCAAAACGTTTCTTCTCAACAACAAATAAAATATTTATTCTAGATTACATTGACTTTGTCTCATTTGTATTACTAAAATGTTTGTTTATTGAGTGTCTCTAAAATTATGAAATTGAACCGTAAAGTTGAATATAAATGCTCCTGCAAATAAGGCAAACAACTAATTGCAAGTAGAAAAATAAATAATTTATATTTACCAGAAAAATTGAACCATAAAGTTTGAAATATCGAAGATTCATAATATGTGTTTCATGGAACATTTTTCATTTCAATTACACTAATATCTGAAAGAAATATGTATTTATATGCAAAAGATATATACTAGTTCAATATCCACGAAGATTTCTGTTTATCAGTGACCGACCATATCTGTCCATGCTGCAGTCATCAAACATATTATATGATGTTTTTATCCACGATCCTGTTATTTTCATATTCAACACTAGCTCAATAACTCACACAAGCTTCTATACTCTCCCCAGCAGACTGTCAGAGTCAGATCCAGGAGACCACACCCAGTACAAGCTTCTTATTAGCAGCTTAGGTACCGAGTCAAATATTTTATCAAATGTAATAACATGATCAATTGGTGTCATTTCAGAAAGTTAGTACAGTAACAAATATGCAAAGAACCAAAACTTTGCAACTACTCTAAATATCATCTTATTGTAATTAAAAATATGATTAAAATATCCGGGGACAAGAAAAAACGCTATTTTTTCCTGTTGGGCAAGGCTAATATATCAATGATGTACTTCTTTGATTTGTGGTGATACTGCACTGTCATGATAGGGTGAAAAATAAACCTTGCGTTTAATAATATGACACGTAAAATTATACTGTAATGAATATAATACACATTCAAAGGATTCTATGTCTACACCGCCTTCAACGGTCTTTTACCTTTAATTTTTTTAACATTTTTTAACCCGAACCGACACCTGTTTGATAGGTTCATATTCTTAGATGATGACTGTCACATTTGAAGGGTTATTCCGTAATCATATTTGTTCAGAATTGTACCTAGATTTAGTAATATGCGTAATTCGATTTAGAGGAGTTGTATAGTTTAGGTTGCGGCAAAGTTGTACAGTTCCCGTATGTGCATTTCAATGTGGGAAAAGCAACATGGAGATCGACAATTGGCCTATCGTTAAAATAACACACTGATCAATAAATCATACACTTCAAAGATAAAAAATATTTGAAGACTTGACACGGAGACAAACATATTTTTTACTTTACAATATGATGGTTTTATGAATACCTTTTACATGATTAAAACAAATATAAAACAACACAACATTATAGTGTGAGAAGTAACACTGTAGTATTCATGACATTATATGTGAGTATATTAACTAATTGCCTTGTTTGCCCGAAGCAAAGTTGCATATTAACTTATTTAGCTTATTATAATTTATTTTCTTTCACCCGTGAATCATCCAAATCAAAGTTGCATTAAACATGAATTGATCAAAACTATACTGCACTTTATGTCTGACTTGAATAAAACTTTCATTTCAAATGGAATTACAATCACAGCATCAGTGCAATACTACATATACAGATCTATAAATGAAGGTGTGAATCCTATTGAAGAAACACATAGCTTTGGGCAAACACCGAGTGCGAGGTGTATAACTCCCTGAGGCCACAATTAACACTAAAATAAGTAGAATGCAGAAATGAAAAACAAACATAGTGACAATAGACTGCTGATACTGGGTGTCTTAAAAGTTATTAAGTTCTAGGCGGCCATAATGTTTCACATGAGAAATGCTTGCATACGTGTGCAATATAATTCATTTTGGATGGGATACATCAATAATCCGAAATACCAATATGAAAACTTGAGGAATGTGTCTGTCAACTTGTAATGTTATACTCAAAGATTGATAGAAATCGTCAAAGGATATTCCAGTCATAAAACTACTCTTCAAGAAGAAAAAAACAAACATGTAATATGTACGTGAAATATATTTTAGTGTACCTGATATTTTCTGTTGGTGAGTATATTGCATTTTTTGTTTGATTTCAAAAACCTGTGATAAATTATTTTGTGTGTATTTTGTGTGTATATACAGTATCTTAAGTATAACATATATATGTAATGATATTTTACATGTTTTGCATTTTGGACACACAATGGACAAACATAAAATGAACAAACAGGCTCTGAGAGCCAAATTACTCCATTGCCCCAATCTGATGGTGCCCCATTGTTAGCAAAATATCACTCAGCAGGTGATTACACTAGAACACTGGTCAGCTAAACAAAGTTTGTTAACAAAGTGTTCACAAAGTGTAAACAAAGTGTAATGAAATTAAAATATAACCTCATTTTATGAATGTTAAAAAAGTTAAAAACACGTCATGATTTCCATAAATTGTTTTGCTTTGATTTTAATATATATATATTTTTATTTTGATGCGAATCCTTTAAGCCCATTCTCGACCAAGGCTCTGATCAGGCTCTGGAGTTCCTTAATTAATTCAGAGTTTTAAATCTGTCATTGAAACATAGACTAGAACAACCTTTCTTTCTTTTGGTATCCTTAAGAACGTCCAAAAGTGAAGTAATGAGGATTTATACCTCTCGTTTTAAGTATGTGCTGGTTATTTAATCTTTATATTGTTTAGTATCTGGTGCCTTTTATAATATTATTATGTTATTATGTTATTTTGAAGAATTCCTCCGTCATGGTAATCAATATTGATTATAACTTGGGGAATACTAAAAAATTATAGTAATTAAATAAATAATAGTTATTGTCAGTGCAGTTTTCTTGGCTTGAATATCTCTCACCAATAACGTTATTTGCAAGTTTATACAAAATATGTACACAACACATATGCTGATAGATCTCATTTTTAAGGAGGCTTATAGCATCACATTGTCTAATTGTTAACTGTTGTTTTAGTTTCAGCCCAGTGGAGGGGAAGAGGGTTTAATGGGAGACCTCAGCATGATGGACACAATGACGGCATTAGGCATGTCCATCACCATGTCCATCATTATTATCACCCTCCCACATACCACCAGGCAAATGGCCGGCCCTACAGAGGACCTATTAACCATATGATGAGCTGGCAACAGAGGCAGATGCCACAGGGGCGGCATCACCAACACATTCACTACGGACAATACCATCCACACATGCCTAATAGCCAACTCAATCAACTGTTACCTCCTGCACTTCAGCCCAAACAGTTGCCCCTTGGATCAGGGCTGGGGCCAAAGCAATTGCCACTGGGCATAGGAATGGAGCCAAAACAACAGCTTGCCCTATTGGAAGGTCTTGGTATCAACATGAATGCCTTGGCAGACAAGCCTCAATTAGATGAACCTGAAGGCAAGAAAGCTCAAATTCCAGTTGGTTTGGGTTTAGGTGTGGAACCAAAACAACAACTTGCACTATTGGAAGGTCTTGGTATTAACATGAATCCCTTGGCAGATAAGCCTCAATTAGATAAACCTGAAGGCAAGAAAGCTCAAATTTCAGTTGGTTCATTGAACAGGCAGCCAGAAGGAAAGAAAATCAGTTTGCCATATATGCAGATGTTAAAATCCTATCACAAACCACAGAAGAAAAAAATTCAGTACCACCCCATTGTGCCTCATGATGGCAATGGCACATTATTCTGTGAGACATTTGGTGGGTCGTGTCAGTCTTTCCTGACCGGTACCACCCTGTGTGCTCACAAATATACCCTTTATTGTAATGTATCCGCCCTAACCGTTTGTTGTGGAGCGGCCATATTGGGCAAAGCTTCTCATGGTCACCATGGTTACGGTGGCTATGGAAACAATGGCGGACACGGACATGGCCAGACCCTCCTTCAGTCACTACTTTTTGGTGGATAACTTCCGACCTTATGTTTTGTGTTCTAGTTATTATTTCTATTTCATTGATCTCTAAGAATATCACCTTCATATTGGGGGAAATTACAAAGCTTATACAAAATTCCTTATGACACCGTCGTTTCTAAATAATGCAGAATAAAATACCTCAGGTGACAACATTTATTTCATTTTATAGATCTATAAATTACATGTGTTTCATAGATTTACATATAAGTGCAAAGTGTCACACAAGCAACCAAATACAAAAAGGCGGAAACGGTAGAATGTGACCACCATTGGCTACTTGGAACCCTTCACGCTCAGCCGTTGTAATCAGCAAAAATTGGTTGCGAGAGAAAACTGGTCAAGCAAGAGAACTGTCATAATGGTAGTTGGTATTGAAGCTCATCAGATCCAAATATGCATGTATTGTGACGACAACTCCGCCCCCTGTGAACGATTCCTCGAAATTCCTCGATCTGTAAAGACTTCCAGCGAATGTCATTGGCCAGCCTCTACAGAAATAAAACCTCTTGAATAAAGCCTCCTGAATAAAGCCTCCTGAATAAAGCCTCCCGAATAAAACTTCCTGAATAAAGCTTTCTTCAAGAAGCTTCCTGAAGAAAGCCTCTTGAACTGGAAAGTCACTCCCATTTCGTGTCTGCTGAGTTCAGACGTGATGCTACTTGGAGAAGAATAAGAGGCCAAAAAGCCAGAGCGGAATCAACCGGAAGTAGCATATCCCTACAGGAAATCATGGTGGTTCACTGATCCACCGTGG
This sequence comes from Amphiduros pacificus, assembly GCA_949316495.1. Taxonomy (NCBI): domain Eukaryota; kingdom Metazoa; phylum Annelida; class Polychaeta; order Phyllodocida; family Hesionidae; genus Amphiduros; species Amphiduros pacificus. The sequence goes on along the minus strand of OX439000.1, from coordinate 41,846,909 downwards.
AGACAATGTGTAGGGAAAGGAAATGCAGGTTGTACAGGTGGCGGATGACAAAATAAGATAAAAAAATATCACTGAAGTCTTAAAGGTGCATCAATATTCAATGTGTTATTTCTGGTCGTTGACGCAATTCAAATGTATTTTCAGATTAATAAATACTTAAAAGCTGTGTTCGAATTTACATGTACGCATGCACTACTTCCTTAATTCAAAAGATGTCTTGTTCTGTTGATGCTCAAAAAGATGAGAATTAGATGCTCACAGAAGACTTCTAATCAGATGTATGTAATTCACAAGGTAGTATTTAATAATAAACAAACGAATATACGTATTTATTCTTTTCTATTTCCATTAAGATTTAAATATGTATTAATATTTCATTGATGTTTTTATCACCATCTAGATATAAGCCTCCATGTCACATTGTCATTTCATTATAATTACATGTGTATGCCTAACTAAGTACTCACAAACTACTCACAGATTGATGGCGTTTTTTACGTCGAGTGTTCAAAGGTTCACTCCCCTATTAATCGGTATGTGCAACCACACACATATTTATCAACTTTAACTCTTTTTTTTAAAATGGAGTTGGCTGGGTCTTCCAATTTTTTTATGTTCATTTTGGATAAGCAATATAAATGTTAAATATATATATATATATATATATATATATATATATATATATATATATATATATATATATATATATATATATATATATATATATATATATATATATATATATATATATATATATATATATTACACCCCCTCTGATTAACGCTTTAGTGGGCACTTGTCAAACTAAATTTATTAAATATCAAAGCATTCACGAAATGAGGTTTCCAAGCACATTTTTCTTGCATTATATAAAAGTTAATGTTTGGCCAATAGTAAAGGCCTAACACCTTGACATACCACAATAGAGGTCATATGATTGTATACAAGTGGACACCTGTGGTCAAAAGAGTACAGGCAGTACTTGGCACTTTCACCAAAATATAATAGCCATGGTCAATGTATTTTGGTTGATTTTAGTGTGATAGCTTGCTTGTATCACAGATTCCTGGCCACATATCATTTAAGCATACCTCAAACCTCTGTCAAATTGCCTGTGACATTCCATGAATGCTTTAAATATTGTTTGGATGACCTCCTTCTGACTGAACTTTCCCCAATCCAGCAATTATCAGAATTGTCAAGTGACAATTACATTTTTACGAGTGCAGGGGAGGGAAGAAGCCAATGGATGACCTGTGGAGTGCCATCTGGTGGAGAAATGAAATAACCTAGGCGGCACCACTAGTCCCCCTGATGACCTACATACGGGCATTCTTGCATCCTGATCAAAAACAAAGCTTGGAAACTGTTCTGCTGATTGCTACTTCGATTTTCTGCTTGTTTCACTTGTTGCCACTGTCTTAGGTATGTGCTAAGTTGTTCATGAACATTCTTGGATATGTCTTACACTGCTGTCCTTGTTGGGCATTCATTCATTTCTGGCCTTTCTGACCACTTCTCTTGTGTGCTGGGAAGCCCAGCAAATTCATCCAAGATGGCGCCCCATGTGGCCCATGCATTACCCTTTGACCACCCTTTCAGTGCTGTGCACTTGCTTGGGAATTGTGGCGCTTCCATTCAAGACTTACACACTTTTGCTCCTGCTGTGCAGGCCTTGTTCCCCACAATCTTAATAATTGATTTGGGTACTAACGACCTGGCCCAGCAAGGTCTGTCCTATTCTGCAGTACTTAGACTTTGTTATGAGTATCAGCAACACGTGCTGGCCCTCGTTCACCTTACTGCAGCAAAAATGGCCGTCATCTGTTCTTTTCTGCCTCGCACTGGCAACCTGCAGCATCAGTCACCCACGACTTTCTCTCAAAACCTGCACATTTTTAATACCTGCATGAAGTCTTACTGTGACCTACATCCACAACTCCTCTATCATAAACACAAGGGGTTTTGGGCTGCATGGTCCAGGGATGGAATTCACCCAAACAATCCTTTTGGTCGTAGCCTCTACAAAAGGTCTATTAGGTCTACTTTACTTGACAGCCTCCAGGACATAGCCAGTTACTGCAACCGGCCCACACGATGCCACCAAAGCGCCTAGGTCGCGGACGTGGCTCGCCAAGCACTCCAGCCACACAGGGGACAGCCACCAACTCCTCCCCGCAGATTGCTCCAGGGCAAGTTGGGCAGTCCGCCAGAGGGCGTAAGCGAAAACAGTCAACTCAAGCCTCCGCCTCCAAACGAACTAACACGCATCAGCCTGTAGGCGTGCCTGGCACACCAACTGGGCCAGTTGCATCAACAACACCGGATGCCGTGATGGCCCAAATGATGCAGACCATGAACTCTATGTCACAAATGATGTCGCAGATGACAACTGCGTTACAAGCGGTGGGGCAACTTAACAATCACCATATCAATGACTCTGTTTCTCACATACTTGCCACACCGTCTGACCCCTTGCCACAGACTGTTGCAAACTCAATGCAAACCAACCCATCCCAACTGCCAGCGCAGCCATCGTTGGGTAACACCACCTCGGTTCCTCTCCGTCCGGCATCGCATCACCCGTCCACTGAACAGCCTTTGGTCAGCCAGGTGACCCACTCCATACCAGCTATAATTCACCCAGGTGAGAGCATACTCCTAATTCGTGACGTAGAACCTAGCCTCATAGGGGATGATCACACAGGATTCGGGCCTGCCCCTTTCTCATCAAAACCGGTCATGCATGCTCCTCCTCGCTTAGCTGATAGTGTCAACCAAACTGTGCGTGAAAAAATGATCAAAAACATCTTCATTGACTTTAGGACCCTCCTAGACCCTCACTCTCCACATAACATACCCGATATGGACACACAATACAAGATGCAACTGGAATTCCACAAATCCCAGGGCACCACGCAACTATGCCTTGTTCCGCCTAAATCTAAGCCTTTGTCATATGAGGAATGGGAGGATGCCTGGCACATTTATGCAGACGTGTATGGGAGTGCCCATAATAATGCGTACCCCCAAATGTTGCAATACCATTCTGACATCAAGAAAATTGCTAACAATGGAAAGGACTGGGAGTACTTTGATGTCAAATTCAGGAAAGCTAGGGAGTCACGCCCATTCCCCTGGGACACCATATGCACTGTCCTGAAAGAAGAGGCTAATGCCCGTTGGTCGCCAAACCCTCCCGCCTCCTTCCGCCAACGGATGGACCCGCTTACTCCACATACTCCTCCACACCACACTCCCAAGCAGGGTCCATTCATGCGACAAGACTCGCAAACTTCCAGGCGGCAGTCCTTTCGTCAGGCCCCAAACCCAACGCCCTTTCGTCAATCGCCTCCTGCCACGGCCACATCAACCCAGGAGGCTGGCATCGATTCCAACGCCCTCAACGTGCCAAAAGGCTACTGCTTTGACTTCCATAACCCGGGTACCCGATGCCAAAAAGACAGAGATTGCACATTCAAACACAGGTGCCCTTCATGTAATGTCTCCAACCATCCTTTATTCCGCTGCCTCCAACGTCAGCAGCAAACCTTCAAACCAAACAACGCTAATACACAAGCCCACGATACGTTTCAACCCACTGCCTCTCAAACCTCCGACACCAGTCAACTCCAGTAAACTGGCTTCAATGCTAGAGGGCTACCCCACAGACCTCAAAGACAAACTAGTTCGGGGGTTCTCTGGGGGCTTCATACTTCCATTTCAGGGGTTAGAGTGCACTGTGCGAATAAAAAAATTCCAGGTCGGCCCTAGAAAATCCAGAGGCCATTTCCATCAAGCTCAATAAGGAATTATCAGCAGGTCGTGTTGCAGGCCCTTTCCAACAACCCCCCTTTCCCAATTTCAAAGCTTCCCCACTGGCCCTTCGTCCAAAACCAGGTGGTTTCCGCCTACTCCATAACCTAAGCTATCCTTACGACCAGCGGTCAGTGAATGGAGGTATTCCTAAAGCTGAGGCTGTCGTCAAATACGCCTCAATTGCAGATGCCATGGCTTTGATACTGTCCTTTGGCCAGGGTAGTTACCTCAGTAAGGCTGATATAGAGGGCACTTTCAGAATCATCCCCCTTCATCCCTCTATCAGTACCACCTCACAGGTTTTGGAGGGTGACTATTATGCTGATCTGGCCCTACCTATGGGAGCTGCCCCCTCTTGTCGTATCTTTGAAGAATTCTCTACTGCCCTGGCTTGGATCCTTCGGCATAAGTAGGGTGTTTATGGTGCTGTCAAATACATTGATGATTTCCTTTTTGTCGCCCCCACTCTAGAACAATGTACTCGTAGCCTTCAAGCCTTCTTACACATGTGCTCTGCACTAGGAGTCCCTGTGGCCCCTTCCAAAACTGTCTACCCAACAACCACCCTCACATTCCTAGGTGTGCAGTTATCGACTTCAACCATGGAAGCTAGTTTACCTCTGGACAAACTCCACGCCTACTCCAAAAACATTCAGTCACGCCTTTCCACTTCCAAAATAACGCTCCATGATCTTCGCTCTCTAATTGGGCAGTTACAATTTGCAACTTGTATTGTTACCCCAGGTCGCCCCTTTCTGCGCCGTCTGATTGACCTCACAATAGGCAAATCCCACCCCTACTACAAGATTGACCTCTCCAAACAAGTCAAGGCTGATTTTTCCGTTTGGCTGTCGTTCTTGCAGCAATACAATGGAAAACACTTCCTCTACTTCAGGCATTTTGCTGATTCGGCCCATATCAATCTATGTTCTGACGCTTCACACTGGGGCTTTGGGGGGACATATGGAACTAGCTGGATCCAGGCCAAATTTCCAGCATCTTGGAAAGGCTACCACATCACAGTTCTGGAACTCTTCCCGGTCTTGGTTCTCATATCCATGTTTGGCCACAAACTCCAAAACTCACACGTTCAGTACTTGTGTGATAACATGGCTGTGACAGAAATTCTAAACAAACTCACGTCCAAAAACAAAAATGTCATGTCAATAATCAGGCCATTGGTTTTCCAGCTGCTCAGACACAACATCCGCATCACTGGGAAGCACATCCCGGGCAAATTCAACCAAGTTTGTGACCTCATATCTCGTACTTCTTTCCCACAGATAACACGGCAAACTCTTCAGAGATATGGTCTAGCTGCCTCACCAACCCCAATACCCAGTCACCTCCAGCCAGAGAACTTCATACTCTAGCAGTCTCGCTCCTTCGATCTTCTGTTAAACCGTCCACAGCAGCCATGTATGAGCACCACTGGTATGTCTTGGTGAACTTCTTTCAGAAGTTTTTGCAGCGCCCCCTTGTGTTACCTGTCTCCCCTGCAGCTCTGGGCTTATTCGTAACCCATTTGCATATTAGAGGACCCTCTACGGGCTTGTTGTTTATCACGCTTGAGGGACTACCACTTACTAGGACACAGGTTACCTCCACTCTGAAAAATTGCATTGTCCGGGCCCACCTACAACCAGGATTATATAATACCCATTCATTCCGTGCTGGTCGTACCAGCGACCTTGCACTTACACAGACCCCATCTGTTATCCAGAGAATTGGATGGTGGAAATCTGATGCCTATCAAAGATATATTCGTCCTAGTACAATAACTGTTCCACAGTGATCGCATGACCCTCCTCAGGCTTTCTCTTAACCACTCACAGACCACAGAACTATACTCCCTTCCTCCCATCCCACACCTCATTTCTCATCTTGTCACTGGCCCACGGGATGTCGACACTGGGGTTACCACTGTCGGTTTTTCCCGCATCTCGCCAGTCTCCACACTCTCCACCCCACTCATACTTTCCTCTGAGCTTCCCCTATCCTGGTGGGCCGCTGCTCAGTCAGCCATTCCATAGCTGCCTTCGCTTTGGGTGTTGCACTTAGCGCCCCACAATAGTGTTTCCTTATAAAAGGTTGTTTTATCTAGTGTATACAACTCTAGGACTTCAGATTCTGAATGTCATTAATTACTTAAGCAAGGTGTAGGTGATTCTAGTACTCCAGATTGTTATTGTTAGTGTGTAAGTAGATATTTAATTAAGCCATATACCATTTCACATTATGTCAAATATTGTTGGTTCTACTCAAGATATGAATTATTTCACATAATAAACTATAGATTGTACTTAGAGCCCTGAGGGTTCGCTCGTAGTGCCTTGGAACAGTGCCTTCACAATAAAAAGGGGCTGTTTTTATAAGCTTAGGCAACTGTAGGACTTAATATTTTAATGTTAGTTGATACTTAATTAAAGTGTATACTGTTTTCTTAATGCCAATAAGATTGTTAATGTTAGCGGGACTTGATTAAAGTGTATACTGATTCTCGTAATGTCAATTATAGATCGTTCTGTTTAAAAACAAATAATAGTTGCTTGTAACATTACCAAATATTGTCAAGTTTATATGGTCAAGCCAGGGAACAAAAGATGTATGAAACTCTAGACTCATGATGTGAAGTAAACTAGTCAGCGGGACACAATCTCAACTGTAGTCATAAATATGTGTAGATTGCATTTCATACAAGTTTTAAATGATTTAAGTTTATGACACTCAACAGCTCTCAGGAATCTGTGATTACCTCAGTGTAAAGCTGTTTCAGGAATAAATATCTATTAAATTTTTACCCAAAGATTCTAATGTCCTTTGGTTTGTAAAATATTAAGTGAGGTACAAGAGCAATGTAAATGGAATAAGCAATAATTATGCAGTTAACTGTAACTCACAAATAAATCAATATGATGCATATTCATAAAACTAATTGTTCAATACAAAATAAGTGTAAATCTCAGTAATTAGTTCAATTCATTGATATATTTTGACACCCTCGAATGTCTCAGATGATTGCTAACCATTTGCGAATTATTTTACAATGAATTTTCCCTGAAGGAAATTGAGGAACTATGTTTTGGTAACAAACAAGCCAGTAGCAACTCCAAATATGCATAAACCTTTTTCCCACCAGATGGCACTATGGACAAAACACATGATAGTATTAAAGATGTCAGAGCTTGACAGTAAACATATCATTAGGAAGGAGTATAGTGCTGATATTATTAGTAACAGAACAGAATTGCTTTTTTCAGATTTCAAACACGATCAAGGTTAGCTCGTGGCCAACTTACTAGAAGTTAAAATCCATAGATATATCTTGAAAGTATGAGTTTTGTTTTGTTACCTCCAGAAATGTTGAGAAACGGTATGGTGAAACCTTCACAAAACCCTAAAAAAATGAGCCTTTCTGAGACTTTCCATCAGTCATTTCAAGAACTTTCCAAAACTTATTTTGGACGTATTTCAGTCCAAACCAATACCAAACCAAAACGTTTTCTAGACGCTTTGTGTTTGGTGGGTTATCATGAATATTGTTCATAAATCCTCAGTGATGGCCTTTGTGTTCATTGAAAATGACGAATATAAGACTGTGGCTAAAAACATTGGATTGCATTCTATCACGTGTAAATAAACTTTGAAACTAAAAACACCAGGTGCACAGTCCATTACACCATTTCAAATGTTTAAAGCCTTTATTTTCAAAAGTTCTAAATTGTTAAACTGTGTTAAAACAGCCCCCAAGACTCGTCCTGCAGACAATCTAACTGAATTTGTACTGATCTGTGCATATATACATGAATGTTCATTTCATTACTAATGTTGTGTAATATGGGACGAATGGGATATGCCTTTTTTCTGTATTTGTTTTCAAAATAGTGCAGACGACACTTGGTATGCTAATTTGTCTGATGGGTGTTTGACACTCGGCACTGTGAGGAGTGTGAGTTAACTGGTCAACGGGTCACAGGGTTTGACGAAGACACTGATCAATGTCCTCGATGAGACGAGCTGCTCTAGTCACCAACTCCATCTAGCAGCAGATCAATCTGTGCGATTCAGCAGGGCTGGTTTGCCTTTTTTCTGTCATTTTTCTGAACCCGGCAACATTATTTCAGTCGTTTCGTGATGAGACCTACTTGTAGCAGTTATAGTGCTGTCTCACTGAATTGTCATGTCACAGGTCCTGTACATGAAAACCCACCCAGTGACAGATTTACAAGGACAATGGATTAAGTCTCAGCTCATATGGGAAATTGCATAATGAGTTCAATCTCGGCATGGCCGGGGATTAAACCCACGACCTTTGGATCACCACAAAGGAACTGGTGCTAATAAGACTTGGCCTCATGGAAGTTTGTTATCTGGGACCGTAAATGTGTTCACAGGGGCCCATATGTTTTAGCCAGATTTCCGGCCATACATCATCGGAATTACGTCATAATTTTTGGTCGTTGCTAGGGGTTTCCCTGATCGGTGTTTACATGGACCAATTAGAGCAATCCTCCTATTATCAATGATGTTATGCGACCGCTGCACAAACCCGTTTTAACGAGAGCTCCATGATTGTCCTGTTATTTTGGTTGGCCAAGGATTGACATAGAGTCAAATAAGCATACTGTTTAATTAACTGAGCCAAAGGATGAACTATCTTTTGATTGGCCAAACTGACAGCTTAAGCCTCTTTAGATCCCCCCCCCAATATTCTGAGTATTGCTACCCTACAAAGCCACTAAATACGTCTTATTAGTTTCTACAGTTTCCCTCCGATATTCTGATTATTTACATAAAGATATTGTTCAGGTAGCAAGTCACCAAATGAGCAATTGCTTTTGTTAACCTACCATGGTCTATTCAGCTAGCCACCTGGCGGTTTAATATAGCATTCATACACTCAGATAACACGTTGTAGATGTGAATCACAATATCGAAATAATGTGATTAAATATGAATAATACTTTTATATACTCATTTGGTGAATAACGTTTCTAGTTGTTGATTGATACAAGCAACATAATCTAAAGCAGTGAACGCATTCCAAGAATGTATTATGTAATGAAATAGAGTAGAATTTAAACATTACTAAATATTAGGAATATTTGTGCCCATAGAAAATGAAGGTTTATAATCAAGCATAAGCCATGCATCTATCTGGCGTAATTGAGTTCCAATTCATGGAATCATGGTGTTCGATTCTTGACCTCACTTGAGTCCTTAATCCACAAAATCATCCTTCATGATTAAAAGTTCTTCCCTGGATATGATATTCAAGATAAAACAGAATCTAAGATTGGAAAGACTGTCCACTATCAAGCTTGTGTGAAGAATACAGAAGATCTCTTGATTAAGGACACCAGATGGCGCACCTGTCGACCAGTTTCTCTTATCTGATGGACACGAATAACCATAGGGATTCTGAAAAGCTATGATAATGTTGAAAATGTGTGATCAATGTCAGTTCCCCCTTTACTCAATAAAAACAACTAAAGGGATGAAAACTAAAATCACAACCTTGGATGAGATCATTTTTATCCCATGTATAAAGTTATCAATTTTACAATTATGGCCTTGAGGTGTGTATATTTCTAATCTGTACCACCAATTCCTTAAATTCAGTGTTTCAAAATTTAACCTAGCCTTACCTTAAGTAATATTTCTGCCCAAATCTGAGATCACTTGTACAAAAATTCAAAAAGCCTGTGATCCAATAGAGGGAATGGTGGAAATCAATAGTGTCCCATACAATATTATAATCATGTGCTCAGTGGGGTGTGACAATGCCTTGTAGTTCTTTGCAAATATTATGAGCAATTAAACAATGGGGGCGCCAAATCTGTAAGTTTCCTCGGGAATGATATTATTTACAGGGTGTTCCACCACCCAACCACCGTTTTTTTTCTTATTTCTCTTGGAACACAATTTTCAACTCCATCAAACAAATATTTTTGAAAGCCATAAGGTAAAGTTTTCACTTTTTAAAAATGCTTTGTTATCTTATCATTGAATGGATCATATCCTTTAAATTTTATGATGTACATAAGTATTTTCAATCTAGTTTTAAACATCAGATTGACATAATGTGGTGCAAGAGCTTTCATGCCCTTAGTTTATATATATATATATATAATAATGCTATATACAGACACATGGCTGAGATCAAACCTATTTTTTATCATTTGGTTTGCAGACAGCTCATGCTAATAACTGTCCCAAATTGGTACCCGTATACTTCGGGCGGAAATCCGGTCCTCCATCACTGGAAATATGTGGTTGTTGTTTGGGGTTTCCCTGTTTTATATTTATGTGAACTCATCAGAGCAATCCTCCAGTAATTAGTGACATTATTCGCCCACTGCACAAACCAATTTCAACGAGAGAACCTTGATTGGACTTTGGTTTTGTTGTAATGTTCATATGGTTTACACATTCTCCAATCTATACACATTTTCATGAAATGATATTAGCATCTTCCCTATATTTAAAAAAAAATATATATATATATGAAAATGTGAAGAGCGACATCACCAATTAAGTGCAGTAATCCATTTGTGACCACATTGAATACATTTGTTATCACTTTAAATTTGGTCCATTTGGCGCAGTTTCTTATACTATGAGATAATTATCGTTGCTTCTGCACTATCATGATTAGCGCAACTTAGTTTGTTTTTTTCTGAAATTTCTTATAAATTTGAAACTTTAAAAGAGTGCATTGGATTAATTTAAAGTTCTTTATCAATTTTCATCTTTTCTACATCTACCACATCCAACCAACTTTTTGATCAATATTAGCTTGTTAAAAAATGTCATTTACAATTTTTTTCAGTACTTAAGTTTTATGTACTTCCGTAAAATAACCACCAATAAATTGTTAATAAAGATATTGTTTCAAATTTTGTAGAAATTTATGTTATTTCAGAAAAAAAACACACTAAGTTGCGCAAATCATAATAGTACATAAGAAACGATACTCTCATAGTTGAAGACACTGTCTTATCAAATGGGCCAAATTTGTAATAGAAAAAATGAAGTGATAACAAATGTATTAAGGTAGCTCAGCGTGTCTTTTTTCTCGAATTCCCCTTTAAAATTCATCCAAAATATATAAATTGGTCTAATATTTTTAATTAGGTCAAATTTGATGAATAGGAAATATATGAGCTTGTATTTGAAAGATGCAGATGATTGAATAATAAAATTTATATTTTAATTCACGGAAATAGGAGTTTTATTTTCAAGGTGACTGTAAATGAATACTTTGTAGATGTGTCCCACAGTAAAAATGTTGAAGGCCTATATCTTTCATTTCTACTATTGGTATTTATAAAGAGTGTTTTTTACTGGTCTTATTGAACTAAAAAGTCGCATTTATGACCAACAGATTATACTTCACTCTATTCATGATTAAAATATCTTTCTAATTTTCCTTTATTTAGAGAACCACATTGCATAATGAATTACAACTTTAAAAATAATCCTGTCTTATAAGCCAATTCTCAAAGCAAAATATTGCTCTTAAATGCTTCCTGTTGTAAAGGTCACCAAATTAAATGATGATGCATTGCTAACCAAAGCTCTCAATTGGGGGATGTTAACTATGTGTTTGATGAGTAACAATATGTAAAACACACATGAATACTGCACGGTTAAGGGTCATGTTTGATTACATAAACATAAAAACATAACATACTAGCTCTAACCTTGCCTTTCTGTTTAAAACAAGATACGATTCAAAATAAATATGTGAATTATCTATGAACCAAATGATACATTTAAAAAATTATATTTATATATTGTTGTAAAATGTTTTTAAAGAAATCAAATGTGAATTTCAATATAAAACTTTCAATTTCTCAACTTCTCATTTTTTTCCAATCTTGTATAATTCATAAACATATGCCTTCATATTGATTGTAACCATCCTTTTTAAGGCTTTTTATGCTGTGAGGGTTTATGCCCTGGTATGAAGATGGGGCCTGAGACCCAGTCAACCCTTCTCACAGCTCATAGATCATTTCATGTATAAAACATTAAAGTAAGAAGTACCATATTAACATTCATTTGTTTAAACAACAAACTTCTTTCAATACACTAAATTTTATATTAAACCCAAACATATATTTCCACTGAAGTGCTCACCAATTAGTTTGGAAAAACAAATAATAAGATGCAGTTTTGTAAGACTCAGACAAATGGAATAATCAATAAGAGATTTGGCATTGTTTTCTGTCACAGCCTACATTTTGTGTGGCCATAATAGATTTCTCTGAATTCCATTAATACATTGTAAGCGAATATGGCAAAAGAGGAGGACCTACGGTAATCGTTCTCTGATCTGCACTGCACAATTCGCTTCCTCATTGTTACATTCATTAGGACTATATGGGATAACATTCTATGTGATTCATGCTTTTCAACGCAGGATATGTGTATAGTCTTCTTCGATTCAAATCTAAAAAAAATTGTTTTTGAAAACAATTAATTAGCTTATGGCTTACTTATTAACTTCATAATTGTCAATTCTATGTTCTTAATAATACCATTTTTATTATCTACCCATATTTTGATAAACCGCAAATAGAAAACCTCTTTCAGTCTCAAATGATATGAATTCATCACTCGGACACGTTAAGTTTAAACACACATAACAATTGAAAAACTTCCCTTATTCAACCTTATTCTTCAAATTTAGATTAAGGGGGTATTTTTAAACAAAAGTAAAGCGAAATGCGATGTTGGAGCCGATAACGTATTGCCTGCAGCTAAGACATCTTTAATTCTCTTCAGTAATTAATATACAATAATAAATGTGTCGCCTGCGGCTCTGCACTTGCTGCGTCTTAAATTGTTATCATATTGAGTATCATTATCTCCTATACATATTTGTGTCTCAGGAAACTGTACAAATTTAACGACATTTTCCACGACGGTGACCGGAACCATAAACAGTGACCTGAGATATTTTATGTTCATTTAGCCATCTTAAAGTTTACCTACTTGAATAATGAATTCAGATCTCTATCCTCGCTTAATGTTTTAATGTCTATGCATATGGAGGATCGTGTCAGTATGTAAAGGATATAGTGGGCGACACTCAGACACCAGGGATAACACATTAAGGCCGGCCAGGGCAGAGAGTCAACTTAGTATAGCCAAAGACCGCACACAGATAGGACCCTATCTCAGTATATCGGCTTTGAAAACATGGAGTTAATCTGACACTGGTCAATACAGCGGAATATTAACACAACTGACATTGGTCAGGTCTTGATATCAGAAGAAGGACTCTACGACATTTAGCACAATGACTTTTCACAAATATATTGTACTGCTCTCAGTATGTTTTTTTGCCTACTGCATATTTGGTAAGTTCTCTCATTAATCATAATACTATGTTATGTGTAAAGTAATATACCTTGGAAGAAAGCAACGTGATCTAAGATTACAATGCACATTCAACTGAAAATGTACTCATCATTTTAATATCGGTTTGCTAATGAACGCGCTGAATATAATGAACACCTGTCTGTCATGAGATTACACTGTATTCCATTACCTTTCGAGAGTCGCAATTAATTGGCTCGAAAAGTCATTATATTTTCTTTGTATGAAGCTTAGCTAAATAAATATTTGTTACACAAATAAGTGCAAGATTGGTATATGTTTAAGCTTCTTATAATCACATTCGATATTTCAGTCCATATTCTTTCAAAACGTGTATCCATTTCACCTATGTTTTTATGTAATTAATTCCTTAACGAGCTTCGTCGGTTTCAAAAGCTTGACATATTGATTTCTTTGTCTTGTAGGGGCCGGAAGTTCTGGTTACCTTGGCAACATTCTTAAGCATCCCTTAATCCAATGTCGTCTGAAGGGTGGAACATGTATGAACATAAACCAGTGTAACACCACGCTAAACATCTACAAGGACATATGTAAATCATACAATTATCACGACGTCTGTTGTATATCCAGAGAAACTGTCTGCCATAAGTTTTCTGGGTTTTGCACAAACAGTTCTGATTTCTGTTTAACCGCCGGCAAGCTGTTTAGAGGGGGCTACGGCCATTCCTACAGACCCGTTGTGCTCAGTTGGTTAGCCTGCAACACCTCTCACAGATGTTGTCATCCGATTAACACCAAGAAGAGTGGCTATAGCCATGGCGGAGGTCATGGTCACGGCGGTGGATATGGACATGGAGGAGGTCATGGACATGGCGGCGGATATGGACATGGCGGAGGTCATGGACACGGCGGTGGATATGGACATGGCGGAGGTCATGGACATGGTGGAGGATATGGTGGACATCTTACTGATGAAGCTGGATACCAGGGTGGATCTCACGGTGGATATGGACATGGAGGTCACGGACATGGTGGATATGGACACGGTGGGGGACATGGGCATGGTTATGGTAAAAAGAAAAAGAAGTAGATGCTTAAAATAGATATTTATATCCATATATAAACAACTGAATTTATATGATATACCTCTTATGACACGCCTTCTACCCATAAAGTCTGGACTTGGTAATTCCATGAGATGTTCACATGACAAAGACTGCCATCCAGTAAAGCAGTGATGATGTAGATTTGACTATGTTTTATAAGCGCAGATATCACTTGATTATGAAGACAAATCATATATTGTCTGAATGTGTTATATGCTTTTATGAATTGACATTTGTATATTTTTACAGAATGTATTTATTTACCATAATAAAGGGTTCTGGTAAGCCTTACATGATTTTAGTTTGAAGTTCTTCTCATATCCAACGGTAAAAGTAATGATAAATTTATATCTATTTTGAAAAGAAATTAAATAAAAATAAAAATAACACACACACACAAAACAACAAGAAAGAATCACCCCCACCATATTATTTTTAGGTAACAGACAAAAGTTACAGGTCCCATCTCAAAATCAAAACATTCTTTTAACAAATACTATGTAAAAATACTACCCCAGAAAAGGTACCATTTATTGAGTCATTGTAACAAAAATAATGATTTACGTTGAATAATAACATTTTGCCCAAATTTTTAAACAGAGCTCGTATGGCAATTCATGTCAGGCTGTAACCATAATTAAACAATTTAACTAATCAACCAATTTAACTAATCAAGCAATTTAACTAATCAGCCAATTTAACTAATCAACCAACTGAACCAAGTATACTGTGAGAGATAACCATGGTGCTAAAATAACCATGGTGCTAATATTTTCTCAATTAATTTTTGAATAAAGGACAATAACATTCATCTTCTTGGTCAAAAATTCTCCACAATACTGTCATTCGAATCCCCAGATAAATGATCAGATATCTCAACCTTATGCTGATAATAATTATCTAAATATCTGTTCTTAGTTGTTCAATGCGATAAACAGTTTTTGTACCAATTTAAATCCCCAGCAGGTGTGCGTTGATAGTATAATCATAAAATTCCTTCGCCATAGAAACATGGTCACAAATGATGGATGGCTGTTTCTGTTCTGGTGATAAATACATTTAATTAAAAGTGTTGTTTTAAATTTATATCGGCAGATGTTGAGGTCGTACTGTTAACAACTCTGAATAACAACGCATTGTAATTTTTCTAGTTATGTAAAAAATGATTCAAACACAGGAGAAAAACAGACACTTCCATATATTTTACCTCTTAAAATATTTAATGTTAAATATGTTTCTTTAAGACAGAGAGAAATATCTTTGATACCGAACATTTGTTGAAATACTTTATCTTGCTACAAAACATTACATTTGTCACATCTTATCAGAAATATAAGTCAACAAACCGTGATGAACCTGAAATATTTTGCTCATGCCACAGTTTAGGTAGAACGTTCATAATGAAGCTGTGTCAGAAAATAATTCCACTAGAAAGTTACTAAAAAAAGTTCTGACTAAGAAGCGAATCAAAGACAATGACAGGTGGCTTTTATATTTGAAGCCTATTGAAATGACAACAATTATTCGGTTACCATAGGAACCATTTCAAAGATAAAATATACAATTAAATATTCTATTTTTCAAAATAAAAATGACAAATGTAGGTCGGTCTGAACAAATATAAAACACCTCATTGTTTGTGGATGGGACACTAAAAAGATATATTTCTTTGATAAAAGTAACCACAATGTGCTGTGAACAATATTTAGTACAGTTTGATGCATTATTGGTGCAAATGAACAAGACAAGATAATTGAAATTTTCACGATATGTTTACATGTTTACCACATTATAAAAAGACATGCCAAAAATATGCATATTTTGCAATGAGAAATGTCATTCACTTGGTAAGACATACAGGAGATTTTTTTTCTTATCCGTAGGGAAAGAAAATTTTGGACTCGAAATAATGAGCAAAGGTATTTCACATTTTGATCCAAGATATAATAACAACGGTGTCTGGAAGATTTTGCAGTTGTTAATTAGATGAAACGCGACTGGACCAAATCATCTTGTAAATAGTGACTTGTACTCATAACTGAACATGTTTACCACCTCATATTTGCATTAATCACCAACACAAAAACACTTTGATATCAGAAGGGATACTTCTGTAGAATATTACACCAACTTCAAAATATTAATTAAGTGCAGGCTTTAATAATCGCACGTCATGTAATATTAAACGAATGAGGTCCTCTTGTGTCATATATTCTATATAAAAGTATTTTGCTGACCCTCCCTGAACGCATGCAATTCCGCTTCTACAAAGGGGAAAACAATAAAATTGATTGTTTCTGAGCAAATACAAAATCAGACAAAAACCCATCATATAGGATGACCTATATATACATGCATATATATATATATATATATATCTTACCGCGTGCATGTAGAGCCTTGTCGCCAAAATCCTCCTCAGAAATTAAAGAGCCTGTGTCCATATTTTCATCTCCATTGCCCTTTCGCGACAATAACCAGTATGTTTGCATTGATTTCAGCTGTAATAAAGAAAGCAAACCGCAATTACAACATAATAAAGAACTGTGTGTGGTAATGAATGCGAATACTCAAAATGTTATGTTTATTCTTTATATTTGTCGTTACACTGTGCAAGTTTCCGGTTCCTTTGAGTCTCGGAGCTTCCGCCCATTCTGTATCTGCTGCGGACCTTTTGTCTCTGTCTTCATTACTAGGAACAACCTTGTTTTCCGGAACATTCTCTTTTATGTGAACCTGTAAGATAATAACAATAAGAAATGCTTGAATATTTGAATCCCACAGCAGTTCTTCCTTATGTTGTTTTTTTTTGTTTTTTTTAATTGCAGCTGGTATATTATGTCACTAACATATCATTTGTTGATTAACAGTTTAATATATTTCTCTCTTTCTTACTTGTAATTCGTATTCCCCGTCTCCAACATCATCCAAGATAGATTTTGTATCTTCACTTATGTGGATCATGCCAGCTAAGGACAGAGTTATAAACAATTGTACAAATGATTTCAAGTTACTAATAGTTATATCTTGAAAAATGTTTTATATAAGTATTTTAATAGTCTTGCATCTGTCACATGTTTTACATAAAATATTGAACTGAAGTTCTCCTCGGTATCAACAGAGGGTTGTCATGTCAAGGATATGCGACATGACAATTCTGAGAGGCAGCACTATATCTGTTACAAGTAGGTCTCATCACAAAGTGACTGAAATAATATTGAAAGTTATATAAAACCCCAAACAAACAACAGAGGAGAAGTAAATATTCAGTACAGTTCAGTATGGACTTACATCGACCATTTGCTTCCATCATGGAAGCAATACTAACAGTCTCTCCAAACAGACAATAGCGAGGCATTTTCTTTCCTACTATTCCTGCTACAACCGCCCCTGAAACCAATGGATGGAGCTTATGAGAACAAAAGAACAATGTCTATAAGGACAACAACCCATATATTCCATTTGTTTTGAAAATAAATTAAGATGGTAGTTTTTACCGGAGTGAATCCCAATGCGCACTTCAAAGCGTTTGGTGGGAATGTGGGGGATTGCAGTTTTTCGGACACATTCCCGGATGTGCAAAGCCATGGTACAAATCTCAAGAGCATGACGCTTCCCGTTACGAACAGGCAAACCTAAGATGCAAACAAAACATCAATGTAATTTGGTTAAACAATTTATTGTCAACTTATAGAAACAGATTTCTAAAATAATTAAAGACACAGGCAAACCTAAGATGTTAACAAAACATCAATGTAATATGATAAACCAATTTATTGTCAACGTATAGAAACAGATTTCCAAAATAATTAAAAACACAATGACCAGTTAGTTACATTTATTTCAAGTGTTCTCTGTACAGCTAAGCAAAGTTTGTTGACAAAGTGGTCAATGGATGATTCACACTTTTGCAGAATACTCATCCACTTTCAAAGGCACAGATATTTATGTAGGAGAAAGATAATGTGTATTAACATTTGATAGCAACGTTTCGGGTGTAAACATTTAAATCATATAAAGAAAAAGTAATCTTATTTCATGAATGCTTTAAAGTAATCTTATTTCATGAATGCTTTAAACTATGTGAGCACTCCCTCTATTCTACTTAAAATACCATTTGTTTTACCAATTTTGACAAATGATAAAAGGAATATATGCCATACCACCTTCCATCTGTTTTCTTATCGATATTATTCCTGGCAAAGACTCACAGAGGTACTTGTTGTAAATAGTCAATATCTGACTATACTCTGAGATTCCTTATATACGTAACAAGCTTCAAGAACTACATAGGTATATGACCTGAACTTTTTATCATTATTTAACACTACACTCGAGAACCCTTCACTAGTACTGCGTAACATTAACATGGTGTCTACTGTAAGGGCAAGGGGAAGGTCACGTGACTCACCTGACGCCACCAAAATAAGGTCAGGTGACTCACCTGACGTCACCATATTAGGTCACGTGACTCACCTGACGCCACCATATAAGCATCACCAATAGTCTCTACTTTGTACACATCATATGTCCTCAGAATGTCATCAAACATTTTGTAAAGAGAATTCAGCATGGACACAACCTACAATAATCACATTAGGAGTAAATAAACATGTAAAGGTCAAATGTGTAGGTCTCGTGACTAATGGTACACTCGATCCAATTTAATCTTAATCAGTCATAATCCTGTAAAGAAACCCATACAGGAATCTATGGGCAGAGCTGATATATAAACTCGATCTTTTAAATTATGTGTGCAGCTTGGAAAATGTAAATATATTTTTATAATAAATGTAAATAATTAAATAATTATGTAAATAATAGCAGTAAGAAACAAGAAAAAGTGGTGATCCACATGTAACATGGATGAGAAAAAAAAAGTAACAAACAAACCAAAACTGACAACAAACTGAACAATAATTAAAATAAACCAAAAACACAAAATGAAACAATCATTGCAAACTGATGGGGTAGTTGAAATAATCTTTTAATTTGTCTTTTAAAAACATTTAATTTGGTATATGAATGATATTTTTAGCACAAATTTATGCCAAGATGTGCCTTTTCAGGCTTGATTACGTAAGTTGCCCTAATATTGCTCAGGCGCTAACGCAAATCACCGATCAGACTTTTGCTTGTTATTTCTGTTCAAATCATCCGATTTACACCAAATTTGAACTAAAAATACTCAAAATACCATGCTCTGTCAATTAGAAGGCATATCCAAGCAATATTAATTTGCGATTAATTTGCGCACCAATGGGCGGTGGGCACTTGTGCAGCTATCTCTCACTGTTGTAACTATCTCTCACTTTGCAATTATCTAACTTATGCAGCTGTCTCTCACTTATAAACTGTCTCACATATGCAGCTATCTCTCACTTATGCTGCTGTTTCTCACTTGTGCAGCTATCTATATCTGCTGTAACTGTCTCTTGCTGTTGTAATTATCTCTCACTTATGCAGCTGTCTCTCCCTTGTACAGCTATCTCGCTGATGCAGCTATCTCTCACATGTGCAGCTATCTCACTTATGTTACTGTCTCTCATTTGTGCAGCTATTTCTCACTGCTGTAACTACCTCTCACTGCTGTAACTATCCCTCACTTTGCAGTTATCTCACTTCTGTAGCTGTCTCTCATTTATGCAGCTATATCTCACTGTTGAGATTCACCATTGTAACTATCTCTCCCTGTTGTAACTGTCTCACTATTGCAGCTATCTCTCAATGTTGCAGCTAGTAACGTTGTTGTAACTATCTCTCACTCTGTGCAGCTATTTTTCATCTCTTAATGCAGCTATCTCTTATTTATGCAGCTATCTCTTATTTATGCAGCTATCTCTTATTTATGCAGCTATCTCTTATTTATGCAGCTATCTCTTATTTATGCAGCTATCTCTTATTTATGCAGCTATCTCTTATTTATGCAGCTATCTCTTGCTGTTGTAGCAATTTATCACTTGTGCAGCTATCTATCACTTGTGCAGCTATCTCTCACTTGTGCAGCTATCTCTCACTTGTGCTGCTATTTCTCACTTGTGCTGCTATCTCTCAATTGTTTCTCACAATCGTGCTGGCTAAATATATCTACATTAACCCATGTAGGCCCCTTTGTACAAAACTGAGAGGGGTCCCAATAATTAGGTCAATAATTAGGTCAAATTACCGGTGGTTGAAAACAAAGCTCTAATACAGAAATATAGGCATATTGTAGGCAATATTTCACATCTAACATAATTTTGACAAAAAATAAGTGAAAACTACTGTATTCCTCATAACCATCGCATAAACTTGCAAACTAAAACTGAAATGGAGACTGGTCTAGCACCCACCAGAGGGCTACGTAAAAACGAACAGCGAGATCGCACGCTCTTAACAGTGGCGAATTTTATTCGTCAATACTTCACACTGCAACTTTTTTTTTTTTAATCAATTCTTGTCACCCTTCCTCTCTGATCACGTTCATGATTTTTTATATAGTATGTAAAAATGCAAACTTGTAATTTCCTTTTATTTCTGAATCAATACATTAAGTTATGTATATAAATTAAACTTAAGCTAAAGTTAAAAAGAACTATTTATAAATTTTAATTATAAGATTTTAATGGAACAAATTGAAAACAACATGCAAACAAAATTTCCTTTTGTATCCAACAGCATCTTGTTAAAACTAAATTATATCTGAATTTCCATTCATTATATGAACACTTGTGAATTTACACAAATGTTGAGATAATCAAAAAGATACCTGCAAAGGCGATGATTGTGCAGAAATTAATGTGAATCCCACAATATCCGAGAAGTAAATGGTAACACTCAGAAATGATTCTGCCTGTATTTCTTCTTCGTTCTTCAATTTCTCCACAACTCCAGGAGGCAACATTTGGTACAACAGTTGGTTGGTACGTAATCTCTCTTTATCCAGTTCCTTTGTTCTGCAATGGTGAAATTTCAACAAAATTCACTATTATTTACTCAAATTCAAAGGGATAAAAATAACAAAAAATGAGAAATTTGAATATGCCACAAATTACCTTCGAGCAAGTGAAACTGAGAATATCTGAATTTGCGTTGTGATGGTGAATGTCGAGAAGAGAATCAATGGAAACATCACTATGACAACAAGAAGAACGGCGCCTATGGATAACACGGTTGTCTCCATCTCCGTCTTCCTCTTCTCAAGTGTGTCTAATATCTTTGTAACCAGCTTTCTCTACACATTAAGAATATCAAACATAGGAAAAATAAATAATGATTCAATTCCTGAAAAAACTGAGAAATTAAACTTTAAAACTTCTACGTTATTGTCCCATCCATTTATCTTGATTAATATGATAATAAACAATTGTCTCTGACTTTTGCTGCAAATTGTCAAAAGTCCTGCTCTGTGCATTTATATTTTCATATTATTATCATGATTAGAGTCACATATATGGTAGTTTTAGATTGCTATTAATGTTTATCTGACATTTTGGACTCCTAGTCTATTTGGCTTCACAGACAGTCGGCCTGACTGTGTGACATAGACACCTGGTATAAAGTTAGACTGATCAATCCTTGGTTTTACTGCACTTTGACCAGTTTGAGGTTGAGAAGTGGGTTTTGGTGGAGTGTTTACTCATGGGGGTGTTATATCAGCTGGTGCAGCTGATGCCATCACTCCATGATCTAGTGGTAGATAGTCTGGCACTAATGTTGTACGTAAAGCCCTCTTCATTAATAGCTCACTTGGAGAATATCCACACTCTAGAGGAGTTTTACGATAGATCATCAGACCTAATAAGAGATCTTCTCCACTCTTCTTGGCCTTATTGAAGATTTTTTTCACAGCTTTCACTGATGATTCAGCCAGCCCATTTAATTGAGGATAATGGGGGCTTGAGCTGTCATGCTTAAAATCCCAGTCTTTGCTGAACTTTGTGTATTCATAGCTGGTGTAGCATGGTCCATTATCACTGTACAGTTTCTCAGGTACACCTTGCCTCGAAAATATGTGCTTGGTGGCATTAACTACCTCTCTAGCACTAGTATTGCGTAATTTGGCCACTTCTGGGTAGTAAGAATAATAATCTGTGACCAAGAGATAGTCATTACCATCAAATTCAAACAAGTCACTCGCAACTTTCTCCCACTCTTTTGAGGGTACAGGATGCTGTAACAATGGTTCAGACTGTTGTTTAGCCTGATAAGTGAGACATGCTGAACACTTGCTAACCTTAGCATCTATGGCTTGATTAATCCTTGGCCAGAACAGAACTTGACGAGCCCTGCGCTTACATTTATCCTGACCGAGGTGACCAACATGTATCGTCTGTAACATGGCCTGTCTCATGCTGGCCGGTATTACAATTCTAGTGCCTTTAAACACTATACCATCGATAACTGTCATCTCATCTCGATAATTCCAGTAATCCTCTATTTCTACTGGGCTCTGTGATTTCTCCACTGGCCAACCATTCATAATGGTGTGAGTTTTATTTGTTTGTTTGTTTGGGGTTTTACATCACTTTCAACATTATTTCAGTCATTTCGTGATGAGACCTACTTGTAGCAGATATAGTACTGCCTCACTGAATTGTCATGTCGCAGGTCCTTGACATGACAACCCACCCGGTCACAGATTTACAAGGACAATGGGTTAACCCTTCAGGCACGGGCCTCAGCTCATATGGGAAATTGTATCACGAGTTCAATCCCGGCACGGCCGGGGTTCGAACCCACAACCTTTGGATCACCACAGAGGAACTGGTGCTAATAAGCTGGCACTCTAACCAACTGCGCCACGGCCCGTGGCCCATAATGGTGTGAGACAATCTGACCAGTACATCGTCTTTGCTAGTCTCTTCACAGACTTGCTCTAGCCTTTCATCTGTCATCTGAGTCGTTGCTAACACTTGATTAACATACACTCTCACATCCTCTTCTGTGCTACTTTGAGGAGATTTCAACTTTGGATAGTTTCTGGACAGAGCATCTGCTACAAACGTCTTACTGCCTGGTGGGAATAATAACTCAAAGTCATACTTCTGCAGTCTTAGTCTGAATCTCTGTATTCTTGCTGGACAGTCATTCAAGGCTTTGGTAAATATGGATACCAATGGTTTGTGATCCGTTTCAATCTGGAAAGTTTGACCATAGAGACATTGATCAAACCTGTCACAGGCAAATGTCATGGCTAATGCTTCCTTCTCTATTTGAGCGTACCGGGTCTCAGCCATCAGTCATTGACCTTGAAGCACACGCAACTGGTAACCACTTATCATTGTGTTTCTGTAGTAACACTGCTCCAAGCCCTGTTGATCTCTCCTGCTCCTCAGACCACATCCACTCAGTGTTCTTCTCCCTCAACTTATTAAGTGGGGCTGCCCTGGTGGCTAAATCAGGTATGAACCTAGCTAAGAATGTGACGAGTCCAAGGAAACTTTGCACACTTTTGACATTTGTAGGTCGCTCCATGTCATCAATGGCTTTAATCTTGGCTGGGTCTGGCTTTAGACCATCTCTCGTTACCAAGTCTCCCACAAATATCAATTCAGGCACTCGGAATAACGATTTCTCCTCACCCAGTGTGAGGTTATTCTCACGACACTTCTGCATCACTCTCATTAGAGTACCCCATTTCCAGCCATTATGACATCATCCATACTTGTGTCGACACCTGGAACATCTTCAAATATCTCATGCATAATCCTGTGGAATACTTCCGGAGCTGACTTGATACCAAATGATAGACGTAGGAATCTATATCGTCCAAATGGAGTCGCTAACGTGCACAGCAGTGAAGAATCATGGTCTAGTTTAATTTACCAAAATCCGTGCTTGGAGTCAATCTTTGAAAACCACTTCTTATTGGCAAACTTAGCCATGATCTCTTCTCGTGTTTGCATTTTATAGTGTTCACGTTTTATGGCCTTGTTAAGGTTCCTTGGATCCATGCATAACCTTAAACTCCCATTCTTAGTGACCACCACCAAACCACTCACCCACTCAGTTGGTTAAGTAACTTTCGTAATCACCCCTGCTTCCTCCATCCTTTGAAGCTCAGCTCTCACTTTGTCGTGTAGAGCAAAGGGTATCTTACGACAAGCCTCGACCACTGGTGTTACAGACTCATCAATGCTGATCTTGTGCTCACCTGGTAGACATCCTAAGCCAGTGAACACATCTTTGTACTCAGTGAGTACTTTAATTCTGAGCTCTTTTGGCTCTATATTATTTTCCACAGACTTTACACTTTTCACATTAGGCACAGATTTTTCACAGTTTTCATATTTTGCACTTTTGTAGGTCTATCACTGGCTGGGCTTTCCATGGTCACAGCCCACACACCCTTCACTAGATTCAGTCGCTCACATTCCCTTACAACTAGGATAGGTTGCACTTTAGCTTGTGTGATGATGAATGAAGCTGTGTGTAAAGTATTCTTGTGTGTGATCTTCAGGTTACACCGACCTTTTACTGGCACATTACCACCATTATAAGCTGTCAATCTCACTCGGGATGGTAAGATTTTAGGTTTCTGCTTAAGACTTTGACACTCCTTCTCACTGAGGATATTTACATTTGCACCTGTATCAAGTTTCATTCTGATGTTTGTACCATTCACTGTGAGTGGAACCATCCATGATGAAACAGTCTTTGATTTTCCACTTTATACAGCATCCACAATGAAACCATCATCTGAGCTGCCCTACGAAGCATCATCTGCCACTAACATGTTCACTCCTGTTGACTTACACTTCTTGGAAAAATGGTTCCTTCCACCACATTCATGACATTTTTTACCATATGCTGGGCATGAATTTGGCTTGTGTTTATAACCACATCTACTACAGTCTATTTTCGCCTTCCCACTGCCATTGAACTGACCTCTGTGTCCATTTCTTGACTGACCACTATGTGTACTCCTGGACTGGTTATTCTTCTGTTTTTCATAGGACTTATCATGCCTATGCACAGCATCTACTTTGACAGTTTCTTGACTCTTTAGTTCTTTGGCCTGCTTGGAAGCAGCCTCTTGGGATCTACAGAGTGTCAGTATCTGAGCTAGAGTTGCATTGTTGGGTTCCCTGAGTAGTCTGACCTGCAGTGCCTCATTTCTCACTCCACGTGGTAATCCTGTACTTGATCATCTTGTCCGTTATTGGAGTAAAGTTACAGTTCTTGGTTAAAGACTGGACTTCGGTGTAATAACTGTCAATAGACTGACCTTCCTTCTGATTTCACTGGAAATACCTTTGCACATGCATGGCATCACTGTCCCTGTCTGCACAATACTGAGTGAACTTCTCAACAATCTGATCTAGCTTCCACTCATCACCCTCTGCATCCCAAGTAAATGCACAGTAGACTTCTCTGGCCTCATCTCCTACCACATGGATAAATAAGGAGGCTTGTCATCTAAGTCCATCTGTCCATGAGTCTTCAGGGAATAATATACTTCCCATGCCTGCTTGAACCTCTTCCAGTTCTCATTCAGGTTGCCCTCCAGACTCAACCTCTTTGGCTTTTCTATATGATCCATGGCTCACTTTTTTGGTAAATTACAGTTTCAATGTGATCACCAATGTCTTGGTTCACTTCTGACACCATGTGTAATGATGGGTGCTTAGTCAAGCATATAAAGATAACAGATTCTTAATCTTGTGTTGTACCATGTGTATTGTAGCTACTCAGCCATTACAGGAAGGGGTGACCTCTGGTCATGACCCTGGGTACTGAGCATGCTCATTGATAAACTAGGTCAAGTTTGTTTGTATGGATCATTGACCATGAACATATATCATTACAACGCATGCCTGGTAAGGTATGAGAAGTGTAAATTAGATGACAATTTGGATGACTCTTGGAAGCAGCTGTGATAAAACTATCCCTAAATGTGTTAGCCGAGATATCTGATATTCATTAGTGGCATATTCTCTCGTCTCATACTTGGCACCTCACAAGAGTGTTCTGCACATGAAATATTTTGCAAATCACCCCCGAATTACTTTTGAAGATCACCTCTGTGCCAAACTATTTACCTCATTTTAAAATCATTTTATTTAGTTTTTTATTTTATTTTTTCTAAATAATAAAATATTTGATTGGATATGATATTTGTGTACACCCGTCATAATATTTGTAATTTCATAGAAAAATCTTCAATTATTCGAATTCATCATAAGTATGATAAATATTTTGATCTGCAGCAGACAACATTTCAGATTTGGGTCATGGGAGAGCCCCAACCCTTGTTGGCAAAGACCGTCACCCCAGATGAGATCAAATCACATTTGTCTTATTAACTATTTGTGACCTAAATTCACTGTATATATTGATATCAAATTGACCATGATAATGCACAGAGAACTTCAATACCTCACACACAATATGATAATGTATATCACAATATCTAACGTATTTACACTGCAACCTCTCTATGTATACAGTTGATTGCAAATCCCAACGATCTGCATTTGATAAGTATGATATGAAAACAAGAACATGGGTTCTTGCTTTGTTAAGGGAGACATATCTCTCTCATTGGTTCTGGTGATAGGGTCTCACTCATCCCATAACATATACAAAGACACCCCATCCATTAGCAGATATGTAGAGGACATTTGATTTTGTTTTCAATTATTGCTATAAATGATAATGATAACAATCCCCGTGTTAAGAATGACATGCCCTTCCTCAGTGTGTCGCTCAGGTGGCATTCTGTGTTGTGGACCTGCTTAAAATGAGTTTCTAAATTACTGGGGGATATTTTTAACATTTATCAATTCACTATCAATACTTTTTGGACAGACCCTTGTGATTAACTTAGGTCTTTGTCTAATGTTTACACAAACATGCATTAAGGGAAAAACAACTCTCTTAAAACATGATCAGACCTTGGAGTAATTATTCCAAGATCAGACTGAAGTAATGATTGTTGAAGTAAATCATGATTTTCCAAGTTAAACATGAGGAAGTCAAAGACATTCTTTAAAACATTTAAAATCATAATAAAACTCACTTGAACAAGATAAACTCTACCAAGGGGAAGTATTAAAAGCTTGCCAAGACAAAATTATAAACCGGTGTTTCTGACATATGTAACTTGTAATTATTATTAGATATAATTGCAGCACACATGATGAATCACTCTTATCCATGTAAAATTCTGCATTACAAGGATAATATTTCTTGTCCAATCTTCCCACTACCTCTGTCGTCTTTGTCCTATATTTTCTCATTCGAAATTTGGAATTCCCTGAGGCAGAAATTCTCGTCTTGCTCACCAAAATATCATCCAATCAGAATCATCCGCAGCCTGATTGTTATGAATAGTCATGACTTCGGTCCAATCTTGACGTACCCTTTGATGGCAGGGACTGATATGAGAGGAAATGTCATGGAGGGTCATGTCATAAAGCTGGTTACTTATATAAGTCATGGTAAACCACCACATAATAATCGATATACAAAGCGAAATACTCATATATTCTCTCTTGATGAATGGGGATAGGCTGAGATGGGTTTGACTGTTAGTTTGTTTGGGGTTTTACGTCACTTTCAACATCTTTCAGTCATTTCATGATGAGACCTACTTGTAGCGGATGTAATGATGCCTTTCTGAATTGTCATGTCACGGATCCTTGACATGACAACCCATCCATTCACAGATTTACAAGGAAAACAGGTTAACCCTTTAGATACGGTCCTCAGTTCATATGATTAACTGTAATATGAATTAAATCTTGGCATGGCCGGGGATCTTACCCGCGACCTTTGGATCACCACAGAGGAACTGGTGCTAATAAACTTACGTCCTCACCCACTTCGCCACGACGTGTTGAAGAAACTTAATCAAGGGTCTTTCCCTCAAGCCTGATTAATTATCATTCCCTCAATAAATACACGAGAATAATAGTTAAGTATCGATAGTATACCTGCATTTCCAACATGGCGTCTATGAATAAACTCAGGTTGCCATAGTATGACTCGGCTCGCTCGAGGGATGGCGTGAATTGGAGAAATGGGTTACTTCTCACAAATGCTCTACTGAAAGAAATTGAACCCAAGTCCGTTATCATGGTATCAAATGTTTCATTGTAGACGTGCTTGACTATTGTAGAATATTCCAATGCAGTGGTGAGTAAAGTCTGAGCCGTGTCTTGCGCTTCTGCGAAGTCCAAGTAGGTTTCTATGCTGTGAAAACCACCCTGGGCGTAGAAGACCGCCCCAAGCGCTCTTTCCAACCCATACGCGTTTTTAGACTCCAATATGTCGTTGAGCGAGACAAGTTGTTTCCAGTAGGTGGCGCTTTTCACTTCCCCTACAGAAGCATAGAACCAGTCGAAAAACTGGTCAATAGCATCCGTGTAGAAATCGAGTTCTTCCTTCACGGTCGGCGTAAGTATGTCTAGCTTATAGCGATGGTTGTTGATGTAACTGAGAAAGTTATCCTTGCTCTGGAAGCGTTCATTTAACTTATCGTTCCGGGGCCACATCGATAGACTGGCAATAATTGTGTCTAAATTGTAGTAGGCTAATACCAATGAGTTTTTGGTTTCCGGAGATATTGCGGAAATGTACAAAGCACTTCTGTCCCGTTCCTGTTGAAGACGATGAATTATGTCGGTGATTTCCAATCTGGACATAAAAAAAACATGCAATGTGTTGTATATACGATTTTTTAAATCGAAAAAATTCTATAGATTTCAGGGGCGGATCCAGGATTTTTTTTTACCCCGGGGGCTTAAATGTGCTCTGAAAAAAAGCGGGGGGGGGGGGGCTCCAGTTCCCCCAAAGCCCCCCTAACCACAAACCCCCGGGGTGTTTCAGTCCCCAAAGTCCCCCTCCCCCCGGATCCGCCACTGGATTTCACAATCAAAATCAGTCAAACCTGATAGAAATTGCCGACCTTACCCTAATAGTATCTCGCCGGTTGCAGCTGAGAAGCTCAGTAGTTCACTGACGGAAATGGAAAAAATATATGCAACCAGGCTGAGCAGAATGACGGTGGGTACAACCGTCATGTTCATGGCGTACATTTTCTGCATGCGCTTGCCTTTCCGTGTGATAGGATTGCCTTATATTAAAGAGAGAAAGAGACAGAGTCTGGTGAATGACAGAAAAAAAGTAGGAGACAGTACTGCGTTTGTTTTAATATTTCATAACAAATAGTTCAGGAACTTGAATATCAGATACTTAGACCGGTGTTTATATGATTACTTTCTTTAAGGTTAAATTCAAGCACTAACTATTGTTAACTTTTTAATAATTGAGACCTCATATTGTCTGATTTTTCCACAAGAAAAGTTTTTTTTAAATCACACAAATGTTTCGCTGAACTGTTTTTCCTACAGTTAACTACGGATAGGTTTAATATGAGTTGGATGTAATAGATTTGAGCGACTGACCTTTGCAAAATGTACGCAGGCTTGTGGTGTCCGGATTAATGTTAAACATTTCCATCATGACGTTGTCTAGTTGCGATGGAGACAGAGATGTCACGCTTCCATGATTGGAAGTGCTTGAAGAATGAATTATGGAACCCCCGGGAATGGGTTCTACAGTGCGACACTTCTTCAAACACGCCATTTCTATGAAGTAATTGAGGTAGGAATATATTGTTGTTCAAGTGATAATTGTAAATTGTTTTTCTTTCTCGAGTCTTGTTTTGAGATGTTAAAATGAAATGTCCATGAACACAGAATCTGATGACGTTCAACACATCGTGTGCACTTAAATTATGACGTGTTGTGCCATATTCTGCGCTGTATATTTCTCACTTGTTCAAAAATGAGTAATTCTGAACGATTTTGATAGCCATTATAAAAATATGTTATGCTCCTAATAGACTTTGAAACAATTTTCAGCCATTTGGTTTCAGTGTTTTCAATCCACAATGATTTTGTCCCAAGTACAATATATGCCAATGCATTCAGTACACCACACCTTTTTACCTTTTAACCGCCCCCTATCCTGCCTGTTACTCAACTGATTCACATCACAATTCAGTTTTGTTTTGTCAACGTTTAGGAAAAAATCACCTCATGTTTCCAATTGACCCTTAGAAAGCTAACCTACCGCTAATTAACTATATACACTGATTTAGCATTTTAATGATTCTGTACAAAAATGAGAATTAATCAACATATATGAAGTATTGAAATACCAATGATTTATACATTACCCTATATTTTCTGTCTCGGAGACAGCTCTTTACCAGATTCCAGTAGGAAGTAGACTGCAGATGTCAACAACTTGGAGACTACTGGTGTGTGTGTGGAGGATGCAACGGTGTGAGCAGCATCAAACACACCACAGCAACCTGCACACATTTATTGGATTAATTTACACATACAAAATGTTAAGGAGACCAAATGACCGTGTATTTGTCCACAGCTATAAGATGCCCTTCTGTCTGGATGCCTTTATTATAAACTAAGTATCATTGTAATCTTATTTTTCTTTTTGTGAAAACGTTTATACTCAGGGCGCTCTTATTATGCATTATGTGGATTTTTTGTACCTTTCTTTAAAATATAATATTTCTATGAATAATACGCAGATAGATTGTCATTGTCAGTAACCCAATAAATCCATAAATTAAATCCATGAAAAGTTTTAAATGTAAAAAAAGAAGAAAAAAATCCAACTGTGAAATCAGCATCTGCCCTGGGGACTGTTATTTATTGTTTTGGTTGCCATCACAAGCATCGCATCGAAGTCATGGTTACAATAAAGGTAAAGAAAAATTTCATATTGGCAGCCCAGCAAAATATGCAGTTATTGATGGGCAAATTATTCTTAATAATGAACCAGGAGCTGGAAAGTTGTGCACTTCGCTATTCAATGCTTTTTAAAAACTTATACTCAGCATAATTCAACATATATTCCATGTTAGTTTACTGGTAGAAATGTCTAATTATTGATAATAAAATTGTAATATCTTATGCTTATGTGGTAATATTGATTATACAAAATATGCCCTAGCCATTGTCGCATCCTTTGCATTTATATAAGATATTGTTGCACAACATAGGGCATCACTTATGCCAGGTAAATCATGATACCAACCTCAGCCAGAACAGTAAAGATCATGAGGAATCTGAAAAGCTAGGATAGTTTGATCAATATTATGATAATTCTCCCACCTGTCACAAGCAACTAAAGTAATGAAATCCGGAATCACGACTTTGGATGAGATCATTTTTAATTCCTATACGTTGTTAATTATTAAGTTGTTAATTGTATTTTCATGTCCTTTGTGGATATTTCTGTTCTTCATCAGCCAATCTTTAGCTTCGGTGTATCAAAACAGACCATAGCCCTTCATTGATTCATCTTTCTGTCCAAATATAAAAGCACTTGGACAAATATTAGAAATGTTTGTGATTTTGTTGACGAAATCATGGAATTGAATAGTGTCCACCAGAATACTAATCAAAAGCTATTGTCCATAAAAGTCGAGTTATTAATATTTAATTTATCTAATACCTCAAAAATAAATGTGAGATCAAATTAAAGTCCGTCAATTTGTCACTTTTGTAACCCTACCGATTTAAGCTATTTTTAATCATTTTAGCTTCGTAATAAATCTTGAAATAGACAGACTTTTTTTCAATTTCTTTTTAGTATTAATGTGTTTTTCTGTGCAGTATTCTATATATTTTCATAAACTAACCCCCAATAAGCTGGCATTTTTATATTATTTAAAAAAAACTTTTTGTAGTATTTTCCTCTGTTTTCCCTTATAGATTGACCACAAAACTATAATTGCTCTCAAATTGTTAATTATGATGAATAAGGACTCTACAAGCTCGTATTTAAAAGATGTAGATTATAGGATAATAAAAGATGTAGATACTTTCCTGGAAATAGGCTTTCTATTTTCAAGGTCATTGAAAGGACACTTAAAGATCACTGGCAATATTTGATCAAAATATATTGAGTTGTAAAAAAGTTGTATCCCTATGTCTGCCATTTCTAGTGGTGGGGTGGTGGAACACCCTCTAAATAATGTTATTCTCTGGGAAATTGACAAATTTTGCGCCCCCTGTTGTTTAATTGCTCATTATATTTACAAAGAACTACAAGGCATTGTCACAACCCACTGAGCACATTATTATAGTATTCTATGGGACATTATTGATTTCCATCATTCCCTCCAATGGATCACAGGCTTTTCTGATTTTTGTACAAGTGATCTCAGGTTTGGGCAGAAATATTGATTAAGGAAAGGCTAGGTTATGTTTTGAAACACTGACTTTAAAGATTAAATGGCATAGATCAGAAATATCCACACCTCAAGGTCATAAAAGCAAAATTGACAACCTTATACACAGAATAAAAATGATCTCATCCAAGGTTGTGATTTTAGCTTTCATCCCTTCAGTTGTATATGAGTGAAGGGAGAATTGACATTGCATTGATCACACAATTTCGACACTATCTTAGCTTTTCAGATTCCCTATGGGGAAAATAACCTTTTAAAATATTATATATTCCTTAAAATTGACACCGTTGTTCATTCCTCGTGGTCAACATATGTGGCAGATGATAGTGTATAATTTTAGAAATCTATATCTCAATACAAGATGGTTAACAGTTTGCATGTCACTCGGGATATGAGTCTTACAATGGGCTTTCCCTTTGGCACTTTCCATGCTTGCAAAACTATTTGAAGTGACGTTTACAGGTCTCAGAACAGTTTATTCCATTCGGACGTCTTGATCCGAGTATATATGCACTTAGAGGTTACATAAAACCCCATGATGACTATTTTTTACACCTTTTTTATACGTCTTGAGCTTTTTCGTTTATAGCTTTATGGGAAATGTTAGGTTATCTTGGTAAATTTTGCACAGATAATATGTAGATAATTATATCATATTATCATATCTCAACAATGTGTGCAAGCTAAAGCCAAACCCTTGTCTCCATAGTAGATTTAAGGAATAAAAACAAATGTTATATATCGATTTACTTCCATATTCATTGGTTTGTCATACAAGGGTTATTGACTTGCAATTTGATGTGGCGTTTGTAAGGTCAATGTAATGTACATATAACTGATTTATGTTTTAAAGAAACAGAAAATGATATATCTTTGCAATATTTTATTGGCATTCTAAAACAAATACAAAATTTTGCATCTTGTAAACAGAAAGAATGCATTTTTATCATTCATTGAGTATACTGTTCTTTGCCAAACTAATTGACGAAAAGAACAAATTTGTTGTCTGTAATTGGTTAAATGTCACTGATATGATATAAAGCTACAAAGCCATTATGATACCAACAGTCCAAGTTGAAGGATGGATGTTGGCATTAAGATTGGTAAAATGGTAAACACCATTAAACCAGAGAATTACATTTTGGCTGAATCTTCACCTCCTCATAGAAATGCACCACTTTGTTGGTAAACTCATGTACAACTTTGTTTTTGTAAACCTTGGACTTCATGCGTTCTGCTTTCTTCGAGTCTTTGGGCAGACAGTGGAAACCACGTGACTCCAAGCGCTCTGCTATTGGCTGACAGCTCCCACTGCACACTGGGACAGGTTCGATGGAGAAGCACAGATGTGGTTGACTTTTCTGATTTTTAGTATCCATTACCTTCTCTATGATTTTGGTCACTTGAATCTTTTTGCAACCTGCAAAGACATAAAAGAAATATGCAGTTTATCTCTATTGCTTTATTGTTTTATTCTTAAGAATATTTCTGGAATATCTCCTGAGGAACAACAGTACTTACCCTTTTTGGGTGGTGATTTCCTTCCCTGGACTCCCTGCTGAATTGTTCTGACATCACAGGTGTCTGATTCAATAAGATAGGAAGAGATGAAATGTTCTGGACTGGGATGTAGAGTCATATCTGGACCACGATACTCATCTCTCATTTCACCATTTAGATCCCCACAAAGACCACATACTCGTGCGCTCAACAGGGCTGAAGTCTGTCAGAAATTATATAGGTCATTATATAGTGTATCTTATATCATATCATATATGTATATTGTAACAGATGAATAGGTTTAGATCTGATTTATTGAGTCCAATTCTACTTACAAGAATTTCAATACTCTTGCCATTTGTTTTCACAACAAATCCCAACCTTGGGCAATCAATCTTGACCATCTCTGTTGTCTTCAGAGCATTACATACAGGTTTCCTACAATAGATTAGAACTAAAATAACTCATTCTTGCTTATTTTATAATTGCACATACATATTCACGCGTCAACTGTTTCCTTAGTTTGTGGTGAGCATTTCGGATTTTCATATTCTCAAAATAATGATTTATATACCTGTCAGAATCAAGGACTTCCATTGGTTCTCCACTTCGAATGCTCAATTTCTGGCCATCAATAAGCACGCTAAGATCCTTTCTGAACCATCCACTGGAGGGAAGCACTTCAACTGTCTTGTGTCCAAGATATACTTTCACCAACTGCAATGACAATCAATGCAGATTGATCTTACTTAATTAAGAGGTGAAAGGCATTTTGGCATTAAATTCACCTTAATTATTGTATGCATTATAGATGGATAAGTCCTAACCTTCAAAGTGGGCTCTTCCCTCATCGGTTTGGCGGTGATGACAAAGCTCTTTCTGCTGCTGCAGTCTTGAGATAATACAGCCTCACAGCCTCTTATAGTGGGTTCATTAAGCTCAAATGTTTGCAGATCAAATGTCCTCACCGAGCCTTCTTGCATTTCACATTTGGCTATTGAATATATATAAATGTTGGCATGAAGGTTAAGTAATTCTTTGATCAATGAAGCAATAGTTTACAAGTCAGGTTCAATGTTTTTCTATCTCGTGGATTAATAAAAATAAAAAAGTGCATTAATCTTACCAGGCATGAGTCTACTTCCGGTTGTTTTGTGTGCCACGTATTGGGCGAGTGGCATAGAATGCAATGTTGAAGGTTGGTAGAACCGGAAAAACCATGACACCGGTACCCCATAGATGCCGACAGTCTCATGTGGTGTCTCCACTGCAAGCTCTATCTGCAGGAACAATAGCAAACATTGGATCATTGAACACAATCTATCTATCTCTCTTTGTATGTGTGTGAATGTGTGTCTATTTAGATATATTCATTACCCGTTACGATTTCATAACCTGTTACTTTTTCTGCTAATTGAACTTACCTGTTCAGAATTGGGTCTGAAAATTGTAAGCAGTGACACTCTGTCAGGGGCGTTCTCTTTGTAAGACCTGGTGATGTAGAGAGAGGGGTAGGCTTTCTCCAACATGCTCAGAATCCTATAATAAACTCCCAAAGACGAAAACTTGCAGTGTTCAGGAATCTTCAAAGGTGAAAAAAAAAACAATTGTTTAGTTATATTATTAGCATTTAAAGGCGATAGGGTATGAATGCATAAAACAAATAGGAATACGAAATTCAAAATGAGAATCGCACAATGCTCTATCCATTTAAGTAGTTACCTTAACATATTCTACAGTCCAAGTGACAAGAATTGGCTTCTTATCCATTGTGTATCGTACATCTTTATTGAGGGGATATGTGTCATGCATCTTTCTGCCTTGTTCACTATGCATTGTATCATATTCCTCTCTGCTGGATGTGTACTGATCCACTGGTGTTCTGTAAGATTCCCTGCTGTCATATTCGTAGCGGCCTGGGCGGCTGGTAGAGTATTCCTCGTAACTGTATTCTCCTCTTGGCTGGCCGGAGTACAATGGGTGTTCCGGTTTCAACATGTCATAGCTAACCTGATAAAATAAATAGGGAAAAGAACCATTTTTTAAATATAACTGAATGAATGTGCAGACCTAGTCTGAAATAGCGCTATACAAATGTTTTATTATTATTTACTATTATTATTATTATATTCTTAACAGCACATCGATATGTCAGTTTGTATCTTTATAAATGGTATCCTATAAATGCACTACCTTGAGGGTGCAGATGTTTCTTGGGCTGGATTTTGGTCCATACATAACATTAAGATTGCAAATCAACTCTGGATACTGGGGCTCAGCTGTTGAATAGATGAGGTGCTCTGGCAGCTCAACAATCCCATCTATCACGAGCTGCAGTTAAGACAAATAACAACAGTTGTCAATTTTAATTACAATTAATTTTATTACATTAATCCAAATCTATTCAAAAATGCAATAAATTCAATACAAACACCTCAATATTATTCTATCCATAATAATATTCTGTCACCAACCTTCCTGGGTTCTGTGGTCGATGAAGAGATGGGGATATCTAGAACGGTCTGCACATTGAGCTGGTGTTTGAGATAGGTCTCCGCATCACATACATGTGTGACCTGTACGTCGATCGTGCGAGGAGACCTGTGACCCTTTGTTCTCACTGACAAAAGCACCTGGTTCTGAATTGGACTCTTAATTGTTGGTTTAACGGGAACAGGCTCGAAAGGATTTTCTGTGTATGATGAGCCTTTGCTGGAGAAGGACCACCACGACCCGGTCTGCTCTTGGCTTTCATACTCCTCACTACTGGAACTCCAGATCGATGACTTCAGTTTAGAGTCTCTCATTTTTTCAGAATTCATATGAATGCCCTGAAAAGTACATATTTATAGAAATCAGAATCGTACGATAATCTGGTTTGTAGTTTGAGCATGTTTACTGTTTATGTCATGTATATTTTGTGTTTAAATATATAGCAAGTAATTCTGAGAGAAAGACAAACATACCTCAATCTCGATTCGTTTTGGTGAATTAGAGTCTGGCTTGAGGATAGCAGTACATTCCATCTTGCCAATGAGACACTTCATCAGTGGAGTGTACATCTTCGATGCAGGGTATGTAACATGGAATTCTGTAGTCAATCCAATAACATCACCACCAACCGGGTACACCACCTTCACACAAATCAAATACAATTTTAGTTTGCAATATTAAATTTCCCAATTATTTTCTATTTATACTAAGTGGTTGCATTATGACAACTATCTGAAATATGAGGATTTTATTCAGGTAATGCTAGGTAATTCAAAGTATATTGTCTATTTCCCATTCTGCACATTCTGTTGCATATTTTCCCAACATATAGCTGGTGATAGTGCTAAGTTCTAAGTATATTGTGCACTTCAAAGTTTGTTGTACACATATTTTTTACATTCAAACTATTGTGCATGTTAAGCTTTATTTCAAGTTGTAAGCATCACCTTGTTTGGATAGGCTAATGCGGTGTTCATAATTTCTTTCTCTTCATACAGACATGATTCTGAAGTAGGATGCAGGAAATATTTCTTGAACACTGTCACAGGGCTAATCTCATTGGTCATCATTACTATCTCCTATAAATAAAAAACAGCGCATAATATATAAATGATTATATTTGAATGATCCATCTATGATGGTTAGAATTAATGATATAGCTATCTATGTAATCTCCCTTGGTGCTTACCTCTTCTGGTACAATCGATGTGATCTGTGCCTTTCCTGACGCCAAGTTGAGACTGACTTCTAGTTTTGTTGGGAGATTAATCTGATGGCGTGAGTGGAGCGAGGTCATTGTCTTCAGGACGCAGAGATGCACGCCCATTGAGCCAGACATGTGAGAAGATATGCTGCAATGAAAATGGAAATGGGTAGGAACTCATAAAGACTACAAATATGTCTATATAACATAATACAGGGTGCTTTCAGTTAATACCTAGGTTTGAGATCTGTTTTGATTGTGATTGTGGGTTTTGGTCCACTGGTGGTGAAGATATCCATCAGAGATGAAATACCCTCCAGTTTAATCTGGCCAGTGACTCTGGCCACTGTGGATGAGGTGATGTTGAGGGAGACGGGCAGACCACAGGGGGAAGGGACCATCACTCCGGACTCCAGGTCGGTGAATGTCTTAACCAAATTCACGTTATACCCACGTAGAAGGACATCCATCATCCGCGGAACGGAATTCTCGACTGCAAAGATGGTTTTTCTATATTTACTTTGTTTTTTATAATTCTGACAAAATTTTGTTGTGATTTCTATTGTGTATATCTAAGCTGGCATCGAAATGAAACTTACGCTCAGAGAAGAGGGTAGACAGGTAGCTCTTGTCAAAGTGGAAATACCTCAGTTCTTGGCTGAACATTTTTACATACATTTTGAAATCTAATTTTGAAAGGCTGCGTTCGGTAAGTGAGATCTACAACAACAACAAAAAAACATTTAAAAATGTATTACACTTTTCATCGATGTCTCCTAATAATTATTTGATATTATCTTTTCTTTTAAAATTTCCATCTAATTGCTCTAATTAAAATAAGAGTATATAAGATATTTGTATTGAAATTCTTAGGTATAAAGCAAGAAACCTTGTCCATAATTTGCTGTATATCCTTCACTGAGGACTTGGTGTAGGATGTGATGGGCTCCATGATATCCCTTAAGGCCAATTTTCCCTTCAGCAGGTCCTTCAGCATGCTCTCTGGGCCCATTAGATTTTGCAGGATAGTTTCCATCCCTTTTCCCTCCAGTCCCATCTCACCCATACTGAAACGCATCCCCATTGTCTCCGAGTTAAGGATGGTGACAAAGCTATCTGGCAGGAGAGTCTTATCCGTGTTGGTGATGAAGTTAACAATGTCACCATCTTCAATGGCTCCAAATAATTCTAAAACCATACAATAGAATACATTAGAATATCATCTGATTAGGAATGGTAATATATTCCTGCTGTGTGAGAGATGAGATTGTATGTAGTTTATTTATCACATTTATCTCAGCCTTATACATTTGATAAATCTTTGAAAACGTAGCTTACATGATCTTGAACACAAAGCATATTTTGCCACTTTTCATGATGAAGATGTGCCATTTTTGCCTTATCAATAAGATTTATACTATTATTTTATACTATTGATTATACAATGAGTTAACTCACTGGCAATTCTCCTGAAGACGAGCGTTCTGGAGTAGTGGATTCCAGTCAGAGGAGGCTGGACATATCTCAGGGCGGAGCGGCAGCTTCTAGAACTGCAATCAACATCTCACATATCACAAATCATTAAATGTGAAATCATCCTGATACATATATGAGAATAATAAAATAAAAATAAAAATGAGCATTTGGCTTACATGTTCCTATGGCATGGGAATCTGGAGTTGGCCATTTCACTGAGGTATGTGAAGACAAAGGAGGCGATCTGGGTGGAAGGCTCGGTGTTCAGATGGTGGGCTATCATCTGGATGACTGCAGGACTTGGGTGACTGGTCATGGTCATGAGGAAGGCTGCCAGTCTCACTTCCCGTGGTGCACCAGTGTCTCTAAACAGGGGCATGCAGATACTGCGGATCTAATGAACATAAATGTGAGAATTATCTTTGCTCATTTGATTTTTTTTCTACAGAAATGTAGATAGATTGCTTATGTCAGAAGGGAACTCTACGTACTTTGTTGCCAGCTAATGGTGTGAATTTCCTCAGACTATAAAGGGCCTTAGCTCTCAGGCTGCCTGATAAGGTGCGGTCCACGGCGATGTTCTGCAGGTCCAGGATGAAGTCAGCCAGTCCAGTGTTACCAATGGCCTTCACCACTGTCACCTTCTCCTCCTCTGTGGGGGCCTTTTTCAGCATGGTGCGGAACTTTTCTACGATGGCATGCTTGGAGTCGATGTGGACCTCTTTGGGTAGAGACATTTCCGTGCAGATCTTGTCAAGGCGGAAGGTAAGGGCACCGGCGCCCAGCAGGATGGCCCGTCGTAGCTGCACATGTCCGCTCACAACACGGGAATCACACCAGTGCTACAATCACAGAAACACGATTTAAAAAACCCTCCCAGGGCATATTACAAATAACTATAGTGCCTTAAGCTGTTGATACAAAAATTATGATATTTTCTCTATAGCCTAATAATACTGTTAGCTATATTTGGGGTCTCTATGCTAACCTAGGGAATACTCGCTGGCTATGATTTACAGTCACTTTGTGTCCGACAATACTAACCATCAGCTCGAGGATTGATTCCTTGCTTGGAGTGGCAGTGAGAGATACCAGGTTGACCATTAAGGCGGCTCTGTGGTGACTAATGATGTTCTTAGTGATAAGGTCCTCTAGTAGAGATATCACGTCAAGTCGCCCCAAGGTGGGAAGGATATCTAGCACTATTTCCCTTTAAGACATACATCATAAGTTTTTCATCTTGTTTCATATATCGATGAATATTTGTTGTTGTGCGATTATGTTTTCATTTCAGCTTTAGAAGGTTGATTATCCCAATTTTGATAATTTGTTCAGTCATACTTAATAGGCACGATCTTAAATAGAATTAGGACCCTTACCTTTTCAACATGTCTTCCTCGCTTGGAGTGGGGATCATGCATACTGCCTTCACAAAACCTATAAGATTTTCTGTTGGCAATTCTCGCATCAATTCTACAATTTGGATAACTTTAACTGGGGCTGTCAACTCAACTACAGGCGACACCTGGCGGACTGCTTCACTCAATAGCTTCTCAATCTGACAACATATCGGATATATAAATAACTCACCAAGCAATTTGTGTTTTTCAAATAATCTGAAACTATTAAATTAGTATTTTTAAAAAAATAAATAATTATTTTAGATTGACTGAATTATTCTTAGAATATTAAGCACATTTTATGAGAGAGGATTTGTTTACTGACCACTAAGATTTTCTCTTTGGTCTCTCTTTCAGGGGCATGCCTAACAACTGCAGGCAGAACCTTGGCCGGGATGTACATTCTTAGTGAATCTGTCCTCTCCCTCTTCTTTTCCAATCTGATGGCCTCCTCGATGCGATTACTCTTTACCAAATGTAACTTTTGGCTGTAACATGATCATTTTAAAGTTGATATGCATAGCTCACACATTTACATCACATTAGTATATAAAAGCCCAAACAGCATCATATTTAACAATATTGCTACAATTCGATCTTACACCTTACACATTGAGCGATTGAGCGTACGTGAATGATTTTATGTGAATATTTTGTTTTGGGAATATTCTCTCAGGATAAATGTTATGTCAAAGGTATGGGCATGGTGTTAAAATGTGAATGTTGTGGTATGGGAATGGTGTTAAAATGTGAATGTTGTGGTATGGGAATGGTGTTAAAATGTGAATATTGTGGTATGGGAATGGTGTTAAAATGTGAATGTTGTGGCATGGGAATGGTGTTAAAATGTGAATGTTGTGGTATGGGAATGGTGTTAAAATGTGAATATTGTGGTATGTGAAAGGTCTTACAATGTAAATGTTGAAGATTGGCCCTCTTCCATTGTGAATGGCGTGAATATGATCTTGCCGCGGTGCTCTGCAGACTGGATCACAAAGTCTCTGCGGTTACCACTCAGTTGGTAGTCTACGTGACTGGTTGTCATCAGGGGCTTCTGGAATACAAAAGAGTACCAACCGAGATTAAAAATCTTGAGCCAGTCTGAGATGCTGGTAACTATCATATTTTGCGATAAAGGTAATGGTTTCGATAGAAACCCACGTATACACATGTTTATGTATTCATATATCTCTTATTACTGAGACTAAATATATTACCTAATTATCTTTATTTTAATTGACTAAACTGATCTAATTACCTTTGTCTCATCCTTGCAATGCATGCACTTGATGTTGGAAAGCATGCCATAAGCTAAGATGGGTTTGCTCCTGCAATTGTCATAGTTTCGGATCTTGGTGACCTCCATCATGGCTTCCCCGGAGACGTCTGAGTCATCGATGGCGTAAATACTCTCACAGTCTCCCACCAGGTCCTCCTCCATGGTGCGGTAGAACTTGCTGAGGGCAGAGCGTCTGGAATCCTTGTTGTACATGACGTCATCATAGATCTGCCTGGGCACGTCGGGGAGAGCCTCTGTCTCCAGCATGTTTAGGTTGAGCAGACTGAGGACTCCTCTCTTCAGGTTGACACACCAATGAGGCTCCTCGGGACTCACCTCTAACTCACTTACAATGCCCTGCTTGTACTTGAAGTTAATTGGCTTCTGCAGCTGCTCGATCATGGCATCAGACTCAGGTCCGGTGACTGGGGAGCAGACGGATTCCGACTCTGGCAGTGGCTCCATCACTGAGCGTCTGGATATCTCTCCATTGACGCGGCAAATCAGTATTTTGTCCATCTTAAAAAAATAGTTTTTTTTTAAAAATAAGCAAACTTGTTGACAATTCAGATACAAATACAGCTGATATATCGATAAATATATATTATATGATTTATGGTTACATGACTGGTGATTATATATTATTGAATATACAATGTTTTTCTTACCTTCATTAAGAATGTTGACCCTGATTTGACCTGGAGACGAACGAGAGCCTTCACCTTGAGTCCAGCAAACTGATTGGCTGCTGCTGGGATGCCAGACAGCGCATGCGTCACGTATTCATACACATACTCATTTCCAGAGTGATATGCTACAAGAAACAAGGGTAGTAAAAAATCACGGACTGGCGAGTAAAACGTATCTCCTATATAACCTTCTTTGGCGAAACGAGATCGTCCTTATAGTTTCTTCACAAAGTTATCCTCTCTCTTAATTTGATATTTATACAAAATTTATGGTTAGCACGGAAGTGAAATGTAAATTGTCCAAGCTCACATTATGATTGTCAAAATATTACTTTGGCCAAATAATAGCATCAGCATTATATGTTTTGTGCTTGACCCTTTGTGAATATCTAAAGTAAAATAATATGTGTAAACTAATATATATGCTAAAGCGTATTACAACATTTGAATAGAAGTGCTTGATCGATAGGCAGAGAAATGATTTGTTTCTATTCAAATATGCCGTGTTACTTCTTCATGATATTTTGTTAAGATATATGTGTTGAAATATTTGACAATGTTTAAATCTTTAAAGTCAGTAACTAAATGTATCCTTATTCCAATTAGTTATGTTCAACTGTATATAGAATGAAAATAGAATGAATAAGAAAGTACTTACCTGTTGGACCTGGGGAAGGCTTCGCTGAAATTTGTAATACTCAGTTTAATGAAAGAGGGCAACAAAGAGGCCATCTTATATATCTATAAAAACTACCATATATTTGTTACAGTAAAGTATCATCTCACTATAAAGGGAGAAGTTGATTTATATTTCAAAAGATAAATTGAAATATGCACTATACAAGATTCGCTGGCAGGCTGTTTGCATTACTTTGCGTATTTGACATGAAAATGTTTCATTGTGATGTATATTTGTATTGATAATGCTAATGTAAAAATGATAAAGAACCAAATAAATGAATTTATCATAAAACAATAAAAGATGTGGGTTTTGAAATAAAAGGTTTAGTGTGACCATTGCTGATTTAATAATCCATCTTTGAATCAATCGACAAAATTATGTTAATATAATCTTAAGTAAAGAAGGAAATGACATACCTGCAAAAGCAGCCCCGGTGATGAGAAGAACTGTCAACAGCCTCATTGTGGTTTAGAAGACTGATGATAGTTCCAGTCCTTCATGCCCTTTTTATATAACCACTGTACCCCATCAAGTGATTTGATTGGTTGAGAGCTCCTGGTTTCAACCACCATATTGTTCAAACGTGATCGTCATTGGTCAGTGAGTAACCAAGTGATGTCCAGGGTAGCAAAAACTTTTTACCGATATTTTTTTAGATCAGTATCGGGTGTGTAGTCTGGACCCAAGATTGTTTCAGAATAATATGACAATCGCTATCTTATTTTGATGTCTGATCATTTATCACATAATACAAAAAAAAACATGGGAGGACAAATAAACCAGTACAAATTAAGTACAAATAAGTTTTTATTTTTTTTGCACTTTATTAATTATTTTTCTTAGTGTCAAACAAGCTCCAGTGGTTACAGGAATAAAACCTTAAAAGTGACTTCTTTGAAAGTGGACATTATGCTTTATTAAAACTTTACTATTCATTTAGCCTTCATT
This sequence comes from Amphiduros pacificus, assembly GCA_949316495.1. Lineage (NCBI taxonomy): Eukaryota > Metazoa > Annelida > Polychaeta > Phyllodocida > Hesionidae > Amphiduros > Amphiduros pacificus. The sequence goes on along the minus strand of OX439000.1, from coordinate 41,802,748 downwards.
AAGAAGAATATATTTAGTAAATCGTTCAGCGCAGTACACAAACCTCGCGGATAAGAATAAAAAAAGAAGAAATTTTGGCCACTAAGTACATTGTTCTGTAGTTATCCAACATCAGACTTTGATATGTCATTAACCGATTTTATTACAAAACAATTTCTTTAAAAAAATACGATGATAAATGTAGAATGTTTAAAACATTTATACTGGTCAATAACACAATATTTGCCCACAGGTATTACTAAATGAGTAGGTGTATCATGACCACACATTAAGCGAACTTTTAATAACTTGTTGATAATTCTCTATTACCAGACACAGATCGAATTTTTGGTTTGAGCATTGCCATCAAGAAAATAATGATAAGTCTTAATTTGAACAGGACCTGCAGTCATATTTAATTGAATGGTTAAGAATTAAGACATTCGATTCATTCGGATGGATTTTCGATTGGTTATGCTTAATTTATGGGGTTTTTTCATATTGCAGGAGAAATCCCAAGTAAAAGTTTAGTTTTTCAACTGTATTTGATTTATGCCTTTTTAAATGCAGGAGGAGTTCAAATCAAATCACTATCAAATCAAATGTCTTGTTTTGGAGATTTGATGGCTTGACAAATATAAAGTAGATACGAGCATTTTGGACATGTTTAAGATAGTTGTTCTTATTGTATGTGATATATGAATGTCAGAAATCAGAATATTGTTGCTCTCAAAGAAAATATATAGTGGCAAATCATGATATTTTCTAATCGGGGGGAATAATATGTTCAACTTTATTCTACTGGAAAGAACTAACAGGAAAGAACACGCCATGTGTTTTGATGCGATTTTATGACTACTTATCAAAAGAGGTCACGCCCTTGATCAGCTAGAAATTACAATGTAGTGGATGCACTGAATACCCCTACCTCACTATCTACTTATGTGCTAACTTTGTGCCTTCCTTATCTTGATATGACTTAACTGACAACTACAAGACACTGTTTATCGGAGAATCATTTGTGTTTAAAGGATGCTAAAATGTCGTTTTTGTATATTTTTAATGAGAAAGCTCTCGACAGAAATACAATATACTTCAACGTCATATGTTTTTTGACATTGAAATTATATCAGACAATGAAGATTATTTTGAACATAGTCTTGGAATCCGAATATCTTAAACATACTTTTCTACAAACCGCCTTTGAAGATTATATATGAAAATTCCATTTTCGCAACAAATGGGTAAATAACAGAATGTATAAGCAGTAAACCCAGCAGACAAAACTGGTTTAAATGTAGTGGCTGACTTATATCTAAGACATGGTTTTGAAGTGGTCAAATGCGAAATGACGTGAAACGTTTCACGTTCATAAGACGTGAATTATTCATGTTGGTAAGGCGTGGACTTTTCATATGGTCCATACATGAGTTGCGCACATGAAACGAAAGGGAATTATGTCCAAATGGACCGTTTACATATGTACACTGGGATGATCATGAGTTTAAAGATTATATAGAGAACACCTTATCCAGGTGACCTCACAAAAATTGGTGTGAACATTTGTACATCAATTATATCAAACATCACACAGCTCTGCTGGCAATACCAACAATTATGTATGAAGATTATCATTCATTTATGATTAAAAAGATCAACCCAGCTCAATTCGTTTGTTAAGGAATGAATTATCTCATACATTTGCTAGTGGTGATCTGATATATTCAACAATAAGCCTACCCTCTTTTAGAAAGTTGGGCAGAAAGTGACCAACATCAACGTTAGCCGAGTTTGATGGGAAAATGCACGGGAATATAAGACACTAAGCCAACCAAATACATAGTTCACCAAAAATGCAAATTATGAAATTTATGCAAACGGAAAGTGATATACTTTATGCTTTTAATTATATTAGAGAAAATTTATCTTTTTTTGCTATTTCACAGAAGTTGTTTGTACTGTTCAAGATGATTCACTTGTAAGACATTTCTTGTTTTGTAGTCAAACTTGGAATTTATATTGAATAATTAGATCCAAACAGGAAATTAACTTCTTGAAAATTACGTCTTAACCACGTGGGTATCTGGTTGTTCACGAGATTCCGAGATTTTAATCAGAAATCCACATGATTTGTATGTAGCCTGTCGACTAGGAAATATACAAAACATCATAGTTTACAATATCAGCAATGTTCCAATAGTACTTTGACAGTATCTTCAGGAAATAAATATGAATTGAGAAAACATTGTCTAAAATATTTCAGCATTCAATGAGAAGATAGCTATGACAAGGAATTGTTTTCTTATGTGGAGGTAAAACATTTGGAATACAAATATTACAATATAATAACGATCCCAAGACTTAACTACATATATATTGTACGTTTATTGTAAATAGGATAATATGGAATCTTTGCAGTTATAAGATATTGCATATTATTGAAAAGAAAAATTTATCACCTCCTCCTCCCCTCGAATGATTAACTATCTGGCCTGTTTGTGACCAATTCCCTCGCAGAGTTTTTTACCTGATGAAATCAATACATGTTATATCCTCAAAAGAAACCGACAAAGTGTTTCAACACTGTTAGGGGGTCATTGATTATTATTTACACAGTCTGGAAGTCAAGTATTTATCAAAATGTACAAAATCATTGTTTCATCAAAAAGTGAAAAGTATCTTTTATCTAAAAATGGAGGCATGTTGGTTGAAAACATATTAATATATGAACATAGTATAAATAAACGTCACATATAAATACTTTGTTTTGGCACAAAAATATTATTGTTAATTATTTCAATGTTTAAAAAAATACAAATAATCCTGAGATACATATAAAATACATTTTAAATATACAAATCCCCCATTATCATCCACAAAAAAACATTCTTCATTTATCTAACCTCAAAATATGTTTTGGTCTAACATATTCCTCTTATAGGTTTTAACGTAGTTTGTTCCTAAATAAGCGAGTAACCTTCAGGATGATGATATGGTTATTAGGATACCCATTATTGCATCTATTTAACATGCACGTCTGTAATATGAATAATGTATTGACTGGCTGAGATTTATAAGGCTATTTAGTGCATATATTATCAAATTGTTACAATGTTATCAGTCACATAAAACAAACTGATGTTTTTTCTCCTATCAGCAAACTAAATAGAAAGTATCAAGACTTAATATCGAATAGGGGTGCTCTCAATAAAGCTTTCAGAATAAATTTTCAGGATATAAAATCTCACAATCGCTTCAATATCACGTAAGATGTATATGTTGCATCCACTAAAGTACAATATGTGTAAGATACATTGTTGATTATCATGAATAAAAATAATTGTTTTGACCAAATTCAATCGTTGCATCAATTATCTTGCATATAGTGAAAACTATTTGCAACACATAGTGTGTATACATGTATCAGCAGATTATATATCCTGAATTTTCTAATATGAATGCACGTGATATTCCTGTTTATTTAGTGAGAGGCATGTGGTACATATTTACCACTGAAATATGTAGGTTTTATACATGAAAGAAGGAAACTGACATGGAGAGGCTGTTTTCGAACCACCAGCCAAACTTGGAGATTTCAATTGTGAGATTTTTTGCAGATTGAAATGTACATGATTTCGCACAATGACATAACTTGGTGACAAAACATGAAAATATATATATATATATAAATGTTTTTTTTTAAACAAAGGTCTTTTTTAAAATTCGTAACCAATCTGCATTTTTAAGTTAAGAATAATGATTATGTAAAGATTCCAGAGAAAAGTTGCAGTCCCCATTTAAATTCGTATGCCCTGGCATTTGCACAAAGATGGCACCAAAGATGGCATTTATGAATGCCTGAATTGTACTTCAACATGTGACTCAACCCACCTAGTCAGAACATTTCAAATATGTCAACATAGATTCTTTTTTACATTAAAACGTCAAAGGCTTTGATGCAAAAATATATCCAAATTTAGGGCATAATGCTTCATAGTTCCGATAGTTAATTTAAAAAAAGTTAAACATATTCTTATCTACACATAGAAATCATGTCGTATTAATAAATAACAGATTCTATAGTGTGGACAGGCGATAATGCCAGATGCATATGTATTGCATGAACACACTATGGTTTACTTAAGTCGTTATTGGGTGTGGCTCAGTAGTACGATCAATATCTTGAATACCAGTAGTCAATATTTGAAGTTAGAGCGAACGAAGAAGAGTTGATATCTTGCATTGAGTTTTTCTTATTCCATCCGGTGTCTAAATGCCATGAACGATAGATCGACAATTACTCTTGAAAAAGACCTGGGCTAAAATATGAGTTCTGATTACAGGATTCTATCTGACCCGACATAGTCTTAAATTTGTTGATCAAGTCGTTTATACAAATCAAATTCAGGGAGACACCTCAGGCATGCATCCTGATCGCATCATTACACTATAGACCTTTGCTGTATGGTGATTGATCATTTATCCATGATCATTGCATGATAGAAAATATTTAGACTTCTGATGAACAATAGTTGCATTACAGACCTTGGATGCATGATGTTTGCATTATAACACTATTGACCTAGGAAACATGGTAATTGCGTTATAACCCAAAAGACCGAGGATGCATGATGATTGCATTATACAAATATAGACCTTTAATACACGATTATTGAATTTATAACACTGTAATGATTTTATAACACTATAGACCTAAAATGTATGATGATTGCATTATAATATTATAGACCTAAAATGTGTGATGATTGTACTATAAGATCTAAGATGCATGATGATAACTTTACAACACTATAGACCTCGTATGGATGATGATAGCATTATAACATTGTAGATCCCAGATACATGATGATTGCATTAGTTTAATACACATCTCTTATGCATATGTTGTATCATCGCACAATGGGTCTATGGGTCTCTGATTCATGATGATTGGATTATTTAACTTTACACCTCTGATTTATGATGATTGGATTATTTAACTTTACACTTCTGATGCATGTTACATTATTACACAGTACAGACCTCTAAGGCATGAGAACTACACCATTTCGCTACATCATAACCAAACTTGTGATACCCCAAAGGGCCTTAAAGAAACCATGGATTAAGATAAGATCCCATTGTGCAATACCTATGATAAGCTGGATAAATATATTCTTATCCTAGGGTACATTAGGATAGTGGCTTCCATGCATTGATGGACATGTGAAGAGAATTTCAGCAATAGATTCTTCAGCAATAGATTCATGGATCAATTTTATATGCTTTTTGGTTGATAAACTTAATGTTTGTTAATGTAATACGGTCCCTTAAACTAATTTCTTTTTTCAAGTGTATCTGACCACAAATCACAGAGATCAGCGAGTGCTAAGGTGTTGAAGATTGTAACCCATCCAGGAGCATAAGTGTCGGTCTAATGAACCAATCCAGGGCCCCGAAAACATGGGGTATATAAAGAAGAGACGGGGGGGTGCCCTCTTACACAGCCTAGGTCCGTTATGGTGAGACAGTGGGTTCTGTTCACCATTTACGCCTCGGCGGCATTTGCCGGTAAGTCAATCGCATGTGGAGAGAAAAACGTTTTTTTTTAAATTTATGTATGGAAAATATTTATGACTTAAAAAAACATTTGGAGTTAACTGGGTCATGAAAATGATTCATAGGAACTTTAACAGTATTTGTTTTCACTTGATTTAAATTATGTATTTATTCCTGCTGTACATATTAACTATTTGTGTGGCTTGAATAATGGGTCTATTTTTCATTTATATTTTTAGCATCTCCACCAAGCGACATCTGTAAGTTTAGCTTTTACATTTGTTTATTATTTCTATATCCAGTGCCAAATTTACCATTTAAGGCAGTGCATGCACATAATTCTCATTCAATTCACCACTATTTATTGGGGATTGGTTTGATTTCAGCATTCCGCCCTGGTCGGGAATATGTGTATGAATACGAGACTCATGTCTTGTCCGGCATCCCAGCAGCAGCCAATCAGTTTGCAGGGTTAAAGGTCAAGGCCAATGTCCGTCTCCAGGTCAAATCAGGATCTGTCATTTCAATAAAGGTATGGAAATACTCTGAATGATTTTATTTGATTATGACCATGGACGCCACCCATTAACTCTTAATTATTGTTTTTTTACCATATATATGTAAAAACGTTTGACATTGAGATCTATCATATATTCCTTTTAAAGATGGGGGACATTAAACTATGTCGGGTGAACAACGAGCTCTCAAGCAAGATGTTACTGGAACCTCTACCGCAAGATGTCTGCACACAGGTCACTGGTCTGGAAGCTGACGTCATCACTGAGCAGCTCATCAAACCTATACACTGTAGGTATGAGGAGGGCAGGGTGAGTGAGTTAGAGGTGAGTCCCGAGGAGCCTCATTGGTCTGTCAACCTAAAGAGAGGAGTCCTCAGTCTGCTCAACCTGAACATGCTGGAGACAGAGGCCCTTCCGGACGTGCCAGAAGAGCTCTATGAGGACCTCATCTTGAGGGAACACCCCCGCAGATCTCTCAATAAGTTCTATCGCACAATGGAGCCGGATCTGGTCGGTGACTGTGAAACTGTGTACGCCATTGATGACACTGACCGCTTACAGGAGACAAGAATGTTTGTCACCAAGGTCCGCAACTATGATAGGTGCAGACACAAGCCAGTGTGGAAGGAGGGAATTGTCACCAGTCTTGACTGCACAAGTTGCCACGAGGATCAGGTAGGATAATAATACCAAGAGACCTTAACACATTAGACTTCTATTAATTAGCCTACCATATGATATTATTCTCTTTTTTGAGTTACATTTCATTAATTACTTCTGATCACCTTTAAATCCGGTAAATAGCGTACATATTTATATTGATTTAAAAATTAAATAGAAACCTTTGAGGACCCTGACACACACAGAATATGAATTGAGTGGCAATCGTCGCGATTTCCTGATCCAATCAGTCAAGCTTCAGAGCAAAATAGTCTTCACCCCGTTATCTGAGAAGGACGGGCAGGCAGTGACATACATAAGGTATCTAACTTTATTTTTCTTGAAAATGTTTCATTTACTACTTTCCTTTGCATCGGGCTCACTTTTTACCTGTATTGGAGAGAAGAGGGGACAGGCCATGTAAAGCAGGGTATTCATTTACCCAATGATGCCACATTGAATTATTTCTTCTCTTTAACTATCAGTGTCATTTTTTTTATTTTTGACGATGTGAAATGTACTATTTACTCAATATTGTGTTTGATCGCAGTCAGGTGATGCACTTATTGAGGGCACACGATATTGAAGACCCAATTCGCCCTGAGAGACACCTGGTGACCAAACCTGTGATTCTTATGGAAATTCCAACGCCTTCTATTCCAAGTCCGGAGAGTGACGTCCCTTCAACCATTCCTCAAACACAAGTGGACGCAAAAATTATTCTTGTATGTAGTAATTATATCTAATATAATATTGAAGCAATTTTGCCATGCTTTATGTCGATCCAAATTAATCCACCCAGTAAAAATATCCAAAGTCATCATGGTAAACACTCAAATAAATGGGTGAAAGAAATGTTTTAAGTGGTGTTTACATAGTAATTTTATGACTTGTTCCTTTTAAACGCTGACCATAGTGTTTTGACCATAAATCATAGCTGTTTTGCAGAGTCGCTCCTTTACGCAATAACCTAATGATTTCTGATACAAATACCCACTCTATTTTATTTTAATATCACCGTATTCTTATGATATACATGGACGTGAATTGGTTTTAATATGAATCTTGGAATTGATTTGGAAGTTTTGTTCTTGAAGATAAATTTTAATGACTATCTTGTAAATATATCTTTTCTCTGATAATTATACTCTGACATACAAATACAATATTAATGTTATACTCAGTGTTACATATTGATTTGTAATTGATGGTGGTTTCCAGGCTGAGAAACTTTTGGAGAAGATCGCCTCTCACTTGTCCCCAGTGGTGAGATTAGAAGCTCCCCACCAGGTGGCAGAGCTGATCGGTGTGCTCAGGGATCTGCCTTATCACAAACTCCAGGAATGGATCCTTGACTGCACCAACATTGGCCAGACGACCGACCCTCTTCTTCTAATACGAAAGTACGTTTTAAAAATCCAATTAAGCAAGGATGTTTATATGTTGAATATAATATGGTAAATAATGAAATAAATACCTCAAAACAATTGTTTTGTTTTTCCAGGGAAGTGCTTTTGGACATTCTGCCAAGCATTGGGCGTTGTGATGTGATCAATATTATCACAAGGTTAATAGAGAATGACATTATCAGTCACGAGAGGGCAGCACTCATGATCAACCTCATGGCTGTCACTGCGCATCCGGCACCCGAATGTATCATGGATCTCTTGGTCAGTGTTTTAGAAGTCAATCGAAGTTTATTTTTTTAAATACATATCTGTTTTTGACATTGCAATACAAATTGATGAATGTGGATTACTTTTATTTAGAAAATACATTCAGATAAGATTTATACCCAACTAATAGTCCATAGATATCTTACATCTTGCAAGTTACTATCATCACAATCAATAATCTTCAGCATATGACATTACTGCTTTAAAAATGTGAACATGCGCTTAACTACAAATTAGCTCTTTTTAAATGCATGATCTATCAATGTCCTGCGTGAACGAAATGGTGCGCTATCAGACTGTTGTAGACAATTCAGATATTTTTCAGATTCGTGTTAATAGACAACAAAAGCGTCGCGACCCAGAAAGACTTCAAGTCTTAAAAATGGTCTGATCTAACAGACTCCAGTTTTGGCTAGATATTTAGAATTAAAGTATGTAGCCAAAGTTTGGGTCCGTTTGAGAGACTACTTGCAGCAAGATAAACACTGGGAATCTTCAACATTCAACATTTAGTATTTGTATTCTTAAATAAAAAATGTCTATGGCTATATAATATTTTACAGAGCATGTACAGAAGCCGAATGGTTAAAGGTAACATCCTACTGGCCAGATCTGTTCTCCTGAGTTCTGGTATTATGTCCCACAACATCCACAAACTTCACGAGGCGATGCAGCTTCCGAAGGAGTTGCGCATTCCTACAAAGCACAAGATAGTGGACAAGTTCCGGTCCCTTCTGGCGGACGCTTCCGGTGAGGAAGAGAAGATCAGCATCGTCAAGGCAATAGGGAATGCAGGGCTGACTGAGTTTATCTCAGATCTACGAGAGGTCGCCGAGGACCGCTTTCTGTCACCAAAACTGCGCACCAAAGCGATCTATGCCATGAGGAAGATGACTCCATTAGCCAGCAGCACGATTCATACTATCTGTCTGCCGCTGTACCTGGATGAGTATGAGCCGCAACCTGTCCGCCTAGCGGCCTTCCTCATCACCATCAACTCTCATCCCAGCGGCGCCACTATCCAGCTGCTAGCTCACAAGCTGGAGTCCGAGACCAGCCTCAATATGGCGTCTTTTGTCTACACATATCTGTCTGAGTTGGCCCACTCCAAAGACCCCTGCCTATACAATGTGTATGTATTTCTTAACCGTTATCTAAATATATGAAACGGAGAGGTTTATGCCACAAAAAAATTAATTTCTTAAATGCGATATGATATTTTTTCAAGGGTATGTGCTACTTTGCCTATAATTCCAGGTCAATACAAGCCAAATTTGCCATCAAATCAGTTAAACCGGCTCTCCCAGGCATCCAGTACTCCAGAGTATTCAAAATACAGAAGTTTGCAGGTAATAGTAAGACTTATTTAAAAACCACATAACCATAATATCTATTTAATCATCATCATTACTGATTTTTTATTTTTAAAATTCTTTTATTCAAATACAGAGATGTTGAAACAGATATCTACAGATATGGAGGTCCATTTAGTCAACTCTGGGGAAGATGTTATCCCTGATACGATCGTGTCCAAAGTCTTCACCACTCTTTGTTCATCGAAGATCAACTGGGCAGAGGTAACTATAGCAAAGGCTGTAACAAACTGCAACAAACAAGATATCTTAGCTTTGACATATAAAATATACAGATTTGAGTATGATTATTTGTTTTTATAATTATAGGTTGGAATCGAAAGTCGTGGACTGACCCCCATCCTGGAGAATATCATTGGACCAAACAGCATTGTCAAGGACATTATAAATGGCAAGGTCAGCCTGAAGGACATATTGGAACCACTTAAATCTGGCCATGCCTCTGTTGAATCCACCCTGAGGAGAATGTTTGAAAAGGTAATTTCGCATTTCAAACTTATATCCTGACCCCGATTGTTTGATTAAGGATTATGTTCAAAAATAAATATATTCGCAATTTTGTAATCATAATTGCATAATATTGCAGATGTCGGTGAAGGAGCGAGGCTTTTCAGATCTGGACGTGAGTTTGTACCTGAGACTGTTGGATCAAGAAATGGCTTATCTCCACCTGGATAAATCGGCCATTAGTTCTATGATTGAAAAAGGTTCAATTTTATTCTTTATATAATATTTCACTTCCACAAAATCCTCCTTAATAAAATCGAGACAAATCTACAAAGATAAAGTATTCATTCTTTCTGTAAACACGATTGTAATGCCAGGTACACTCAAAGTTTTTATTACCATCAGTGCTTTTTATTACAGTTGGAAGCAAACTGCCTGAAATTCTACGTAGACTAAAGGATGGTTATAAAGTTGACGTAACCAAAACATTATCAATGAAGGATTCTGGCCTGATTCTACCCACACCATGTGGTCTACCAGTTTCCATTAATGTCACTTCTATCGGTCTAGCCAGGCTTTCTGGGGTTGTACGTGTAGAAGGCATAAGTTCTCCATTGGATCTGATTAAACCTGGACCCAAACCAGATGTAACTGTACACGCTAATCTCAAACCGAGGTAAGAATCAAACCTGTATACGTGCTAACTAATTGCCGGTGAACATCAACCATTCAAGGAGGCGAAAAAGAAACATCTTAATTTTTCCATTCATTAGTATTTCAATATATTTTTTCTCACTCTCAGCAATATACATTGGCCAATTTTCTCCACGTCCCCTTATCTATAATTTGGCATCTGTATTTTATTTGATAAGCATTTATTTTTTTAGCATTTTTCAATTTATTTCAATAATAAAGCCTATCCATTAAGATCCTTCTGTGCCTCAAACCCTCTCATATTTGGTGTTTCAGTGCAGCTGTTGAGGTATCTGGGAAGATGGGGGTGGAGCTATGTCATGTGAAAGCCATGACAACACTCTCAGCAAGGGTGCAGGCTCAGCTGCCTATCAAATCGAAGCTCCACCTTAGTCCCGACAATGGAAAGACAAAGTTTATCTACTATACGCCACAGGAAGTATGTATATTGTGCTCTTATGTATACCTAGCTTTTTTTATCATAAAATGAATATATAATACCTTTATGACTGATTAATGGTGACCTTTCAGGAGGAGACCATTCTTCACCATGACTTTGTACCAGCAACCATGACCGAAGTGATTTTTTTGAGGCCAGAAAATGAATACTCTGTCAAAGACATCAAGCAAGTCTTCAACCCTACACTTGTAATACCTAAACCGGTAATTCTCTTTGTTGAAAACTAAGATGGAAATTCCATTTGAATTTGTTATTTAATATATTTATACCTCAAGTCATCTCATCAATAAAACTGCATAAATTGGTTTGATTCTTCAGTTTCACACAATAGTAGGCGAGGAATTATTGGGACTGCCAGTTGAAATCAAGGGTGTGTACACCAAGAAAGCTGTACCCTTTACACCAATTCGTCCACTCTGCTCCAAACATGAACTCAAGCTTGTCATCAAACCCGACTACAACACCCCACAGAGCATAGAAACAGAGGTACGATGTATTGATTTGATTTGATTTGATTTGATATGTTGGCCGCTCCACTTTTGTCTCGTGGGCACTCAGAGCTTACGCAGCGTGGCTACCCAGCTAGAGGGGAGATCCAATACTCACTATCTCCAATCTGTGAATAGCACTCGTGCTGACCGCCCAGTGCAGGCCCCTACACTGATGAAAAACTACCCTATCTAATTACCACCTTCTGCACTGTCAACTTTCACCTAAACAATGACTCCTTCCCTTGGGGCCGACAATCCCCAGTGCGCTAAAGGGCCTCCAATGTGCTGATATATTGTTAAGAACATCAAGAGCTAATTGATACCAAGAGATGTAAAAATCAGTTTTGCTTCAACATACATTACATCACATATAACATGTACCCTTGAATTTTTGTCAGGTTTTATGGTTTGGGAGAGACATGTTTTCACCAAAAACTAGAGACTCACGGGAATATTTGTCTCGGCGTGAAGAGAACAGATACAGTGAATCAAGATCTTCTGAATCTGTTGAAGAGAGTAGTGAAGAGGAAATTGACTTTGGGCGGATGTTTTCTTCTCCAAGGCATTATCCTCAAGAAGAAGTATCATTCGATAGAGTACAGCCTGATTCACAGTTGTTAAACCCAAGCAAACGTGAGGTCTTCGTTACGGTCATTGCAAAGGGCCAGAGAAGACGAGAACTGAAGGTCAAACTGACCCACATATGCGATGATGATCTACTCAAACACCAGCTGAATGTCCAGATTCTTGCTGATACCCCGGCCCTCTCTACTGAGAACAAACCCTTCAAGGTTAGACATCCCCAACCTAGGCAACATTTGTGGATTGGTATTAAAGATCAGGATAAAAATGAGTCTTGTTTATTTTTAGAAAATCTAAAAAAGGGATTTTTCAGATTTACATTGATAGCTTGCAAACCCTTCAAGGTTAGCATCCCTAGCTGGGCAACATTTGTGGATTGGTAATAAAGATAAGGATAAAAATGAGTCTAGAATATTTTTAGAAAATTTAAAAAAATGGATGTTTCAGATTGACATCGATAGCCTGTTAGTAGTGCCTCCTGTCCTACTCACCGAACCCAGTCTGGCTACACCTAAAACTCTCCTGAAATTGGAAGTGAAATATGGACCGGCAGGCTACACCCGCACGCTATGTAACATAAAGGTTAGAACTGGCCAATGTCAAAAACTCTACCACAACCCAACTTACTGTATGTACTGGGAGATTCTAAGCATGAGTAGCCAATCATTTGAAGTAAAGATTAAAATGCTGACGTAATCATGCAAATATAGGGAAAACATTTGTTGGGAAAACGTTTTGTTAACAGGTTCAGTCTGTAGACATCCCGGTCATTGTAAGATAAATTGTTACTGAGTGTTATATCTTGTTGTAGATTAATTATGATGTGATTCAAGAAACCTCAAAATTCTATAAAGAGCATGGTAGGTCGCAGATGGAAAGCCCAGAACAATGGGAGACAGTGTGGACGAAGAAATCACCAAAGTTCCTGGTTAATCCAAAACCGATCATGGAACTTAATGAATATTCTACCACACCTTTCTATCTCCAGTTTGAGTGCACATGTGACTTAAACAAGGTACACTGAATATCTTAATATCTGAATATATGATCAAATCAAAACGTTCTCTTTGATAAAAGGTCTGGTATCATAACCACCATTTAAATCTGCCATTTATATCAAATAACATTTTATTTTGCAACTTTGTTCCAATAGCTTCCCTCATTTGGAAAGGAATATATGATGAAGGTGTATCACTATTTGCTTGACCTTCCCATCATCCTAGAAAACCCGACCATCTCTGTAGAGATGACTCCTGACACCAACCCTCACGACCAGATTATGTTAACCATCTACTACTGGCCTAGGCAAAAAACTGTGAGTAGTCAATATATTTAGACATCATTTAAACATCATTTCACTTTTTAAACAAAAAAAAATGCTGAATTATTCTTTTTCTTTGTAGAATAATTGTATGCGTTCGTTTTGGTCATTCCTGATTTATTTATCAAGTAACATTGTTGTATTTGTGTTACAGTTAGATTTGGAAATTCGCTCCCCACCGGAAACTGACGTCATCAAAGGCATACCCTTTCCCTGTCCTTTGATGATTCTTTTATCACCATCACACGTCCCCTTCTACAACAGAATGCTTCATCATGGCACAGATAAAAAATTGTTTCCAGGTATTGTGTTTATGAAATTTAGTATTACAAAAGTTCTGCTCAAGTCTTACAAACTACTCATAAATCCATTAAAAAAATGACTTGCGATCCACAGAAACACCACCATGAAATACCAACATGTTTAAGTTTCGTAGTTCGGAAATGTGAGAAATTGTCCCTTTATCGTGGAATTCATATTGCAGCCAAATGTGAGATGACAAAAAACAACCAAGTAAAGACCTTTGACAGGAAGGTATTTGACCTTGAGAAGGTGTCATTGCGAGGCTGTGAGGCCATACTGAGCCAGGACTGTAGCAGCAGAAGGACCTTCTCAATAACCGCCAAACCACTCAGAGAGGACCCCTCCAGAAAGGCAAATACTAAACTAAATAATCACCAAGAAACTACTTATCAGTTAGAATTAATATTCAAAATATGATGGTATTTTTAGATACATAAATATTTTTTGCAATATAATCCAAAAGCAAAGCTTTTATTATCTTTTTGTTAAAGGATCATACATTGTACTAATATTTCAGGGAATGGTCTCAAATATTGCTGTATAGCACAATACAATACAATACATTAAGTGAGAATTTACCAATGTGATATTTACCAAATAGATATTTTGCAGATGATCCGTATATATGTAGGAAGAGATATTATCGAAGTTGGGCTTGTGTCCAGTGGTGGCTGGCTGTCATGGTCACCGTCACTGAACCTGCTAATCAATGGAGAGAAGAAGGAACTGTCAACTGCCCCAATTAGCATATACTCACATCATCAGAGGTGAGTGAAATGCCTCCTATATCAAGCATATTCTCACAATAGAGAGTCAGTAACTTTGTCAAAATTAGATCTGATTTACTTGATATGATTTTTATTACAGTAAGCCCCTTTGCCATGCCAAAAAGGTTGGACAAGCAGTTGAGGTTGCGTGTGAGGGATTCACAGTTGAAACTGATTGCAAATATATTAAGATCTTGGTAACTATCTTTTAGTTATTTTAAATTGACATAAGGACTTTCATAAAATATTTAGTTAATTGAAAAGTATATCTCACAAACTACTTGTGTAGTGTAGTATCCCTAAAAATAGTATGTAAGTCATTTGCATAGAATGAACATACATTAGTAACTTGTAAGACATGTCCAATGTGATCCATATTGGAAACGGAACAAATTTGAAGATGCAATTCAAGTGAATCAAATTTGAATATGCAATTCTGATAAGTCAATTATGAAATGTTTATGATTGTATCTATAGACTTCAACCCTGTTGAGTGGACGAGTATGTGGTCTTTGTGGGGATCTGAATGGTGAAATGAGAGATGAGTATCGTGGTCCAGATATGACTCTACATCCCAGTCCAGAACATTTCATCTCTTCGTATCTCATTGAATCAGACACCTGTGATGTCAGAACCATTAAGTTGGAAATTGAATCTAAGGAAAGCAGAGAAAGATATGACCAAGGTAAATGAAACACAGTTTGTTTCAATGTTATCTGGGCATCAAAGTTCCTCCCAGTTTTTCATATTCTGATGTAAGCAAAATAACAAAAACAAAACACAAACAAAAAACAAAAAAATAATATAAAATAAAATAATATAATAAATATAATTTTTCTTAGTATTTTGTTCTTTTTGTACTGTAATGAACTATGAATTTATCAGATACTGGTCACATAAATCAAAACCAAATGATACCTTATGTATAATGCCATGCTATTTTGCAGAATGTATGAAGGAATCTCGCACTGTAGTGATTGAAAAACTGGTGAGTGGTGAGAAAAAGTTATGCTTCTCCATCGAGCCTGTGCCAAAGTGCAAGGGCAATTGTCGATCTGTGAACGAATATAGGGAAACCCGTGCCTTCCACTGTCTTCCTGCCAATGACGAGTCCTCATTCAGGATGGTCGCTAAGGCCAACAAAATGCCACTTCATCTTAACAACAAGCCTGTGCACACGTCTGAGGATGTCATTGCGCAGCCGCAGTGCATCCCATTGTACTGAAGCTAGCTTGTTTAACTTACCTCACCAAAGACATTTTACGGGATTTATGTGTGGCTTTCTAATTACTAATAGCCAGTGTGCCTTTGTGTGTCCTTCCTATCTCAAACATATTGACTAACATACAACAACAGCAGAATGTTTAAATCTTACATTCTTAAAACGTGAATTCATTTTACTTGTTGATCTCAGAAATGTGACCTTTTAGATGATTCTTTCGCGTGTAATTATCTGAATAGAACACATCAGATTGTCTTAAACCTGTTGTTCATTATCGCCCAGTCTTAACCTTAAAATAACCTTTGATTCTCAATTATTAATTGTTTGTGATGTGAAAGATAGTCAACAATGTTACCGTGTGATTGTACCAGCCTATAATGAATAAAGCAAAGTATGAAAATATCTTACAGTTCAGACGTTTTGTTTAATACAGTTATTGAACAGAATTTTGTTTGTTTGTTGTTATGTTCGTGTACACTGCAATAATAGGTAAAACTAATTTGTAATTAATTCACAGCAAGGTTACTGGCTGTAAAGTTACCAGCAAAGTTTGCTATAAATGAACACAACTATTAATTGTTTTAGTCGACAGTAAATTTGGTTGCAAAACAATTACAGGTCTTAATTCGCTTTGATTTGCATTGTCACGGCTTCTTTTCTTCAAATCTCATGAGATATCTCTTATGAGATCTCTGTCATGACCCTTGCAGAAAGTGAAAGTTAAAATTCCATTACTAGCAGGGTGAGCGTTTGTTGTATTGAAATATGCTTCATTCATCTAATGCATAAGTTATGGTTTCTTCCAATCTAAATTTTCAGTTAAAAAGTTAGAATTAAAATGAGAAATTGTAAAGTAACAACGGTAGAGAAAACGGATTACTCGAAAAGGTGATTTGTCTATTTCATATTAAAAATGTGGTTATATATAATAGTAGCTTTATATAAGAGAAGATTTTACAGTATTGGAATGTTGTCATGATTTACAGTAAATATAGCTGTTATTTGACATGAATACAAACTCATTTTAGGTACAGTAGAAATCGCTGTAAAAATACAACAAAAGTTGCTGCTATTTTACAGTTACCTCTTACAGTGTGCATGTGACCTCATTTACGGCACTGGGAGAACGACACACTTCTCACATTACTTCACCGATATTCTAATCTGATTATTAATCAACAATGACAAAATAGTTCCCGGCAATATGCTATCAAAACAAACCTATGGGACTCTTGATTAAGTATGCATAGGCAGTCCGTGGTGTAGATATTTGGATTAATAATAACAATAGATTGCCCTCGAGGTGTTGTTAATATGCATATGAACATGTAAAATGCCCAAGGACATTAATGACCGACTCCTTTCTTTTTAAGCTCATGCTTTTATGATATGCATTGCTATCAAGTATTAACAATTCACATGAATATTACAAAATGTCTTATTCAAGCAACATTATATGTCACAAAGGATTTTGTTCATTTCCTTTGGAAATAGAAAATAGTTTCAAAGGCAATCACCCATAATAACTCCAGGCTGAGATTATTAATATACCCTCAACCCTCATTGAAGTCCGATATTCAAATATTCAAAACACATTGATTAAAGCTACACAATCATCTCTAATGGTTTAAGCCATTACTTTACAAGACATTTTACGTTTTGGCCATTAATCCATGGATCAAAATATCATGCAAGTTCTTGCCGATTCAAGCAGAAGCTAAGTTTCCAAAAACCTAAATATAGTCCAGTCAATATATGACCAAAAATGGCCAAACCCGGAACAAATTAGAACAGAAATGAAACTGATAGAAAATGTCTCAGAAGAGTCTAGAGAATAACATAGTAAAAGTCTACCAAAATCCAAGTAGTGGAACAATGCGTAATTTGCATAGATCCAAAATGGCCGACACATGGCAGGGCAAATCTTAAAAATGATATAGCCTGGCTCCTATTTGATACATTTGAGTAATCTTAGAGTCTATTTTAATTTTTTTGGACATGAGAAATCCATTAGGAAACTTTTCAAAATGCTAATACCCATATTTGGTACTCTTCCTCTAAAAAATGACCAATAAAAGTAGAGAAAGAAGTTGAAAATTAGCACTTTGTTTGTATTTTGATTATATCTGTCTTTTACATCTTTTCTGGGATATCTTCTACAACACATATTATTCTACAATAACAAGTTATCAAAAGGATAGAGAACAATAATTTTCAAATAGAATTTAAAAAAAATGTGTTTAATGACCTATTGCAAGTTATAGGTGACTATTAGTGGTGATCATTCACACACAGGGAGGCAATCCCCTGCTATCTTCAAAAAGTGGGGAGGGATCTGCTGCCTGACATAGACACTCAGGTTCATGAGACCTCGGTTTTTAGTCTCATCCAAAAATCACCTTTCATCACTAAAGAATGTGAAAGGACCATATTTAAAATTTCTATGGTATGACACCTTGATCTCAGTCCCACATAGTGGGTTGGAAAGTACCATTTATTGTCTTTGGTATAACATTTATTTCTTTGCTGTTATTTGTTTTGTTATTTTTTTTCTTTTGTTTTTCTTCTGTTCTTTGCCTCATAATTAGATTAAATAATTTCCTAGAATTGTACTAGCAGCTTTGAATGCTTCAAAGTAAAAGCTGAATTTACTACCAACACCAAATAGTACCATAAAATATGTGTGATAATTACTTCCAGATTGTATACATTACAATACTAAACCTAGCTTAACAATAAGTATTATTTTCATCATCATCCATTTTTGCAGACTCCTCTGCATTGTCTGCATGCAGTTGAACAGTCTAGCCCATGTTTTCTGCAACTGCATTGTCAAACATACTAAACAAAGTGTCCATCAGAAAAACCTGGAATGTTTACACCATCACAAACTGCTGCACTATATTTATATTTTGTACCTGCATGAAAGCCCCAAGTTTATGCAGAGTATGATTAAAGCATTCACGAAATGAGGTTTTCAAGCACCTTTTCCTTACAGTGTAATTTAAATGTTTATATCCCAAACTTTGCAATCAAATGTCATTACCCATCTGATTTCACCAACATCAAGGTCTGTGCCATTTGAAAGGAGAGGGTCTTCTACTAAAATCCAAATCATCCATTGGACACTTTGTCAACAAATTTTGTTTAGCTGACCACTGATCTAGTGCATACAACTGCATAGTAAAGTTTTCTAACAATACGGCACCTTCACATTGGGGCAATGAAGTGATTTGGCTCACAGAGGCTTGTTTGTCCATTATTGTTTGCACATTGGTACAGGCCTAAAACCTGATGGTGCAGTTGGATACTAAGACCTAGCTGCAATGGAGCCACTACTACACTTGGATGAACCAATGCTTAAACCAATGCTTGGCCAACTGATGCTACTTGAACTTTTGCATCAGCTCCTTTAATGATATTCTGAAGCAAGAGGAAGCTCATGTGGCAATGTCTTAATGTCTTGGGGGCCCCCATTTTCTCTCAAACTTAGGTTACCACATAGAAAGTTCAAAGCTGATGGCAAAAACTGACGACCCAAAATCTCTTGACTCGAAAGTATCTGGTAGTAATCTGAAGACAAACTCCATCTTTGCCAGAGAACCTATTGAAACTCTTCATTGGTCTGCTTGATGACCGCTAAGATAAAAGAAACAATAACTATTGGTTCTCCTGGCATAAGGGTTCTTTGTCCAACCAGAGGGACAGTAAAGACAGATGCTATGAACAATGTCATTGTGAATTCTGAAGTTTTAAAGGAAGTCTGGGAAGAGGCTTTAGATTATGTTAGAGATTCTAAAATGTGCAGTAGAATTAGAGATGTATTAGATGTGTACATGAGATGTTTTGACTTTATCATTGTTATAGTCTTATTAAAATCTGTTAAAGTCCACATAGTTCTTGAAAAGAATACTCCAACATTAAATTCCATAATTAATTTTATGATTACTAATGGTGCATAGTCTATAAAGTGAAATTCTTGTAATGCCAGCAACAAATGCTACCAGTGAACAATCATTCAGTGCTCTTAGAAATGTGAAAACATACCTTTGGGCCAGCATGACACAGAAGAGACTAAATGGTCTAATGACAATTCACGTTCATAAAGATTACACAGATGATGTAAACCTAATTCATGTTGCCAATTATTTTGTATCTGTTGTATCATGAACATATGAACATATCTGTATTTGGCACTTTTATGGAATCTGACATGTAATCTGTGATTCGATCCTTGATAATTAAGTACACAAAGTAACTCATATCTGAACTGATATTTCAAATTATGTATGTGTGAATAGGAACTTTGTGTTATACTGTATAATGTATTATCCCTAATAGCTGCCCTCTACCTAATTACCACCCCTCCTGTCTGAAGCCTGTCTGCAGACCAGGCCTTAGTGGCTGGGTAGTGGAGCTGGGTAGTCACCTAATGTACTGAATATACAATGTATTTCATAGCAGAATGATACTATCATCGTATGAAATACATTACAAGAAACACTACATAACCTATTTCCTTATCATGGCCTTAAAATAACTGCTTTACACCAACAGCAAGGGTATAATATTATTTCAGTGTGCAGGGAACCTTTAATCATACAAAAAACCTGAATGTAAGCCTGAAATAGGGTGAAACGTCAAATGAGAGGCAGCCATTTTGAATTTATGCAAATTAGGTGGTGTTCCACTAAGTTGATTTTGGTAGACTTTTTATATGTTCATCTGGGTAACATTCTGAGACAAATAACACCAAAATGGTTTCTGTTCTAATTTGTTCTGGGTCATTTCATATTTTGACTGGACTAATAGTCCTGTATAAGAACAACTGGTAAATATATTGTTTATGGTATATGAAATGATGGAACACTACTTTTAAACTATATTTTATTGAGGACACATACACTGACCTCACCTTGAACACGATGAATGACATTTATTGGCTACGATTCCTATTGTTTAGTACTAACCGCGAAAATTCAATTGCCATTTCATCGCCGAAGGTGTGGCTTAAACTGCCGTTAACATTTCCTGGAATGTTACGTTGAAAATGTTGAGCAGCTTGGAAAGGTTATAATTATGTTTTATCAGTTAGTTATGGTTCTAGTTTGAAAAGATGTTTCTTTTATAAAATAATTACCAATATACATTACCAAGTGCTTTTCTGTGTTTCTGTGGCTTATCCACTCCAAAATAGAGATTGCGTCTTTAAATCATTAAAGGTTTTCACACTGAACAGTTTGGCCATGGTGCTAATGGTCTGTCGAGGACGATTCATCTGAGCTTTCAATGAAAGTAATCGTGAGCTTATGAACACACATTGTACCTTTAACATGTTTGTTACATAACACAGTAAACCAACTTACAGAGATGGGCATAATGTTAACCTTGACTTTTCTTCTGTTGACATGTGGGATCACATTGAGGACATCAGTTGCTTTTTTGGCAAATGTTAACAAACTGGAAGGTGGTGAGTTGATGATCAATGAATTATGTAAAACATGAAGAAGAAAATTTGCACTTTATACTTGCCAGTATAAGTTGGAAATGTGTCCAGTGGAAACAATTACTTTGGCAATAATTTATCAATTTTATCTATTGGGGTAGGTGTTGTACAAGCCATATTTTCATAGTTCTATATTTCTTGGGTGATGTAAAATGATTTGGAAAGGATTTGAAAATTTAATACACATGACATTGGACAAACTTGTCACAATTTATCCTGTAATTAATAATATACTATGATTAATAAAACCCAATACATTCAATAGTTTTAAGTGAATGGAGAAATATACTATTCAGTTTGTTGTAAGAAGGTCTGTAAAAATAATACTAACACTTTTACTGTTAGATTGTTAGAGTGATAAATAATCGTATTGATGCATACTCATGAAACCAATACCATATTTTTCACGGGATCGTTAAATAAAAATGAGGAATTGACAAATGAATTTCAGATTGTAGTGGCAGGGGCTTAAATTTTGTCAGAGATTCAAAAACAACATACCACTGCAAGGGAGAACCCCGACTATACAGATGCCGCGACCCAAGTTATATACCCAGCATACTCCAGGATGTGTCGTTTCCGCCATGTGTGTGTTTCTATGCCTTCAGTGTCCAAATTGAGCTGTGTCCTCCAGGACTCGCCGAGGCTCTTGTGGGATCCGTAGTGGCTACCTCGGCAATCGTGGGCGGCTTTATCCAAGATTCTGGTACGTTTTAAAAACACGCGTTTTGCTAGAAAAATAGAAATTACAACATCATATGTAGGTCTTAGGATATTAAATTATTCTTTACCTCTCTATTATTATAAAGAGGAAAAGCGGCTATTCTTTACCTGTCTATTTTCATATAAGGGAATAGCAGCTATTATTTACCTCTATATTATTATACAGGGGAGTAGCGGCTATTATTTACCTCTCTATTATTGTACAAGGGAATAGCGGCTATTATTTACCTCTCTATTATTATACAAGGGAATAGCGGCTATTATTTACCTCTATATTATTATACAGGGGTGTAGCGGCTATTATTTACCTCTCTATTATTATACAAGGGAATAGCGGCTATTATTTACCTCTCTATTATTATACGGGGGTGTAGCGGCTATTATTTACCTCTCTATTATTATACAAGGGAATAGCGGCTATTATTTACCTCTCTATTATTATACAGGGGTGTAGCGGCTATTATTTACCTCTCTATTATTGTACAAGGGAATAGCGGCTATTATTTACCTCTATATTATTATACAAGGGAATAGCGGCTATTATTTACCTCTCTATTATTATAAAGAGGAAAAGCGGCTATTCTTTACCTGTCTATTTTCATATAAGGGAATAGCGGCTATTATTTACCTCTCTATTATTATACAAGGGAATAGCGGCTATTATTTACCTCTCTATTATTATACAGGGTGTAGCGGCTATTATTTACCTCTCTATTATTATACAGGGGTGTAGCGGCTATTATTTACCTCTCTATTATTATACAGGGGTGTAGCGGCTATTATTTACCTCTATATTATTATACAAGGGAATAGCGGCTATTATTTACCTCTCTTTTATTATACAAGGGAATAGCGGCTATTATTTACCTCTCTATTATTATACAAGGGAATAGCGGCTATTATTTACCTCTCTATCATTATACAGGGGTGTAGCGGCTATTATTTACCTCTATATTATTATACAAGGGAATAGCGGCTATTATTTACCTCTATTATTATACAGGGGAGTAGCGTCTATTCTTTACCTCTCTATTATTATACAAGGGAATAGCGGCTATTATTTACCTCTCTATTATTATACAAGGGAATAGCGGCTATTATTTACCTCTCTATTATTATACAGGGGTGTAGCGGCTATTATTTACCTCTCTATTATTATACAAGGGAATAGCGGCTATTATTTACCTCTCTATTATTATACAAGGGAATAGCGGCTATTATTTACCTCTCTATTATTATACAGGGGAGTAGCGGCTATTATTTACCTCTCTATTATTATACAGGGGTGTAGCGGCTATTATTTACCTCTCTATTTTCATATAGGGGAATAACGGATATTCTTTACCTCTCTATTATTATACAGGGGAGTAGCGGCTATTCTTTACCTCTCTATTATAATACAGGGGAGTAGCGGCTATTCTTTACCTCTCTATTATTATACAGGGGAGTAGCATCTATTCTTTACCTATCTATTTTCATACAGGGTAATAGAGTTTATTCTTTACCTGTCTATTATTATATATTGTAATAATGTCGGCTATTCTTTAACTCTCTATTAATAGACAAGTTAAGATGAGATAAACGTCACTATTCAAACCAAGGCCACAAGAAATATAATGTATAATAATGCGCTACTAAAACATTTTACCGGTCCTACATAAAATACAATGAAGAATCGTGATGCAAACAATAATGTTGTAGGTAAGAATAAAGGTTTGAAATCAACCTACAACAGAGAGAAAAATAAGGGGACATCCCAATTTGTATTTGTTTTGGTTATTGTAAGGCTTATATGACAGTAACTCTACCTCATATCAGCACCATTATTCCAGGCCTGATCAAAAAACCTCAAGTTAGACTATTGCACGATGTTGTACAGATTATTGCACCTCAGCAATGGCGTGGATTTAGTTATACACTTGATCCTATCAGAGGCAGTCCGTTTATCATCTGCTTATCTACCAACCACCAGCGGCGTCTCTTCCTGTTTGGTCTAAAGTGTTCCAAAAATCATCTATGAATATTTAACAGTACCCTGGATATTTTAGTGTGGAATCTTAGGGTGGTTGGGGCACTGCATATACATATTTTTTTTGCTACTTGTGTGAGGCAGGCACTGCAAATTTCCTATATTTGTGACTCATCTTAGCACTTCAAAACAATATAGATTTATTTAATTAAGATGTACAAAAGCTGAAACATATGAAAAAAGGAACAGTAGATTTTCACCATTTTGATATGCACTATAAAGATGTTGACAGAAAAATCATAACCCAATACTGGTTTGTATGGTAATTTACGTTCTTATTGCATCACTAACAATGTACTTCAAAGCGTTCTGTTTACAGAAACTGTTGTTTATGTAACTCCATTAAATTTGTAATCACAGAGTTCTTATCATCCCATAAAACTCAACGTACGTAAACATACAACTTTGTAAAATTCATTTGGGATAAACTAGTATTGTATAAGCAATAACCGAAAAACTCGAGACAAAACAGGTCCAAACAGGTCCAAACATTATACACAACAGAGAATGGTCTGAATAGTTTAGTGTCTTGAATATTTTGGTGGCAACGATTTGGCTGCTTTGTCTAAAAGGCCTCAGATAGAATCGAGCATAAGTGCGATTAGAGAGAAGTCATGCGGTATCATGAACATACAATCTATAGAAAAGAACTCTGTTTGAAAAGGTTTCATTTCTCCAGGAGTACAGAGATGTTCATGTAAATGACAAGTACAAGTATGGTTTAATTGTCACCATTAAACCTTATATCTAATTACATTTCAGGGATATGCCCAGGTTCCTTCTTCAGGAAGTATCAATATACAGCTCGTACCGGAATGTTGTTCTTTAGCTTGGATATCACCTCATCTCCTGCAAATATCGCGAGACCAGAAAGGTGCAAATATGCGTGCCTTGTGAGCCCTTCTTGCAATGGCGCCACCTATGATTTCAAAACTGGCTCATGTACTGCATACCTTTTGGCAGCAACATCTGGTTCTGATCTTGTTACAAATAAAGGAACCAATTACTATGAAAAAATCAATGACTGTTTGTCAACTACCACAACAGTGGTAACAACAACAGAAGTTGTTCCATCTGTCACCAGCGGTAAGTTATGGAATGTTATGATAGTTTTAACACACGGATTGATAGAAAAGTGCTCTTTGTAAATGTTATAGACTTGAAGCTAGTAAGAATAAAAAAGGAATAAGATGTTAAATCAAAAGCGATTTTTCTACAGCTATTTCATATTTCTCAAGTCATTTAAAATAGCTTAGTGATAATGCAAATTATAGATTTCAAGCCAAAGTTGTGCCTTGTCTGTCAGTGGAATCTTTGTTCCATAACCATACATAGTGTATATGTACCTTTTACTGGCTGTTTACCCACGGATCGGATAAATATAATGAACATGAAACAAGAGGCACGTGGGGGATCTCAAATGTTGAAACTCAAGTAGAGAGAAAAAAATAAAAAAATAAAAAAATAACACTATATCATGAAGTTAATAATTCTCCTCTTCGTTTCTTTCAGGAGCTGTCTTAGTCAATAAGCATAGATATAATGGCACCTTACAAGCAGGGACTTTGAGTGAGTCGGAATGCTACACCAAATGCCAAACTGATGCCACGTGTTTTGCTGCTGACTTCAATAAGAGAATGTCTCCCCAGGAATGCTGGTTCCATTTTTCTGCAGCTTGTAGTCTGATCATGACAGCTGTGGACAATTGTTGCAATCATTTTGTCAAGACTGTTTGTCCGTAATTGTTCCAGATGTCCAGAGCACCCACAGAAAGATCCAGCCATTAATATTCAGTGTTCATACTGTAATCCAATTATGTCTTAAAATACATGTGTTCCTTTTACGAATAATTAAACTAGGTGACCATTAACCGATTTCTTTACTTAAATAAAGGATCGCACATATCCACATCAAACAAAAGATCATAAGTTAAAAACAATAAACATAATCGATATAATACAGTAATATATTAATCATTTATGTCTCAAACTTATTGAAGCAAACATGTTATAACCTTTTTTCAAGATGTCAAATAGTTTTATTGCTATTGTATACAACAAGCCAATATCATGCACTAATTTACGCTTCGTATGATTTCTAGTCTACATTCATCCTTTAATCATATTAAGCGCATTGCATTTTGAGCTGGTATCAGCGCCATATAGATTCTATGCTTTATAATTGTTACTAAAATTTATAAAAGTAATTCCTATTTGCTCATGTGCCAGGAAAACAGAATATCAATGTATGCATATTCAAAATACTGATTAAACTTGTATGATCACTTAATATTTTAGACATATTTTGCTTCAATTTACACGAATGAAATATTACCTAATGTTCTTTTGTTCGATTTCTTTTCGCATTTCTTATGAATTCGAAATAGCAATAAACTTAGATGTATTCAAGTGCAAAATGATTTGTTTAAATATACTATACAACATCACTTGTTATGTCCCTCGGATATTGTTTAAAAATTATGTTCATACCTTCTTTAAACTATGTAATGTTTTAGAAATGCGAACTTTATCCATTAATGTACATTTACTCGGAAAATGTCCATTTATTTTTCTTCACCTGAATGTTTTACTAAATTATATAGCCATATCAATATTTAATTTTTGGATACTTTACAATTTGTCCCCTTCAAATCACAATCAATAATGAAAATTAAAACATGCCGAGAAAGCAATTAGGATAATACAATTCAATACAGTGACTTTATCTAATCTTTTTTTCCTTTGCTATTCTTTGGTATGATACAACAATAGAAGAGTATACTTATCTTGTTGTTATCAAATGACATATCATGCTCCTAAAATGGAGTACTTTGACCAATTCAATATTTTATTGCCCCAAACGGCTCCCTTTGTTTCTGTGCAGTTACGCAACTGACCACCATCACGTAAATGGTTTGAGAGTTTACAATGGCGTCATAGGTAATAGGAAATCGTGTCCTTGGTTTTATAGTATAATCGCGAAGGTTAACTCTCAATAAATACAATCTCTCATGTAACATTTTTTATCAAAAGTTAACAGCATAGAAGTGAAGGCAATTAGAGGAATATAATGTCATATTTTAGCCAAACTTTTAACTTTTAACTGAACACTTCAAAGCAGAAATGAATCTCAATAGAACTTAAACTTACGTTATATATATATATATATATATATATATATATATATATATATATATATATATATATATATATATATATATATATATATATATATATATATATATATATATATTGTATTTGGACATATATATGGGGAAATGTAATATTTGGTTCGAGAGATAGGTGATTAATCACTATGAAGGTATATAACGCAAAGATAAATCAAAATCATTATATGATTTTATTTTCTATGTCACCTTGATTTTTTTATGACAATCATATCAATTATCCATAACAATACACTCGTTGCAACCAATTTCATCTGGTATTGTGACCCTTAATCATGAAAGCCTGAACACGTAGTTTTATAAGAGTATATCATATTAGCCTCCTTCAGAAAAGAGATAGTGAATTTGGCCACTTTAAAAAAATTCTTTGATTTTTAAAATATGGACATCACAAGTACTGTGATATTTTCAGATATGGACATCACAAGTACTGTAATATTTCCAGATATGGACACCATCAGTACTGTGATATTTTAACATATTTCTTAAATCCAAATATTGCTTACATCAGAGGAGCGATTAGTGTTATTGCTACTTTAGACTGGAGGTTTAAAGAGAGGTGGACATTACACACTCACTTAGCCATTCACTGACTTATGTCGATCCGCGGCACCCACGCAAAGCCAACCAAGTGCGACATTGACAGCTTGTCAGATATAATTTTATGATATTGGAAAAAATATCAAACTGTAAAATAATGCAAATGTGTATTTTTGTATCTCACAAAAGATGTAAGTAACAATCCTGTCAAGCAGTTATGATTTCAAATCAGTATTACTGTCAATAGCGTTTTTGTTTGAAAAAAAGGCCTAAAAACGTAAGATGAAATAAAGGCCTAAAAACTAATAAGAAAGGTAGGGCATATTCCATGTATTTGACATCGTTATGCCTCAAGTAGGGAAGCAAATTGAAACAGCCTTATCAAAATCAGATAAAACTATGAATCTTAATGATTCTTATAACAATAGGTACTATCCAAACATCAATGTTCTTGTAAAATTAATTCGTGATTTAGAAGCTAAGAGAACAATATTCATTTTGGAAAGTCATTTTAATAGCTTTCCGTTAGCAATATACATATGTAGCTAATATAGCTATTAATCACGGAATACACCATGTATTTGATTATTTTGTGAATACCTCAATTGTAATATATAGATATAAAAATAAACATTTAGATCAGTAAAGAATGGATTACAATCATATTAATCTAGATATAAGGAATGTTTCTATGCAAACGCCTGTAAGAAAGAGGTTCCGAACCATTGTAGCATGTTTACCTATTGCGCTAGCATATTGGATACCATTATCACTCTTTGATCAGTTCGACCACTTGATTTCATCATGTAAATCGCAATCTGGTGTACAGACATATATCAACATATATTATGTTTACTTTGCATCAGGCATTCTCATCACTTTATCGATCTGAAGGAGCACCTGCAATTTTCAAATTCATAATGATAACCACCATACTTTGATCTTTAGATGGTCTCTCCCTGATAAAACAATTATGATGCATCATAATAAACCACATTTTTAAGGTGGATTGTGTAAATATTTTGTATCGAAAAAAATATAAAAACTTGACCATCGTTGCAAGATTTTTGAATAACAGATGTGATAAACGTCGTAAAATATTAATGAATCTAAATTGAAATACTAAGCACATTCCCCAAAAGTATTATTTCTTTCCAGGTATAGTCGATTTCTGTTTTTAAATATCGGTACCATTTTCATAATCTTGATGTATTGGATATAATAAATTTTGTTCCAACATACAACTAATATTGTGTTGATAAAATTGAATCAATGCTTTCTCCGTGATGTAAAATATGACGTGTTGACGGCAAGCCCCCTTAATAAACAGATAATGCATCTTGAGTAGTGTTATCTCATTTCAGCTTCTATCAAGTAGTCTCAGATCATCATATTTGACAGTGAAGCCCAAAGAACCCAGGAGTGCAGAACGTTTTCCCACAGAAAGAACTTCTGTAGCCTGGCTTTGCCTTCATATAAAGCCAAAGTAACCACCAAGAGGGAAAGGTGAAGAACAGATTGACAACATGGCTGAAGCAGCCACGATTGACTATATGACCACTTTGGATCCCAATTTGGTATTCAAAACGTCAAATACCTTTCATTGGGCAGATTACCTGCTGTTTGGCCTGTTTTTGGCATTTTCTTTGGGCATCGGCTTTTATTATGGCATCTGGGAAGGCAGAAACAAGAAAACACAAACCACCAAGGAGTTTCTGATGGGAAAGGACATGAGCGTATTGCCAGTTGCCATGGCAATAATGTCCTCTTTCCTTTCCGCCATTCTTATTCTTGGGACGCCTGCAGAAATCTACACCATGGGCACAATGTATTTCATGTACACATTTGGCATGATGCTGTCCTGCGTCTTTGCTACCATCATTTTTGTGCCTCTTCTATATCCACTCAAGCTCACCAGCTCTTATGAGGTCAGTATGTTGTTATCTTCTCACATTCAAAGAAATCTTCACAAATAAGGGCCACAATCAACGCCCTTAATGCCTCCATTCATATCTCATATTTTATAAGATTTTTAGTTTCTGAACACAGTTTAAAAATAAGATGTTAGAAATAAGATGTTATGTTAAAGCTTGGGGCATAATAAATAGAGTTGTGACGTCGTAGTTTACACATGTTGCACCATGGAAACCAATTGTTTGGAACAATGAAATAGTTTCCCTATTTTCTGATGTGTGTTACTGCACATTGCTTCAGTGCAGGTAGTTAGCTTTGGTTGTGTTACTAAGAAATTTATTGCTTCATAATAAATAAATTTCTGAAAATTCATGGTATTTTCCATTGAATAGAAATTGTCCTAATTATTCAAAAATATTTTCCGGATCCAACATATCATTTTTTGAATATTTGTTATTCATTAAGTGTGATTCCTTTGAGACAATATAATGCAATATCCATTATCTTTTCAAATAAGACAGATGTGCACATTTCACTTAACCGTGTTTCCTGTAAAAAAAATAACAGTTAATGAAAAACAAACAAATTACTCAAGACATAATTGAATAACAATTGAAACCTTCTGATCATTTCTTCTGAAGTTATTCTTCTGATACACTCCAACACAAGTTGATTCTAACACAATTTCTCCAAAATGGGAAGTAGTACTGCTTATGGAGGCAACCCTATCACTAGGATGTGTTAAAGGGCCAAAGAAGACACATTTTATCAATTTCTTTTATCAAACATTGGTCCACTTAATACAATGTATATCTAGATTAACATGTCAATTGTACCAAATAAAGAAAACAATTTGACTAAGTTTATATTCGCACTATTCCTTAATTTTCTTTCAGCAGCACATCCAGAATTTATCTTTTCGTCCATATGACAATATAAAGGACAAGAATGTCTCCTAAAATAAAGCTGCTGACAATTGTAGTTGACAACTGTAACATAATCTTTGAAGATGACCAAAGATAGAAAAACTTTGTGTGTAGAATATCTAAATTAAATTACTCATTTCGTAATATTTCTGTCTGATTTTATTTGTTTCCGGTGATATTGAATATTTGTTGAGTATATCTTGATTGAGCGGAATGTTTCTTTTTAATTTCGAAAAATATTTGTTTACCAGATTTTTGTATATTAAGATTTTTGTTTGTTAAGATTTTTGTTTACAATTTTTTTTACTATTTTTGCTCTTGGGAGGGTAACAAAGGTTTCTTTAGATAATTATTATTCCTTTCTGTCGCATCAAAATATCGTTTTAAATTAAATGGAACAGGATCTGTTGCGAACTTAATGATACGAAACTACATTATCTTAATCATATCGGTGAGGTCAATAACTCGCTCATTTCAGATATAATCACGATATTGATTACTTGTGTACCGCCTCAAAGGATAACGCATCTAATGATTCATTTCAATATCTCTTCTCCTATGATTAATTATGATAATCAACAGTTCCCTGTTGATTATCTTTGCCCTCTTTCAACAGAATGGGGACAATACACGCCTTAAAAGATGACACGCTATCATCACTTGGTACGCACCAAAATCCAACACCCAACTACTTTCGCGCTGAGACTATAGGTCATATAGACATGAATCACTTGTATATGAATCATATATATATATATATATATATATCAGAGTGTATCAGAAGAATATATATGTTGGAGTGTATCAGAAGAATAACAATGGTTGCATGATTTTATGGCACAGGAAATATATTTGAAGTAAAACTTAACGCCAATCCTATATCAATTATTGGTTATAAATATCTGTGAAGATTTTTTTTTTTAACAATTATTAGAAGCTATAGATTGTAGAGATACCAAACCCTGCCTAAAGCATATGTATAAAAGCATTGATCGTATTTATATGAAGTAATTATGAGATATATTTTAACTAATCTACCTTTCGGTAAAACACCTGAGCAATTCTTTGAAAAGACATTAAAGAAACAGTTATATGCATAGTTGTAAGGCATTCATTATATGTAAAAAAAACCCGCAAATCCGAAGTAGATCTTCACATCTGCGTATGAACCATTTTCAATCAATAGGATTCAGGATTTGATGTTTTAGATAAAGTTGTGTCTACATCAGCGAGTTGTCGTAACACGTCGCGATCCTCGCTGACCTCCTCGCTGACCTCACAACGCTGAGGTCAATATGCTATCAAGAATATGAATTCTTATCAATCATCATAATTGCATATGATATTTCTATTTGAATAAGGTAACATGTATAAACTTGTGTATTGCAAATTATATCTTCCTCCTTGTCTTGGTCATTACAAACTAAAAAATAGTGTATTTAGATACAGTATGAGAGCATTTCTTAATAATTGAAATGAAAATCAAAGGAATGTGCCCATCTATTACTTAATGATTACCCAGAAAAAGTAATGAATGATGGTGATATCAATTGTAGATATCTCTAAATATACATTTGTCGGGATTTGTATTTGATAACCATTGAAAACGAGGGCCCACGGCATGTGAGTTTATCATCACAAAACGCCGATTATTGTGCGGATAAAATCGGGATGAAATTCCCAAACTGTCTAGAATAATGGCCGTAAGACAACCAGAAAGATATTACAAACATTTACCAATAGTACATGGATATCTAATTTGGTTACATCCTATTCCTAACATCATTACTTTGAAGTAAATCCAAGGCAAGGACGACCATTCTCGCAAACAGTGAGATGAATAAGAATTATGTTTGGCTTACAAGGGTCGATGCGATCTGCGAATGTTTTCCTGTCATAGGCTAAATCTAAATATTTTAACTCAGTAGTGCATATCCAGTCATACACAATTCTTTTCCGACCAATATCAGTATGTTAATTTCCATGGCGTGTTATTTCTTACAATCAAGTCATGCGTAGACCCCTCATAAGGAGTATATTTTACCCTTAATATGTAAAAATGGAGCCCACTATGGTATACACAACCCGGTATATTTTTCACAGGATACAAGCATCCTGAGTGGATCATAATATTTACCACTGGGCTGGCTGCTTACAAAACCTAAGTCTCGCCATGTGGTGGTTTACTTATTAAAAAAACACGTCATGATCTCTATATTTTCGTTTCTCACAAGAGTTTCAGGAATAAGATTGACAAATTTCCTCTATAACTGAACCTAAATGATTCATTGCTTCCTCGTAACTAGTGTTTAATTGATAATTAATCTGTAAGTTAACTTCAGGATATCTTCTTCGCTTTACCCAAATATGATATTTCAAGTGCTGAAATACTCGGAATGAAACTATTCAAATTTAAATTCCGCTTAAATCTATGTACAGAGATTTGGTATCACATGATACATAGCCTCACCCGTTGATATTCCCCTTAAGTACGACACGCTTGGTTCCTTATTCGCAATTAAACAAAAGAATCATATTCCATATTATCTATTTGCAGTACCTTCAAAGAAGATTTAACTCAAAAGCAGCAAAGCTGACAGGAACTCTCATTTTATTCATCACCCAGGTAAATAAATACTATTTCTGTTTCAAATAAATATCTGAGAGGCCACTGGTGAGTATATCCAGGAGAAAAATCCTTAAAAAATACTACAATCTAAGGAAATAAATAAATGTACAATTCAAATCTTTAATCAAACATGTAGATTGGAAAATGTGATGTGGGAATAACTTTATAACTTTACAGATTTTGTATTTGGGCATCGCTTTGTATTCCCCATCAACAGCGTTGGAAGCAGGTAACTGATATATCTATTATTTTAAACCAATATATAAAATATTCACTTTCAACTAATTTCCATATATATATGTAATATTAATTTTTCATATCACGCTAAACACATAAATACCAAACACCTCTGAATTGCAGTGACCGGATTTCCGGAATGGGCCACCATTGTCATCGGTGGCGTGGTGTCCATGATTTACACTGCAATGGTAAGGAGAAATTCTAGGAATCTTTGGATGATTTGAATTAATTATTTGTCCCATGAATGATAAACAAACAATTGCATTTAAACCAATGAATATTCTGTTATTTTTAGGGAGGAATGAAGGCTTCTGTTTGGGCCAGTTTTTTCCAAACATTAGTAATGGCAGGAGGGGTCCTCGCCATTATAATCCAGGTAGGCCAGACGCATCAAACATGACAATTAAACAATGCTTAAAAGATATGTTTGATTGATGATACTGAAATATTTATATATCATGGCAAAAACTAATTAAAACTAATCTTTCTAGGGTGCCATCGACGTCGGAGGATTGGACAAAATCTGGGAACTCAATGATGCGGGTGGAAGGATTGATTTCTTTGAGTATGTACAAAGTATTGCAATAATATAATATGTAATTCAGGATGATAATCATATCTTTATAAAAAGCAAAACTTATGCCATTCATGAAATCAGATTTTCAAGCACTTTTTCCTGAACATAAAAATATTTATACCCTTGATTTTGTGATCAAATGTTATATTACCCACACATGAATGTCTGCGCCATTTGAAAGTAGAGGAGTCCAAATCATTGAACACTTTTTCAACAAACTTTAACTGATCAGTGGCTTCGTTCAGTGGCTTCGTTCAGTCTTGCTAACAGTGGGGCACCTTTAGATTGGGACAGTGGAGTGATTTGGCTTATAGAGCCCTGTATCAGACTTGGTCTGTTTATGGCACTTTAGGATATAGTGTTTCGTAAATACGTGTGTTTTAAGTTTAGATTTGAAGGCGTCTAATATTTTACTAATTTTCACTGACAGGGGCAGGGCATTCCAGATCCCCAAATGCCCTATCACCGTATGTTTTGCCCTTGGAACAAATGATACGTGAATAACATTATCTTTTAGGTTCGATCCCAACCCTCTGACTCGTCACTCGTTCTGGACACTCATAGTGGGAGGCACAATAGGCTG
This sequence comes from Amphiduros pacificus, assembly GCA_949316495.1. NCBI lineage: Eukaryota > Metazoa > Annelida > Polychaeta > Phyllodocida > Hesionidae > Amphiduros > Amphiduros pacificus. The sequence goes on along the minus strand of OX439000.1, from coordinate 41,767,843 downwards.
GCTGTCGACGTATGGCTGCAACCAGGCCTCAGTGCAGAGGTACTCCGGGATGCCCACGCTCGCCAAGGGAAAACTGTAAGATGTCTGAAAGGAATATATTTCCAAAATGCTCACTATTCTAACATTGTAAACTTGTGTACATTCCCATAACATATCATCACATGCATATATTGTGTTCTGTTATGTATTACATATATATATATTTGGATTTTTTCATTATCAGTTTGAATTTAATTTTTTCAGGGTGGTGATATTAAACATTCCAGGCCTGCTCTTCTTCATGCTCATCTGTTGTTTTGCTGGGATGTCTGTATTTGCATATTATGCCCAGCAAGGTTGTGATCCTCTTGCGGCTGGCTTCATCGATAACCCAAATCAGGTTAATATTCGCATTGGTCTTAGAGTATTGGTTAAACAGCATTATTGTTTCAATGCATATAAAGAGCATTGCCATTTTTTGTAGACTAACGTCCTCTGAAAAAGTATTTCAGATATCTAACAGTATTTTATATATTTTATTTTCATAAATATTATTTTCCTTTCAGCTGGTGCCATACTTTGTCATGGACAGACTGCATATTCCAGGAATTCCAGGCCTGTTTCTTGCATGCCTATTTGGCGGAGCTCTCAGGTATATCATTCATATTCATTGAATAATTTACATTTTTGTGTCTTCCCAAAAAGTGAACACAATGGAGGCTTTGGTCAATTTTGTTTTTCTCATTCTACATTCTTGTGTCTGACGCATTCCGTATTCTGGTTTCATGCGATCTGCATTGTGGAATCTCACACATTACCTATCATGAAACAGACCTGAGTTGATTATAGACTTGTTGTTTATTATTACAATATCTTTATTCGCACAAAGTTAAAAAAAAAACATTGGCACATATATAATATTCATGTTTTCAGACAGATATACATTTGAGAAAAAAAAATGAATAAAATTAAAAAGAGTTAGCTCGGGCTTCACCTTACACAAATTGCTTCAATCATTTCATTTACATCATCATGTGATAAAAAATCACAGAAAGAAACTCCATCACATATATTAATTAATTCTTTTACCGTGACAGCATTACAGAAATTGTCATCATAACACTTTCATACCATCTTTCACCCATGACAACTAGATCAATATCATTATACAATTTATACTTGTGCTTTAACTGGATAAAGTTCATTCCCATTACTGACATTGGATTAAAGACAAACATCTTTGTCACATTTCTCACAAGAGATGATTTGCTATTTATACAACTTAAATAGAATTTGAGAAATCATTTTTAAAACTTATCTCAAGAGGCATACAATCTGCCACCAACGGTATTATATATCTGTGAGTCATATAGGGAACTTTCCAGATAACCCTTAATGCTTTAGGCCATGCAATGCAAGCATCTTACACAGCCTTACTGGACAGTGACCACAATGAGGCACTATAAAAACTGCAACAATATATTTTAGTTAGCTTGCATTTCACAAATGTACATATATGACCAAAATCAGCCATACATAAATTGAAACCTTTCCAAAAAGTACAAATTGAATCTGATACAATGCAATCTAATCTACTGTAGAGACTTTATGTCCCAGATGTTTTGCTGTTGTTACATTGCATAGATCACTACTATTTACTCTAAAAATGGAATCTCTTACAATACAGCCCTTTCCCTTGAAAATTAAAAACTGGCTCTTTCGACCATTAAAAGCTACATTAAAGTCCCTTGCATACTCCACACATATTTTTACCATCTTCTGTAATGCCTGTAAGGTTGGAGCTAACAAACTCAGGTCATCTGCAAAGCCCAGACCTCCAACATATTGATGTCCCATATGACAACCAATACCACCTTTCTTCAACCTAGTAAGCAGACCATCAATAAATACAGAAAACAAAATAGGTGAGAGTGCACCACCCTGCTTAACACCATTTTTTACTGAAAAAGAACAAGATTTACATGATTTCCATTTTACCTGTAATTATTGATTAGTATACATATGTATTAATAATTTGATAACAAGAGGAGACATTTCACGCTTAACTAGTTCTTTAAATAATTTACAGTACATGACAAGATCAAATGCCTTATTAGCATCTAGCAGCAAGGCATAAACATTACTTCCATGTGCATTATAAAAACGTTCAGTTTCAAGTAACATTGATGTGCACTGCATAGTTGAAGATTTCTCTTAAAACCCAAACTGCATATCAGAGCTGTTAAGAGCATATTGTTCTGTAATTAATATAACCCAGTCAAGTGTTTTACTGATAATATTACTTAATGCTATAGATTTGTAATTATCAGAATTATTCAATTTGTTTCTGTTTACATTTCGGTATTGGGACCATAGTACCAAGTAACATAGCATCAGGGCAGGTATCATGCAAAATCATAGCATTATATAGAATGGTTAAATATGCATACAATAGATGTGGAGCATTAATTAAATGATCTGAATATAGATTTTCCTCACCTCCAGATTTACCACCTTTCAGATGAGATACTGCTTTTAAAACATCAAACACAGAAACTGAGTATGAACATTTTGCATTGGATATCATAGAATCAATATAAGCATTAATTTCAGACATCTCTGCAACGCTATATGGCACACTGTAATAAAGCTTTTCATACTTGTCATGAAAAATACCTGCTACATCCTCATCTTCAGTACATCCTTCAACACTAGAAAAATTAACAATACCTCATCCTTTTAGCCTTCTAGCTTCAGCAAAAAGATCCCTGTTACTATTGTTACTTATAGCATCAGCCATTTCACAAGTCCTAAGGTGAGATTCATGTCTTTTTACATCTCTGACAGCCTTATGGTATCTTGCTCGACTGATTCTCATAAGCTCAGCCACTGGACCATTATGTGGTTTACCATGGTCGAGCCAAACTCCATGCCAGTATAATGATTCTTCTTTGTGTGATTCAACATAACCATTCCAGCCAGGTACCTTTTTCCCTCCAGAATTACCTGAGGTTGTGGTTGGTAGGTTTGAGGCAGCTTCACTTAATACATCAACAATACTTTGGTACAGTTAGGTAATCTTATTTACATGAGGCATACACTTACAGTTAACATCATTACAATACAGTGCATTATTATTAAGTGTACGTTTATTCAGGCCATTTATAGCAAGTTTATCTTATTATTACTCACATCATAATATTGTACATCTATATCAAGTGTCAGCTGTAGAGGAACATGGTCAGAAAATAATGGATTATTTATAATGTCACAAGAGATCACACTATCTTTAAGACCATTAGTTACCATGAAGTGATTAATTCTTGATGTAGAATTAGCTGAAGGACAAATATATGTGAATGGGACATTAGCAAATTCTCCGTCAATACATACATCCATATTGAAGAAAGTAATATGTTGTAACAGTAACAGAGCTTTGGCACTATCTCTAACTAAGTCAGTATTCAAATCACCCCCAAACACAACATGTGAAGGATCATATTTGAAAATCAACCGTTCAACTTCATTGATCACATCCTGGAAGGTGTAAAATGCCTCATCCATTCTTAGACTGTCACAAGGCATGTAGGCATTTAAGAAAAGTATTGAGAATTTTTCATGAATTTGCATCATTACAGCACATAACCTGGTGTGATTGCACTCAATAGGGACAGTTTTATACACAATTTCTGGTCTCCAGATTATAGCACACCCCCCATAGGGCCTTCCTCTCCTGCGCATAGTCTTATCCATACTACTCTTAGCTGTTGCTTCCATACCGGCACCAAGTTTTTTCAGTTTGTGTAGTTCACTCTGGTATAACCAGCTTATATGAGGTACTATCTATAGGCATGAATGATTAAAAAATATAGTTATCTAGGTGCTAGCTACTGCACCCACCCTTTCACTGGATACACCAATGTCACGATTGAACCATTTCTTTAGCCGCACACCAGAAAGCCAGATACTGGAATCCATTATCTTATCCACCTCATTAATTGCAACAGTAAATTTTAATGAATTGTACTTGGACTCCTCATGACATGCAAGTTGCAGATTTCTAGGTGTTAAGCCCCTTGACTTAATAAAGTTTTCGATTTCAGCCAGACCATCATCCTTATGTACCCTTGATATAAATATATCTCTGCTTGGTAGGGGCGCAGATCTTAGTGCAGTATTACTAGTCTGACCAAAAATGGCTTTAATTTTCGCCCGCCCTCTGGAAGATGGAGCAGTCCGAGCACTTGATCCAGTGATAGAGCTATTATCCAGTGATAGAGCTATCCCGCCTGACCTGTTCCCTAGGTCGGATGAAGGGATTATCATCAGATGATACGGCATCAGATAATGACACTGATGCCACCCATGGTTGAGATCTTTGTGTTGCATTACCTTGAGCATTATTATCATCCACACTGTTACTGACCTCAGGTACTCTAACACTATCACTCGCCCCAGCCTTAAACATGTCAATGTTATCTGTTTCTTCAACCTGAGAACAACACTGCTGTATCAACTGAGCATGGGTTTTATAATCATTTTCCAAGCCTTGAATTTTCGAAGCATTCACTGACACATCACTTTTAACACAGATCACAGAAGCTTGTAATACTATAGACTTGTTGTTTATAGACTTGTTTAGACATGACATGGCCTCATTTGTTTATCTAAATAAATACTTAAAACATCCGTAATATGTTCAGGAAGGAACATCAGAATGCAAGTCCCCATTTCAGGTATTTATACAAATTGAGTTGTTATCAGTATTATCTCACCTTTGATATATAAAACATTTGTGATTAATTCTAAGACTTATCATTTTTGCCAAATAAATCCAAACAATCTGTTTAATATCTTGACTGATGGTGATATAGTTATATGTACTTCCTGGGCTCAGTGCTGGATTAAATGTTCATTACATGTAATGCCACTTTAAGATGTCTTTCAAAGAATGTCTAAAATCGAGTTCTTTGCCAATATTAAAAAAGTGATATTACCAACTCAGACCTCAATCATCTTAAGATATAAATTATAAGCATCTTCATGTGTGGGAAGCCTGTTGACTTTATATATTGATATATAGATGAAGATGTACAAAAATATCACTGATTTAAAACATTCATGTCTTCGAATAATGATAGCAGTTGTTTTTATTTATTACAATGTCAAACTATTTAACCATTGATGAAAGTTTCTTTTTCTTTTTACAATTGAAGTCGCCAAAACATGTTGCTGACACAGAATGTCATGATATCTTCATACTTGAATAGCTCAATTTTGTTATATTACATAATTGTTTGTTTGTTTGGGGCTTTACATCACTTTCGACATTATTTCAGTCATTTCGTGATGAGACCTACTTGTAGCAGATATAGTGCTGCCTCACTGAATTGTCATGTCGCAGGTCCTTGACATGACAACCTACCCGGTCACAGATTTACAAGGACAACGGGTTAACCCTTTAGGCACGGGCCTCAGCTCATGTGGGAAATTGTATCATGAGTTCAATACCGGCATGGCCGGGATTCGAACCCACAACCTTTGGATCACCACAGAGGAACTGGTGCTAATAAGCTGGCGCTCAAACCAACTGCGCCACGGCCCGTGGCCTTTATATTACATAATATCAAATTATACAAATACATGAAATACTGTGCACACTTACCAGAGGCACAATACAGTAACAAGCAATGCCAATCTACAATTAATCTCATGATGTTACGGTTTGAAATGAACTATTTTTTTTACTTGATTTTAGTTCTGTCTCTGCATCTCTGGGCGCCCTTGCTGCAGTAACATGGGAAGATATCTTGAAAGATTCTCTTCAGCATCTATCGGAGGTCACTAAGACACTCATCACAAAATTACTGGGTAAGAAAAACACAATATAATTATGCATATATACCTAATGCACTTGGAAACTGCCTAAAATACGTTGGCTACTCACAAAATCAAAGATATAGAACCAACAAAGAAGTCATGTCATTGGTTTAACACTTTCCTTGCAATGAATGTGCAACACTCTTATTATATTATTTCAGTTGTGTTCTATGGTGCTATTGGTATAGGATTTGCATTCTTAGCTTCAAATCTGGAAGGAACAGTTGTACAGGTAATTTGGTTAATTTTAAGGTTGAAACTGGATTCATTCTGGCCATTAAACAAACATGCCACGTTTCGTTTTGCAACTAGATTCTTGCCATTACACTAACACTAAATTAGGGTCAGAGACCATATTCGTTTTGCAAGCAATATAACCAGTTCTGGTCCTATATAAATTAGTCAAGCAAGGGATATTACATTTGTAGGCTCAAATGGATTGATGTTTATATTGAGAGATAAATGATGTGCCGAAGAGCAAACATTTATTCATTAATTATTCGACTCAAGCTTGTTTCTTTTTGGCGTAATTGTTCATTTTGTATATTTGTACAAACTAACTAAAGCATAATCACATTTTTTAGGCATCGCTCAGTTTCACTGGTGCATCTGGTGGTCCAATGCTGGGGCTTTTCTTACTCGGAGGTTTCTTCCCTTGTGCCAATTGGATTGTAAGTTGAATATATATATATATATATATAACACAAATAGACCTTAGTATTTTCTTTTTCTTTCCCTGTTGTGTATTCATGATTTTGGTAATAATGTGCTTGAAATGCATATTCTCTCTTCGAAACAAAAAGTATATCACTAGCCTGTAGGTGAATGTGAAAAACGCTTGCGTTAACATCCCAGAACCAGATACCTTTCAAAATTCTTTTTTTTTTCAACGGTCAGTATTCCAGACCGGCTCCAAAGGTTTGATAAACCTTCATAGCAAATACTACCCAGTCTACTCAGTCATAAAATTATAAAGTGGTTTGTGAATGAAGGTTTTAAGCGTTGATATATACATTGCAGGGAGCGGTGGTTGGTGGACTAATTGGTCTTGCTATACCTCTCTGGATCAGCGTTGGTGCCTATACTGAAGGAGTGTCTTCCCCATTCCTCAACACCACCATAGAAAATTGTTTTATTCCCTTTGTGAATGAGACCGACTTTGCTACCGAGGGGCCCCCACCCTTGCTACCAGAGGATGTGTGAGTCAAACCAAATCCCTTTCACGGCAATATATTCAAAGAAACATTGTGAATGTGAAATGAAATGAATAAATGATACCCCAAATAAAAATAACAATCTGCAACCATCTGATTGAATTATTTCTTTGAACTATCCATATTTCATATCACTTATATTACAACTTCAATACTCACTTTGTTGCAAAAGGGACATTTTCAATAAAACGATTCTAATTGAATTGATTCTAATTTCTTAATACCTTAATAACCTTGATTTTTCCTCACTTTTCAGAACTGGGTTTAATCAAGTATATCAAATATCTTACTTGTGGTATGGAGCAATGGGTGCAGCTATCACAGTGGTCGTCGGCCTCATTGTATCAGCTGTCACAGGTAATTCAGCGTATTCTTTTGCCGTGCATACTTACTTCAAATCTGGGCTCAATTAGTTCCTACAATAGATCTGTGTTCAGGAAAAAAAGACAAATAAAAGGCACGCTAAAATGATATATGTCCGGATAGTGTTTTAATTCGATATTTGAGTTTTTCATCTCTGAGACTTTGAGTATGCCTCTGGATCTCTAGGTTTACAACAAACTGTCACAATTCACTTTGACTAATAGACTAATTTAGTTATGTATGTTGACTATTATCATTAGCAATGCATATGAAAATAAGGCCATTAAGTCAATACAACTCTCTTTAAAATTTGTAAAATACATTTAAGTTTCATTGATGCTTGTATTACCCATGATATAAACAGAATCTAGGAATATAATGACAATCCTTAGCTTCCATCCAGGATTGGCGATCCTCTGGATGGATATATTTTCACCACAGATTTATAAGGCCATTCAGTCCATATAATCAGATTATGTTCATCAAACATGACTATGACATACAGATGATAGTGTATGATATATAAAATGTAAAGCGCTGTCTCCACAACAGACACTTTCTGGTATCAGTGTTACATAGATTTATTATTATTATTATTATTGTCACACAGGTTGCACAGATCCTGATGATATCAAGCCAAAATTCCTTATTCCATTCTTTGACCGCTTTTTCTGCTGTCTCCCCGAGAAATCCCTGGCAATACTAAGATGTAAAATAGACATGCCAACACCCGAGGAAATTGAAGTAAGAAAATTTATTTTATCAAATCCATACATAACCATTTTTAATAACATCAGAATGATGATTTGTATGAGTTATATATTAATTTCTAGATTTCTAGACAACCATCCATATCTCGATGACATATTAAATTCACATTATTAATTCTAGGCGGAACAAAACAGAGAAGATGAAGAAAAAGAGGAAACAAATGAAAGGAATTACGGAAATGGAAAGCTGGATATGGAACCTTGGGATGAGAAGCATGGAAACCAAAACTTCGCCTTAACCAACGATTCTGGGGAACCATACAAACGAAACGTACATAACTATGAACATGCCTATTCAGATGCAAATTACTCAAATGATAATGCAGATGTCACACAATTATAACTACCGAAAAGAAAACCATAAGAAATCAACTGACCTAACAGTCAATTTCCAGTCATTTTGTTTCAATAAAGAGCAAATTAATGGTTTATTTTGAGATTCAATGCAAGACTAAGATATACTTTTCCTCCATGTTTAGGAATGATGTATTTGTAAAGGATCAGGTATGAGATTCGATTATTTATAGCAGGATTTAGCAGGAAAAGCCTGGAATAAATCGAAAGTCATTATCTGGTGGCTGTGAACATTGACTAATATCCTGAGCATTTCTGAGATTACAATTTGTGCGTCCAATTTCGGGTTTATCACGTGTTCATATCAATTACAGTATAATATGTGTTTACTATAGCCACATTATAGGCAAGATGTGCAAAAATATATAGTTTCACAACGTTTTATTGGCATCAGCAGTTGTGAGAGTATAATTATAACAGTATCAAATTATTAAATGAGCTTTGCAGCTTTAGAAATAGATGTATATTTATGGCCTGTTAAGTAAAAGTTATAAGATTTTTTTAGGATGATGACTGAAATGTCTATGGATTACGAGATTAAAATAACAAATCATTGCAAATCAAATTGAACATTTTTTAAACAATAAGTGACAAATATAGCGTGACAAAATTGCATCTTTTTCCGCATGAATTCTTTAATTCAGCAATATGTTACTCAAATGTATGAATCGAGGTATCCCATCTTTAATAGAACGGTGGAAATTCATTCATTCAAACTGCCAAAATATAAATATTTTATCATACAATTTCCTTTCCTGGGTCCGCAACCATACAATGTTTGACAAATTTCTGACAAACCAAATTATAAATATTCTACAGATTTAAAACAGTCCCTTGTTAAAATATGCTTTATCTATCCTAAAGTGAACAACATGCGTTTTTTTCTATGATGAGGCAATTATTTTATTTTTGAAATAAAAAGAAATCTAATTTGAAAAATACATATACCAAATAAAAGTTGTTTGATTTTTCTGCTACAAAATGTGGCCCCTTCTCACAGTCTATCCTGTTCTTAAAACTCAGATTATAATGTATGAATATTAATATTTGTATATAGTCTATGAGTTGCATTGTGCACTGTAGTTCTGCAGTTGTGTCCACAGTTGTCCGTTGGTACATTCCATTTGTGGATAAGACCTTTTAAACCCACTATTGCGCTTGATTGTTTCATCTTATCTGGTAAAATATTCCAAAGCTTACTACTACCTTGATACCTTATTGACTCAAAACAATATGTAAAACTGAAAGAAGTCTGGACGCAGATTTAAAAATATCCAGTCAATTGAGATAACAAAACTCAAATAAAATCGGAATATGAAGATTTCATATTTGTTTTCTGCATAAAGTTACTATTTTCTATATATTTTTTATATATTCTTTATGTTGACAAAAAACATATTCAATTCTATATGTTCTGACATGCATATTGCTCAAATATTACCTCAATATGAAAACTTCAATATAAAAATTACATCTGTCATTTCTATTATTTTATATTCTTCTTCATTTGCAGTAGACAAATCAATTTATGTTTTCTGAAGTAAAACATGAAGTGAAACAGAACTCCAATATGAAGAGTTCACCTTCAGCATGAAAACAGTACTTTTCCCAACTGGGAGATTCGAATCATGGACCTTTACTTTAGCATTGAAGGCAGACATCTTAACCACTGAGCCTTGAATCACCATGTGGCAGCACTGTAGAAAACAGCATTGTTTGAAAATTGAAATTGGCACTATGTTCCATTTCTTTGCTAATGTGACATTGCTCAAACCTAACCCAAATATTTTGATGCCATCTTTGTTTTCTGTATAAAGACATTTTACTTAACTTTTTTTGTAATTTATTCATTTGCAAAAAAAACACAACAAATCAATTTAAATGTTCTGACTTTCATATTGCTCAAAAAAGATCCCAACATGAAGATTTCACCTTTGTTTATTATATAAAGTCATTTTTTTAATTTCTACCAAAACAAAAAATATTTCAATTCTGTATGTTCCAATGTGCATATTTCAGCTTCAGCATGAAAAAAAAATGATAATAATTGTTCTGACCGGGAATTGAACCCCAGACCTTTAGCATGGGAGACAGATGTCTTACCCACTGGGCCATGTTGAATAGTATGATTTGGCCTTCTCACTGGTAAATCGCACAAATAGTCATCATTTTTATCACTTTATCAAGTTATTTTGTAAAGGGATATTCAATAATTTCACGTAGCAGCCTCAGTTAAATTTATAGACTAAAATGTTCCAAAAATATGTTTGTCTGAGATGATGTCAGTAGTAATGCAAACAGGTCAAACATATATCTGTAACTCATCTCTCATTTAAATCTAACTATTTTCTAGTTGATTCTCTGAAGGTAGATAATAAGGTTAGTTTGTAATTATTTATATGGAATATGAGGTGTGCCATACAATGTTCAGACACATTTTATATATTTAACTTGAAATCATAAAACAGAAAATTGTAATCATTTAAAGAAAGTCAGTTACTGGACTGGTGCATATTTTACTGGAGAGGTCATGTGGAAAGTAGCCCGGTAGGATGCTAGTTTCATAGAGAGTTAATGTGTTGATACATACTCAATGCATTCACTCATAACAGAAATCAAAATGACCGAATGCTGGTGGAGAATGTGCCTGGTTTCTCTTACACGTGATGAAACTCATTACATTTATTGTTCACTTTGTCCCAAAATTGTTCAAATTCTGTGTCCTTTTTGCTCTGAGCATTTTAATTGTTACACTACCCATTCTCTGACCTTCAGCTGATGTACTCTGAAGGGTTTACTAAGATTATCCCTGTGTCTTGGAATGTTTTCTGCCAATAGGGCACCAAAGATAGTCAAAACAGCTCATGTACATTGATATACCTCTAATTCTACTGTACATTACAGAATTTCTAACATAATCTAAACCACTTACCAGCCCCCCACATCAACTTCCTGTACTGTGAGGCTAATTTTCGACTCGGCCATCAAGTATTTGGACCATTAGTTCAACAAATATTTAAACCATTTTCTTACGGTAGATGGTGCCCCATCCTACCAGCAATAAATATTTGCCATGTTATTAGATCATCAGCTTTGAACTTTATATGTGGTAACCTAAGTTTAAGAAAAGGTGTGGGCTCAGGCACAACACATGCATAATACATTACCATTGCAGTCACCAATGATTAGTTTCAGTTGGTTTTCTTGCAAAAATGGAGAATGCCTTCAGGCTGCTGCTTGAGACTGTGGGGTCCAAGTTTTTGGATCATCTGGATCATTTTAAGTGACACACTAAACTTTGACGAAACAGTGGGGGGTCTGAGCCCCCTAGCCCCCTTGTTCCTACCCCTATGCATTAAAAAAGGGTTTGTGCACACTGTCCACGAGAGGCACATGCAAACGATGTCACTCTAAGTCACCCTCTGGCGGAGTTTCGCGTTTGTGCAGTGGGAAACTAACATCACTGATTATTGATTTAGCCGGTCTACCAGCCAACTCCATCTAGCGGCAGATAAGTCTGTGCGATCCAGTAGGGCTGGTTGATGTCATCAGCCATTTTGGTCATTCATATAGGAGAGGGCTTCCAATAATATATTAATAGATTAACCAGTCAGGAAATTCATTGTAATAAACCAATCAGAGCGGATCTTACATAACAAACCTTAGCTCCCACCTGGACTTGCCCTGATTGGAGGTTGGTAAGTTTTAATCATTGATCGCTTTGATTGGTACATCTAAATATAGAATAGGGAAAACCCAAACAATGACCAGGATGACGTTTTATGACGAGTTCCCAGTTGGTGCCCACATGCCTTGCCAAAATCCTGGCCAAAACATCCGGGAACCTGCATGCAAGCTTGCAGTTATTAGTGTCTACCAAAGACAACTACAATACGAAAGCCTGTCGGGACCTCATTAAGAGCAACTTCCACCCTGATTTTTTTTGGATACAAGTTCACGAACTTTCTCTTAATGTTTATTTTATTGAACAGCCAATTCTTTGAAACTATGTTCTATTTTTCTGTGAAGGGTTTCTGTGAAGGGTTTAGGGTGTAGAAACTCAAATGGCTGACATAATCCATACAGCTAGATCGCCAATAGTACTGTCGCCACACAACTGGCATGAGTCGATTGAAGTTTTACCTATTGAATTGAAGCCTATTGAGTCAATTGAAGTTTTACCTATTTCCCAGCCCATATACACATACAGCCGACCGTATTTGGTTTTTAAGTGCAAATCACACCTTTCAACATTGTTGGCACATATTTTCGAAAGTGCAGGTGCGCTTTTAAAAAAAATGGATAATGGAACCTCAAACCTGTGGTCATCCGCAGCTTGTTGTGTAGGTTCAAGCATAGCAATCTGGCTGGAAATTACAATTGACTAAACATGCATCTCCATCCCATCTAAAATGAATTAAACATAAAACACACACATAAACAACTACACATCAAGAACAACACTTGGTTTTTGGTGCATTGAATTACAGATTAAAATTATACTTATTTATATATATAGCAATGTTTATTCCCCCCAAATTTCTCGCATCTTCAGAGCAGCACTTAGTCTAAATATAGGTTTTTATAAGTAATCCTCCCCTTTTTCCAATATTTAAGAGTTGTTTCCATGTAATCCTGCAACCTGACACTTGCGAGTAAACAGAGTACAAAAGCTTGGGGATCATTTTTGCATTCTTCGAAATGCTGCCTGTTTGTTTAATGCGTACTAAAATTGAGTCTGCATCACATCATGTGAATTGGTAGTAATGCGTCAATCTTCTCGTTTCCCCGGGAACTGTACTACAACTTTACTGGAAACGGAACTGCACTGGAACCAAAACTGTAACTCCTCTAAATTTAATCATTGATAATGGAGACTGGCAGGCCTTATCTTATATTGATGTAATTGATATTCCCTTCAATTCAATATGCAGCTGAATATGAACTGATTGCCTTGTTAGAAAAAAAAAATTGTTTGTTGGTTCTTGACCTCACCGGGGCCCACCACTATATAATAGGCAATAAAGCCAACAATAAAGACAATGTGGTTCTGGAGGCGAGAATCTGTATTCTCCAATCACTGACGTGTAAATTCACTGGGGTAGAGTACAAGAGCAATACAATATTGTTCTTGAGGTCATTCTGTTGAAAAAAAGAGAAAACTGCAGTCTGATTATCCCATTGTGCACAAGCAGACACAATTCGAGTTCCGACATTTGGAAATAGGTGGTTCCAACTATAATGAAGCAAGGTTTGATGCTGATATTTACTCAGATTGAGGACTTAATCAAGCTGTTGGACACTTTTACCAGGGAGATGGCAGAGGCTGTCCTTATGATGACTTTTGGGGGTATTGGCTAGAGTATTGGAGACTATAAATGTCAGAGAAAATAATCAAATGCTTATCTTGTGCATGTCCTATGTAAGTGGAATACTATATATATGTCAGTATGTCACTCAGTGACAAGTGCTATAAAAAGGAATGACAGATATTACTGTATTTTCCATGAATTGCAATGGGCTTGAAGTAAAAGGGGGCAGCTGAATGAACTAAAAAAATATAGGAAAACGTGTATAGCTAATATAGGACTTATTGCGCTGATTCTAAAGCAACATATGGAGATGACTAATTGTGAAATTCTGTGTCACACTTATGATAAGTGTAAATTATAACTTTGTTTAACTTAATATATTGATAACAATGGAAGATGTATAATATTTGATTTGATTTACAAACTTTTTAACTCATTTCAATTATTACTGATGAAGAGGTATATTAAGGGCAGATATATTGGTTTGTTTGGGGTTTTACATCCCTTTCAACATTATTTCAGTCATTTCATAATGAGACCTATTTGTAGCAGATGTAGTTGTATTGGTTGCAACATCAGGGTCATAGAAGATATAATAGTTAATCAAATGATATTTATGGTATCTTGATCCCTCTTGACGTTGTGAAAAGGCCTTTGATTCGGTCAGACGGTCTATCATTGATAACTTATCTACAGTCTTTTTACTTTGGTCCCTATATTTCCATTGACCTTGAAGTGAACTTTAAATGACTTTGAAAATGCAACTCCTATTTCCATGAATTTTGGTATGAATTTCAACATTCAATCATCTGCATCTTTCAAAGACGAGCTCATAGAGTCTTTATTCATCAAAAGCCATTCAAAATTATGAAAACACATATTGTACTGCATAGAAAAAGCTGTATACAAAAGATGAAAACTGACAGACTTTTGATTGATCCAATGCAATCTTTTAAAGCTTTATATACATAAAATATATGTGTAATGTCAGATAAATATCTGCAAATTGTCATATATTTAATTATGTTCTGCAGTAAGAGGAAGATGCTAAAATTATTTCTTGAATATGTATATAAATTGAAGAATGTGTTCTATTTATGGCACCATTCATACTGGGTAAAACAGACACCTTTCCCTTCAGTTCTATGTTTCCGTCAAATCGGATTACGTTTATGCCCACTTTGAGCCCCCTTGAATGAAAAATGTGAATATATGGAACATTTCTGTGTCACCTGACCATTGTTTCTTTGCAAATATTGTGAGTTAATAAGCTACAGAGGACTCACGTAATATACATTTTCTAGGATATTATTTTAACAAACACAAATCCCAGCTTCATGAGAGAAATATAGAGAAGTAGTATGTTTTGGGGTTTTATTTTGCATTTTTACATACAAGGTGTGACATTGGGTATTCCATATGTTTAGAATTTTCAAATCTCTATAAAGAATGAATAATTCACCTGTGTTAAATGTTAAACCATTAGATATGTGTTATATCACACACACACATACACACATACACACACACATGAAATATATTGAATGTATTTAACTCAAAAATAAGCATGACGATCCATTCCTTTATTTTTCTATATAAATGCCGGACATATTGGGATATATTAAATATAAAAATTTCAGAGCTTATCATATGCATATTTTCAATAATTTTTTGTGGTCTGGATTGATCTTATTGCACTTGTTTTTTTGTCTTGGATAACTGAAGGTTTTGTCATTTAACACTTTTTTTATTTAGAATATATCATCCTACTTCCCAGAATTCTCTTTAAAGTGCAATAAATCAAATGCAAAATAATTCATCTCACGTTGAGCTCCAGGCTTCTTTCACATCATGCGTAAAATTAATATAGCCAATGTTCACACACACACACAAACACACACACACACACAAACACACACACACAAACACACACACACAAACACACACACACAAACACACATACACAAACACATTTTAATTTCTTGTCACATATATCTCTCTCTATACAATATAAATTTACTTCATCCTTTTTTGATTTACCTTCATCCCAATATTTTTTTTACAAATGTGTTTTGCACAATCATATATCATATGTTTTAAAGCCACAACGATAATGTGCTATATTAGTGTTCTCCAATCACCCATCGGCAAAGCCCAGATAGGTGATCTGGAGAGGTCTGAGATTTTTGCTTTTTGGTCATAATCTCGTTCAGATGTGATTTTTTAAATACCCAACTCTTTCAGTGACAATTCATATTTTATGTTTGATTGTATCTCAAATCTCCCCCAAAAAGCTTGATAATTCTTCGGATAGCATAAAATAAAGAAAATATAAATATTTGATATCAGTCGCCAGCTGCAAAATCTGAGTCAAACCCGTTTTAACGGCAGTTGAAACGGGTTCAATTTTGACGTTTAAACGGGTTTACCAAAGTTTTTGCAGCTGGCGAGTTTTTACTTCACTAGAGCTCAATCAACTCCACCAAACTTTCCTTTGGTTGGAGTTGGTAGAGACCATGGACGTTCGACAAACCCCTCCAGATCACCTATCTGGGCTTTGCCGATGGGTGATTGGAGAACACTAGTGCTATATATGTAAAAACGATAAGCTTTCTCGACATTTTGTGTTGTTTTATTGTTCAAATCAGGGTATTAATAATTTCATTTGTCATATCCGTGTCGTCTAATCCGCTGACTGTTGTATGCCAACTCCATTTTTGGTAACTCGCGACTTCAGCAATGTTAAAGGATTTTTCCATGAAATGAACTATTTTTTAATGCTCTGCAGTTAGTTTATGCAAATTCATGTAAACAACCAGCCTGACAACCTTGGGGCATATATATCTTTTTGAGGACAGGCTGTAGGCATGACATAATGTCTAGCCCAAAGACAGAATATGTCTCCAAAAACGCCTCATCGCTGATACCGTTCGTCAGATCAATACTCAGTTTGCTTCAGAATCGGAGGCATTAAGCGAATTAATAACAAGAAAAACTTGGTATAATAGCACCAGATGTAAAATGTATACAAATATATGCGTGTAAACCCATTTACCTAGAAATGCGTTTCATTACATTTGTTTGGATATCTTGGTCATATGAATATTATATCAGTGTAGAGATGAAAGATGCATTTTGTTTTGTGCCTGACATTATATCAGGCCTAGTGCCTCTGTTCAAATTATATACCTAGGGACTTAGTTGATGCATGGGATGAAACAGCTCACCTGTAACTATTCACATGCACATTGATTATATCTCATTTTGTCCAATTATTAAATAAAAGAAAGAGATTGAATACCATTATATTACAATCAACAAATAACTGTAGCACATTAGGTGCTAATGCATTCGATGCTCTTCCCTGTTCAACTTTTCCTATTCATTCCCCACGGTTTTATTCCATACAAAAGACTTCCGTCTTTGGTATTTTTATATTTTAAAAAGTGAATAACACATCATGAGCGGATAAGATATGTGTATGACCCTCCCCAAGAATTGTTTAATTTTGATATAACCTCTTCCTGTTGAATCTCCCAGGTTATCGTATCTCAAATGCCTAGTCACGCTCATGATGATTACTGGATCAGGTACAGAAGATTAATGTTGTGAATCATCATATAATCTAATAAGTTGAAAATAAATTGAAAAGCTGTGGCACTGGACACTCCATCATGAGCTGACTGTTTGTTTGTTTGTTTAGGGTTTTACATCACTTTCAACATTTTAAAGTCATTTCGTGATGAGACCTACTTGTTGCAGATATAGTGCTGCCTCACTGAATTGTCATGTCTAAGGTCCTTGGCATGGCAACCCACCCGGTCACAGATTTACAAAGACAACGGGTTAACCCTTTGGCACGGGCCTCAGCTCATGTGTGAAATTGTATCATGAATTCAATCTTGGCACGGCCGGGGATCGAACCCACGACCTTTAGAGGAACTGGTGCTAATAAGCTGGCGTTCTAACCAACTGCGCCACAGCCCGTGGCCTGAGCTGACAAAATACAAATAGAAAAAAAAATGTATTTTTATTAACCTTCCCATAATGCAATGAACAAAAACATTTGACATTTGTCAAAGTGACATGAAAACATGAAAAAGTAACATAAATGGTTGCAATATCCTACTTGCTTACAAACTCCAAATATATTCTACAAGTTAACGGGAGATTTTTATGACGTACACCACAAGATAGCGCCTATCTAATTCCCATAAAACTGTAAAAGGACAACGGCTTAAACTTTTAGGCACGGGCCTAAGATCATATGGGAAATTGTATCATGAGCTCAATCTTGGCATGACCATGGATCAAACCCACGACCTTTGGATCACCACAGAGGAACTGGTGCTAATAAGCTGGTACGCTAACCAACTGTGCCACGGCTCATGGCCCCCTGTACTGTTGCAACCACTATATGGCCACATGTATATACAAATGTGACCTCTATTGTGGTATGTAAGGATGTATCAATAGACAAACATTAATGGACAAACAGGCCTCTGTAAGATAAATCACTCAAATGTCCCGTTCTAAAGGTGCCCCATTGTAAGCAAAACTGTATACTAAGTAGGTGTTTGCATGAGATCACTTGTCAGTTAAACATAGTTTGTTGACAAAGTGTACAATGTATGAGTTCGATTTTTGCAGAAGACTCATCTACTTTCAAATGTCACAGAATTTTATGTAGAGGGAAATGTAATGGGTAATGACATTTCATCGCAACGTTTAGGTTAAAAACATTTACATTATGCAAGAAACAAGTACTTGAAAATCTTATTTCATGAATGTCTTAAGGGCCTTCCATATGGTGAGAAGGACTTTGAATTCTATTCTGGCAGCCAGTGTAGTTTTCTTCGGTTTTTCAGATATATGACCATATATCCTGATTTTCCCCACAACAAGTGGTGCAGAGTTCTGCAGGTATTGCAGTTTTTTAAATGTCAGCAAGAGGGCCATTGCCATTATTCAATACTGGATAAAATGATATGTGTTCAATCAAATTAATACTGCAAGACATGTTGGTGGCTATTTAAGAACTCACACTACTGTATAAACAAAGGGAAATCTTCTCAAATCGATATTGGTTACTCTCCTGACTGTGAAGTGAATTGAAGGTCTGCCACCCTTTTTGTATGCAATTTGTTTCCATATTCCTACTGATTTTTTAAATTATTGAAATGTGAGATTGTGTAAAACCATATACTATCCTCACAAATGAGGTCATGTGGCATGTATGCCTAAATATATAGACATGGATGGCTTTATTCCTTGATGAGTTCATCAATTTTATAACAAGTTCTGTGGATCAAGGCACCACTCTAAAGATGTCTATATAAAATCATGATGTACAGTGTACGGGTCAATCAGTGTCCTATTATAAAAGGTAATTATCCTTAAACACTTAGGGTAATGGTGATAATAAAGGTGCACATGATCCCTTAAGACTTATCATTACCCTACATGCCTGCTAAGATACTACACCATGCTAATGTAAACACCTTTGATGTAGTTAAAATAAATAAATTTCCCAATGTCAATCATACTGCAGTATCTATTGAAAATGAATTAACAGATGTAATTTCCTGAGATCAAGTGAGTGATTACTGACTAGGACAGGTGCTCTGTGGCCATGGTAGCAACGTCTAGAATGAATCATGATTGTTCACTTTGGCCCCCTCCATGACCAGGGCATTTATCTTATCCGGCCTTAAATGTCTCTTAAATATCTCTCAGCCTCACATACCAACCATATTTTCAAGCAGGCTATGTTTTAGTCACAATTACGAGCTGGATATGAGCTGAATGAGATCTATGACATACTGCTGTTGATGAGGGTGCAAAGGGTCAACCTGGGCACACCAAGAGAAACTAGGATGGCCAAGATACTGTGTGGAGCAGACAGAGATCACAAACCACAGACTACAGCCATATATCTTTTACCTTAAAGTATTGGACATTAATTCAGGTTTTCATTCCGCTCTCCAAACACAACACAATCTTACCATTAAGACAAAAACCTCACATTCTTGTAGTTTTATGATCTGGATGGGTTGAGGTCGTGACATGTATAAGGGTAATTGGTTACAAACCACCGCCCTAGCATCCAACAGCCTGACCTTAGTACACTTCCCTGATCACAGCTGGTGATCATGAACCTTGTTATGAGACATAAAAAAGCAAATGCCAATTCATGCTACAGTAATACTTAGCTGTCAGACATCTTGTTTTATGCAGGCATGTGTATATTAATATTTTCATAAGTATTGATAACTTCTATTATTGGAGCTCTAGTGACATATTTCATGTACTGTTTGACACAGATTTGACCTAAACGTGCATTATCCTCATTTATTTTAATTGAACAAGACCATCTTCAAAGGTCTATAAACATGCAAAATTACTTATATGTGCCCTTTTATATAACATACCGACTTGTTCTTGTCAACTTAATGAGGCTTGTCATAGGGGCTGCTAGTGGTCTTAACAGATATATGAGGGGTTCATTGTGTTGTCTTGTTCCATGTGGGACATTCACATTACCACCACCTGGAATGATAAATGATCCATGTGCAATTCATCGCCATGAAATAGGTATCATGCATTATAATGCTGTGCACACTTTGGACTCCACTGCATATTGCAGTATAAACTATTGTGTCTTGAAATCTATGTTATACTAAACATATAATGTGTAAGTGAGACAAACTGGGAAGGTTTCTGGCTAGAAAAGATGAAAGCCTCAATTCTTTAGGCTATTTAAAACAGTATGATGTATTGAGTAAAGGAGAGAAAAACTTCTTTTCCTTTTAATACCGCCATGTTTATGTGTTTGATCCTTATCTGTAAAGTTTACAGTGCCTCTAATCACTTTGGCCATAAATGTGGACGTTGAAGCTTAAATTTCTGCGAAGACCATCTGCGAATTGAATAATAACCATGAGAATTTTGATAGAGCACATTTCACGTCCTGTAAATGTCCATGTCTTAATATATTTGTCACTGACCATAATGCAGCCCATGTATTCGTGAAAGGTTTATTAGATAATTCATTGCCCAATGTGATAAGGTGATGGACTAGTTCTAAACACTTTCTTTCTCTTCACATCTACCGTGACGCCATAAAGACTGAGTTATAGCTTTCTGCTGGAGTTAAGGGCCCCTTGCAGATACACCCTATTTGCTACTGAAATAATATCTATCAATGACATATAACTTGCCTGCACTTACGATAATTCTAATTCTAATTTCCGAATTATGAAATTGTATTTATCGTGGAGCATGTAATGAGCAATTGTTCCTTTAATGTAAGATAACTAATGCAACTATGTAGAAATACTTGAACAACAAAGGATATTACAAAGGAAACATTTAAGATCAAACCCATGTGACAGTGATTATAAATATATAGCGGTCAGTGCACTGATCCCTTGCCAGAATCAGTGTATCGTTTGGGTTTTGGGCACATATCCTTGGAACAGATTGTCTATTCTATAACTAGGAATTGTTCTCACAGAAAGGCATGATCCCCAATGCCAAGTTAGAAAGGAATATACACGAAAGATAGTGAAAGAGAACCAGGTTTACAAGGCAAGGTAATTTTGGATGTACTAGATTTTTATTACGCTGTCTTCTGTTTATATTTGCCGTGGCGTTCCGAAATTCTTTTATTTATGTGGCATAAAGGACCTTATTTGTATAGTTTGCAAAGTAGAAATTCACGGAGAGTTAATCTGCATTGACAAGCACCTGGTCGGTTTTTACACTACAAGCCTTACAGCATTTCAAGCAGTAGTGTAATTGGAATCAGCATAGTTACTTGTTTATATATGATTATAATGATAGAGAAATAGTCATTCTTATTTTAATTGTATTAACTGTGCTATATAATATTCTATTTGTACAAATATACTCTAAACGTACACTTTAAGCATACAATAAACCTATCTTGGAAACCATTGAAGACATTTTTGTATATGTACCGTCAATGTAATTGATAAAACACAAACAAAAATTTTCTATCAGGCTTCAAGAGTTCCTGCATTTCATAGCTGATAAACTTACTCGGGGCTAGGCTTAATCACGTGGGAAAATAAAAAAAATAAATGAGCTTTGATTAAATAAAAATCAACTGGAGAACTATGCTTCGCTACACATTAATATGTGCAGTCTTAGCAGTGGCAATGAGAAAGGATCCAATTCTCGAATTCTGAGTATAGAGGGTTGATCGGGTGTAAGGACTGGCTGAGGACAGAGGGTTGATCAGGTGTAAGGACTGGCTGAGGATAGAGGGTTGATCAGGTGAAAGGACTGGATGGGGGAAAGGGTTGATCTGGTAAGAGGATTAAGCTGGGGGAAAGTATTTGATCAGGTGAAAGAACTGGCTGGGGTAGAGGATTGATCAGGTGAAAGAACAGGCTGAGGATAGAGGGTTGATCAGGTGAAAGACCTGGCTGAGGATAGAGGGTTGATCAGGTGAAAGAACTGGCTGAGGATAGAGGGTTGATCAGGTGAAAGACCTGGCTGAGGATAGAGAGTTGATCAGGTGAAAGAACTGGCTGAGGATAGAGGGTTGATCAGGTGAAAGGACTGGCTGAGGATAGAGGGTTGATCAGGTGAAAGGACTGGATGAGGGAAAGGGTTGATCCGGTAAGAGGATTAAGCTGGGGGAAAGTATTTGATCAGGTGAAAGGACTGGCTGAGGATAGAGGGTTGATCAGGTGAAAGAACTGGCTGAGGGTAGAGGGTTGATCAGGTGAAAGGACTTGCTGAGGATAGAGGGTTGATCAGGTGAAAGAACTGACTGAGAGTAGAGGATTGATCAGGTGAAAGAACTGGCTGAGGATAGAGGGTTGATCGGGTGTAAGGACTGGCTGAGGACAGAGGGTTGATCAGGTGTAAGGACTGGCTGAGGATAGAGGGTTGATCAGGTGAAAGGACTGGATGAGGGAAAGGGTTGATCTGGTAAGAGGATTAAGCTGGGGGAAAGTATTTGATCAGGTGAAAGAACTGGCTGAGGATAGAGGGTAGATCAGGTGAAAGAACTGGCTGAGGGTAGAGGGTTGATCAGGTGAAAGAACTGGCTGAGGGTAGAGGATTGATCAGGTGAAAGAACTGGCTGAGGATAGAGGGTTGATCAGGTGAAAGACCTGGCTGAGGATAGAGAGTTGATCAGGTGAAAGAACTGGCTGAGGGTAGAGGATTGATCAGGTGAAAGACCTGGCTGAGGATAGAGGGTTGATCAGGTGAAAGAACTGGCTGAGGATAGAGGGTTGATCAGGTGAAAGACCTGGCTGAGGATAGAGGGTTGATCAGGTGAAAGAACCGGCTGAGGATAGAGGGTTGATCAGGTGAAAGACCTGGCCGAGGATAGAGAGTTGATCAGGTGAAAGAACTGGCAGAGGATAGAGGGTTGATCAGGTGAAAGGACTGGCTGAGGATAGAGGGTTGATCAGGTGAAAGGACTGGATGAGGGAAAGGGTTGATCTGGTAAGAGGATTAAGCTGGGGGAAAGTATTTGATCAGGTGAAAGGACTGGCTGAGGATAGAGGGTTGATCAGGTGAAAGAACTGGCTGAGGGTAGAGGGTTGATCAGGTGAAAGAACTGGCTGAGGATAGAGGGTTGATCAGGTGAAAGACCTGGCTGAGGATAGAGAGTTGATCAGGTGAAAGGACTGGCTGAGGATAGAGGGTTGATCAGGTGAAAGAACTGGCTGAGGGTAGAGGATTGATCAGGTGAAAGAACAGGCTGAGGATAGAGGGTTGATCAGGTGAAAGACCTGGCTGAGGATAGAGGGTTGATCAGGTGAAAGAACTGGCTGAGGATAGAGGGTTGATCAGGTGAAAGACCTGGCTGAGGATAGAGAGTTGATCAGGTGAAAGAACTGGCTGAAGATAGAGGGTTGATCAGGTGAAAGGACTGGCTGAGGATAGAGGGTTGATCAGGTGAAAGGACTGGATGAGGGAAAGGGCTGATCTGGTAAGAGGATTAAGCTGGGGGAAAGGGTTGATCAGGTGAAAGAACTGGCTGAGGATAGAGGTTTAATCAGATGATAGAACTTGCTGAGGATAGAGGGTTGATCAGGTGAAAGAACTTGCTGAGGATAGAGGGTTGATCAGGTGAAAGAACTGAGTTGATAGGGAGTTGGTCAGGTGAAAGGACTGGCTGAGGATAGAGGGTTGATCGGGTGAAAGGACTGGCTGAGGATAGAGGGTTGATCAGGTGAAAGGATTGGATGAGGGAAAGGGCTGATCTGGTAAGAGGATTAAGCTGGGGGGAAAGGGTTGATCAGATGAAAGAACTGGCTGAGGAGAGAGCTTTGTTCAGGTGAAAGAACTGGCTGAGGATAGAGGGTTGATCAGGTGAAAGACCTGGCTGAGGATAGAGAGTTGATCAGGTGAAAGAACTGGCTGAGGGTAGAGGATTGATCAGGTGAAAGAACTGGCTGAGGATAGAGGGTTGATCAGGTGAAAGACCTGGCTGAGGATAGAGGATTGATCAGGTGAAAGAACTGGCTGAGGATAGAGGGTTGATCAGGTGAAAGAGCTGAGTTGATAGGGAGTTGGTCAGGTGAAAGGACCAAGCTGAGGGAAAAGGATTGATCAGGTGACAGAGTTACGTTCAAGAAATATTGATTATCAATTAAGGCATTCTTTAGAAATATACTATTCACACTGTGAAAGTGACATCCTTCTTTATATATAGTTGATTTTCGTATAGGCTTTGTAGTTATTGAAAAAGGTCTGTGGACATATCAACTTTAAGGACTTGTAGGGAATAGCATAGGGAGCTAATATGCTGATATATATATAATATGCTGATATATAATGAATTCACCCATAATAGAAATCAGGTTGGCTGAATAAAGGTTGAAAAGGTGCTTGATTTCTCTCAAAGGAAGTACGTGTATTGGGATAATATCCCCCAGTAAGACATCTGTCCTTGATGATCATATGCAACTTATATAAAATGATGTGAATACTGTAGCCATCCAGCTTTGTCTTGCATTAAATTCGCCCATCAAATGGCAGCCTCAGATTCACAGGAGTGGTCAATTGCTCCAATCTAGCCTCTTGTCCTTAAGTTAAAGAATCTTGTGTAATGGCTTGTGGTTTGACTAAAGTAATTAGGCTTAAAGTAAAATGCATAAAGGATTTTGGATAATATTTAGATCTGGGGAATTTTGATAGACCAATGTGAAAATAAAATATTTCCAAATGTATTTTTTTCAAAATATACAAACCAATTAATATAAATATATTCTATTATGTACTTTTAGCTTACATATAAAAAAACTTGAAATTTCAAGATCATATTTTTATTAAAATCTTTATTAGCACAATTCAGTACAAGCCAGTGTAAGTACATCTAGTATAAATCAATGCTTGAGGTCCTTTTAAAACTTGTTTAATGTATAAAAATATATATTGTATACAATTAGTTGAGCGCTGAAACTTAATTATGGTTTATTCAAACCAGGCACAAGCGCTGGTATAAACTGCATGGCAGACAAATCACCAATAACACAAGACATTGAACCCTTTAACATTATTAGGATACAAAATTATAACAAGGGTTGCAGTATTGCAATTATGTAAGAATAATATATATAATATAAAGAGCAGGAAGAAACTAGAGCAAGAAAAAGCCGGCGTGACTCACATGCAATGCCAAATCATCACATCAAAGTTAAAGCCATATTTTATCTTGATTATAAGTGCTCAATCATGCATAACATGTTCGTTCAAGTAAATTACTGTAGATTTGTCCATGTATGAACACATCATGATGTAATCTCAATACCAAATATGAAGAGCCATAGTAAGTAAAAGTCCATCTTAAAAATTGTGAGTGCTCATTTATGTGACATTCAATCATCATGTAAATAATGAGTCTAACCCTTGTGATGAAAGTATTCGTTAATTTTTTAACCACAGAATGGCCATTCCATAGACTCGCATTACATTGCATGTGAGTCAACGATAATGAAATAATGTATTTAACGATGCAGATTTATATTCATTTCATTGACCTGTAAACCTTCCGTAACGTTCACATAAGAATATGTCTTGTGAGACATTTTCATATGATTACAATATATCATGGAATGAAATCAACTCAACACCATATACGGCCTGAACCCTATCAACTCAATCACCATATATCCATATATGGCCTGAACCCTATCAACTCAATCACCATATATGGCCTGAACCCTATCAACTCAATCACCATATATGGCCTGAACCCTATCAGCTCAATCACCATATATGGCCTGAACCCTATCAGCTCAATCACCATATATATGGCCTGAACCCTGTCAACTCAATCACCATATATGGCCTGAACCCTATCAGCTCAATCACCATATATGGCCTGAACCCTATCAACTCAATCACCATATATGGCCTGAACCCTATCAGCTCAATCACCATATATATGGCCTGAACCCTGTCAACTCAATCACCATATATGGCCTGAACCCTATCAAAATCACCTTATATCTTCCGAGTCTAGTAAAAGTATTATATAGTAAAAGTATTATATAGTAAAAGTATTATATAGTAAAAGTATTATATAGTAAAAGTATTATATAGTAAAAGTATTATATAGTAAAAGTATTGATATTGTATATATATATATATATATATATATATATATATATATATATATATATATATATATATATATATATATATATATATATATATATATATATACCATTTATCATTCTCAAGTAAATATGTGAGTATCAAGTTCTATCACAATTGTTTACACATGAATCGACTAATTAAAAGCCAAAAATGTTATTACACAACAACATCCCAATCCTGTGCCTAAATGCTAAAATTCATTATCTTGGATAATCCCCAACTTAAAAATACATCTAATTAAAATTTCAAACAATATATAGTCTAATAGAATGCCCAGCATACATTTTGATTCAAAACGCTTTCACATACATCTGAATTATTGGTTGAAATGTTCACAGTTTCTGAGGTCTAAAGATTGGTGACCACTCTCTGTGGAACTTCTTTGACTTCTTCTTCATTTTCTTTTTTGGATTCGAATGCGGGATTATCAATACCCTCTTCTAAATATTTACTTTCTGTAGAATTACTCTCTGTTTCGCTGGTTACATCCACAGCAGACGACATTCCGTCTGCCAATAGTTTCAACATCATTTTATTGCCAAAGAATGCCATCATTCCAAAGAACATGAATCCAGCCAAAATGATACCAATTGAGCCAGTAATCGTAGCCGCTGTCTGGTCCACATAGACAAAGGCAGACACGATAGATATGACATCAATGACGTAAACTGTAGCAGCTAATGTTTGCCGGTGAAAGTGGGAACCGAGCACAGCTCCAAAAGGAGCGCCTATAAAGACAACGGGTGCACACACTGATATGTAATCCCAAGCTTCCTGACTCACGTCATCCAACATGATATAGCGCCAGTAAAGCCCCACCCAGGACGTAATTGCCATTAACACAACTGAAGTAGGGGTAACTGTCTTTTCTGACACTCGAAATAATAGGGTAAGGATACTGAAACAACATATATCCACACCACTTCCGGCAAAGGAAGTAAATAAACCCCCCACAAAGCCGCCCATAAAAAGAACAAACCCTTTCCACGGCTTAAATTTGGGGACCACCACGAAGGTTTTGCGCTTGTGGTAGCGATTGAGCAGGAAAAGGCAAAATGCAAAAGAGAACCAAATTGAAACAAACATCATTTTCTTCCATGCAGGAGTCAGACGAGGGTCGACGTGGTACAAACCGAAGACCACACCAGACGATCCGCCAAGAATGCAGAAGCCAATGGCATGGAATTCAACGTGTATCTTCATGAAGAAAATGGCGAAGGTTGCGCAGGACATGCCGCACACCTGGACCATGAGACTGACATCCCGGGCCACGGAGGGATGGGCCCCGAGCAACAGGGTGAGTACCGGGAAGGCGACAGCACCTCCGCCCTCTGAGGTCATCCCTACAACTCAAAATGCTTTCAATATCAAACCTGTAAATAAAAGGTCTAGAGAAGTATACACAATTTTATTCCCTGACTATATATGTTACCTGGCAGCTTCAGTTTAAACGCATGAAACTGATGTAGGAAAGAGCATCCTTCACTAACGTTTAGTAATTATTAGCATTTTAATATACAAACTTTTCCAATTTAATGAAAAATCGGGTTTTTGGGCTCAGCAGATCCTTCCAAGATACATTTCAAATAATAATTTCCAAAGATTAACAGGCTGAGTTCAGCCATTTCTTCGGTTTTTCAATGTAAAATTTAAATTAAATCCGAACCTAACTGTACAAATGCTATCTAAATGGAATTGTAATTGTCTTCAGTATACATTTAGAGTAGTACGCTTTACCTGCAATAAGGGATCCTAGAATCATGACAAAAGACATGACATATTTTTCCTTAAATATAGGGAAGAGATTTCTCTGTATAGCAATGCCCCACCACAGGGTGTGAGCAAAGGCTACGGGTATTGCGAAGGCCGTAATCGGACGGTACTTGGTCAACAGCAGTCTGTACCATGGTTCATCATCTGTCAATTCTTCCATTTTCTTTTTCTGCTCATCGCGAAGGGCCTGACCTGAAAGAACATAACTACAATTTTCATAGTTTTCTCGTGAGATATTTTTAGAAAGCCATATCCTTATTTCTAACACAAATACAAAACTCCAAATATTCATTACAATTTTACATCTCAACTAATATATAAATCTTACCCTCCCAAAAGTATTTTTTGCACCATGGTCTACAACCAATATTCCATGGTGTTGAACGTTTCAATTTCTGCCCAGGATCTTCTTGTGCAGCTTTCTTCTACAATTCAGTATACGGTAAAATGAAAACATTATATTCTGGCCAAAATGAATGAATGAATGGATTCTTAACATGGACACATTAGGGTCATTTTGTGACATTTTGGTATCTCTTGAAAACTTTTTTAGAAGAGGATACTCAGAATAGATGTAAAACATCAAATATGTTATTTCAATGAATGTAAAAATTGAAGTAAACGCTGATTGAATACCCTCCTCATACACCTACAGTTTAGGAGACAGTTGTAGGATTGACATAATGTCTAGCCCGGAGACCGGATACGTCTCCAAAGATGTAAAACCAGCCCTGAGATTGCTCCATAAAATGGAGCCTAAAATTGATATATGATTTAGCAAATTGGGTAAGAGGATTAAAAGGATTAAAATGCTTGTAATCCCGTATTCCTAGATGTTTAATTCAGTGCTTTTGATTCACTATCTTTCCTGGGCATTTAAATATTATATCGATGCGATGCTTGAGATGTCTTTGGAAGACGTATTTCTGTCTCTGTGCCTGACATTAAATCAGTTCAAATTATATACCTAGGTTGGTGTATGGGGTGACTGAGAGGTTTCATGTTAACAGACAATAACATTACACTTTAAAGACCATAAATCATAGTGAATGCTAAGCCCATAAATGAAGCCAACCCACCATTACTACACCCTTAAACAGGCCAAGTTCTTCTGAAAGTGATAAAATCAAAGTGAAAACAATTCGGTCAAATGAGTATTTCAAACTTTTAACCTCCAAATATCTAATATCATCGAGTTCAACACAGCCAAGCACTGTCAAGGGGATTTGACACGAAACACATTCAGGTTTATCTTCATCTTCTTCGATATATGACTGTGTCCAATCAAATATCTTGTCAATACCCCTTCTTTGCGACATAGTTTACGACATGAAGTGTAATTGTTACCACATGTAAGTATTTCATCTTCATCCCATTTATTGCGCTACGTTTATATCATCAATGCCTGAATATATATTTTGCATTTGGTATATGTGGAATGCTTAAATTGGTTTTACTTTTATCTAAGGCTGCCTTTGCTGCATTAGTTGCTCTATTTCCTTTTATACATATGTCACTTGGAAGGCAGTAAAATATAATCTATTTTTTGTCAACTATTAATATGTCAAATCTTTTTGCACTCTTTGTATCAGTGGATTCTTCCAATCTTTTAAGAGAGTGTAGAATTATCTTTGACTAAACAACACGAAGGAGGAAAATCACCACTCTCCCAAATTATATTAACAATACAAAAAAGATACTTAAGTTACTGGTCAGGAAGGATGTGATAGTGAATTTGATAATTTCCATGTTTATGAGACTAATATAAGGCATATTTCAGATCTGATTGTAAATCACCTATGTTTTACGTTATTTGAAATTCAGTCAGTTTCTTTCTCGCCTGTTTTTGATTTGTTGGAATTTTGCCGAATAATTTTACAAGGATGAATTCTTGGAAATTGCTCGACCTATTGCATTAGTTATTTCTATGGGATCTGTAGTTTATTGACCATTATTGTTTATGTTTTTAATCCTTGCACCACACTTCCCTTCCCATTAATCTTGCGCACCACATCCCTGCATTTTATTGGTGTTCATTGACAATTCATTTTTGATACCAATTTTGTGGTCTCCACAGTGTTTTTGTACACATAATTGAACATGGAATTTCTTGAATACCCACATCAGCAATATCTTAAGTATCTATACAAATTTGAAGAGGACCATTCGATGTTAAGTGTCATTAAGTGTTCTGGAACCCAAATATTTTGAAAGACTTCACTGAATAACCATGTATTTACTGAAAACTATTAGTAACATCAGTAAAGATTCTGACGATATATTACAGCTTAACCTGCCACTGTTCTGTCGAGTCTATCAAAATTTTTTAATTTGACAATTCAATTTTACAATCAAATATGTCGGTTCTTGTACCAATTGTCAATGAGTGATATCCACATCAGGAAAAATGTTCTCAAGAAATGCCAATAACCCCAAACTGTATATCAGCAGATTGGGTAAATTTTCCAGGACGTGTTTGTTCAGATCATTAGGTAAACATAAGCAGAGCTTTCTGTTACACCGAAACTAATTGAGAAACTGCCATTACAACAAAAACGCTCAAATGGAAGATATTACGCTAGTTCCCTTGTACAAGGTAATAAATGTAGAAAAAGTCTTTAAATTACCAGAAAATGTAAAAATCAAATTGGCAGCCACAAGCAAAAACTATATGAAAATTGGAACATTGATATAGCGACAACCTGCGACGTTTTTTTAATTCACTATTTGCGAAAGACTGACTGGTTGAATTTAACTGAATTGGAAAGTGAAAGCTTGTTATCAATCATTAATGGTCTTGTCAGGTTGTAATTCCTTTTGGAAATAAAATGTTGTTTATGGGATACTTTCAGCAACAACGGCCACATCAGGTCGACTTTCAAGCTAATTTTTACAGTAGGATTCTACCCGGGCGGCAGTGTTATTCGAACCAAAGACACCTCCCGTCCCCCCACTTCAAAAAACAACTAAAGCACAGATCCGCCAGTGCTGGTGGAACCGGTATAAATAAATGATGGTAAAATCAGTTGGAATTATCCTGGTAAACACATATATACTGGTATGGATGATTGATAAGATTAACCGTACACCGTGAAGCGTAGCTGAATCTTGTTAAGATATTCATTCTAATTAAATTTTAATGTGTGACTTACAAATGTATATTGATTTGTATTTTCTATCTAACTGCTCTGTAGTTTTCAAACGATGAAAGCACATTTGATAATAGAATTTTTATTTTGTATCCATATGTACACATTTAAAATTGAAATTGAACTCAATGTTTCCTGACTGTGCTGCATTTTTTTAAGCGATAGACATTCATCTTCATTGCTTTATAATATCTCAACATCCCACCTGTCACAATTTGACATTTCATGAGAGACCATTGAATCTAGAGGAAAATGTAAAATAAAATTTTACCTCATTCTCGGTGTCCATTTTTAGTGTGGAGCCTGCCCAAGTCTTGTTTGTGGTGCCTGGCCGGAGCTGTGTGGTACTGGTGAATGAGAAGTTCGGCCCTAAGCCGCACATTTATTCAGGTGAAGGACCTCTCAACCATAGCAAGGTCACTTCTGGGTCGCTGTATCTGTACCACCGCCTGTGATGGAGTTCTAGGATGCTCGGATCCTCCCCTGTATTTCGTAGAATTTATGGTTTGCTTAGTAGAGACATTTCGAAACAAAACCTGGTCGGTCATTTGAATAATGGTCCCAAAGGCATAACAAATATTGTTTTTCAATGTTTTATTATCAGCGCTCTTTTTGCTTATCTGGTCAGGCGTGAAGATGTCTATTAATAAAGGTCATTTATATTAAATAAGAAATTTGATAACATAAAAGAAGTATAGAAATCTACTTTTTATCATGTAAACAAACATTGTGTTTGTCAAGGGACATAACAGCAAGGTATATTTATAGAAAATAATTAGACCTTGTGGTATCTAATTCTTGGTTCTGTGCATTTAATGTTTTCCAGTGCTGGAAGGCAGAAATTGACCTTGTTTAAAATATTCAAAATAGTTTCAAAGCATAACATTACATGTTATGCCCTTAAGAGATTTTGATTCAATATTCGACCAACTGGTTTTGGTGCTTTTACAACTTGGCTCAAG
Organism: Amphiduros pacificus; assembly: GCA_949316495.1. NCBI lineage: Eukaryota > Metazoa > Annelida > Polychaeta > Phyllodocida > Hesionidae > Amphiduros > Amphiduros pacificus. Next base: position 41,735,433 of record OX439000.1, on the reverse strand, counting down.
TTATCACAAATGATTTTGACCAAAACACGAAATCTGTGAATGCATTCACCGCTCACCGCAATTCAACTTTTTAATATCCCACAATGGTTCCATACCAAAGTTTTTCCTTTCAATGTTTGGCATTTTCTCTTAAGGGAATAACACGTCATGTGTACGATGTTAGTGACGATTTATGGTTGTCCTTACCTGACCTACAAGTTATGACCCAAGAGTGTAACACAAACATTTCGGTGTATTGAATACATGACAAATATAAGAATAAAAAACCCTGTAAAATTACATATAATCTTTTAATGTAATCTTGTAAATATTACCATTCTTTAGGACCAATTATTGCTCCAATTTTGTGTACACGATAAGCAATACATTTTTTTCTGCAATTTAGTAATTAACACCTGGCTATTTAAATACAACGAATCATTTGCAATGGTTAATCACATATCTTTCACCCAATACATCGTGAAATATTTCAGGTCAAACATAACAGAAACATTACCGGGAGATTAAGAAAAAAAACCTTAAAAAGGAACATGAAGTGCCCGGAGTATTTGTAGTTATTTCAGCCCGTAAAAAAAATACACGGACGTTTCTGTGTGTCAAGGCCACACTTTTTTAAATCAATATCACGTATTGTAATAATAATAATAATAATAATAATAATAATAATAATAATAATAATAATAAAAATAATAATAATAATAATAATAATAATAATAATAATAATAATAATAATAATAATAATAATAATAATAATAATAATAATAATAATAATAATAATAATAATAATAATAATAATAATAATAATAATAATAATAATAATAATAATAATAATAATAATAATAATAATAATAATAATAATAATAATAATAATAATAATAATAATAATAATAATAAAATAATAATAATAATAATAATAATAATAATAATAATAATAATAATAATAATAATAATAATAATAATAATAAAAATAATAATAAAAATAATAACTTTTTAATAACTACTTTTTTGTGCCCCAAAATGGAATATTTTAAACAAAAAGGACCAGAAATCTATGTCAATGAAATTGAGATATGGGTTATTATGTTATTGTGTTATTAAGATATATCCAGGCACAAAATAATGCAATAAGGATCACAATATATGCAAATACAAAACTGGGTATGCTAGATCCATTAAACTGGACATTTTGCTGAGACTGGCAAAGAGTCATGAAGTCAAGATTTTAAATATTATCTTTATTTCAGAAAATTTTTCACAGATAATAACTTGGAAAAAAATGTTTTCACACAATGTACAATTTTACATATACATTTTATTGTAGCACCACCTTGCAACTCAAGCAAGTACACACTCATTCCTGCCTGCAGCCTGCAGGTCATACTCATAGATGAATTTAAGGCAGTTCTGTAAGTGTAAGCAAAGATTGTAATTTCTCAATGTTATTTACATCATTTTCTTATATTTATACGATTGTCAGAAGTGTGCACTTACAATTATATTCAATAATCGTGATGAACACAAAAAATATAGGATATTAGCATTGAGGCAATATTTGTCAATTGTGAAGGTCAGCTATTTGAGGGGTGATTAATTTAGAGTTGATTAGACCCTCACTAAGGTACAAAAATGACTAATACAAAATCGTTTTTTATACAATTTGTTTAGCATCAGCTAGTGTAATAATGTACCTACATATTCATCAATTGATTCAAAGTACTGAAATATTTTTCCTTTCTGTTGCAGAACCAACCCTGGACGACCACACGCCGGTAGATGTTGACGAGGTCCTGCCCTACCTAGAGAAGTCCGTTTTCCTTGTCCTTCTGCCAGGAGAAACTACTGATGGTAGGTTTTGTAATAGATAATACACTCGAAACATGAGATAAGAGAAGGCAAAATTCTAATAATAATGAAAATTTGAAAAATTGTAAAACACCCTTTCAGAAATTTGAAAAGTTGATTTGATTGTGTGAACAGAAAAATTGTACCAAGAAATTTCATTGTTTGGGCATGTATGATATTGCTTTTTGTATACTGTATTCCTTCTAATTATCACCCCCTCCCTAATTAGCGCCCCTGATATTGTAGAAAATAATTGATTTTATTTTTTTTTATTTCATTTGATTTAACTCCCAGAACAATTTAAGATAAAACGTTTAGAGAATTTGTTGTCAATATGCTTTCAGCAGCTGTGTCACTGGTGGAGGAGGCATCTCATCTGAAGGAGACCACAACAGAAGGAGAAAGCATGGCATCAGCATCTCTCGAGAGCAAAACTCCCAGTACTCCTGAGAGCTCCAGCATCTCTACCCCAAAACCAGCAGCCACATCCACCTCCCCAAGCACCCCAAGTACTCCCACTACAGCGCCAAATGCCGCAGCAGGAGACTTGAAGAGCAGACGACTTTTCAGCAAGCTGACCTACCCCAGGTTCAGTGGTTGTAGGCCTTAAAGGTGGCAAGTCTCACGCTGTGTGGGACAGGCTTGTGGAGCAGATATCAAACTTTTATATAGACATGCCCGGCAGGATGAGGAGTGATATATAGTATTTATTTATTATATAAAAACTACCACAATGTCATTTGAAATGATGGTTGGTTGAATTACAATATTTTTATCATATTAAATTTTTGTGATGCATATTCTGAATTGAAAGTGCCAGTAAACAATTTCAAAATAACTCTTTGAGTGATATATTGTACTCAAGACAAGCGCTATAATATTTGTTTATCATATTTAATTTGCCAGATTTTCATTAGTATGATAGTTAGTGAATGCATGTTGAAAGACTTGTACATATTATTGCAATGTGTTGCAATGGTTGCATAAAATCTGTATTGTAATTTTGCTATGAATGATGTGTGATTATACTTTATAAATCAAATTATAGTTATGATTGTTTAAATATTAGAATATACTTGATGTACAACTTTGTACAAGGATTGGTGTAGCGTCATGTCACATAAGTAGATAGAATTATGAATTGTACTTTGCTATGAATAGTATTGTATTATATACTCCTTATATTTCTAGATATATTTTATGATGTTATAATTATGACTTTTTATTATCCTTTATGTGATTGCATGGCACATATGATTAATGAAACCAGTATTGAAATGACTGTCATATTAAAGGAAAACAGTATTACTATTAGATTATTATTTTTGTAATGAAGAAAATATTAGCATTGTGAAGTGATCATGTAAGATATAGTGGTATATGAAATGGTATCAATATATTTTTAGCTCTGGTGTAAATGATGATTGAGAAAATGTTTAATGTAGACACATTTATGTGAGCATAAAATGATTTCAATAAACACATTTTTACAACTAAACATGCTTTTGTGTTTAAAAACTGTGACAGGCCATTAAACACTATTTTGGGTATAAATTTTAGACACATTTTAGTGTCTAATTTAAAATGTTTTCCCTAAACATCTACGCACATATATGTGAATAAAAACTGTGACACATTTTGTGTTTAATATTTAGACACTTTTTTCTGAGAGTGTGCAAGTGAGTTACGTCAAAAACACCTATGGGTCATATAACACATTACTGTAACTATCCTATCCAAACAGTATTTTACTTGTACTAAACTAATCTTTATAAAGTTTCTGAATATTAGCACAGAATATTGTCTAAAATAAGGATTTAGTTGGTACTGAGACAAAGAGATTGTCATCCCACCAGGGAGCTGCCAGGTTATGACACATAACCATCAAGGTGCCATTCTATTTCAATATATCTTTATTATCCTCTTTCAGCCAATTTAATAAAACCTCACAAGTAATTTCCAAATATTATGATACTGAAATCATATGTCGATATAATAACTTCAACAGTTTGTCTTGAAGAAAAGCGAATGTTCTGACAACAAGAAACGGAATAATTAAAACAACGATACTTTTCAATACAGACATTGGTAACCCAGTAAAAAAATTTGATTCTTATCGCTTGAAAAACATCTCGACAAGTATTATTAATATTAAAACATTTTGTGTGATATTTACACCTCATTTTGATTTCAAAGTCTTTATTATGAGTAGAGGCGTCAGTCACGTGGGTCACGTGCATGGCATAAAATTAGAATGAATGAATGAATGAATGAATTAATTCGTGAATGAATGGTTTCTTAACGGCACATCGGCACATTAAGGTCATTCAGTACCATTAAGGTATGCACTTAAAAAGATGTGTAAATGTGGACGAATGATGATGTAAGCTGATATAACATATATAATGATAACTTTTTCACTTATATTTTTCTAGGGGGACCCCAAAGCTGTAGACTTTTTTCTCCTGAAAACTTGGTCAGAATTTATTTAACATTCCACAACCAAACGAAGTGGAACCTTGGATCGCAGGAATTTAGTGGCGTGGAATTCACTCAGTCAAATATGATTCATAACCGTAGACGTATATATGTGTAGCTACCCAATAAAAAAGGCGTTGTCTATCACGGATTAGGGTTTTGACATTTCACAGGGGGGGGGGGGTGCGTCAGGAGACAAAAAAATAATTGGGGAGGTTTAACCTTGGAAATAATTGTCTGGTTTCAAAGTAATATTTTGATATTCTTTCCATATCTGGTTGTTTATATATAGTGTAGTGTTCAGGCCATCATTCATGTGGGGTTAATGTTCGCTAAACTATTCATCAACCAAGATTCTCTCATTTATCTGGGTTTTCTCGGCTAATGGGTGTTTCTCTTCACGCATCGAGTCATCTGTATTCTCTTTGAAGATCTGTATTCTCTTTGTCCTTGGTTCCATATATGCTATTTGTCAATGTATAAGGGTCCATTATGATGTTATTGTTGGCATTTGTCTGCTGTGGCTATACAGACAGTTTGCATGTCCTGTTATGATTAGATTGTTTATCTTACAGCGTCCTTAACTCTGGTCTTCATAATTCATTGAGTTGGCTTCCATGTTAGGAATGTATACTTGACTGTGGAAGAGATTCAATTTTGGTGACACTATCATTAATGTTCACACGCCACATATCTCATCCATTAGTAATATAAAGGAAATCATATCCACCAGTAATTTCTGTTGCACTGGCTTCAAGTTTATGCCAAAATAACTTTCAAAATCCTAATTGTTGTTGTGATTAGGTTAAGGGGGTGTCAAGTGTAACTTAGGCGACCGGAAGTATTATCATGTGAAAGGAAGCGTCACTAGGTGCAAAGAGGTTATTAGCAGGTGGTGGAAGTCTAAGGTGTAAAAGGGTTGCAAGGAGGTAATAGACGCGAGGGGTTTGTTTTGCTTGTTAGTGGTTTTACATCACTTTCAATATTATTGGAGTCATTCCGTGACAAGACCTACTTTTAACAGACTCACTGAAATGTCGCAGGTCATTAACATGACAACGCCATCGAGGCACAGATTTTTAAGGACAACGGGTTTACCCTTCAGGCACAGGCCTCATCTGAGAAATGTGTCACAACCAGGAATCGAAACCTTGACCTTTGGATCACCACATAGAACTTGGTGCTAATAAGCTTGCGCTCTAGCCAACTGTGCCATGGTCCATGGCCTGTGCGAGATTTAAGGAGGTATTAGCAGTCGGGAATCTGAAAAGCTAAGAGACTACCGAAATTGTGTGATCAAAGCAATGTTAATTCTCCTTTCTGCATATACAACTAAAGGGATGAAAGTTAAAATCACAACCTTGGATGACAATATTTTCATTCCATGCATAAAGTTATTGATTTTACTTTTGTGACATTGAAGTGGGGATATTACTCTTTTGTGCCAACCAATCCTGAAATTCAGTGTTTCAAAACTTCCTCTAGTCTGATAATGATAAATATTTCAAGATCACTTGAACAGAAATCAGAAATGTCTGTGATCCAGTTGAGGGAATTGTAGAAATGAATAATGTCCCACAGAATATTATTTTAATCCTGTACTCCACCACTTTTCATGCCTATTTATATAGAGTAATACAATATATAGACACATGGCTGAGATCAAACATATTCTTATCATTTGTTTTTTTGACAACTCATGTTAGCAGGTGTAAGTGGGTGTCAGAAACATAGGGAATCTGAAAAGCTAAGATAGTGTTGAAATTGTGTGATCAATGCAATGTCAATTCTCCTTTCTCTCATATACAACTAAAAGGATGAAAGCTTAAATCACATTTATGGATGGGATCATTTTTATTCCAAATATAAAGTTATTAATTTTACGTTTCTGACCTTGAAATGTGGTTATTTCTGATTTGTGCCATCCAATCCTTAAATTCAATGTATCAAAACTTAACCTAGCCTTGCCTTGATGAATAGTTCTGCCCAAATCTGAGATCACTTCTAAAAAAATCAGAAAAGCCAATTGGGGGAATTATGGAAATCAATAGTGTCCCATAGAGCACTATAATAGTGTGCTCAGTTGGTTGTGAAAATGCCTTGTTGTTCTTTGCTAAGGTAATATAAGGTGTAAGAGTGATGTCAGGAAATGTATCGCGTGCCAGGAGTTAGTTGCAAGTGTATGGAAGGTAACAATAACTAGAATTCCAGGCTTCATTGTTGAATCTCCAGATTTGCCAAGATGATTTTTTATCCTAATAGACATTCGGTGATGTCTAAACCTGTTCTAAACCTTATCCTAGGTAAGTCATGCACAAACAGGAAAAAACAGGCAAACATTCAGGGTTTTTTCTTCTTAAAAAGAAAACCATTAAGATTTCATGGAAATTTTAGATATACCTTTCCGCAATTTCGTCATTACAGGGCGACTTGAGGCTAGAAGTACACCACGGTAGAACTGGGTAACACGATTCTTTCCTATGGTCGAACAGATCACGGTGAAACAGGAGAAAGTTACCTTTCGTGTCTTCTGGTCACATAGGTACTTACCTCGTGTAGTTTTAACCAAGCAGATAATTTTCTTTGAAACAGGAGATTAAAATAAATTGTTTTATGAATATGCCCAAACAAATAACTGTATTAATTGATGTATTATTTGCAATCAAAATGATGCAAAACATGATCTGACCCACACCCCACATTAGGCTAATTAGGCCATCAGAAAAGTATGCTATTAAGAATTGCCCTCATCCCTGAACAAACAACATTAGATATGAATTACCCTCATCACATGTATAGGTTACCACATCCTTATAATTTTGCTTAAAATTTCGCAAATAATAGATCATATTTTTTCAAAAAGTAGCATCAATAATGTGCTGAATATGTAACAATGATATGGTTTCCTGACATTTTGTTTCATAATGTTTCTCAAATTTGGATATAAACAATCAGTCAAATCCATGTTTTCACTTACAAGGGTTTGATGAGGGTAATTTCAACATTGACACCTATGATAATGACATATGCTGATAGTGCAATTACAAGTGCAATTTTGTTGTTGTCATGAATGGATTTTAGAGAGTTTCTCTGCACTTCCGATTTTATTTTGTGTGTTGTGTTGTTTTCAGGTGTGTTGTTTTCAATGTGATAAGATGGTGATGAAGTAGGAATAATATGTCTACCAATATCTACTTGTGGAACAAAACAATGTGAAGAAGATATTTCTCACTTTGTTAAGTGAGGCTTAGACGTTAGGTTTAAGGCATGTCAGAGTGGAGCGTATATTGATCAATGAATAATGTCAGCTGTCACAGTAATCTCAATGAACATGCAGGTATGAGTAAACTCACATTGTGACTGTTAGTCACCTGGGCAGTCAGAAGTGTCATATTGAATTGATTCTCTGCCATGATATCCAACTTAATCTACTATGAGTCAATTATCAATGAATGATGTTATGATGTTATTGATGTTAAATTGTACTGAGTGTTTAATGATAAGGTTTCTATGATGGTTTGCTGTGTGTGTGTAGTGTGGTTTCATGGGCGATTGTCGCTCCGCTTTATTAATAAAGCTCCTCTCCAAACTTATCAAATAGTAGTGTTGTCTCTAATTGTAAATTTTAAACCCTTGCTGGATTTTAGGATTCACAGGTGGGATTCAAGATTTTAACAGGGATTCCCTGAATTTTTAGTGCATCCCGGGGTTCAGCACAAACTCAGTAGATGTCAGGAGGTATTTGCAGGTGTAAGAGGTATTAGTAGATGTAAATGAGGTGTCAGGAGGTACTGGTAGGTGTAAGAGGTATTAGTAGATGTAAATGGGGTGTCAGGAGGTACTGGTAGGTGTAAGAGGTATTAGTAGGTGTAAGAGGTATTAGTAGATGTAAATGAGGTGTCAGGAGGTACTGGTAGGTGTAAGAGGTATTAGTAGATGTAAATGAGGTGTCAGGAGGTACTGGTAGGTGTAAGAGGTATTAGTATATGTAGATGAGGTGTCAGGAGGTACTGGTAGGTGTAAGAGGTATTAGTAGATGTAAATGGGGTGTCAGGAGGTACTGGTAGGTGTAAGAGGTATTAGTAGATGTAAATGAGGTGTCAGGAGGTACTGGTAGGTGTAAGAGGTATTAGTAGGTGTAAGAGGTATTAGTAGATGTAAATGAGGTGTCAGGAGGTACTGGTAGGTGTAAGAGGTATTAGTAGATGCAAATGGGGTGTCAGGAGGTACTGGTAGGTGTAAGAGGTATTAGTAGGTGTAAGAGGTATTAGTAGATGTAAATGAGGTGTCAGGAGGTACTGGTAGGTGTAAGAGGTATTAGTAGATGTAAATGAGGTGTCAGGAGGTACTGGTAGGTGTAAGAGGTATGAGTAGGTGTAAGAGGTATTAGTAGATGTAAATGAGGTGTCAGGAGGTACTGGTAGGTGTAAGAGGTATTAGTAGATGTAAATGGGGTGTCAGGAGGTACTAGTAGGTGTAAGAGGTATTAGTAGATGTAAATGAGGTGTCAGGAGGTACTGGTAGGTGTAAGAGGTATTAGTATATGTAAATGAGGTATTAGTAGATGTAAATGAGGTGTCAGGAGGTACTGGTAGGTGTAAGAGGTATTAGTATATGTAAATGAGGTGTCAGGAGGTACTGGTAGGTGTAAGAGGTATTAGTAGATGTAAATGAGGTGTCAGGAGGTACTGGTAGGTGTAAGAGGTATTAGTAGATGTAAATGAGGTGTCAGGAGATACTGGTAGGTGTAAGAGGTATTAGTAGGTGTAAATGGGGTGTCAGGAGGTACTGTTAGGTGTAAGAGGTATTAGTAGATGTAAATGGGGTGTCAGGAGGTACTGGTAGGTGTAAGAGGTATTAGTAGATGTAAATGAGGTGTCAGGAGGTACTGGTAGGTGTAAGAGGTATGAGTAGGTGTAAGAGGTATTAGTAGATGTAAATGAGGTGTCAGGAGGTACTGGTAGGTGTAAGAGGTATTAGTAGATGTAAATGGGGTGTCAGGAGGTACTGGTAGGTGTAAGAGGTATTAGTAGATGTAAATGAGGTGTCAGGAGGTACTGGTAGGTGTAAGAGGTATTAGTAGATGTAAATGAGGTGTCAGGAGGTACTGGTAGGTGTAAGAGGTATTAGTAGGTGTAAATGGGGTGTCAGGAGGTACTGGTAGGTGTAAGAGGTATTAGTAGATGTAAATGGGGTGTCAGGAGGTACTGGTAGGTGTAAGAGGTATTAGTAGATGTAAATGAGGTGTCAGGAGGTACTGGTAGGTGTAAGAGGTATTAGTAGACGTAAGAGGTATTAGTAGATGTAAATGAGGTGTCAGGAGGTACTGGTAGGTGTAAGAGGTATTAGTAGATGTAAATGAGGTGTCAGGAGGTACTGGTAGGTGTAAGAGGTATTAGTAGACGTAAGAGGTATTAGTAGATGTAAATGAGGTGTCAGGAGGTACTGGTAGGTGTAAGAGGTATTAGTATATGTAAATGAGGTGTCAGGAGGTACTGGTAGGTGTAAGAGGTATTAGTAGATGTAAATGAGGTGTCAGGAGGTACTGGTAGGTGTAAGAGGTATTAGTAGATGTAAATGAGGTGTCAGGAGGTACTGGTAGGTGTAAGAGGTATTAGTAGGTGTAAATGGGGTGTCAGGAGGTACTGGTAGGTGTAAGAGGTATTAGTAGATGTAAATGGGGTGTCAGGAGGTACTGGTAGGTGTAAGAGGTATTAGTAGATGTAAATGAGGTGTCAGGAGGTACTGGTAGGTGTAAGAGGTATGAGTAGGTGTACGAGGTATTAGTAGATGTAAATGAGGTGTCAGGAGGTACTGGTAGGTGTAAGAGGTATTAGTAGATGTAAATGGGGTGTCAGGAGGTACTGGTAGGTGTAAGAGGTATTAGTAGATGTAAATGAGGTGTCAGGAGGATCTGGTAGGTGTAAGAGGTATTAGTAGATGTAAATGAGGTGTCAGGAGGTACTGGTAGGTGTAAGAGGTATTAGTAGGTGTAAATGGGGTGTCAGGAGGTACTGGTAGGTGTAAGAGGTATTAGTAGATGTAAATGGGGTGTCAGGAGGTACTGTTAGGTGTAAGAGGTATTAGTAGATGTAAATGAGGTGTCAGGAGGTACTGGTAGGTGTAAGAGGTATTAGTAGACGTAAGAGGTACTAGTAGATGTAAATGAGGTGTCAGGAGGTACTGGTAGGTGTAAGAGGTATTAGTAGATGTAAATGAGGTGTCAGGAGGTACTGGTAGGTGTAAGAGGTATTAGTAGGTGTAAGAGGTATTAGTAGATGTAAATGAGGTGTCAGGAGGTACTGGTAGGTGTAAGAGGTATTAGTATATGTAAATGAGGTGTCAGGAGGTACTGGTAGGTGTAAGAGGTATTAGTAGATGTAAATGAGGTGTCAGGAGGTACTGGTAGGTGTAAGAGGTATTAGTAGATGTAAATGAGGTGTCAGGAGGTACTGGTAGGTGTAAGAGGTATTAGTAGGTGTAAATGGGGTGTCAGGAGGTACTGGTAGGTGTAAGAGGTATTAGTAGGTGTAAATGAGGTGTCAGGAGGTACTGGTAGGTGTAAGAGGTATTAGTAGATGTAAATGAGGTGTCAGGAGGTACTGGTAGGTGTAAGAGGTATTAGTAGGTGTAAATGGGGTGTCAGGAGGTACTGGTAGGTGTAAGAGGTATTAGTAGGCGTAAGAGGTATTAGTAGATGTAAATGAGGTGTCAGGAGGTGCTGGTAGGTGTAAGAGGTATGAGTAGGTGTAAGAGGTATTAGTAGATGTAAATGAGGTGTCAGGAGGTACTGGTAGGTGTAAGAGGTATTAGTAGATGTAAATGGGGTGTCAGGAGGTACTGGTAGGTGTAAGAGGTATTAGTAGATGTAAATGAGGTGTCAGGAGGTACTGGTAGGTGTAAGAGGTATTAGTAGGTGTAAGAGGTATTAGTAGATGTAAATGAGGTGTCAGGAGGTACTGGTAGGTGTAAGAGGTATTAGTATATGTAAATGAGGTGTCAGGAGGTACTGGTAGGTGTAAGAGGTATTAGTAGATGTAAATGAGGTGTCAGGAGGTACTGGTAGGTGTAAGAGGTATTAGTAGATGTAAATGAGGTGTCAGGAGGTACTGGTAGGTGTAAGAGGTATTAGTAGGTGTAAATGGGGTGTCAGGAGGTACTGGTAGGTGTAAGAGGTATTAGTAGATGTAAATGGGGTGTCAGGAGGTACTGGTAGGTGTAAGAGGTATTAGTAGATGTAAATGAGGTGTCAGGAGGTACTGGTAGGTGTAAGAGGTATTAGTAGGTGTAAGAGGTATTAGTAGATGTAAATGAGGTGTCAGGAGGATCTGGTAGGTGTAAGAGGTATTAGTAGATGTAAATGAGGTGTCAGGAGGTACTGGTAGGTGTAAGAGGTATTAGTAGGTGTAAATGGGGTGTCAGGAGGTACTGGTAGGTGTAAGAGGTATTAGTAGATGTAAATGGGGTGTCAGGAGGTACTGTTAGGTGTAAGAGGTATTAGTAGATGTAAATGAGGTGTCAGGAGGTACTGGTAGGTGTAAGAGGTATTAGTAGACGTAAGAGGTACTAGTAGATGTAAATGAGGTGTCAGGAGGTACTGGTAGGTGTAAGAGGTATTAGTAGATGTAAATGAGGTGTCAGGAGGTACTGGTAGGTGTAAGAGGTATTAGTAGGTGTAAGAGGTATTAGTAGATGTAAATGAGGTGTCAGGAGGTACTGGTAGGTGTAAGAGGTATTAGTATATGTAAATGAGGTGTCAGGAGGTACTGGTAGGTGTAAGAGGTATTAGTAGATGTAAATGAGGTGTCAGGAGGTACTGGTAGGTGTAAGAGGTATTAGTAGATGTAAATGAGGTGTCAGGAGGTACTGGTAGGTGTAAGAGGTATTAGTAGGTGTAAATGGGGTGTCAGGAGGTACTGGTAGGTGTAAGAGGTATTAGTAGGTGTAAATGAGGTGTCAGGAGGTACTGGTAGGTGTAAGAGGTATTAGTAGATGTAAATGAGGTGTCAGGAGGTACTGGTAGGTGTAAGAGGTATTAGTAGGTGTAAATGGGGTGTCAGGAGGTACTGGTAGGTGTAAGAGGTATTAGTAGGCGTAAGAGGTATTAGTAGATGTAAATGAGGTGTCAGGAGGTGCTGGTAGGTGTAAGAGGTATGAGTAGGTGTAAGAGGTATTAGTAGATGTAAATGAGGTGTCAGGAGGTACTGGTAGGTGTAAGAGGTATTAGTAGATGTAAATGGGGTGTCAGGAGGTACTGGTAGGTGTAAGAGGTATTAGTAGATGTAAATGAGGTGTCAGGAGGTACTGGTAGGTGTAAGAGGTATTAGTAGGTGTAAGAGGTATTAGTAGATGTAAATGAGGTGTCAGGAGGTACTGGTAGGTGTAAGAGGTATTAGTATATGTAAATGAGGTGTCAGGAGGTACTGGTAGGTGTAAGAGGTATTAGTAGATGTAAATGAGGTGTCAGGAGGTACTGGTAGGTGTAAGAGGTATTAGTAGATGTAAATGAGGTGTCAGGAGGTACTGGTAGGTGTAAGAGGTATTAGTAGGTGTAAATGGGGTGTCAGGAGGTACTGGTAGGTGTAAGAGGTATTAGTAGATGTAAATGGGGTGTCAGGAGGTACTGGTAGGTGTAAGAGGTATTAGTAGATGTAAATGAGGTGTCAGGAGGTACTGGTAGGTGTAAGAGGTATTAGTAGGTGTAAGAGGTATTAGTAGATGTAAATGGGGTGTCAGGAGGTACTGGTAGGTGTAAGAGGTATTAGTAGATGTAAATGAGGTGTTAGGAGGTACTGGTAGGTGTAAGAGGTATTAGTAGACGTAAGAGGTATTAGTAGATGTAAATGAGGTGTCAGGAGGTACTGGTAGGTGTAAGAGGTATTAGTAGATGTAAATGAGGTGTCAGGAGGTACTGGTAGGTGTAAGAGGTATTAGTAGGTGTAAGAGGTATTAGTAGATGTAAATGAGGTGTCAGGAGGTACTGGTAGGTGTAAGAGGTATTAGTATATGTAAATGAGGTGTCAGGAGGTACTGGTAGGTGTAAGAGGTATTAGTAGATGTAAATGAGGTGTCAGGAGGTACTGGTAGGTGTAAGAGGTATTAGTAGGTGTAAATGAGGTGTCAGGAGGTACTGGTAGGTGTAAGAGGTATTAGTAGGTGTAAATGGGGTGTCAGGAGGTACTAGTAGGTGTAAGAGGTATTAGTAGGTGTAAATGAGGTGTCAGGAGGTACTGGTAGGTGTAAGAGGTATTAGTAGATGTAAATGAGGTGTCAGGAGGTACTGGTAGGTGTAAGAGGTATTAGTAGGTGTAAATGGGGTGTCAGGAGGTACTGGTAGGTGTAAGAGGTATTAGTAGGCGTAAGAGGTATTAGTAGATGTAAATGAGGTGTCAGGAGGTGCTGGTAGGTGTAAGAGGTATGAGTAGGTGTAAGAGGTATTAGTAGATGTAAATGAGGTGTCAGGAGGTACTGGTAGGTGTAAGAGGTATTAGTAGATGTAAATGGGGTGTCAGGAGGTACTGGTAGGTGTAAGAGGTATTAGTAGATGTAAATGAGGTGTCAGGAGGTACTGGTAGGTGTAAGAGGTATTAGTAGGTGTAAGAGGTATTAGTAGATGTAAATGAGGTGTCAGGAGGTACTGGTAGGTGTAAGAGGTATTAGTATATGTAAATGAGGTGTCAGGAGGTACTGGTAGGTGTAAGAGGTATTAGTAGATGTAAATGAGGTGTCAGGAGGTACTGGTAGGTGTAAGAGGTATTAGTAGATGTAATTGAGGTGTCAGGAGGTACTGGTAGGTGTAAGAGGTATTAGTAGGTGTAAATGGGGTGTCAGGAGGTACTGGTAGGTGTAAGAGGTATTAGTAGATGTAAATGGGGTGTCAGGAGGTACTGGTAGGTGTAAGAGGTATTAGTAGATGTAAATGAGGTGTCAGGAGGTACTGGTAGGTGTAAGAGGTATTAGTAGGTGTAAGAGGTATTAGTAGATGTAAATGAGGTGTCAGGAGGTACTGGTAGGTGTAAGAGGTATTAGTAGATGTAAATGAGGTGTCAGGAGGTGCTGGTAGGTGTAAGAGGTATTAGTAGGTGTAAGAGGTATTAGTAGATGTAAATGAGGTGTCAGGAGGTACTGGTAGGTGTAAGAGGTATTAGTAGATGTAAATGAGGTGTCAGGAGGTACTGGTAGGTGTAAGAGGTATTAGTAGATGTAAATGAGGTGTCAGGAGGTACTGGTAGGTGTAAGAGGTATTAGTAGGTGTAAGAGGTATTAGTAGATGTAAATGAGGTGTCAGGAGGTACTGGTAGGTGTAAGAGGTATTAGTATATGTAAATGAGGTGTCAGGAGGTACTGGTAGGTGTAAGAGGTATTAGTAGATGTAAATGAGGTGTCAGGAGGTACTGGTAGGTGTAAGAGGTATTAGTAGGTGTAAATGAGGTGTCAGGAGGTACTGGTAGGTGTAAGAGGTATTAGTAGGTGTAAATGGGGTGTCAGGAGGTACTGGTAGGTGTAAGAGGTATTAGTAGGTGTAAATGAGGTGTCAGGAGGTACTGGTAGGTGTAAGAGGTATTAGTAGATGTAAATGAGGTGTCAGGAGGTACTGGTAGGTGTAAGAGGTATTAGTAGGTGTAAATGGGGTGTCAGGAGGTACTGGTAGGTGTAAGAGGTATTAGTAGGCGTAAGAGGTATTAGTAGATGTAAATGAGGTGTCAGGAGGTGCTGGTAGGTGTAAGAGGTATGAGTAGGTGTAAGAGGTATTAGTAGATGTAAATGAGGTGTCAGGAGGTACTGGTAGGTGTAAGAGGTATTAGTAGATGTAAATGGGGTGTCAGGAGGTACTGGTAGGTGTAAGAGGTATTAGTAGATGTAAATGAGGTGTCAGGAGGTACTGGTAGGTGTAAGAGGTATTAGTAGGTGTAAGAGGTATTAGTAGATGTAAATGAGGTGTCAGGAGGTACTGGTAGGTGTAAGAGGTATTAGTATATGTAAATGAGGTGTCAGGAGGTACTGGGAGGTGTAAGAGGTATTAGTAGATGTAAATGAGGTGTCAGGAGGTACTGGTAGGTGTAAGAGGTATTAGTAGATGTAAATGAGGTGTCAGGAGGTACTGGTAGGTGTAAGAGGTATTAGTAGGTGTAAATGGGGTGTCAGGAGGTACTGGTAGGTGTAAGAGGTATTAGTAGATGTAAATGGGGTGTCAGGAGGTACTGGTAGGTGTAAGAGGTATTAGTAGATGTAAATGAGGTGTCAGGAGGTACTGGTAGGTGTAAGAGGTATTAGTAGGTGTAAGAGGTATTAGTAGATGTAAATGAGGTGTCAGGAGGTACTGGTAGGTGTAAGAGGTATTAGTAGATGTAAATGAGGTGTCAGGAGGTGCTGGTAGGTGTAAGAGGTATTAGTAGGTGTAAGAGGTATTAGTAGATGTAAATGAGGTGTCAGGAGGTACTGGTAGGTGTAAGAGGTATTAGTAGATGTAAATGAGGTGTCAGGAGGTACTGGTAGGTGTAAGAGGTATTAGTAGATGTAAATGAGGTGTCAGGAGGTACTGGTAGGTGTAAGAGGTATTAGTAGATGTAAATGAGGTGTCAGGAGGTACTGGTAGGTGTAAGAGGTATTAGTAGGTGTAAATGGGGTGTCAGGAGGTACTGGTAGGTGTAAGAGGTATTAGTAGATGTAAATGGGGTGTCAGGAGGTACTGGTAGGTGTAAGAGGTATTAGTAGATGTAAATGAGGTGTCAGGAGGTACTGGTAGGTGTAAGAGGTATTAGTAGGTGTAAGAGGTATTAGTAGATGTAAATGAGGTGTCAGGAGCTACTGGTAGGTGTAAGAGGTATTAGTATATGTAAATGAGGTGTCAGGAGGTACTGGTAGGTGTAAGAGGTATTAGTAGATGTAAATGAGGTGTCAGGAGGTACTGGTAGGTGTAAGAGGTATTAGTAGATGTAAATGAGGTGTCAGGAGGTACTGGTAGGTGTAAGAGGTATTAGTAGGTGTAAATGGGGTGTCAGGAGGTACTGGTAGGTGTAAGAGGTATTAGTAGGTGTAAGAGGTATTAATAAATGTAAATGAGGTGTCAGGAGGTACTGGTAGGTGTAAGAGGTATTAGTAGATGTAAATGAGGTGTCAGGAGGTACTGGTAGGTGTAAGAGGTATTAGTAGATGTAAATGAGGTGTCAGGAGGTACTGGTAGGTGTAAGAGGTATTAGTAGATGTAAATGGGGTGTCAGGAGGTACTGGTAGGTGTAAGAGGTATTAGTAGGCGTAAGAGGTATTAGTAGATGTAAATGAGGTGTCAGGAGGTGCTGGTAGGTGTAAGAGGTATGAGTAGGTCTAAGAGGTATTAGTAGATGTAAATGAGGTGTCAGGAGGTACTGGTAGGTGTAAGAGGTATTAGTAGATGTAAATGGGGTGTCAGGAGGTACTGGTAGGTGTAAGAGGTATTAGTAGATGTAAATGAGGTGTCAGGAGGTACTGGTAGGTGTAAGAGGTATTAGTAGGTGTAAGAGGTATTAGTAGATGTAAATGAGGTGTCAGGAGGTACTGGTAGGTGTAAGAGGTATTAGTATATGTAAATGAGGTGTCAGGAGGTACTGGTAGGTGTAAGAGGTATTAGTAGATGTAAATGAGGTGTCAGGAGGTACTGGTAGGTGTAAGAGGTATTAGTAGATGTAAATGAGGTGTCAGGAGGTACTGGTAGGTGTAAGAGGTATTAGTAGGTGTAAATGGGGTGTCAGGAGGTACTGGTAGGTGTAAGAGGTATAAGTAGATGTAAATGGGGTGTCAGGAGGTACTGGTAGGTGTAAGAGGTATTAGTAGATGTAAATGAGGTGTCAGGAGGTACTGGTAGGTGTAAGAGGTATTAGTAGGTGTAAGAGGTATTAGTAGATGTAAATGAGGTGTCAGGAGGTACTGGTAGGTGTAAGAGGTATTAGTAGATGTAAATGAGGTGTCAGGAGGTGCTGGTAGGTGTAAGAGGTATTAGTAGGTGTAAGAGGTATTAGTAGATGTAAATGAGGTGTCAGGAGGTACTGGTAGGTGTAAGAGGTATTAGTAGATGTAAATGAGGTGTCAGGAGGTACTGGTAGGTGTAAGAGGTATTAGTAGATGTAAATGAGGTGTCAGGAGGTACTGGTAGGTGTAAGAGGTATTAGTAGATGTAAATGAGGTGTCAGGAGGTACTGGTAGGTGTAAGAGGTATTAGTAGGTGTAAATGGGGTGTCAGGAGGTACTGGTAGGTGTAAGAGGTATTAGTAGATGTAAATGGGGTGTCAGGAGGTACTGGTAGGTGTAAGAGGTATTAGTAGATGTAAATGAGGTGTTAGGAGGTACTGGTAGGTGTAAGAGGTATTAGTAGACGTAAGAGGTATTAGTAGATGTAAATGAGGTGTCAGGAGGTACTGGTAGGTGTAAGAGGTATTAGTAGATGTAAATGAGGTGTCAGGAGGTACTGGTAGGTGTAAGAGGTATTAGTAGGTGTAAGAGGTATTAGTAGATGTAAATGAGTTGTCAGGAGGTACTGGTAGGTGTAAGAGGTATTAGTATATGTAAATGAGGTGTCAGGAGGTACTGGTAGGTGTAAGAGGTATTAGTAGATGTAAATGAGGTGTCAGGAGGTACTGGTAGGTGTAAGAGGTATTAGTAGATGTAAATGAGGTGTCAGGAGGTACTGGTAGGTGTAAGAGGTATTAGTAGGTGTAAATGGGGTGTCAGGAGGTACTGGTAGGTGTAAGAGGTATTAGTAGGTGTAAGAGGTATTAATAAATGTAAATGAGGTGTCAGGAGGTACTGGTAGGTGTAAGAGGTATTAGTAGATGTAAATGAGGTGTCAGGAGGTACTGGTAGGTGTAAGAGGTATTAGTAGATGTAAATGAGGTGTCAGGAGGTACTGGTAGGTGTAAGAGGTATTAGTAGATGTAAATGGGGTGTCAGGAGGTACTGGTAGGTGTAAGAGGTATTAGTAGGCGTAAGAGGTATTAGTAGATGTAAATGAGGTGTCAGGAGGTGCTGGTAGGTGTAAGAGGTATTAGTAGGTGTAAGAGGTATTAATAAATGTAAATGAGGTGTCAGGAGGTACTGGTAGGTGTAAGAGGTATTAGTAGATGTAAATGAGGTGTCAGGAGGTACTGGTAGGTGTAAGAGGTATTAGTAGATGTAAATGAGGTGTCAGGAGTTACTGGTAGGTGTAAGAGGTATTAGTAGATGTAAATGAGGTGTCAGGAGGTACTGGTAGGTGTAAGAGGTATTAGTAGATGAAAATGAGGTGTCAGGAGGTATTGTAATTCTCGAAGTTGAAAATGAAGAGTAACGATTTACCCCTATAAAAGATGAAATCTTCATATTGAATCTTATTTGAGCAATATGTATGTAGGAACATGTACAATTGAAAACTAAACAAAATTAAAAATAATAATGAACTTATAGAGACAACAAACATGAAATCTTCATATTGGGGTTTTTATTCCAGCGATTCGCACGTCAGAACATATAGAATAGAATTATCTTGTTTGCAAATGTAGATAATATGAAAATAATGATTTAATAAAAAGATTTAATAATGGATTTTAAAATTCGAGTAATCAGGCCATGAGGCCTTTTGACTTCTGGGTTGGTGATGATTGCTGTTGTACCTTCAGTTATATCTGATATAGTGACATCTGGTGTATGATAAAGAGTTATGTCCAGAACCCTTATTCACTGTTTTGGGGGTTTATATTCATAAGCAATGGCACATGTGCTGACTGGAATCTAAAACATGGTCCCATCACTTGAAACGTACACATTGTATACCTTTTGACCACAGAAAAATATGATTCAAAACCCATAGGAAATGACTATTATCCTTATGATCATAGAGAACTGCATTAATAGCTTCCAGCCTCTTTGTCACATGCAGGGGCCATAACGTAATGCAAACATATTGATTGCAAGAGAGGAAACAACATTCTATGGATTTCAACACTGACATATACAAAACATTATAAATGGTGTAATTCGGACAGCAGATCAAGAATACAATGATAAAACAATCCCACAGAAAAATAGTCCATGTCTTTGGCTGCAGAAAATTCAGATTTTGTGCCCGGAAGCACATTCTCGTAAGCCTTTAAATGTCGATTGGTTAGCAAAACGTCTTTAGTTTTTTTTTTATGGACCTCGATTGACAATATATTGTGACGTATATAAGACTTCGAGCTTTCTTGAACTTTTATTACGTTTTTGTTCACATCCAAATATGAACAATTCACATATTCACTTTGCTTTGTATATTCCACCAATTAACCACGTCATTAATTGAACCAGAAAACCACCATTTGTAAATAATATCTAAACCGCGCGGATCGATATCTGGTTTCTGATGGGTTTCTGAGATTTCAACCAGAAATCCACGTGGTTTTCGAATGGCGTGTCTGCTGGATATTAGCTACTGCAATGTCATCTTTTATTGCGATTTTTACACTTATCATTCAGACACATCTGCAATACAATACATATCACAATGGCACCAAATGACCTTAATGGGTTGATATGACATCGGGAATCCATTCAATCATTCGAAGATGTACAAGGACAAGGGGGAACCTTTCCGGCATGGACCTCAGGTCATGCAATCTGAGCACGGCCGGGAATCGAACCCACAGAGGATCACCACAGAGGAACTGGTGCTAATAAGCTGGCGCTCTAACCAACTGCACTACGGCCCAGGCCCGACCTCAGTTCATGTAATCTGAGCATGGCCAGGAATAAAATCCCCAACCTTTTGATCATCCCAGAGGATATGGAGCTGATAAGCCTGTGTTCTAACCAACTGAACCACGGCTTATATCTAATCCTTACACTACCTTCCTTCCTATTTATCTTGTATATCATGTCAGCATTTCTTAATGTGTGACAGGGAATTCGGTTTGGACGTATTTCTTTTCAACTCTTTTCAGCTCTTTTTGCCGACACGTATATGTATTATATCGCTATAGCTCTTTCAATCTGATATTGGTTTAAATTAAACTGAGTGTCTATTGAATGTCTTGGGAGCACTCTCTAACAGCTTGCTTTCACTCCTCATTGAACCACATCTTTCTATTTTTGAGTTTGGGAATAGCTTTGATTTTGGTAATGCAGCCTTCGGGAATTTCAGTGTTTCAAGATACAGATGAATATTTCAAAAGGGTCATCTGCATCTTGAAATAGCTCAGGAATGATTTTCTCATTGTGGGCAGCTTGGAATTTCCCCCGATCTGCTTCATGAAATTGCTATTCTGACGGTCCTTTCATCTGTAGAAGGAAAATGACCATTTGAAACAAGGGGCGAATGGTTACTGCCCTCTTTATCCTCTACTGCCAATGAGAAATTTCAAAATAACTTGGAGAGTGCATGGTAAGATCAATAGTTGTTGTCAAGGAACCTATAGTGGGATGAAGATAGGTTGGTGTGTGATCATTTCAAAGGAATTGTTTTTGTTTCAAATCAACAATACATCTTTTGGCAATTATCAACACATAGATATTTGTGAGCATTAGAGTCATCAACAATTAAAAAGTGTTTGGGTAATTGAGGATACAAATCATTAATTTCAGATGTATATACAGGGTTATTTGGCAGTAAATATAATAAACAGACAGTTATTGTAATGTGAAGAGTTACCTTTTTCCTATCTGCAGACATTGTTTGTTAAGTGCGGTGGAGTTTCAAAGTCACTTTTTAAGATAGTGGAATTGCCTTTAAATGAGACTGTTTTGTGGACGTGTGGCATATCAAAATCATCCAATAAGCCAATATTGATCTTATATATGGATACAGTTTTTTTAAGATAAGTTTATTTAAAAAATAATCTGCTAGTTGCGTACAACATAAAGTGTCCCTGTAATTTTCATTTGTCACATCCCGTCGACGTTTAAACATCGATTAGAATTTTTTCTCATTCAAAATATATTCTCAGATGTCATGATATATATATATATATATATATATATATATATATATATATATATATATATATATATATATATATATATATATATATATATATATATATACAATGATAAGCTATAAGAAATAGGCCACAGGTAAACGGGAAGCATTCAGGTCAAACTCTACTCGCTCATTAGGATATGAACATTTGTATATGATGAGCTATCTTATAATATGAGTACATTATAGACTTAACCTTCCTGTTTTGACCTGCTTTGCAATATACGGCAAGATTCAAATTAATATACACTTAAAATAAAGCAAGATCGATGAGCTTTGGACTACGAATCAGCTTGCGAATAATCATGGATAAAAGTAATTCATAGTTCTGATCTATCTATCATTGACATATCATTATATATTTAAATTCTCTCAGGAAAGGACGTTACATGGGAAAGCCTCTGTTTTACTGTCATTAGCTTTTCATTTGACAGCTGCTCATCGCCTAAGGGTATCCATGATGGCGGGAAGTAGTCCTGGTCGTTGAAAAACTCACCCAGCACTGATTTTTTATCCACATGATTTTTGTAGTATATGGTGTCCCCGTTAGTAAGCCAGGCCGCCCACCAACCAAAGGAGCCCACTGAGATAATAGTGTGGTTACACAGGGTAAGGAGAGCCAGATCCAGAACAGGGGTCTTGGTCATTGCCAATGCCACGTCTGAGCTCTCCATCACATTAGCCGCTACCCAGTCCACATCGTTAGTAGACACTACAAAGAGTAGAATATATCTGCCTCCATACTGCTTCCGGAACACATTCATTGCCGAGGTCAGGTATGTCTTGCTGGCGTTCCTCCATCCCCGCTTGTGGTTGGTGTCATTCGTACGCCATATGTGAACTCCCACGTATATCACCTTCTGTGTTCTATCTGAGTACTGCTCAATGTATTTATCCCTTATTTGGACCAAATACATCTCGGCCTGATCTACCATAATCTTATTGAGTTTAAACTCTTTCCTCAGGTCAGACCGAGAAGAGTTAAAGTATTTCCACGACTGCAGAAAACAGCATGCTTCAATGTCCTGATTGGCAGGGTATTTGTCCAACAATGGTTGGTGAACCACACACGGCCTTTTCTCCTTTATTTGTGTAATTCCCTTTGGTAATTTATTTCTTATCTCTACGCTAATATCTGGGAACATTTGTGTAAAATCAATGCGCTGAGGTTCATTGTCCATTATCAAGATGGGTCTTCTCTTATGTCCCATAGCCAAACCAAAGAGAGAGGCATACTGGAACATAACATTTCCGAATTGACCTGTTGCCGGTGTGTAGACTTTCATTTTAGCCCCATTTCTTCCTTTTCCTTTCAGTTTGAAGTTGCCTTTCTTGTCATTGTTTTCAGGATTGACAAATCGCTCAGCAGACTGGCTTTTGGCATTTGACTTTGAATTTGTGCTTGCGGATACCAACAGGAATATCGCTACTGCAGAACACAACTGCATCAAAAATGCCATATTCTCTGAAAGTAAAATAGATAATTTTACTAATCACTATGTGACATATTATGCAGCTATATACAACGTTCTACAGATGCCCATGTTAATTTTGGTCAGGGTATGATTCAATATGCCTACATGTCATACACGAACATGTTATAACTTAGGTACGATAAAATCAAAACAACTATATAAAGAATGTATGACTGAATCATGTGTATTGGACAGGATTAAAAAACAATTATCTATCATTACCTTAAATTTGACTTTCCTCTTCTCTTCTCATATCCCATACTAATTTGTAAAATAGTCACATCATATTTTATATTGACATTTTATATCTAGTACTTAAATTCCCTCATAACAATAAGACTTAATTGTTATTCATTACATCGAGACTACTGCTATAAAACATCTGACATTTGCATATTTTATAGCGTGTTTAATATTTGGCGAAACACGATGGAGTGAATTGTGGGAAGGATTTTTCTATATGCAGGCAACACATGCGTGTTGGTCAAATCGAATCACTTAAACAAAGAATATGTCTGCAATGCATAAATACTTTTCTTTATCTTTCATCCTTTTTATCTTTTTATCTATTCTTAAATTTAGATAGAATTATCCTTTTCAAGTCAGCATGGCTTTAGCTAAATAAAATCCCATATAAAAAAGAATATACACAATATCAGACTATTGTCTTATGTTTTCATCATTGGGTTGTGATGATGAGAACTACGTATACTTACTTGTAGCAGATATTATACTGTCTGAATGACAACCCTTTCAGTCACAATTACAAGGGGTTAAAGGCCACGGGCCGTGGCGCAGTTGATAAGAGCGCCAGCTTATTACCACCAGTTACTCTGTGGTGATCCGAAGGTTGTGGGTTCGATCCCAGGCCGTGCCGAGATTGAATCATGAAAGAATTTCACACATGAGCTGAGGCCCGTGCCAAAGCGTTAACCCGTTGTCCTTGTAAATCTGTGACCGAGTGGGTTGTCATGTCAAGGACCTGCGACATGACAATTCAGTGAGGCAGCACTATATCTGCTACGAGTAGGTCTCATCACGAAATGACTGAAATAATGTGATGTAAAACCCCAAACAAACAAACAAACAAACAAGGGGTAAACAAGGGGTAAAGTCTTCAGGCACGGGCCAATGTTCTATGAGATTAAATATGAATGCAATCTCAGCATTACCGGGAGTTGAACCCATGTCTTTTGGATAATCACACAGAGGAATTGGTGCAAATATGCTCGCGCTCTAACCAACTTGGAGTAGCTTTCATATTAGAATATATCACAGTAAATATAAACGTCAAAGAAGTATCATTATGTTTTTATACATGCGTATTGTATAGGATTAAAAAAACAACTATTTATCATTATCTGAAATTTGACTTTCCCCTTCTTTACTAATATCCTATACTATTTTTATAAAATAATCATATCGTATTTTATATCGACATTTTATATTCAGTACTTAAATTCCGTCATAACACTAAAAACATAAATATATGGACCTCATAAAAGAATTATGTTTTTACATAATCTGATGGTCTAATGATCTATAACATTCTTTTAATGCATTCTATACAATTTACTTATCATGAATTTTGGTGGTAAATATTATGTATTGTAAGGTACTATATAGTGTGATGAGTTACTTTTACAACCAAGAGCAATTTGTATTCAAAATATTTTACTTTGTGAACATTGCTTCATTTGCAATGAGTAATAGGTCGTGGGAAACAATGATAGCTCAAATTTAGGGTCCTTTTAAAGCGAGGTGTTTATTTTGATGATACGTGTACTTTGTCAATCATTCAGCTTTGTGTTTTACTGTTTTATGCTATTAAAATATCCTTGTTCATTGCGTCTTTGAAACATATCTTTAAATTATTCTGTATTTCATTTGCAATGAGACATATTTTGAAAGACATCGGTTGTGTCCCGGGGGGGTCACTTGAGGAGGGAACAGTGCTACCATGCGTGGTAATCAAATTTGAAAAATCCCCATATTGTGTGGTCTATTACTTCGAAATATACACCCTTTTCACACAATTTATCGCGAATTAGAGGCACAATTCTAGACCATTTCACACAAAACATCAAATCCTGATTCCATACCATTTCACACACATTTATTCAAAAATATACCATTTCTCACATTGTTTAATTTTCATAAACAATTATCATATATGCTCAACCACAAAGTATTGTAACTAGTTCTGCTACTGTCGTCGTGATAATTAATATTTACACTTTAGCATGTAAAGGTTTGAACAGTCCTTCTCCTTTTTCCTGGGTTCTGGATAACATCTGTTGTCGTGCCATGATGATCATGATGATATTGCCCTTTGAAGATAGGTCAGAGGCTGATAACAAACAATGGAGCTAAGTAACCACATCAGTGCACATAGATTACTAGAGTAAACCTGGAAAATCAATTAAGGAGTCTTTGATTGTTTGTCATTGTCTTCTTTGTTAGCTAACACCTGATGGCCTCACTAATCCATTGCAATTAGGCCTTTGGGCAAAGTTAGGTCAAATGTCAAAAGTGACATGTCCTGAGTGATTTTAGCCATTTCACACTCATTTATGAAGAGGCATCAAAAAGGGCCACTTTGTGTGATCTGATCTGACACAAGACCCATATTGTGTGTTTTAGCAGCATTTGACCCCCCATAATGTGTGCACACAATATCACACACTTTTCATCCTCTAAACGCCCCCATCTCACACAAAATCCTTACCACGCATGGTAGCACTGTTCCCACCTCAAGTGGGGGCCCCGGGGGTTGTGTAATATGTGAATCGTTAAATAAAAAAAATTAATACATCTTAAGTTTACTGTGCTTATTATAAAACAGAATTATTTAAACAGAGAATTCGATGGGAACTTTCAGCTGGCAGGATTTTGGCTGTCCATTTGTGGAAATGGGAGTGAGTAAGCAGTTGATAGAACCCACTTCAGCTCTTCTCTCTTAGCTGGCAGGATTATGACTGTTTATATGTGGATATGGGAGTGAGTAAGCAGTTGATAGAACCCACTTCAGCTCTTCTCTCTTAGCTGGCAGGATTATGACTGTTTATATGTGGATATGGGAGTGAGTAAGCAGTTGATAGAACCCACTTCAGCTCTTCTCTCTTAGCTGGCAGGATTATGACTGTTTATATGTGGATATGGGAGTGAGTAAGCAGTTAATGGAACCCACTTCAGCTCTTCTCTCTTAGCTGGCAGGATTTTAACTGTCTATGTGTGGATATGGGAGTGAGTAAGCAGTTAATAGAATCCACTTCAACTCTCTGCATATGGGAGTGAGTAGGCAGTTAATAGAATCCACATCAGCTCTTCTCTCTCAGTTGGCAGGATTTTGGCTGTCTGTGTGTGGATATGAGTAAGCAGTTAATATAATCCACTTCAGCTCTCCTCTCTTAGCTGGCAGGATTATGACTGTCTATGTGTGGATATGAGTAAGCAGTTAATAGAACCCACTTCAACTCTCTGCATATGGGAGTGAGTAGGCAGTTAATAGAACCCACTTCAGCCCTTCTCTCTTATCTGGCAGGATTATGACTGTCTATGTGTGGATATGAGTAAGCAGTTAATAGAACCCACTTCAGCTCTCCTCTCTTAGCTGGTAGGATTTTGGCTGTCTATGTGTGGATATGAGTAAGCAGTTAATAGAATCCACTTCAACTCTTTGCATATGGGAGTGAGTAGGCAGTTAATAGAATCCACTTCAGCTCTTCTCTCTCAGTTGGCAGGATTTTGGCTGTCTGTGTGTGGATATGAGTAAGCAGTTAATAGAATCCACTTCAGCTCTCCTCTCTCAGTTGGCAGGATTTTGGCTGTCTATGTGTGGAAATGGGAGTGAGTAAGCAGTTAATAGAACCCACTTCAGCTCTTCTTTCTCAGCTGGCAGGATTTTGGCTGTCTGTGTGTGGAAATGGGAGTGAGTAAGCAGTTAATAGAACCCACTTCAGCTCTCCTCTCTCAGTTGGCAGGATTTTGGCTGTCTGTGTGTGGAAATGGGAGTGAGTAAGCAGTTAATAGAACCCACTTCAGCTCTCCTCTCTCAGTTGGCAGGATTTTGGCTGTCTGTGTGTGGAAATGGGAGTGAGTAAGCAGTTAATAGAACCCACTTCAGCTCTCCTCTCTCAGTTGGCAGGATATTGGCTGTCTATGTGTGGATATGAGTAAGCAGTTAATAGAATCCACTTCAGCTCTCCTCTCTTAGCTGGCAGGATTTTAACTGTCTATGTGTGGATATAAGTAAGCAGTTAATAGAATCCACTTCAGCTCTTCTCTCTCAGTTGGCAGGATTTTAACTGTCTATGTGTGGATATGAGTAAGCAGTTAATAGAACCCACTTCAGCTCTTCTTTCTCAGCTGGCAGGATTTTGGCTGTCTGTGTGTGGAAATGGGAGTGAGTAAGCAGTTAATAGAACCCACTTCAGCTCTCCTCTCTCAGTTGGCAGGATTTTGGCTGTCTGTGTGTGGAAATGGGAGTGAGTAAGCAGTTAATAGAACCCACTTCAGCTCTCCTCTCTCAGTTGGCAGGATTTTGGCTGTCTATGTGTGGATATGAGTAAGCAGTTAATAGAATCCACTTCAGCTCTCCTCTCTCAGTTGGCAGGATTTTGGCTGTCTATGTGTGGAAATGGGAGTGAGTAAGCAGTTAATAGAACCCACTTCAGCTCTTCTTTCTCAGCTGGCAGGATTTTGGCTGTCTGTGTGTGGAAATGGGAGTGAGTAAGCAGTTAATAGAACCCACTTCAGCTCTCCTCTCTCAGTTGGCAGGATTTTGGCTGTCTGTGTGTGGAAATGGGAGTGAGTAAGCAGTTAATAGAACCCACTTCAGCTCTCCTCTCTCAGTTGGCAGGATTTTGGCTGTCTATGTGTGGAAATGAGTAAGCAGTTAATAGAATCCACTTCAACTCTTCTTTCTCAGCTGGCAGGATTTTGGCTGTCTGTGTGTGGAAATGGGAGTGAGTAAGCAGTTAATAGAACCCACTTCAGCTCTCCTCTCTCAGTTGGCAGGATTTTGGCTGTCTGTGTGTGGAAATGGGAGTGAGTAAGGAGTTAATAGAACCCACTTCAGGAAATTGGAGTGAGTAAGCAGTTAATAGAACCCACTTCAGCTCTCCTCTCTCAGTTGGCATGATTTTGGCTGTCTGTGTGTGGAAATGGGAGTGAGTAAGCAGTTAATAGAGCCCACTTCAGCTCTCCTCTCTCAGTTGGCAGGATTTTGGCTGTCTGTGTGTGGAAATGGGAGTGAGTAAGCAGTTAATAGAACCCACTTCAGCTCTCCTCTCTCAGTTGGCAGGATTTTGGCTGTCTATGTGTGGATATGAGTAAGCAGTTAATAGAATCCACTTCAGCTCTCCTCTCTTAGCTGGCAGGATTTTAACTGTCTATGTGTGGATATGAGTAAGCAGTTAATAGAATCCACTTCAGCTCTTCTTTCTCAGCTGGCAGGATTTTGGCTGTCTGTGTGTGGAAATGGGAGTGAGTAAGCAGTTAATAGAACCCACTTCAGCTCTCCTTTCTCAGCTGGCAGGATTTTGGCTGTCTATGTGTGGAAATGGGAGTGAGTAAGCAGTTAGTAGAACCCACTTCAGCTCTCCTCTCTCAGCTGGCAGGATTTTGGCTGTCTATGTGTGGAAATGAGTAAGCAGTTAATAGAACCCACTTCAGCTCTTCTTTCTCAGCTGGCAGGATTTTGGCTGTCTATGTGTGGATATGGGAGTGAGTAAGCAGTTAATATAACCCACTTCAGCTCTCCTCTCTCAGTTGGCAGGATTTTGGCTGTCTATGTGTGGATATGAGTAAGCAGTTAATAGAACCCACTTCAGCTCTTCTTTCTCAGCTGGCAGGATTTTGGCTGTGTGTGTGTGTGGAAATGGGAGTGAGTAAGCAGTTAATAGAACCCACTTCAGCTCTTCTTTCTCAGCTGGCAGGATTTTGGCTGTCTATGTGTGGATATGGGAGTGAGTAAGCAGTTAATAGAACCCACTTCAGCTCTCCTCTCTCAGTTGGCAGGATTTTGGCTGTCTATTCGTGGATATGGGAGTGAGTAAGCAGTTAATAGAACCCACTTCAGCTCTTCTTTCTCAGCTGGCAGGATTTTGGCTGTCTATGTGTCAGGTTGGACACAATCAAGGTCACTAGAGGCAGTCACTTAACATGAAAAATCAAACTTGTGACCTGCATTTCCAACTTATGTTTTATTAAAATGCAAGGTCTCCTTGTCCTAAATCTAAAATCTTTTTGCACAAGGACATACCATTAAAATTTTATGGCTGCTTAACATATGTGTGTTGCAGGGGGTACGTACTCTACAAACTCTATACACTGATTTGGGATAATTAAGAAATCTTATCCAAATTAGTTATATTAATGAAACAAATATAAAGCAAATAATTTAACATAGTGTATGTAATGTTCTAACATAGTTAAAACTAAATTTGGACAACCAAAATTTTAAATATATAGAGAAAAAATGTTGAGACGGGGAAATAACATTTTGATATTTTCAGTACTGCTCCAAGCAAAGATTATGACAACAAATTAACTTCAATGAATCTCGACTCATAATGCTTATCAACTGCAGATAAAGAAAGAATATTTGTGAAAGATATAATATGCAACTGCCTAAGTATTTCACTTCTTATTGTTTTGAAAAAATTGATACATTACCTGGGGTACGTACTCTACACATAAACTAACATAGAAACAACACTGATTTTCACAACAAAAATGAAATTGAAATATTTACAAAACTGATTTTTAT
Source organism: Amphiduros pacificus (assembly GCA_949316495.1). Taxonomy (NCBI): domain Eukaryota; kingdom Metazoa; phylum Annelida; class Polychaeta; order Phyllodocida; family Hesionidae; genus Amphiduros; species Amphiduros pacificus. The sequence continues at coordinate 41,705,906 of OX439000.1, read as the reverse complement.
TTTGAATTGACTTGCAATTGACATTCCATGAATTTTTAATACTTAGATATCTTCTTGAGCATCAAATAATTCTGTTACAGTATTGGGATGGGCTTCATCAAGGTCTGAATGTACACTCGGCAGTATTACAATGCAATAAAATATTTTTTGATGTCACCAAACATTTAAGATAACAAGCTGAATAATACCTTTTAGATAAAAAAATAAACCATGAATCAGTGTACTATTTCCAAAACAATAAATATTTTGATGTCCTATACTTATTAAAAATAAACTGTTATGAATGTGCATTGTGTGCTGTACCTTTTTGTCAAGTTAAAGTTAACAACTAATATAAAGGATACACTGCACAAACAAGGTATATTTTGACTAATTATAATCCATTTAGTTTGTTTAGGATTGTCTGATGTATGACATCATGGCAAACCTGGATATTTCACAATACCTCAGAAAAAAATGTGGTTTTTTTAAAGGAATTTCTGGTTTTAACCCCTGTAATAAAAAAAATCTACATTTCTAATAATGATTGATTGATTATATTTTATAGTTGTTTATACACGTACAATATAGGTACAAAAATATATTTGACCAATGTTGAGTATTGTAAGTGAAATAATTGTTGGTTGAAAATGAGATGTCTTGTCTGTTTGTAGTGTACGTACCCCCATCATAGCATATGTACCCCGTTGTACAGAGATGTTAGTGTCGGTCTTGATAGAATTTTGTAAAGTGATGAGATGTCAAGTGGACAACTCTGTTAAAAAACCAGGTTTGATAATTATGTTTTGCCTTTTAACACAAAATTTCTAAAGATATGAAACATGACGTTGCCTCCATATTTTTAATTGTATTCTTGTTTAATTTACTCATTTTGGCTATGTTCTTTGAATAAGAAGTCCACAAACTTTTGTACTTGGTGGATTCCTTCCTCTGTTTAGTTCATAAATTGTTATGAGCCACCTAGTCCAAGGGTGATCAGTATTTGGTAAATATTACTCAAATGTTGTAGTGTACGTACCCCAGAAGCAATTACATTTTAGTAAGTTCATGGAGTTGACTATACAGACTTTTATGATACTCATTTTACAATTAAATAATTATCAAACCATTTGTATTTACTTTTTATATACTTATTCAAAATTAACTTCAAAGTTTCACTTGGTCTGGCTAATGAATTTGGTAGAAATTCAAATATTACCAAAATTATTGTAAGAAATTTTGTGTAGAGAGCAAACACATAATTATTAAACAATTTCTAAAACTGCTAAAACTGTTGTTTTGTTAAACAGAGATGTCCACTTGACATCTCATCACTTTACAAACAATATAAATGATTTTAAAGTCAATCAAGTCCAACACTAATACCTCTGTGAACAAGGGGGTACGTACTCTACAAGGGGGTACGTACACTACAATACAGACTTCACATCTCATTTTCTCGTTTTGGGAGCATGCTTTCAACCAATAATTATCTCACTAATAATACTCAACAGTAGCTCAATATGACTGTATAATATGAATTAGTTATCTTTTCTGGAACTACCAATTCACATGGGGGTACATACTCTACGCATTTTTGTTGAAATTCTCCTCAAAACATGATATGACATAATATTCACATAACAATGATTTGACTAACTTAAAATATTTATTTGTTTATTCCTTCATATGATATTGTCAAATGAAGGTATTTATTAATCCATTTGTGTTATTAATATTAGAAATGTAGACAGTGTTTTATTATTGGGGTTTTAAACCAGAAATTCCGTAACAAAACACATATTTTTCAGTGGTATCGTGGAATATGCAATTTGCAGTGATACCATACACCAGACAATCTAAAAAAACTAGAGAAATAATTAGTCAAAATATGACTTATTTTTGCAATGTAACCTTTAAATTAATTGTGAAATTTACCTTGACAGAATGGTACAACACATAATGAACATTCGTAACAGTTGATTTTTCATAAATTTCGGACGTTAAAATATTCACTGTGTTGGAAGTAATGCACCGATTCGTGATTTCTTTTTTTTATTTAAAAGGTATCATTCAGCTTGTTGTCATAAGTGGCATCTTGAATGTTTGGTGATGTCAAAAAATATTTCATTGCATTGTAACACTGTCAAATGTACATTCAGACCTTGATTGTGTCCAACCCGTGTGGATATGGGAGTGAGTAAGCAGTTAACAGAACCCACTTCAGCTCTCCTCTCTCAGTTGGCAGGATTTTGGCTGTCTATGTGTGGATATGAGTAAGCAGTTAATAGAACCCACTTCAGCTCTTCTTTCTCAGGTGACAGGATTTTGGCTGTCTGTGTGTGGAAATGGGAGTGAGTAAGCAGTTAATAGAACCCACTTCAGCTCTCCTCTCTCAGTTGGCAGGATTTTGGCTGTCTATGTGTGGAAATGGGAGTGAGTAAGCAGTTGATAGAACCCACTTCAGCTCTTCTCTCTTAGCTGGCAGGATTATGACTGTTTATATGTGGATATGGGAGTGAGTAAGCAGTTGATAGAACCCACTTCAGCTCTTCTCTCTTAGCTGGCAGGATTATGACTGTTTATATGTGGATATGGGAGTGAGTAAGCAGTTAATGGAACCCACTTCAGCTCTTCTCTCTTAGCTGGCAGGATTTTAACTGTCTATGTATGGATATGGGAGTGAGTAAGCAGTTGATAGAACCCACTTCAGCTCTTCTCTCTTAGCTGGCAGGATTATGACTGTTTATATGTGGATATTGGAGTGAGTAAGCAGTTAATGGAACCCACTTCAGCTCTCCTCTCTTAGCTGGCAGGATTTTGGCTGTCTATGTGTGGAAATGAGTAAGCAGTTAATAGAATCCACTTCAACTCTCTGCATATGGGAGTGAGTAGGCAGTTAATAGAAGCCACTTCAACTGTCATCTCTTAGCAGGCAGGATTTCGACTGTCTATGGGTGGAAATGGGAGTGAGTAAGCAGTTAATAGACCCCACTTCAACTCTCCTCTCTGAGCTGGCAGGATTATGACTGTTTATGTGTAGATATGGTATCTACACATCTATCACATGTTTTGCACTGTAGCACTTTGAAATCAGCGGCTTCACTACCTGGCATAGACTGCTCCTCATCCGTGAAAGGCATCTACCACAGGTGAGGGTTATCCTACAAACAGACAAATACTAAGTTACAGATACCATGCCTAGCAATATACTAATGTAGCTAACGTTCAAACAGATATAGATATAAATTTCGAGATACTAAGGCAAAGACATATGACATACATCTTTAGGTACCCTAAGAAGAAATATAAAATCTCAAATACTGGCCCCATATTGCAATATAATTAGTCTGTAGATATCCGACAAACTGGACCAATAATATATCATGCTTAAAATGTAACTATCCTACAGACACACATAAAACCTAATGTAGTACTCTGAACCTGGGCTATCTGTAGCTTAGGACACATGCGGTCTCAAACAAAATAATGATCTATTAAATGGTTAGTACACATCGCACTTATAACACCTGGTAGTATGGTAGTATTCAGTTGTATCAGTTGTATATCATCTCTCATTTATTGGTTGGCAAAAATAAAAACTATTGTTTTTTTCGTACTACCAGTCTTTATGTTCCATTTACTTACCACCAGTTTCTATGTTCCATCCTCCTACTTATCACCAGTCTCTATGTTCCATCCTCTTATTTACCACCAGTCTCTATGTTCCATCCTCTTATTTACCACCAGTCTCTATTTTCCATCATCTTACTTATCACCAGTCTCTATGTTCCATCCTCTTACTTACCACCAGTCTCTATGTTCCATCTTCTTACCACCAGTCTCTATTTTCCATCCTCTTACTTATCACCAGTCTCTATGTTCCATCCTCTTATTTACCACCAGTCTCTATTTTCCATCATCTTACTTATCACCAGTCTCTATGTTCCATCTTCTTATCACCAGTCTCTATTTTCCATCCTCTTACTTATCACCAGTCTCTATGTTCCACCCTCTTACTTATCACCAGTCTCTATGTTCCATCCTCTTACTTACCACCAGTCTTTATGTGCCACCCTCCTACTTACCACCAGTCTCTATATTCCACCCTCCTACTTATCACCAGTCTCTATGTGCCACCCTCCTACTTACCACCAGTCTCTATGTTCCATCTTCTTACCACCAGTCTCTATGTTCCATCCTCTTACTTACCACCAGTCTCTATGTTCCATCCTCTTACTTACCACCAGTCTCTATGTTCCATCCTCTTACCACCAGTCTCTATGTGCCACCCTCCTACTTACCACCAGTCTCTATGTTCCATCCTCCTACTTACCACCAGTCTCTATGTTCCATCCTCTTACTTATCACCAGTCTCTATGTTCCATCCTCTTACCACCAGTCTCTATGTTCCACCCTCCTACTTATCACCAGTCTCTATGTTTCATCTTCTTACCACCATTCTCTATGTTCCACCCTCCTACTTATCACCAGTCTCTATGTTTCATCATCTTACTTACCACCAGTCTCTATGTTTCATCTTCTTACCACCAGTCTCTATGTTCCATCTTCTTACCACAAGTCTCTATGTGCCACCCTCCTACTTACCACCAGTCTCTATGTTCCATCCTCCTACTAACCGCCAGTCTCTATGTTCCATCCTCTTACTTACCACCAGTCTCTATGTTTCATCTTCTTACCACCAGTCTCTATGTTCCACCCTCCTACTAATCACCAGTCTCTATGTTCCATCTTCTTACCACCAGTCTCTATGTTCCATCCTCCTACTTACTGCCAGTCTCTATGTTCCATCCTCTTACTTACCACCAGTCTCTATGTTCCATCCTCTTACTTACCACCAGTCTCTATGTTCCATCCTCTTACTTACCACCAGTCTCTATGTTCCATCCTCTTACTTACCACCAGTCTCTATGTTCCATCCTCTTACTTACCACCAATCTCTATGTTCCATCATCTTACTTACCACCAGTCTCTATGTTTCATCTTCTTACCACCAGTCTCTATGTTTCATCTTCTTATCACCAGTCTCTATGTTCCATCCTCCTACTTACCACCAGTCTCTATGTTCCGTCCTCTTACTTATCACCAGTCTCTGTGTTCCATCTTCTGACCACCAGTCTCTATGTTCCACCCTCCTACTTACCACCAGTCTCTATGTTCCATCTTCTTATCACCAGTCTCTATGTTCCATCCTCCTACTTATCACCAATCTCTATGTTCCATCCTCTTACTTATCACCAGTCTCTATGTTCCACCCTCTTACTTACCACCAGTCTCTATGTTCCATCTTCTTATCACCAGTCTCTATGTTCCATCCTCTTACTTATCACCAATCTCTATGTTCCATCCTCTTACTTATCACCAGTCTCGATGTTCCACCCTCCTACTTACCACCAGTCTCTATGTTCCATCTTCTTATCACCAGTCTCTATGTTCCATCCTCTTACTTATCACCAATCTCTATGTTTCATCTTCTTACCACCAGTCTCTATGTGCCACCCTCCTACTTACCACCAGTCTCTATGTTCCATCATCTTACTTACCACCAGTCTCTATGTTTCATCTTCTTACCACCAGCCTCTATGTTTCATCTTCTTATCACCAGTCTCTATGTTCCATCCTCCTACTTACCACCAGTCTCTATGTTCCGTCCTCTTACTTATCACCAGTCTCTATGTTCCATCTTCTGACCACCAGTCTCTATGTTCCACCCTCCTACTTACCACCAGTCTCTATGTTCCATCTTCTTATCACCAGTCTCTATGTTCCATCCTCCTACTTATCACCAATCTCTATGTTCCATCCTCTTACTTATCACCAGTCTCTATGTTCCACCCTCTTACTTACCACCAGTCTCTATGTTCCATCTTCTTATCACCAGTCTCTATGTTCCATCCTCTTACTTATCACCAATCTCTATGTTCCATCCTCTTACTTATCACCAGTCTCGATGTTCCACCCTCCTACTTACCACCAGTCTCTATGTTCCATCTTCTTATCACCAGTCTCTATGTTCCATCCTCTTACTTATCACCAATCTCTATGTGTCATCTTCTTATCACCAGTCTCTATGTTTCATCTTCTTATCACCAGTCTCTATGTTCCATCCTCTTACTTATCACCAGTCTCTATGTGCCACCCTCCTACTTTTCACCAGTCTCTATGTTTCATCTTCTTACCACCAGTCTCTATGTTCCATCCTCTTACTTATCACTAGTCTCTATGTGCCACCCTCTTACTTACCACCAGTCTCTATGTGCCACCCTCCTACTTATCACCAGTCTCTATGTTTCATCTTCTTATCACCAGTCTCTATGTTCCATCTTCTTACTTATCACCAGTCTCTATGTGCCATCCTCCTACTTATCACCAGTCTCTATGTTTCATCTTCTTACCACCAGTCTCTATGTTCCATCCTCTTACTTATCACCAGTCTCTATGTGCCACCCTCCTACTTATCACCAGTCTCTATGTTCCATCTTCTGACCACCAGTCTCTATATTCCACCCTCCTACTTATCACCAGTCTCTATGTTTCATCTTCTTATCACCAGTCTCTATGTTCCACCCCCCTACTTATCACCAGTCTCTATGTTCCATCTTCTGACCACCAGTCTCTATATTCCACCCTCCTACTTACCACCAGTCTCTATGTTCCATCTTCTTACCACCAGTCTCTATGTGCCACCCTCCTACTTACCACCAGTCTCTATGTTCCATCTTCTGACCACCAGTCTCTATATTCCACCCTCCTACTTATCACCAGTCTCTATGTTTCATCTTCTTATCACCAGTCTCTATGTTCCACCCCCCTACTTATCACCAGTCTCTATGTTTCATCTTCTTACCACCAGTCTCTATGTGCCACCCTCCTACTTACCACCAGTCTCTATGTTCCATCTTCTGACCACCAGTCTCTATATTCCACCCTCCTACCACCAGTCTCTATGTTCCATCCTCTTACTTACCACTAGTCTCTATGTTTCATCTTCTTATCACCAGTCTCTATGTTCCACCCTCCTACTTACCACCAGTCTCTATGTTCCATATTCCACCCTCCTACTTACCACCAGTTTCTATGTTCCACCCTCTTACTTACAGGAATTGCCTGTGAATTGTTTAATTTAAATGCTGTCCCAGAGCATGCAGAGCAGACTTGAACAGATGAGAATTTCTACCAATCGAAATGCATGTTATATATTGAATGTATCTTAATATTCATTGGCTGGTTTTTGTCATGTTATTCAAAATGGCAGTCTTTTTGACAACTTGGTGATTGATGCTAGATTTTTTCAAAATTCATAAAGGAAATGGGAAAAATCTGAGCTTAATGGAAAATACATAGAATTGGTACTCTGAAAATATATCTTACCTAGTAATAGCTAAGAACTCTGACCAGTAGAAGTATTTGATATCTTGAGATTTGTCTAACTAAATATTCATATATTTTCTTCTTATTCCTTTTTTATATTTATTTAAACCAGATCTAGCATTTTCATTTCAAAACTTTGTATCAGTATGATCTGACAGTGTTTGAAAGTTGAGCTTGCATTGATGCCCCCAGCAAGCTACATTTGGCATGGGCTAGCAACTTTTGAGGTCCTATCCTTTAAATTTTACTGTTTGACCTTTTGAAACAGGTCAAGGCTAAGCACACTTTCTGAACCATATTTCAGGACACAATGTTCTGAACAGCATATGCATGATTCCGAAACGTGTCCTTGCCAAAAAAATCCTCAGGACGAACACTGATGGAGACATTTCATGCACTGAATAATAACCAATCCTACGTCTAGCCAAATCCATGTTATCCTTCAAGTTCAGATGGGTACAAACATGATTGAATTACCTTTGACTAGGCTTCGTCTCAATCCTCAAAAACAGAGACCAGTATGGGTCATTTGTATAGAGCCCAACTCTGTCTTGCTTTGAATGGCCCACATAATTTGGGATAGGGGACGAGACTAGAGGTACCCTCATGTTCAGATGATGTTCAGATGTTTTTCTTTCTGATTTTTTTTTTCTTTTTCTTTTTTTTTTGCTTGAAACACTATAACAACAGACAAAAATCAGCCCAATCCCATGAGCTGGCCCTGCAGGTAACAACAGCTTAGACACTAATAACTGTCCATATATGGACAGTAAACCACCTCGCAGGTGCCCGTATGCCGTGCCCGGAACTCTGGTCACACGTCACTGGAAATATGTGGTTGTTGTTTGGGGTTACCCTGTTCTATATTTAGGTCAATCAATCAGAGCAATCCCCTCCAAAATAGTGACATTATTCGCCCGCTGCACAACGAGAGGACCTTCATAGTCTACATCTACATCTACATCTATAAGTTTACTCGGCAAAACCAATTGGCATCCCGCCGAGAGTGCAAGATTGCACAAAGGGGTGCAGCTGGTACACACCAGCTGCTTGTTGCCAACCTTTATACTCTGGCAAGGGAGTTTCTGAAGGATGCCGAGCTACCTGTTTCCAATGTAGTTAAATGAGGGGGAAGGTTGTTCCAGTCCGTCACTGTCCTTGGAAAATAGCTGTATTTATAAGGGTCACAGCTTGTTGCCATTTCGATATAGCGATTTCCATGGTTTTTCCTTGTAGGAGCTGATTTCATTTTGACATGATCTGGAAGTTTCAAAGCTATTTCACCATTTATAGCCTTGTACAATAAAACCAGCCTCTGGGTCCTTCTTCTCGCTGCTAGTGAATCCCATTTTAGGTCTTCCAAGATTTTAGTTACAGTGCCTGTTTCTCTCTTCCAGTTGCCAGCCACAAATCTAGCAGCTCGTCTTTGAACTGATTCTATGCGGTCTATATCTTTTTTGAGGTAAGGCTCCCACACACTTGATGCATATTCTAAGTGAGGGCGCACAAGTGTATTGTAGGCAGCCTCTTTGATATTTCCTGGGCACATATTGAAATTCCTTTTTACAAATCCCAGTACTTGGTTTGCTTTGCAGACAATGTTGTTAATATGTTCATCCCATTTCATATCTGTTTGGAGTTCAACTCCAAGGTAGGGATGATGTTCAACATGTTGCAAGATGTGACCATTTAATGTATATTTTCTTGAATCAAGAGCTTGGCTTTTTTCTTGCTGCTCAGGGTGTAGCATTTCTGAGCATTGAAGTCCATTTGCCACTCACTTGACCATTCCTCCAGCATATTTAGGTCCTCTTGCAGTTTCTCTGCATCATCGTCATCTTCGACTATTCTATATAGGAGGCTGTCATCAGCAAAGAGCCTTATGTTTGAATATTTTAGCTTCTCTCCAATGTCATTAATATAGAGTAGAAATAATATTGGTCCAAGTACTGTACCCTGAGGCACTCCAGATTTAACATGGACAGGGTCAGATTCATCACCGTCAATAACCACTCTCTGTTCACGGTTTGTAAGCCAGTTTTTTATCCATGAACCGACCTGTCCTGAGATTCCGTAATGCCCAAGCTTCTGATTTAGACGCTCGTGACAGACTGTGTCAAAGGCTTTACTAAAATCGAGAATGAGCATGTCAACATTTTGCCCATCATTTCTAGCCTTGAGTATGTCCTGTAAGGTTGTGATTAACTGAGTTTCACACGAGTGGCCTGTCCTGAATCCATGCTGAAAATTTACCAGGATATTGTAAAGTTCGCAGTGATTTATCATATGTCTGACAATTATATGCTCCAAGATCTTACAAGGGACAGATGTCAAGGAAACTGGCCTGTAGTTTGCGGCACAACTTTTATCTCCTTTTTTAAAGACTGCAACTATATTTGCTGTGCGCCATGCTTTTGGAACTTCTCCTTTGTCGAGTGAGTCTTGGAATATTTTTTGGAGGATTGGAGCTATTTCATGTGAACATTCTTTCAGGACTCTTGTGGGTATTTGATCTGGGCCATTGGCTTTTTTGCAGTTTAGGTTAGAGAGCAATTTTTCCACACCAGCAACTGTGATGGTAATTGGCTCTATTTGCGGAGAAGTTGGATCACCTTTGTCAGGAATATTTTCCATGTTTTCAGTAGAAAAAACAGATTTGTACTGACGTGAAAGAACTTCTGCCTTGCCTTTACTGTCTTTCACTTCAATGCCATTTTCTGTTAGTGTTGGTCCTTATATAGATTTGGACTAACATAGATTTGGACTAACATAGTCTAACATCAGCTAGTGGGCTTTGTCTCACACACTCCACTCGGAGATTGTCGACCACAAGCAAATAGCGGCGCACGTGAAAATATAAACATAGGGGGAGCCACAAACAATAGGTGCTCTGGATTAAAACCAATGACGAGAAACAACCTAATAATTGCAGCTGTAATTGATTCTTGTTGTATACAGCCCATCACCAGAAGAATTCTCGAGGTCAAATAATATACTTCTTTGATCTAGATGCCTTATTTAAGACTTGAGATATAGCCACGCGAATCCGGTGGTGACAGTTACTTATCACCTTGTGAGGGATAACCTTAAATTACATTAATTCCGCAGGTTTGGACGTACTGGAGGTGGCATTAGCCTAATCCATCACCGCGAAGTGCCTTTCTCTACCATGAGCTGTCTGCAAACCAAATTATAAAAATAGGTTTGATCTCAGCCATATGCCTATATATAGCATTACTATATATAAACTAAGGGCATGAAAGCTCTTGCACCACACCTTTGTCAATCTGATGTTTAAAATGAAATTAAAAATACTTATGTATATCTTAAAATTTATAGGATATTATCCATTCAATGATAAGATAGCAAAGCATTTTTTAAAAGTGAAAAAAATACCTGATGCCTTTTAAAAATATTTCTTTGATGGAGTTGAAAATTGTGTTCCAAGAGAAATAAGAAAAAACTGGTGATTCAGTGGTGGAACACCCTATAAATAATATCATTCCCTAGAAAACTTACAAATTTTGCGCCCCCTGTTGTTTAATTGCTTATAATATTTGCAAAGAATTACAAGACATTGTCACACCCCACTGGGCACAGGATTATAGTATTGCATGGGACACTATTAATTTCCACCATTCCCTCTATTGGATCACAGGCTTTTTGGATTTTTTGCAAGTGATCTCAGATTTGGGCAGAAATATTACTTAAGGTAAGGCTAGGTAAGGTTTTGAAACACTGAATTTAAGGATTGGATGGCACAGATCAGAAATATCCACACCTCAAGGTCATAAATGTAAAATTGTTATCTTTATACAGGAATAAAAATGATCTCATCCAAGGTTGTGATTTTAGCTTTCATCCCTTTAGTTGTATATGAGTAAAGGGAGAATTGTCATTGCATTGATCACACAATTTCGACACTATCTTAGCTTTTCAGATTCCCTGTGTTCTCTACCAACTGAATGGCTCAACCTGTTGTATCAATCGAATGGCTCAACCTGTTCCATCCTAATCGAGGGCAAAAAGGTCACTTTTGTGGTCATCTATAGACCAGACTTTCAAACGGGAATAGGTACACCTACTCAGTGTTCTATGATTAAAAGATATATCAAGAGCTGCATCAAGTCAGAAGCAGTCAGAAACCTTATCTTTGTTGCTCCAATCTGATATGGCCACCTTTAATAAATTTTCAAAATAAATCATTAAATGTCTCCAATTTCTCTAAACTTGCCGTTGCTCAAATGCACATGGTCTAAAATAACCATGTTGCCAACTATAACTCATAATCTCATGGATGCTCAGATGCCTTATGTATAAAATAGATACCTTGTGACAAATGTGACAAAAGGTACTGGTGTCCTTAACAATACACATGGCAAACAACCAGATTCCTAAATACTATATACATTGCACTGGTTGATATCGGACCTAATGACTTCGCTCTTTTACTCTGTATTGCGTGCATTGTACAACATCCCATGTATTGTCATTTCTTCCCAGATTGTTACTGGCTTCATTGTGCATCACCATGGAGGGGGACACACTGTGTAAGCTGCAGCTTAAATAATGCCTTTACAGAGTATACAACACTTCTTTCAATACAAGTATCGGCTAGGTCAAAGGTTATTTTAGCACTAATGGTTAAAATGTCGATCAAAAGGTCTTCCAGCTAGGACATGCAAGCTTAGAGTATATTTACATACAAGCTGTGCGGAGTAAAGATAGCAACAATAGAGACTATGTAAGGATGGGGTACTGATCACTGCCTAACTATAAAAAACCAAAGGATCATTCACATATCTCCCCCGATTTATTTTACAAAAGTGTATTTATCCAGCAACCAAGGACCAAAAGATTAATCCCCCCCATGTCCCTGATAATATGTAACCTTATGAAACAGCCAAACAAAGGTTCAAGGCATCTGTCAATGGCTGCATGGAAACATCATTCCTGAACATTCCAAGATATCTAAGTGTAAAAGCATAGAACAAATAAACATTTTTGAGACTGCAGTTTGGAATGTTCCAATAATATTTAATTTATGTCCATACATGATTCACCTTTGGTGAGGCTTTTCCTGGTGGTGAATCATTTTCCATGTGGTGGCAGCACTGCACAACAAAATAATAACACTACCTGGGGATAGACTCACAATATGTGTGGACATGTCAATGTTCATAACATTCTTTTTGGGGGGGGGCATAATAAATTAAAACTAATTCAATTTAGTCACAAAATAGTTTTGTACCATGTTAAATGACTTAAATTTGTCAAAACTTTACGTTGCTAAAAAAAAACAGTGCCTTATATATTGCCCCATTCCATTGGAGAGGACAAAAGGACAAACAAAACAAGAGGTTACAAGCTCACACATGCACGGACACAAGTACGGGCACAGAACAGACTGATTACTAAGATTCCAGTACCTCAATAATGCTGAAATCTCGACACATGTTGCTCTCTGATTAATTGGAAACATTTTCCTCATCTCCCACCATTGTCTCAACTGCTGTGATTGGTCAGCGATCCAGATGTGTACGGCAGTCATAGAATAAATCATAAGACACTTGCACGGAAGTGGAAGAGCAAATGGATAAAGGAAATCCAGTACCTTAATTATGGAGGTATATGGCCATTTTATTTTGTATTAAACATTATGCAGGACAACCATGTCTTTAAGAAGACATTTTGTCATAATATAGGTTATAATCATTGAAGAATCATAATAAACAACAAATGAATAAAGATGCAGATTGAAATATTTTATTTGAACACATATGGTTTTTTCAAACCATGTTTATACCACCTTATGTTTGAGGATTTCTTTTAAATCATCAAGTGTTGGAATTTTCTCTCAAATTCCCAATGAAAATAATATTTTGTTTCAAAATGAATATATAAATGATTTTTTTCTCTTTGTGCACGTTCATTGGCATTTAGATTAACAAAATTATGGACAAAAGAGAAAAATACATTGTTGCAATAAAAATAGTCCAGTACATTTTAGAAATGCAACCACTTAATACATATTTACAACTTTCTTTTTTTTAAAAATCACCAAAACCTAATGTTGTTGAAACCCCTCCCTGTGAAGAAACAAAAATCTTTTGTTTATGCTTTATGAGGATCCCTAAAAACTCAAATGGTAGGTGCCATATCACATATAAGCAATAAAGAACCAATATTACTTACCACACTTATTTCTTTTATTTTATTTGTTACAAATGGATACCAGAACACAAAAACCAAGGGATATTAGTAAGAGAAATATACTGGGCTTGGGTGTATCTCAGAGACAGGAAATAACAAAAAACCAAAATTTTATTCTTCCTTAAAGAATTTTTGATGGTAGCTGATTAGGCACACCAATATGTTCAGACTTGCAATAATATATGTGTATAAATGTAATGTGAGATAAACTTAAAAGGTGTTATGTAAACTATACATAACTGTGAATACAGTACAATTAATTTGCACAAGGATAAAAATAAAATGTTTTACGATCCCACATCATTTTTTGGAATGACTCTGTGAAATATAACACTGCAAATATCCGGGAAACTGATAACCTTTGCAGCACAACATGATTATATACATTACAGTAATATCATCAATAAGTCATGGGGCCACACTTTCAGCAACCCAGTATTTAATAAAAAAATATCTTTTATTTTCTGTCACAGTCAACAAAATGGCTGTCGGGAGTTTCACTCCCAGAGTTACAGAGTACATTAATGAACATGCACTTCCACCAGCGCTCCACTTAAGACGGGTGTAATCAATGTTCCTCTCTCGCGCCACAGTTAATCAGGCCTGAGGGTGCTCTACTCAAATCCCAGGCAATCCAGTGATATTACAGACAGCATATCCTTTGCGAGACTTGGCGTTTCACTATGAGATGATAGGTGACAGCACATTGTCCAGTGGGTGCCACCTTGAGCCCTCCAGAGCTGTGTATAGTTCCTTAAAACACAGTACAGTCTGACATTTGTAAACTCATTTGAAGACATATTTATTGACAAGAATCGTTTTATATTTGTAGTTCTAATATTTGCCTTTATTTCTTTTTTTACTTTGATATAACTTGAATACATTAATGGTTTAAGCACTCAATCAGATATAATCTGTATCAAGTGCAATATAATTATTGTATTATTTTACAAGTGTCATTGTTTTGTTCTATTTAAGAAATCTAATTTACCTCACTCTGTTCCATGAATTCTTGGTTAGCCTTATCAATATCAATGTCAATGTTGGGATCTGAAATTGCCAATCAAATGTTTTATCATATTGTACATATAACCATAACAATGATGACTGATTCCTCCTGCATTTTTTTATTTGATTTGATTTGATATGTTGGCCGCTCCACTTTTGTCTCGTGGGCACTCAGAGCTTACGCAGCATGGCTATCCAGCTAGAGAGGAGACCCAATACGCACTATCCCCAATCTGTGAATAGCACTCGTGCTGACCGCACTTCCGCTTATAACTTACTTACCCTGGTGTCAATCACTGAAACTAATGTTGCTTACCACAGGTGCCCTCTGGTGGTATTTTGATATGTGGTCTGAATGTATTTAGAGTATTGCATAATACTTGGTGTAGATTTTACTCCAATATGATAGACTATATGCAAGAAGGGAGCAGGATCTTTAAAGAGGTGACCTTTCCATTGTCCTATTGGTCATGTATTGCAGTACCTCAATGTTGAGGTCAACAGAAGAATTTACTGACAAAAATGAATGAGAAATCTTAACCATTTGATAGGCAGGCATGAGAACAGCAAATCTCAAAAAAAGGATAAATTGCTTGGTCAAAAAGTAGGAAAGTCCCACCCATTCTGAAAACTCAACAGATTTGCATTCTGCAGACAAAGTCCAGCCAGAGTATTATTTTCTAACATTATTTTTGTGGACAACTCGGGATTCACACACCTGAACAGCAATTAACACATACAAACACTTCAGATTTTTTCTTGAGTGTGATATCCCAGCAGGACTTCAAAATAGATTGCAATCTTTTCATTGCATAAAAAGATTGAAATCAATAGAGGTATGAAAATTATTGGAAAAGTAGTTTTCTTAAATTTTCCCACCAATAATTAATCTTTTGAGCACTTTTAAATCTGTAAACCTGATAATGTAGACACAATATATGCAATACCAATGATTAATAATTTTTTTAAAGATTAGCTTTATAAAGCTTATGCAGTATTTTTTATCTGTAAACCTGATAACATAGATACATAATATATGCAATATCCCTGGCATTATCTATCCAGAATGAATGAGGCAGCACTCACCCTCTAATGACTCCTCATCGTCACCTTGCTGATCCCCATAGTCCTGAAAGAACACAAACAAAGCCAAATGGAACAATGCTCACTCAATAGATAGAAATTAAACAATAATCAGAGACTGCAAGAATACATCACAATATATTATTCACAAGATTTAACTTTCCATAACTTGATGCACCTGAAAGATCCAAAATAAAAAATACTATTTGCAAGTGAGAAATTACTTATGCAAAGCTTGACATCTACAACATAGCACTGTCTTTGTCTTAGACAGAGCCCTGTTTCCTCTTGGGAGGAAAAGAAATCATGATTTTGGTTAGCAGGATGAGAAACAAGAGCATTGATTCCTGCAATTGGGACGGTTGCCATAGCATCAAAAACCAACCATTCACTGCCATAACCTAATCAGATTGGGGAAAGGTCCCCAGGAGTGCATGTGTACAATATCTAAAGTAAATGTCAAACTGTTCTGGCTGTATCATTCACACAAGTAGTTTACCACAGAAGCATGGGCGGACAACCACAGGCAGCTCAATTTAATGTCCCCCGCTTTTCGCATTCCGAAGAATGCAGGGGACAAAAAGGCGATACTGCATATGATATTTGACAATCCCATCCAAGGGTTGGGAGGATACTATCATTCACATTCAAGTGACACATGACTTAATTAAGATTGAATGATTTTGATGTGGCTGACATAGAAATTTAATTCACTGAGTGCATATTAAACATGTGATATTATCATGTTTGAGAATAGCAACATGAAAATTTGATCAACTGTGTATGCAACCCAGTGATGTTAAGCAGTATGTGTTCAGGAATTAATTACTTGCCAAAACATTTAATATCAGTGCAGGCCATTATTTGAGCTTAAATATAGATGCAAACAAAAAAATGAGCGAGAAATATTGCCATGAGTAAATCTAAACTGATATTTTCAGAAAAAAAGCTAAATGTAGTCTGACTGTGATAAACATCAAAACAGCTACTGAAAAAAGCCTTTTTAAACACTAAAAAAAGCCTTTTTTAATCACCAAAAAAACGCCTCCGTTATTGATTCTGTCTGATCATTTCTTACCACTAGATTAACTTACATGAGTTTGATCTTGGTCCCATTCATTGCCTCCCCACTGTCCCCAGTATCCTCCATAGTTGTAGCCTGGAGGTCCCCAGCCTCCGTAGCCTCCGTATCCTCCATAGCCTCCTCCATAGTACTGCTGGTAGTACTGCTGTGATCCATACTGCGGCATTCCCGGCGGGACACCCGGTCTATCAACAACAAACAACAAGATTGTAAATAATATAAAGTGACTGAGTGAGATAAGGAGATATGCATGTTCCATAATGCTGGATTATAATGACTCTGTTTGACACAGCATAAAATATATCATGCAAATAACAAGATGATTCAGAAGTCAAGATTATATTTTTTTAACGTGCCTAAATGTCATCACAATTTACAGCTCACCTTCCTTATAGTTTTTGCTATAAATTTGAAGACTACGACCTTGAAAGACAGGTCAAAGTCATATTTGATATGTTTTAATGGTAGGCCATTATGTGGTCTGTTATTGTGCAGCAAATGTTCATGAACAAGGTGAACCATGGTATATTACTTGATATTACAACTTCAAACAAAGACTATTCTTGTGAATGTCTACTATTGTGCAGCAAATGTTCATGAACAAGGTGAATATAATCTATTGGTACACATTAAGGTTGCAGTCTATTGACACTTATGTCATCCTTTAACATGTAAAATTATTACATCATATTCAAGATATTGAATATTCAAGATATTTTACCTTTTTGGAGTTGCAAGACATACTCTGATAGGCTTTTTGCCAATTCCCACAAAATGCTGCATTTCTACCAAGGCTCTTTTCTGGTCAGCTTCATCAGTAAATCTCACAAAGCCGTACCCTCGACTACGCCCATCTCCTTGAACCACTGAAATACACAACAACATTTCATATTACATTTCATATTACTATTAATATACTTGATTAAGTGTTACTTGCAAGAGCAGTACAAATGCTGTATTTTTCTCTGGATAGAATTGCTGTTTTGTATTTAGATATATCATAATTGAACAAAAATTACAATCACAAAAATCGCTACCTGGATATAGATATCAGTCTACAGAAATTTCTCCCATTATAAGAGTTTGCAAATGCACATTTTATTATGATGTTCATAACACTGTGCTACAAAGAGCAGAAACTTTAGAGTTTTACATAGAGTCATACATAGCGTATTTAGTAATATGATTTATGAATACCTTGGCCTGATTGTATAGTATATTTTAATGGGATGAGTCCATCCCTGTGTTTCATTTATATTCAACATGTGAAAATAATTACCATTGATATTTATATGATCATGCATAAATAAGAGCAACTGGTAAACATAATTTTACAGAAGGTTCATTGTGAATTTTAATCATTCTCTTATTGGGTAAACAAAATACAATAATCCTGTATTTTTGGCTAATATTAAACTGTTGAATTAATCTTAAGATCAAATATACATATGCTTTACTCTTCCGACATCATAGCTTAGCTATCATATATTACCAAATAAGATCAATAATATACAGTAGAAATATATTTATGACTATTTTTAGATCAAATATACATATGCTTTACTCTCCCGACATCATAGCTAAGCTATCATATATTACTAAATAAGATCAATGATATACAGTAGAAATATATTTATGACTATTAACGTGGAACGGTATCTAATATGGTAATGAGTGTCACCTTTGGCAGATCTGCATGACCTGTACTTGCGGGTGAACACCTGGTACAGCTGAAGATCATCCACCTCCTCTGATAGGTCACCAACAAACAGCGAGAACTCAGGTCTGAAATATTAACACATAAATAACTCATCATTTGCATTTGTGACTCTGATTCTTGGACACGTGATTCTGAATATAATGGAGTTACAGAATCATTGAGTGATGAATGATATCATTTGTTAATGAGATATAACTTTATATTGCATTATATACCTTAATACATGAAGGCATTATAAAAATATACAGCACAATTTGTCATGGTGTATGATAAATATTATTCAGGTATGCATGGACCTTGAGCAAGATTAATCATCAGCTGAACAAAACTAAGTACAGTAACTTACATCAGCAGATGTTCCCTCCCATAACTAGCATGGTTCAGCTTAAATCTCTTTGTCTGAAAATACATAGAAAGATATCATGTACCAAAATGAATGGGATTGCTAACAACAACACGGACCATTTATCATCTTCCAAGCTTTTTGTAAGAATTGAAAATGAAAATGGGACCCATTTCTCTAGACATATATTATTTCATAATCTATTGGTTACTATAACCAGTGTATTAGTATATGTGTGGCCCAACAGCATTCCAGTAAGTGGTTACATCCACACACAATGCTGGTTTAAGAATTTAAAAACTGAAACATAATCTTGTGATATTGGTGAAAGTAAGAGAATTACATGTATAATGTGTACTGATTTAACTTCAGCTCAGTGTATAAGATCATGTGTATAAACATAATTCCACTGACTTTCTGTCAGAACCAGCAAATTTTCATTTTTTCCTCTTTTCTTTATCATCTGACTGATTAAACCAGGATAATGGCAAGCAATATTTTAAACCATATTTCAGACACTGACACTGGTGCCAAATGATAACTTGTATTTCGTCAAATGCAAGGATATTGTCAGTCATGGTAAGTTGATATAGACCAGTATCGTCAGTGCCATCTGCATATTTAGCATATCTATTTTGAATCAATATGGGACAGTAAAACTTGTTTAATACTTGACAGCTGTTGTTCACACACACATACACACATCTATTTATACTTATTCATATATATATATATATATATATATATATATATATATATATATATATATATATATATATAAACATGACATTTGAGGTCACTTGTACAAATACCATAACATTTGCTATAGTAGTATGCATATGTGAGCACATCCTCATCTCACATAAAAGGTCTGATTATAGTGCTATACATGTAAGCACATCCCTTTCCTACCTCCCATCAAACACCTGCTTATATTAGTGTACATGCGAGCACATCGCTGGCACACTTCCCCAGGAAGTGACTGCCAAATCCAGGAAATTAGCAAACTATCTCTTCTTGCAATCAAGTGATGGCAGGACTTGTTGTACCACTACAAATCTACCTGAGTGAACACTTTTTTTTAAACCCGTTGCTCTATTCTCAAGCAAACACATGATACACTATTGCAAAATAATCATAAATGTCATCTCTCTATCCAGTTTGGATAATATATAACACATGTTGCAATTCATCAATGTTTAATCAATACTTAACAAACCAATTCCTTAATTCTGAATAGGTGTCAGATATCTAATTTCCATTTACACAAAACATTACTGAACTTGTTGTGATGCACAGGAACCGGTCTAAATTCTAACACAGCTGTAGTAGGCTGAATATGGAATATATCTATCCCATCACTCAGCATGATATATAACTCATTTACTGTCACTTAATGACAAGCCTAAATATGTAAAAATATGAAATACAAATATATACCAAAGCCAAATAACCTTGTTTCCGACAACGTGCCTTGAAATAATATGATGGGGTAGATTTTATTTTTATCTTTATTTTATTTGTTTATTTATTTTTATTAAAATGATGACATATATTGAGGATGGATATATCTTAATGACATTAGAACTGAAATTATGTCTCTGTACCTAAAAAGTCCACAAGAAAATCTTAGAGTGGTTTGAACTTGGCAGTTAAATTGTGAACAAGCTTACATTTTTTAGGCCCAATATAAAACCATTTAAAAATGTTTATTACATTTCTGAAGGTCCCTAGTATAATCTTTATAATCTTTCAGCTATGTTTTTGTACCTTGACAATTTTATCAGTTATATATGCTGCAGTGGATTTTTCTTGATTTATTTATTTTTTATTCCCAAATGACACATGTTGACAATTTTATGTCTGATTTTACTGGCTTGCAGTACCAATGGCTGAGATAAGATACCGGTAAGATATGAATTTGAATTTAAAGTCTCGATCATGGCAAGCTATGACATCATTGGACATCATTTTAAATCTTGCAAAAAGTGAATATGAAACAATAGGGATCCACCACTGCCAAAAATATTGATATTTCAACAAATAAACATATATAGTGGTAGTGCTTGTGTCATTTTCATGCTAAAAATCATATGTATAGAAATACCTACGGTATATTATAATATTTACCATATTGAATATTCAAGCATAAACTATCTTTCAGGACAGAAAATTTTGATTCACTTGCCTGGAGAACCAGAGTCCTGAAGCCTTAATGTTGAGCCCTGTATATTAATATATATTTGCCTGTTAGACTGACAACGCACAAATATTTCAAGTGCTAAAGTTTAACAGTATAATTTATCTCCTATATACACATAAAACAGTTGAGACAATAGTGCACGAGTCGGTGGCCCCTCATTTCCTCACTCGGTGTTGTGGCCCTGGGGCAGGCTACCACTATTCATTAGAACATATATCTGACTGTGTAGGTTAAGCTTGGAGCTTTATCATAATGATGCATGCATAAGAACACGCTCAAAGCCCACAGGCCCACAAAACTGAGAACACACTCCGAGCCCACAGGCCCACAAAACTAAACTATATTTATTTCCACTTGTTATCACTACAGCTACAATTAACAAGGTACTGAAATCCACATATTTCTGATTCTGAATGCCAATTCTTGTTCTCATTTTATTTTCATATTTTAAAACTTAATTAAATCAATCTGTTTGACCAATTTCAAAACAAATCGAAGTTCCCAGTGTACAAACAATATAATGTCAAATTGGGCAATTAACTTATCATTTAAATGAATATCAATTTCTGACATGGATACCTGATTCAAAATGCACATGTAGATATAATCTAGTTAAATGGTGTCCAATTTTCTCCTGCTTAAATTTATGATGTTATTATCATAGAATGGCACAACCTACATCTGGTGGAATGAGAAAGTTTGAATATCAAATCTAAATTATATATTACTCCTTAAAACTAAACCAATGTGATGAAGTTGAGCAAACTGGTTCATTTAATAAAAATAAAACATTATGCTTCAAAAATATATCCCAAATAAAATACTGTATTGGTATATTAGTTACCCAGCATTACTATCCTCCTCTCTCCTGATATAATGCTAATCTAAATTCAAACTGACCTCTCAGTAATCATTCAGCCATGTGAATATTCCCTTATGTAACCTGACATGTGGCACGAATTGCAATTGTGAAATTCTTTTGCAAAAAAAAAAAAAAATCACCAAAACATCAGCCGGATGGATGTCTTCTGGTTTAAGCAAGTGAAGAACATTGTGTTGGCATGACTCCAACATGGTGCTCATGAGGGTATCGTAGATGTTAAACATGGTTAGAACATCTTGGGAACCTCTTGGAAACAAGCCGTCCAAGTCTTTGACGTCCCCACTGCATCACACAAAACCTGTGACAAATTTGTAACTTTTCAATCGTCCCCATACAGGCCTTGACAGAGAGAGAAAAATGTTAGTTGCCAGGTTGGGCCACCACAGCGTGGGAAGTGATGGCCCAAAGTTTCTAAGGATAATAAGATATGTGATACAATAAAGAGCATTGTACATAAGTGACTAGTGTCTTAGTGGGGGGTAACTTGTCCCAATCAAAGATTATAAGTCCATTGTTCGTGATATGAGACTTGAATATCTATCAAGGATTAGAATAAAATCAAGATAGTTTGGGCCAGAGGATTTGGTGGCCCGGGGCCACTGAGCCAGTGCGTGTGTCAAGGCCTGCCCATAGCTCTATTGACTTACAAGTGCATCCTCCTGGTTAAAAACAGCATATCAAACTTTCAACAAGATACCAGGAACATTCCAGGAATGATGTCACAGTGTTAAATGTAAGAAAATAAGTCTTCATAACTTTGTATTAGATATAGAGAAATCCTATGGTAAAATATCTCTCACAGCATGCAACACGCATGGGTACAAAGCAATCAGTAGTACAAAGTCATTTGTTAAGATGCAGGCAACCCGGAACCCTAGTCACAAAATACTGGGAATCCTGATGACGGCGGGCTGACTCAAAACTGCCAGCATCAGGGCTGCTTAAAAGGGCCTTGCATCCCAAACCAAAGTTAGTCAGTTTTGGAGTCAGTTTTAGTCAGGTTTTGGAATCACAGTTTTGGTGCTGACAAATATTGTACATGACTTGCTCTCACACTTTGTATCACGGACACTTTATGTATTTGGGTTAACATAAGAAAATACAACTCTAAACTCTACGACCAGCGTTGTTCTTCATTAACCCTTATTGCCATGGCTAGCTCCCCAGGCCACGGTGATAATGAGATGGGAATGAGTAACAAGGTCAACACAATATTACTAAAGAGGTGACAATGTTCAGCCGAAATGTTGGAAAAATCTCAACATCCCCCCCCCCCCCCAATTTTTTTTGGCAGTTTTATATTGTTCAATGTTGCCCATTGTGACCTACTCTCATCTGACATGGCCAGAACTTTCATTAATGAGACCGAAGTTTGGTCAAGATAGCAAACTCGTTCCTCAAACTCCGAGTTATAGGGTCACTGCCCCATTAGTCATGGCAATAGTCATTTCCACTATCATGACGTCATTTTAAACTTCTATGTACCGGTATATCATTTCATTTATTCCTATTGTTTTAATTATCAAATTCTGAAATCCTTATTTTTATGTTACTAGATATGAACAATATGGACTCACTGTATTCTAACTGAAATGAATATGATCTTTTTCAAAATCAAAGTTTTGCGTATATTCTGATTTGACATGTACATGCTCAAAATAGTTTGAGCACAGGATATTGAAACATCAAATTACATTGTAAATGGAAGTTCTTGTGATTTTATCATTCAATATTGGATGTCACATTAATATAACAAAAAAACTATGGTGCTTGAGAATAAAAACATGTACATACACTCCTATTATTACCTTACTGACTTTAAGATTACAATCATATTTCTATGAATCAATTTTTGTTTAAAATATGTTATGTACCATATGTTTATCTGGAATTTGGTAGTTTCACTGCAAAAAATTCAGTTGTCTCAACTAGATATGGTGATCTACTGATTATAAACTAATCTACTGATTATATAAAATATATCATTGAAAACAAAACCAATATGCCAGTGGTTTCCAAACTTCTATTAAATCACACATATTCATGACCTGATAAAATGACACATGGTCAGACTTGGCAGCTGAACAGCTCCATCTGGTGATGAAAACCTTTGGCGTGATACAATGTGGTTACATGCTGTAACGACTTCACCTAATTTGGTTAGGCTTTTGCATGACAAAATGATTGTCTGGCACTAACTGTACACATCAACATTTCTGTTTTTATGTTTAGCAAATTCAACATTTTGCAGCACATAATGAAGTAATAGTTCATCAGATATATCAAAAATGAATGACTGCAATTGCTATATATGTTTCAAATATATTATTTTCAACCAAATCACGAGTTGTTGAAGAGCTTTATTTCTTATTTAAATTATGTTAATATCAAAAACGTAATATCAAAATTTGTATATTGATATGTAATCACTGTCTATTAATGCACACATGTATGTAAAATATATATGTAAAACACAAAACTTACAGGATTTGATCCTGGGATAATTTTGCCATTTAGCCGCAGCATTGCCCGCTGAGACGATTCAGAATCGGGGAACTCGACAAAACAGTAGCTTGCTGGATGACTGAAATGACAGAAAATATAAAACAAATATGAGATCACTGCACAAAGTTCAACAAGTTGAAAGCCAGGTGTGGTGAAATTCCGGAAACTGAAAAAAGGCAATGGTTTTCCTAAATGTCATCATATTGGTTACCTCTCTGTGGAGTGATCATTTTGACCTCTTGACCTTTCATCCCGATGACGCCTATCTTGGTTTTCATGGTTACTTTCCCTGTGCTGGGACCTGTATCTACTACCAGATTCTCTACTAGAATATCGAGAACTCTCTTGATCACGTGTATGTCTTTTTCGCTCATCCCTGTCCTGTTCTCTGCCGTGATTCTTGTCTCGGTACGACTTATCATTACTCCTTGAATATCTTTCCTTTCCTCCTCTTTCCCGACTTCTGCTTCTTCGTCGGCTTCTCGTTTCAACTTTTCTCTTTGACTTTGAACTTTCTTTATCATATTTGTTCATTTGTTTTCTATCGCCATCACGCCTATCTCTGTTACGATTGGACCTCTCATTGCATCTTGTTCTGTCTTTACTGCGACTCCTCCGCTTTCCATCATATTTATCATCTCCATATCTTCCAGATTTATCCTCATATTTCTTCTTGTAATAATCCTCATCAGTTCTGTTCCTTTTATCAACATTACGATCACGAGAATCCCCTCGCTTATAATCCTTCCTGGATCTAGGATAATCGTTGTCATTCAGTTTCTCATAGCTCTGTGACTTTGAAGATTCCAATTTTGGCTTTGAGGGAGGTTGGGGAATTCCTTCACTGGGGGACATTGGTGGCTTTTTATCTTTGATATCAAAAGTTAAACAGTTATCCTCTGGGATCTTATTCTTTAATCTGCTTTCTTGAATTAGGGTCATGGAACTCTTTTTTTTTTCTTGCTCTTCCTGCTCGGTAGCAGTTTTGCAATTTTTGTCCATGTTATTCTTGTTTCCCAAATTTAGAACCTCATCTCTGAGTTCGACTTTACATTTTTTTTCAGCGGGACTAGTGTCTGTGTCAGAAATACTCCTCTTACGAACAATCAACTCTGTTAAGTTTGTTTGAGATTCTTGGTGTGTGATGGACAGATCCATGCTGATTCCAGAATCATCTGCAAAACATTTCTCCAGGTTTTTTCCTCCAGCATCAGGGCTTTCCATTCCTGCCTTTATTTCAGCATTTAAAAGCTTGGATTTCTCTTTTTCATTTTCTGAAAATGCATCCTGGCTTTTGGATGTCTTTTCAGACTTTTTGGATTTTTTGTTTTTTTTCTTATGTTTCGCTATTGGTTCTTCACCAGGTACACAAGTGGAAGAAACAGATTCATTGGAAGAGGAACATGTGCTGGAATCACATGAACTGGAATCACTGCTCGAACATTTATCACTTACTTCACCTTTCTCACCACTATGTCTTCTTTTCAGTGACTTCCCAACTGCTTGTAAGTTTTCACGAATATTAGTAAGACAAACCTCTTTCATATGGATCTTCTCAGCATTCTCTTTTTCAGTAGATTCATCCTCATCTTTTTTTTCATTTTTAACATTGCCATTTAAGTCTTTTTCCAGTCTTTCACCTTCCGCCATCTTCTGAGGTTCACAATTTTCTACTTTCTTCACTTTAAACTTGCTACTTGGTAAAAGTCTCAGGTTTATTTTCTTAAACTTCACCATAGGTTTGGCCATGGTTTGAACTTCATCCATCAGATGATCTGTGGTTTCTATGTTATTTTCACATGACTTAAGTTCTTTAATTACATCAGTATTTTCTTTGTCACTAAAAGATTTGTGATCAATGTTTTGTGCTTTACATTCAGAAGAAGCAGTTGAGTCAAAAATAGCACCAGATTTGAGTTTGACTATATTGCCATCTGAATTTGTATTTATTTTGGGACTAGTCATTTTTTGCAGCTGCCTTGGAGTCATTTTAGCATTTTTGCACTCAAGTATTTGATCCTCATTTTCTCCCTCACTTGAGCTGTACAGTTTAACCTCCAGGCATTTTTGTTGCTTAGTTCTAGACCCATAATGAGATGGGTCAATATGACAGACTTCATAATTTTTCATTTTAAATGGTCTAATTTCACTCTCTCGTTCAACCATTTTTCCAGAAATGTCTGTGCATTTAAAATCCGAGCAGAGAATCTTTTCAACGTCCACTTTTGTACTGGTATTGGATACAACTGCCTTGGTTGTGTCGGCTTCTGAGTTTTTATCTAACTGTATTTCTTGTTCTTCATCAACTTGACCTTCAAATGGCGACAAGTGGTCAGCATTATCATCATTATTACTCATACTTTCTTTATCTGAAACATTTTCCACCATGTCTTTTGCAGAGTAAAGGATTTCTTTTTCTAAATGGGAACTAACTTGGTCATTGTCATCAGAATTGACATCAGAATTTTTTCTTATAACTATTTCTTTGGCAATGTCTTCATTGTTAGTCTCAGTCTCATCATTTTTAATACCCGTTTCATTAATCTGATCAAAAGGTTCATATTTGAGAAGATGGCTCATTTCAGTGTCATCATTTTCTCTCTCTGCTTCTTCTTCTCTATTATTATCCAATGAATCAGTTCTAACATCACAATCAACTGTTTGACTCTTGTTATCTCTACATTCACTCTCTATTATTTTCTCATCTTTAATGTTACCTACCTCTGTTGTGATACTGGATTTCTTTTCACATGTTTTATCCTGCTTCTGGCCTAAATTAACATCATCTTTTTCCTCTGACCCCTCATATTGGTCAAATATATCCAGACCTTGTTGTCTTTTACAATCTGAGTCTGACTTTGTTTTAATTCTCTTCTTGCATATATTTTCACTGTCTGAGCTATCACTACTGCTGGAACTGCTGCTACTACTACTACTACTACTGCAAGTGCTGCAGCTGCTACTGCTGCTGTCTGAGCTACTTCCACTGCTACTGCTGCTGCTGCTGCTACTACTACTACTACTGCTGTTACTACTACTACTGCTACTGCTGGAACTTGCACAATTCATAGATCTTTTTTTTCT
Organism: Amphiduros pacificus; assembly: GCA_949316495.1. Lineage (NCBI taxonomy): Eukaryota > Metazoa > Annelida > Polychaeta > Phyllodocida > Hesionidae > Amphiduros > Amphiduros pacificus. The sequence continues at coordinate 41,678,409 of OX439000.1, read as the reverse complement.
TCTGTGTTGCCTTTTTGTCATTTTTTTCTTTTTAGGTTTTGAGGACTGCAAATCACATTTCATAATGCATTTACCATCTTCTATTCGTGATTCCTCAGAGTTAAAAATCATCTTTTTAAAGCCTTCATTTTTAACTTCTGATTCTGTACAATTAGGCCTACCATCTATTATGTCAGATGTTAAAATTTCAAGTTTGCTTGCATGTACTGTGTATTTAAGCTTTGTATTTATATTTTTTTCTATAGCACCATTCATCATTGGAATTATTTTTTCTGTTGCTGTACAGACTGATGGTATTTCTATGCCATCAGTCAATACAGTGTGTTCATGTTGACTGCTGCTTGCACCTGCCTCAGACTGATGGTTTACATCCGTGTCTGTCCCGCCCTTCACATCTCCATCACACACAAGCCCAAAGGAGCTGCCACTTTTAACTTCCTCGCTTCCTTCCCCTTTCTGACTCATTGCTGCCCTGCCTCTCTGTGATTGGGAGATTATGTTATTTTGATGTGATATCAAGCTGTCTTTTTCATCACACCTGACAATACTATTTTCTGGAGATGCACCACATTTTCTTGTATTTATATCATCACATTTTGCAGGTGACAATTGTTTTTCAAGTAACAATTGTTTTTCACTATAAATGGCAAAATTACCATCACCAACCTGCGAATCACAACCCTGCAAATCACTTTTTTCAAATCCTTCTTCATAAACAGCAGAATGTGTAGCCTTATTCACTATGTCCTGCTTATTTTCATTTTTATCTGACTCATTGCAATACATTCTGTCCTTTACACATTTAACCCTTTCGTGTTTTACATCGTTATCACTATCTGAGCTGTCACTATCAGTGATGCCTTCTAAATTTGCCTGAAGAATCATATCATCAGTGATTTCCCCATACCAGTACTCCTCTTTTTCGTCAGTTTTGTATGACTGAGGATGACCCACGTAAGATGCATGAAGTGGGAAGCCTGTCCAGGGTCCATCATTCTCACCATACCCATCACTGTACTCTACACTGACATCACTCTCATAGCCAGCTTCCTCCACATCAGACCGCATGTTGTTTATGCAAACATCCTCTCTGTTCTCTGAATGGCAACTTTTTTGTGCATAGGAGTTAGAATCTATCATTGTTTGTGAAGTAATTTCTACAGCAGGGCTTTGTATCTCCTCAGCCTCCCCAACAAATTCACCTGTTTCATTTTCTTGACTAATAAGTCCACCTGAGGGTTTATTTGAGATTTCAATTTTAACCTTTTCACTATTTTCTATTTCTGATGTTTCAATTTCTTCACTCTCAGAGGAAAATTTCTCATCTGTACTGTGCTCTGCATCCTTCTTTTTAAACTCAGAGCTATTGTCCTCATGGTCCATGAATTCATCATAGTCTAATTCTCCTATCATATCATCACAATCATCAATCACTACTTTGCTCAATTTCCTTGCTTTCTCAGAGGAACCAATTTTCTTCAATTCTGAAGATCTATCTCCTTCTGAAATATGTGATATTTTTTTATTCTGAGAGTGTAATTTTTCATAATTTGAGGATATTAACCCATCTGCACACTTTTTGGAAACAACTGGCAATTCAGTTTCAAAATCTGAAATGTTAGATTTTGAATAATTGCCACAATATTCTATGGATTCAGAATTGTTGGATTCAAAATTCTCTACTGAAACATCAGAACCTTTCTGATCAAGGTGAGATTTTACCACTGATTCATCCTCATGGCTTAAACTGATTCTATCCTTTTTAATATTTGATGGCCCATTGTTTTTGAGATGACTATGCCTCTTTTTGGGAAGTTCTAAGCCAAGATCTTCTGGGTCAATTATGCATACCTGTATATTAAGAGGAGAAGTTACAGTTTCCACCTTTGACTGAACCATGGGTGATTCTGTATTGTGTCCCCTTAAACTTTCTTTAGATGCTAACTCGGTTTGTTTGGTTTTTACAACAGAAGATTTCAGACCAGATATTTGTAGTTCTACTTTGTCAGGTCCTGATGGACTCACAAAAGGAACTGATAATTCTGTGTCAGGTTTTGATGGAGAAGCACGAGACACTGATAGTTTTATACCAGGATCTGTTGTATTTGCATCAGGGACTGGCACATCAGACTCAGCCGAGCTAACATCAGACTCCGTGAGCTCCCCATCAGACTCAGATAGACTCACACAATGTGATGAACTCTCCGCATCAGACTCTCCTGAACCCATATCTGACACTGATGGTGGCTTGTCTACTTCTGGTGGACTCACAACAGGCACTGGTGGTGGCACATCAGCCTCAGATCGGTCCACACCAGGCATTGATGGTGCCACATCAGCCTCAGATCGGTCCACATCAGGCACTGATGGTGCCACATCAGCCTCAGATCGGTCCACACCAGGCACTGATGGTGCCACATCAGCCTCAGATCGGTCCACATCAGGCACTGATGGTGGCATGTCAGACTCAGATCGGTCCACATCAGGCACTGATGGTATATCAACCTCAGATTCGTTCACACCAGACATTGTTAGCGGCATATCAGCCTCAGATTGGTCCACACTAGACACTGACAGTGGAGCATCAACCTCTGGTATAGAAGCATCAGACAGTGATAGTCCCATATCAGGTTCTGGTGAACTGGCAGTAAGTTCTATTGAACTATCATCAGTCATTGATACTTCAAAATCAAGTGCTGTTAGTTTGTCACTGGGCACCACCATTTCTGCGTCAGGGGATGACTTCACATCAGGCAATGATTCCTTCAGATCTTGCACAGGTGGATTCAGATCTGGTGAACACTTCATATCAGATAAAAATAACTTCATATCTGGCATAGATGGATTTACATCAGGTGCAGTTAACCTTTGATTTAGCACTGCTGTTTCCTTAGTAAGCACTGATGGTTTCAGATCTGTCACTGATGGTACCATGCTGGGCACTGACAGTTTCTGATCTGTCACTGATGGTACCATACTGGGCACTGACAGTTTCTGATCTGTCACTGATGGTACCATGCTGGGCACTGACAGTTTCTGATCTGTCACTGATGGTACCATGCTGGGCACTGACAGTTTCTGATCTGTCACTGATGGTACCATATTGGGCACTGACAGTTTCTGATCTGTCACTGATGGTATCATACTGGGCACTGACAGTTTCTGATCTGTCACTGATGGTATCATACTGGGCACTGACAGTTTCTTATCTGTCACTGATGGTACCATACTGGGCACTGACAGTTTCTTATCTGTCACTGATGGTACCATACTGGGCACTGACAGTTTCTTATCTGTCACTGATGGTACCATACTGGGCACTGACAGTTTCTGATCTGTTACTGATGGTACCATACTGGGCACTGACAGTTTCTGATCTGTCACTGATGGTACCATACTGAGCACTGACGGTTTCTGATCTGTTACTGATGGTAATATGCTAGCCACTGATGGTTTAAGATCTGTCATGCTCGGCACTGTTGGTTTCAGATCTGTCATGCTAGGCACTGTTGGTTTCAGATCTGTCATGCTAGGCACTGTTGGTTTCAGATCTGTCATGCTAGGCATTGATGGTTTCAGATCTGTCAATGATGGTACCATGCTCAGCATTGAGGGTTTTAGATCAGGCAACATACCAACCACAGCTAATTTCTTATCTGATGCTGATGATTTCAGAATTCTGTCTGGTACCTCTTGGGGTTCCAAAACTTTTTGATCACCCTTTGATATTGTTTTTTTTACTAATGATGGTCCCACTCTGTCCTCTTTCACTGCTGGTGCTGGACTCATGTCAACAATTGACTGTTTAACATTTGCCCCAGAGTATTCCCCATGAGATATTGATGGCTCCCCAGAGACGGAGATTTTCTGGACTAGTCCTGGTGGTTTCAACCCAGTTGTAGATGGAGTCAGATCTACAATTGGTGGTTTTGAACCAGATGGTGCCATTTTAACAATGTTCAAAGATGACAGTTTTGAATGGGAAACAACTTGATTCAAACAGGACACTGTTGGTTCTGTACCAGTCAGAGGTTTTGAAATTGGTACCCATGCATTTGGTTCAATATCAGATTTTGCAGTAGCCAACACATTTTGTGATGGCTTTGATTGTGGAATATGTACACCTAGTGGCAGAGGTGTGTCCTCCAAATCTAACAAGTCATCTAAATCTGGAAAAGACATATGCCTATCAAACTCTGCAAGTGAACTATGTTGGGCTGAGTTTTTGACAAGATCATTATTTTCAAAATTCAGTGACTTTTGCTGTTGGGGTTCAGATGTTGTTTGATCATCCATAGCTTGAGGATTGCTGACCACATCTTCAATCTCCGTGATTGGACTCTCAATATTCTGGATGACCGTACTTTCACACGAGGCAGGGTTACTGATACTTCCTTCAGACACATCAGGAGAAGATGCAATTATTTCTAACAGCTTATCTATCTGATCAAATGCAAACTGTACTTTCTTTTTCTCATTGCTGTCTGAATGCTTTCTTTTTTTCTGTACATTACACACTTTGGGACAATTTTCTGACAATTTTCTTGTTTGCAAACTCGAATCCTTCTCAAGATCTAGACAAGCCATTTTTACAATTTCTAAACCCTCTTCATTTTCACCATCTTCTCCAACTTTGGTTGGTATTATCTTTTTATCTTTTGCACTCAAATCCTCACATTTTCCTGGTTTCTCACAATCTCTCAAATCTTCCTGAGACCCTAAATCAGTTTCTTTCCTGTCTTTCACATCACAAATCTCTTCAATTTCTTGATGACCTTTCCACTCTTGTTGTATCATTAACTCATAGAGGTCATCTCCCTCTGCAGGACTATCCCTGAATACATCATCCTCTTCACTACTATCTGTCAAATCTATAAAATCATATCTGAGCTCAGACTTCTTTGCTTTATCAATAACATTTCCTACTTTCCCTGATAATCCTATATTTTGGGAGACAGACTGAGGAATGTCTGCCTCTTTCCCAGTATCACTACAGACCTTTGAAAATATATCATCTTTGTAATTTGCATTCACAGCTGGCACTGGTATACTGCTTTTCTGGTCAATACTAAAACTAACATTATCATTCTCAACTGGCAGATTATCCAAATTTGTGAAATCAAAGTCTTGGCTTGGTTTATCATAGCCATGCCTATGAATATACTGCTGAGAATTTCTAATAGAATGCTGCCCGTGTGGACCCCCCCTTGCAGGGCCAGGAAGTCGACTGCCCTGTTGGGGTAGGTGGGGAGGCACATATGGGGGAGGGGGTCCAAGTTGTGGCATGAGATGGGATGGATTCTGGCTGTACTGCAGAGGGCCATGATGAGGCGGTTGCTGGCATGAAAGACTGTGGCTGCTTGCAGTGAAGTTAGGCGCTCCGGGATTTTTAACTCGTTCAGGTGGTGGGAGAGCATGGTTGCCTGAACCATAGCTGTTGGGTTGGAAATGCTGTAATCCATGCTGTAGTCCATGTTGAAAACCATGCGGATACATCTGTCCAACATACGGATGAGGCGGGTGCCCTCCACGCATCCCTGCCCTACCTCTTCCACTATAATGGCTCGGTCTTATCTCAGGTCGTGGTACATTTTCCCAGTGTCTATCACAGTGAATGCTGTCTTGAGAAATAGGTCTATGATGAATATTAAAGTCCTTACGACCACCTCTAGCAAGCATGATTCTGCCCCTTCCTCTTCCCCTGCCTCTCTGACCATGTCCTTCACTGGCAGGTAACGCTCCTCTGAAACTCCCATATGGCTGTGGCAGGCATGGTCTATGTTGTATTTGGCCATCAGCTGATATACCAAGTCCAACATGAGGGACTTTTTTAACATTAACAATACTGGCATTTCCATAACTTTTGGTAGTGTATTCCTCAATGCATTCTGAGGGTCTTGGGGCTGCAACATATGGCAACTGTGAGGTGGATACAGCATGGCTCCCACTGTTCCATATGGTATCTCCATGTTCAACTGCACTCCCATGTTTTGCTATATGAAATGAGGACATGAAAATTACTGCTAAAAAGTAACTTTTTCTAACTTTTTCCTAATAGTGTGTCCTAAAATTAATCCAATGATATTCTCTTTTGACTCTAACTACTGGGTGCAATTCACACCATAAAATCCATATCTGATATTTTGATCCAGTTCCAGTGAGATCAAAGTTGTGCTACACAATATGTTACAAGTGGTGTGTGCTATGTAGTGGTGGTTGGCTCAGTCGGTCCCCAATAGTTGTGATCTACATATACAGCTTGCAAAGTGTGTCAGTGTGTGTGGCCCATCTGTATGTCTCCATATGGCAGTGGCTGAAGAAGTGCGCAGTATCAACTATGTGGATGATGTGAACGAATGGTCAGTCGGCCATTCATATCACCTGGCCGATGTATCAGGCCTGATAGCCATCAAAGTCGTGCTGACTGGCTGCCACACAGCACACCTTCATAGTTTCACATGTACATCCCGCTGCCTCATGGCCCTGATAACTGTTGTACATTATTGACTTTTTTTCACCTCTTGGCTCGTTAGTGATCTTCCATTAATGGCTGTTTCACACATATATCGCTGCACAAATGTAATGACGTATAAATAAATATATATATATATATATTGCATACTATTTGAAGTCCCTCAACAGCTGATCAGACCAGACTAAAAGTACTTCCTGTGCATTAACAAATAGCCTGCAGTCGTTCATAACAAAATTGAGAACACATTTAACACGATTCAACACACCATTGAATTAAACTTTTCACAGATCACAAATTTTGCTTAAAGATGATTATCTTGATTATTGGATGATTCTTTATCTTATTTTATGTGTCTCCAACATTTAACTGATTGTGAAAGATATAATTAAACTAATACCCATGCATAATATATGTGTGACCTGTAAATAACCCTATAAATTGACCCATATGTTTACTTAAATGAATGAAAGTAGTCCCTTGCATGTGTAAACAATATTAACTGAATGCTAAATATAAGTTTGTCTCCAAGATAAGGCCCAGCATATATATGCTCCACAATATACAAATGTCAAATGAATTCATTAAAGCGGTCATATGACGATAAAATTGGTTTGAATTCATCATTCCCTTAATTGTCTCGATAAAAAAGCGTTCCTATCTGCTTCTACTGATATTAAAAAAGGTCAGTCCTAACTTGCGTAACCATATTTCTATGGTGTGATTCTCCAAACTGTTGTATCCTGGTTAAATAATTCTCTTTTCTAAAGCTATTTTTACACTCTTACTGAGCCAAATGGGATACAATTGTGATGCAGGAGCAACCTTGACCATCCCTTAACACTTGAAATAAATTCCTCTACCTTTCAACTGTGCCACAGTATAACACCCTATAAATTTAGTTAAAGCATTGGTGAAACCTGACTTTCAGACACATTTTCTTTACATAACATGAATGTTTATACCCTAAACAGTGCTTTTATGTAGTAGTACCCAAAATATTCTCTGTTAACAAATTTCTGTGGCACTTGAAAGTTGATCAGTTGTCTGCTAAAACCTACACCAGCAATTGAACACTTTGTCAACAAGCTTTGTTTAGCTGGTATGTGATCTTGTGTAAACACCTAATGAGTTACCAGTTGTGCACCTGTCCAGCTTGGGAAACAGGGTGAAGATGTTTTGTACAATTTATCAATTTATTGCCAGGAGTATACTTCAGAACAACATAAGATTATTTTAATATTATTTGAATAAATGAAATAACTCATGGCCGTGAAAAATATTTTATGGTTGTGACAAATATCTTATGGTTGTGAAAGATATATCATTTATGGGAAAAGTATACTATTTATTTGAAAAGTATCTTATGCATATGAAAACCTTTCTGTCAAAAAGGGAAGACATGACTCAAAGGTTGCATGGAATCCCCCTTAACTTGAAGGCCGTGATATTGAAAAAGTGACATTAAACCTTTTGATCACTGGTTTGGCCTTAAATCACAATGACTTTGAATGGCAAAACTGTGAATGCTGATAATTGGTATCAGTAAAATTTATGATATGACCCTCTTTGATGAAATTTGGGGTTTTTCACACCATTGAATGGGAAGACATCAAAGGCTGCATGGATTCCACCTTAAAAGCTGGGCTGTATAGAATTTTTTTAAACTTTTTTTTGCAAACATATATAATATAAAAAATAATGATTTCTTCATTTATAACTTCATAAATATTCATCCGTTTTTAATAAATTTACCACCAAAAGAAAGCCAAGAAAAGGCACTATCATCATGATAAGTATTATCTTCCAATTCATTCTCTAAATAGTGGAAAAAAATGGCCAAAAATGTGTTGCTCCAATTTTGACAATTGGTAAACAACACCTCCTATGACTTACGGAGCCCCCTGACAGTTCAAAGGTCAAGGTCACACAACACACTTCCTGTTTAGTCCTGGCAGTACTTGGTGGTCACAAAAAATCATAATTCTCAGGGCAGATGTTCTTTAGTGGATTTCAGATAGATAGCCTGTATGTATGTCAATTTTAAGATCATATATTGTTTTCAGATACCTTAAACCACTGTAAAATTGCCTGCAACTTTCCAGGTTTCACCAATGCTTTAATTACCAAGCAATTATCACCAACATTTAAACTCTATGGAAAAATTGACCAGTCTTGGCAAATGATATAATATGTGTAATCAGCAGTATATTGCAGAGCTGCCTGTGCAAATATACATGTATGTATGTCATGGTTGCCTTATCATTCATTTCTATGAAATATAACATATGCTTCAATCATGATTTGACCCATATCCATGTCACAGTGTATGCCTACTCCACAACTAGACATTTCAAAGGAAGTAATCTGGGTCCTTGATCTCCTCAGATATATATATATATATCACCAATATATCAGCTTTTATGGGACTTTCACTACATGCTCTTGAAGTAACAAATGTGGCCATGCTAGGTCAGTCAGTGTCCACATTGTGTGAGGGTTCATTGATGAAATACATGAAATTCAACATTTTGTAATTGAAATTTACACTATTATCACATTATTTAATATAAATTACTTAAAATGATGAAAACATTCTATTTCAATATCAACATGATAGCAATTGTTTAATGTGACCAAGTATTATCATTATGAGCTTTGAGTAATATTTGTAAGACAATGGTGGAAAATGTTCCAGTGTAATATTTCACATTTCAACATAGGTATATGTGTGTTACATTTAATCAATATTGCATGACACTTCAGAAAAGAAATATTGAAATATATTCAAACCTTTGTGAAAAAAAAACATATCTCAATGCCACTGCATAAAAATGCATGTTCAGAAAGACTGAAAATAAAATATGCATTATATCATGTTTCACCAATTTTTAATTAAATCGTGCAAAGTTTTAAACAAATAAAAATTCTACCCTTTACACACACAAACACATATTTATGTGACAAACAAAGCAAGAAAAACAAGCTTAAAACATTCTGGCTTGAGATATAGGGGCATGATCAGCTGCTCTCCAACCCCAGGACAAGCTATCATTGGCTAACATTTACCTTTTTAGAACAAAACACAACACTCCACAGCCAATTTAACAGGATCTATATCAATATTGCAGAAAGCTCTTTTACAGTATTTATCCCAACAATTATAAGCCTTAAAGGATTTATTCAATTTAATTTAACTTTCAAAGCCAAGTTATTTATGAAAATAAAGCATGGTCAATTAAAATGGTATATTTTAACCGGAATGGAGGTCAAATTTATTGTAAAAGTTCACCATGCACAATTGCTACTTAACCATTTGGCACAGTTGGCTCCATACCAATTTAGATTTTTAATCTACAATTATTTTGGTTTGCAGTAGACAGATTTAGGGACAGTATAATTAAATGTTTAACCAGACAAGGTCTATTTGATTTTATAGACTTAAAATCTAGTTAGCGGTTGCCCTGACAATATAAATTGTTCAAAACTGGAGAGACCAAAATATGTAACTTGAGGCAAGAATACTATTGTATATTTTGTTTATTAATGCCATAGTCAGCAATCCTAAAATCCATGTAAAACTCCCTACATGCACAATTTATCAATTCGGGATGCCAATGTCACTTTTGACAAGCTTTGATTAAGAGCCCCTACCAACTTTTGGAAATTGGAATACCTGTATGTATTTATATATATATTAATGACCGAAACAATGATGAAACAATTGGCTACTATCACGAGTGACAAAAAGTTCACCAGGACAATTACCATAATTTGATTATATATGTTAATAATTCTAATAAGCTTCCAAGCCCACCACCATATGAAGGCTTGTTAATTGGTATCAGCATGAAAGTAATTGATGAATATTAAGTATGGATACATGAGCTACCCTGCAGATCTGTCATCCTGCATGTAGGCTGCTGCTCCATCCCTACCTCACTCTTAATGCTACCAATTTTATCTAATTCCCATCAATACCCAACCACAGGTGCAACAGTATCTATGTTCTCAGGAAGCCTTGATAAAATATTATCCTCTGTCACAAACAAGCTGCTATGCAAATATCTCACAACAACATGTGTGGATCATACATTAAATGGCTCAAAATCTATTCTATATAGATATGTTTATCAAATTCAATGAATCATATATAATATGTAAATTATAATAATGTAATAATATATTCAGACAATCTCTAAGCAAAAATTTACATAATCTAGCAAAATGCAGTTAATTTTTTTAATTTACCATTATTTTCAAATAACCACAATATAATGCATTTTATCTATTTGGTCACATAAAAAAAAACATGAACAAACAAATGAAACCTGCAAATTGTATTGTAGTGTGTGTTGATTTGCTTATGTTTAGAAATAACTAAATATATATTTTTGTATTAAGTAACTTGCTGTAAGCTAATACAAAACTTCTTGTTCAAATGATCGATGGAATAAAAATAAAATAATCTCTATCTTGTCTTCATCTTTAAATCACCCATGCAGATTGCAAGATCATTTTGTGCCACACATAATGTACGCATGACCATAGGGAGTTAAACAGCTGGGTCTGAATTTGATGTCCATGTCTATAAGTATGTTTAAGTCAGGCTTAAAAGATGTTTGGCTCCAATTGATTATGCAATTTACACCATTATATTAACCTAGGACTTGAAATTTTTTAAGATGCAAAAAAGAAATTCTTACTTTGTGTTACTTACTCCTTAAATAGTAATTTTTTCTTATTGCTATAAATGCAGTACTTAGTCCTGGATTGAATATTCTTTTTCAATTAAGTGAAAATCAATTTTAAAAAATGGTATGGCAAAGCTTTATAAACCCAAAAGCCCATCAGTACTAAAGAGTGACATCCCTGGTCATTCTATATGGCAAATATTAATCACCTCTTTTTGATAGTTGCTGAGAAACAGGCCAAAGAAATGCAAAGTCATGGTGCAACAAGGTCAAAGATCAAACGGTCAAATTAAAATGGTGTTGTACATGGACATCACAATTTACAAGGTCATTCAAATCAAGTAATTCCTATCTGAACCAGTCAATTTTATATAAGGCCATTACAACAAGGCTAAGACAAAATATATATATATTAAGAATGTCACTAAAATGCGATTTTTGTGAAATTTGAATTGCTTCATACATGTAAGTATAGCTTTCATAAATTATATGTATCTTTGTTATCAATATAATACAAAGAAAAGGGAACAAACAACAGCAGAAATGACTACAAATTCCACATGTTAATCTGCAACTTTTTTCATACAAAGGTCTGATGTGGTGTTGCATTGCATAGCTCAATGCTTTTCTCATATTCTTCAATTATTTTTTCATAAAGAAAGGGCTTTACCATAGATTTCTTAAATCAATTGGGCTAATGAATGGTGTTTACAGTCACATGGTATATATTTTCATTCCAGGAAATATAATTAATGATAACTTAGCACGCTGACTATTTTGAATTAATATTAAGTGGATTGTTTTACAAGAATAAAACTTACTTTTGACTGAAAGTGCTTCTCTGTCCATATCTATTACAGAAACAATAGAAACAATTTCAGAATCTACAAAATCTACTAGACCTCATCCTTTTTATATACAATACTGAACACTAGTTTTCTGGGTATCATTTTTGTACAAAATAGAGATTGGGTAGAAAGGCACAAGATATAATGAAGTTCTCCTTACTCATATGAAAGAATTATTTATTGTCAAACCAGGTATTAACTCAAATCTTATTCAGACACCTTTTTAATAATATAATTATAAATAAATCTTATACTTCTATGAAAGTATTATTTATCTGTCAAATCTAGTATTAACTCAAGTGTAATGCTGACACTCTTTCAATAATATAATGAAACCTAAGCTCTGTCCTATATTTTTAGAGTATGCTATCAGAAACAAGGTTATTATTACTTTGGCCTTACATGTATCAATTTGTGGTATTTTCATTAATATGAATATTGCTCCAATTTTCTTTAGACAGGGTATCGATTTATAAAATGTGTAATATTTTGTTCAGCATTTAATCAAAAGCAGTCTTTTGAGTGTTATCCACATAATCATGATTTCCCCTTCATATTTTTGTAGCATCTGGGCCCATGACTTTATAAATGGTATTTGGCCAAATTTAAGTGATCGTTGTCTTTAATATTTTCACTGTTTTATCTCATGTGCCTGTAGATGTGACATGAAGTCCAGGTCTTTTGAAAATGTCTTAGTCCTTTCTTGGCTGAGTTCCAGGTCCCCTCCGCATATTCTATATGGAACATCACAACACCAAAAAGGTGTGCAGTGATGGTAACAGTCACACAAGTCCTTTCAGGACAGTGAATAAAATCCTAAATGATAAGATCCTGTTACATAAAAAATATTGCTTTTCCTTTAGACTCCGGTATATTCCCTACCCATTTATAAAATTTACTGCCAAATCCTTGTTAATAAAGTTAATTGCTGTTTTGCATGCAGAGTGTAAGTAAAATAAGCTGTAAAAAATCTATGGAATAGAAATAAACTGCACTAATTTTGTTTAGTGAGGACTGATTGCATCTTATTTGACAGAAGTCATCTGCAGACTTGATTAAATCTAACATGCATCATATGATTAGATTGAAGTTATATAAATTAGGTCCATAGACCAATTGCGGGTCGCCATAATGCCCCATTCAAAACAACACACCGGAACTGCACAAACAAAATCGGAAGTGCACAAAAAAACTCTCTTTAACTCTAATCTTTTAAAACAAAACAAGATGGTAACCCGCAATCGCATTATGAATCAATATGATAACTACTACCAAACACAGTTAGTTACTAACACATATTTAGTCAGGTACAACTGTCACACAAAATTAACTTCTGATAAATTGTTGATTCAAACTCCTGCACATTCCCACTAGGAGATCCTATGAGGGAGAAGGGCAGGGCTGTGAAAACTGGTAACTTTCTTGAATTCATTCAGTAAATCATTATGACCCATATGTGATACTGAAAAAAATATAAAACAAGTTAGTCATTCTTGTGTAGTTTTCAAGAGAATACTTGAATCACACTTGACTGAGTTTCAATCCCCTCCCTGTGGACCATTACAGTATAAATGAAGATTCATAAGGGATAGAAACAATCAGACAGCAAATCTGCAAAATCATATCATCATCCTATCTATGAAATAATGACTGCCTACTATTTATGGCAGATCAGAAATTTTTATGAGTTAAGGTTACTCTAAATAGAAAATATAAAGTAACTCTTATTTAGTTGTCTTTGAAAAATACTCAGTTATGACATAATCAATGTCATTGCAGCATGGTTAAAGGTCAAAATTTGAATTACCCCGTTACATTTGTTGAGATATTGCCATGACAACTATGATACAATCCATCCAAGAATAGGTCAAATTAATAAGTTATTGCATATCTCCCCCTAAGAATATCTTCTAAACGAAATATGGTGCAAATCCTATTTATATGAAATGCTGAGAAATATTACACACAAAACTTTTAGTTATTATGCAAGATCAAAGGCCAAAATGTCAACCATCACATCAACATGACAATTCTGCCCAGCTGCTTATGGTAATGATACATAGACTACTTAATGGTAAGCTATTTCAACCTATGATTACATATATAAACTATCTGTGACTAAATGATTAGTTTTATTCATATTGAAATACTTTATTGACTAATATATACAGCAATAATAGCTTGATGTGATTGATACAGTTTGAGTCAGAATTTATATAATGAAATCCATGAAGCACTGGCCCATACTGGCCCAGGGACCCCCTAAAAAAGCTCCGGGCCAGTGCTAATGTAAAAGCCTGGATAAATTATTTTAAATACAGGATGATTTTTGGGGCATGACAAGATATATGGACCCGAGTCATACAATCTTTCACACTTGATGATTATATGGCTCAAGTTAAACATTCTCTTACCAAAATATAAGAACAAATCTTTTATTATGGTAAGAAGAGCATGAAATCGGGAAGAGACTTGACTGATTGAGTGTTTAATTTTCAACTCACCCTGTCTGTTTCATACGGATTGACTTCACACCAATGACAGTCTCACCCATCTGTCCAAATGAGGAGGTAATAAATGCTTCATCCATGTATGGTTCCACCTGGAATAATATAAAACACATTATACATATATTCTGATCATGGTTTATCTTTCTTTTGTTGAAAGTGTAGATAATAAGAAGATATGGAATCACATCACTTTGGAGCTTTGTTGTAATGAAACGTATACAATTTTGGATCAATTTATGGTCCTAAATGAAAAAAATGTGGTGCTCCACTTGTAACAGACTGTGAAAAATCAGGTATCAGAGATGCATAAACTCAAATAAATAAATGTATATATTTGTGGGGAAATGGGCCAGAAGTGCTTGCAGACAAGGGTTTTAGCAATCTAACATATATGTTAATATACAGGCATTGTCAATTGAGCATTAAAATAATAACAGCAGTTAGCAGTTATATCTAAACATCCATCCTTTATGAGCCCAATAGCTATTCTCTGTCCTGGTTACCAACTACCAACAAGAAAGACTTTGGGAATCACTGAACCAGATGAGACCCATGCCAAGTTGCAGTCTCAGATCAGTGATGAAATCCAAACTGAAGGACAAGGTTGTGGCCAACACCCACAATGGCCCTGTGATTGCTACCTGTAGTAGTGGGTACTTGGCTGAGGCAAAAAAATACAGGAACCATCAAGAAAACTGCAAACTTCAAAGAGATGCTAAACATGCTGAATTAGAATTTAAGGGGAAAGGAATAGCTGTAAGGTTAAATCAGTTGTTAGTTGTTACCGACACTGCAACCGGTTGCAATGGCAGGGAATAGGGCACTGGGTTTCCTTATCACCACATCTAAAGCCCATAGAGGATGCCATTCTAAGTGTTCACTCATTTGTATGATTCCCTTGAACAACCAGTGATAGACTATGGAGCTGCGATATGGGAAACACAAGACAAAAGTTTATGAGTATCAGTGCAGTGCAGCTGGTTATAACAGTAAGTATACCCCCAATGTGGCAATGCTGGGAGTTATGGGGTGTTGTCTGCCTGCCCAGACACAGCGGAGAGCTACTACACGTCATTGGTGCTGTCTGGTGAATATAACAAGCCACCGTCTAAACAAAATCACGTTTACTTGGGGCAAAAAGTCTCACAGGTGGGAGAGTTAAAAACTGGTTTCTCAGAGTTAAAAACTGGTTTTATTATGATTTACAGATAGATCATTTAGTGAACACATCCCAGACAATAGACAACAGGTCTATGATTCAAGACTTGGACCTTGTCCTCAGTGAACATTTTGAGGTCAAGTGGTATGAACAAATGGATAAACCAAAGCCACCTGCAGTAATGGCAGAAATAAACTGTGATCATACTGCAAATTTAAGAACTTCTTCCCAACATAGTCTTATCTAAAGTTAGTGGGGTCAAAAAAGCATCTTCTGGAGTGCTTTATCTAAATTTAGAAGTGGTGTCCCAAAAAGTTCTGTTTTATCCTGTCAAGTAATGAAGAAATTGTTTTTATACAGACAAGAAGGAATTTAATTATATTGACATATGATTTCATGTTGTGTAAATAGTTTTTAGTCTCTCATATATCTTCTGAGAGAAAATGTTTTATTCATGGGATACTGTATTTCATGGGATGAAACATAAAATATTTGATTTTACTTTACTTTAGCTTGACTTGTTAAAGTTCTGCAAAATGGCAGAATTCTAATGCTGAGCAAGGTCCAAACTCTGAAATGTTAAAGGGTATTATTTTTGTGATGTATACAATTTGAATATTTTTTTTTCTCAGGTTTTTCTTATAGACTGAAATTAATTTTGTAATGTTTTCTCATCTTGTGACTTTCAAAATGGCAGTAGAACTGAGCTCTGTAGTTGAGATGGTCTCTGCAGCAGCAAAATCTCACCAAATATTATGTTTACAACATGAATAATTATATGAGTCTTGATAGAGGGCAAGGGAAAGAAACAGCTATATTTAAATCAGATTTGGGTTGATCACATTGTAAATATTCACATAAAACTGACAGAGGCAGGAGGTAAATCAAGTGTGAGAAGTAGTTTCCGACAGTCTTATTACACCTTGATGAAAAAATAAATTAGACTTTTTGATTAAGGTCTATAATCCACAATCAGTTTGAAGCATCGGGAGAGAACTTCGTGTGGTCTCGTATATTTACGTAACTGCCTTCGGCTCTGCATGCTCTGGGGGATTCCAGGATGAGAGTGAGGCTATGACGTCAGTGGGGGGTATTTCTCATACAGCACACATGGTGTCCAGCTGCAATAACTGAGTCGAACCCGTTTTAACGGTAGTTAAAACGGGTTCAATTTAAATAATAAAAGTTTAAGACTAGCTGGTTAAGTTTACTTTTTCTATGCTAAATTAACAAATAACATGACTTTGAACACATTTAAGCCAAAAAAACATAAGTCTGTCCCAGTGTTTCATTGTGGATTATAGACCTTAATTACATTATTAGAATAACCCTTTAGCTTCCTATTTCTGAAAGTTTTTTTTATTACATTCAGCATATCAACCATAAACTACTAAGAGAAAGTAAACCTGAAAAATGGCATGCAAAATAAGTCCAAGTCACCCTGTAATGGCCCAAAACTCATGAAATTGAAGAAAACAAATCAAGTCATTGGGGAATTTCACGAACAAAGTAATGCTTTCACATGTGTCAACAAGTAGTGGGTTACAGAACTTTGTTTCCAACAAATTAAGTCCTGTGGATAAGTCCTTGTCAGAAACTATTGCCTGTTGGGAACTGCTCTGATAGTGTGATCGAGGGTTTCCATCTTTTTTTATAATAATTAGATTTCAGAGAGTTTTGTGTGCACTTCCGATTTTGACTGTGCCTTTCCGGTGTGTTATTTTCAATGGGGCAGTATGGGGACCCACAATCAGACTGTGCCCGTACTGAGAAAGAATATCAGTGAAGATGGCCCCCAAGTGAACTCCGCCCCGCTCATGAAATCTCCTTCGAGAAGGCTATTTGACCCAAAGATCATAAACTAATAAATCTTGGGGCCGACTTCTCCCGGGGGCCGACTTCACTTAGGGGTTGACTTCATAGGAGAGGGCGAGCTGACGTCACTTCCGGTTGACAACATGGTGACCACGTTGGATACGTTGAAAACAAATCAGTGCACACATACACCAGCATATGAAATCTTTAAAACTATAATTAACATCTTCTTATATTATTCGCAATTACGGCAGTCATGTTTGTGGCCAAAACGAAGTAAAATCTACAAAATACATATATCACTGTCTTCCTCTTGTTCTCACGATTTCAGACATATATAAATCATTTCTGTAAGTGTGTTGTTAGTAGAGAATCATATATATGAAAAATATGATACTTATGTGAAAAATATGATACTTATGTGAAAAATATGATACTTATGTGAAAAATATGATACTTATGTGAAAAATATACTTTAAAAAATATTGTATGCGTGTGAAATCATTTCTGTCAAAAAGGGAAGACATGACTCAAAGCTGTGGAAACAATGACGAAATGCCCTTTGATCACAGGTTTGACCTTACATCATAAGGATTTTGAAGAGCAATACTGTGTCTGTGAACATGTGAATGCGGGTAATTGGCATCAGTGAAATTTTACGATGTGACATCCGTTACTGAAATTTTGGGTTTTTCACACCACTGAATGAGAAGACATCAAAGGCTGTATGGAATCCACCTTAATGCCTGGGCTGTAT
This sequence comes from Amphiduros pacificus, assembly GCA_949316495.1. Taxonomy (NCBI): domain Eukaryota; kingdom Metazoa; phylum Annelida; class Polychaeta; order Phyllodocida; family Hesionidae; genus Amphiduros; species Amphiduros pacificus. The sequence continues at coordinate 41,660,154 of OX439000.1, read as the reverse complement.
AAAATAGTTTTTTTTTTTTGCAAACATATATAATATAAAAAATAATGACTTTGTCGGGGAAACAAAAATGAAAACTTCATATTCGGCTTCTATTTAAGCGATATGCACATCAGAACATACAGATTTGAATTGTTTTTTTTTTTTGCAAACATAGTAAATGTAAAGAATAATGACTTTATACAGAAAAAAAGATGAAATCTTCATATTGGGCTTCTATTTAAGCGATATGCACATCAGAACATACAGAATTGAATTGGTTTTTTTTGCAAACGTAGTAAATATAAAGAATAGTGACTTTATACAGAAAAAAAGATGAAATCTTCATATTCTTGGGCTTCTATTTGGGCTTCTATTTGAGCGAACATGTAGAATTAAATTATTATTTGCACGTGTAGAAGAAAGATGAAATCTTCATTGGGTTCAATTAGACTACTCTTTTTATGGTTGGCAAGGATTTGTTTTCAACGCCAATTGGGGTTGCTGTGGTGTGAAAGCCCTGTATGTGTGAAAATGCCTGTATGACTGCCCCCTCCTATTCGTTTAGTTTAAGAGAAACAGCATTTGGTCCTCCTTGTTTTCTTCTGGCTGCGCTGGTCGGATCAATATGACCGTTTCAGTGTCATCCCATTCACGCATGAAGAGATTCTAAACCACCCATCTAGTGTGATATTCTCCGGACAAATATGACCTCACAAATAAAAAAGTTGATTTTCTGCTACTTAAAACTATTCACCTGGTGTATTTGTATCTTTGTTTAAGATTATGGGAGCTCGATACAACTAAAATTCTGACAGAATACTGTTTTACATGTACAACCAACTTGGGGCATCTCCTTGACCTATTTACGATACAGCGAATCGGTAGGTGTTTGGACTCACACTCCAAACACCTACGATGGCTCATAAGGGGGAGGAATTCACTGCCTCTGAAGTGTAACCCTAAATAACTTCTTCAAATGATTTGATTCAAACACGAAACTTGCCAGAAAGCAAGATTAAGTGTGTAAGATGTTTGCTATATTTTATTAATAAGTATACAGCGTGTGTGCTTTCCACACTGAGATAGGGGACACCTCACAACCCGACGTAGCCTCCAGAGCTCTGCTCGCGCAAGTCGGGGTTCCACAACTACTATTCGTTACGGGTTGCAGAGCACTTTGCGCTCAAAATATTGACCTTATGAACAATATATCAATGACAAAGCCAAATAAAACATTCAAATTTGTTCCATTTCATCTTGGGTTCAAACTGCAAAAGTCGGCCATATCTTACGTCTGCCATGTCCTGTTGGTGAAGAGGGAGCACCGGTAAATTATCTGGCCTTTTTGAGGCCAAAATCTTAAGCAGGTGAAGCACTTTGCGCTCGTTTTTTTGCCTCTAAATGCTGCTGAATCAAAATTTTGTTGATGATTTAAAACTGTTCTCATATTACAAGGATATATTTGGGAAGTTACTTTCAGAAGAAATTATTCCGCCTGTCATAGTTAAAATATACGTCCATCCTTGGAACTTATTTGCAAAGATTTATGCAATGACAGAGTTAATAACTTTGGGGAAAAAATGATGATCCCTTGTTCTTCGACACACAATGGATCTTGGGATTGTTTTGCAACAATGGCTGCCCTCAATATGTAAACAAATCAAATATGTTAAATCATGGAAATACAACTTCACCAACAGGATGTGCAAGGCCCTGAGCGCAAAGTACTAGCGAGCGCAAAGTACTTGGCAGCCCGTACCCTGAGAAACACAGACTTTGAAAAGTGTGACCTAATACCGTCATACACCTATTGCTGTGGCAACAACATCACTGAAAAGATATGAGTACAGAAAAATATTTCATGACCAAAATTTGATATAAGGTTATGGGTGGCACATAACAGCTCCTCAGAAGATACTGAGAAAACAAACTCTGACAGCACTTCATTATCGCTCACAAGTTGGCGAGTAATTTGCACTTTCCAAATGTATTTTACATGGAAAAGATCCCATTCTTATTTTGTAAATAATCGCAATACTCACATCACCCATCCATAATGTGGTTGCACAAGTCATGGTGGCCATTTTGAAGGAAATAAACACGCTACTTGCGAAATTTCCAGGTTTTCTCCCTCCCTCGCCTTGAGAAGCTTGCGAGTACACAAATAGTCTCCAAGCCCAATTCGTAATTTTGGATATTTCTGTTTCAATTACCCAGTATACAATATTTTAAACCAATTGACTCCATTAAAATACCATTTTCTTACTACAATATAATAAAAAGTGGAAATCACCTCTGATTTACCACATATTCGATTAAAATATAATTTGGCTCAGAGGTTACATCTTGATGACGTTTACACAACCATCCTCAAAATTCACCTCATCCAAAACACTGAGAACACGTGGGATTCCTCACAATTTTAGACGATGGAAGTAATTGTGGGGACTTACGAGGAACTTATATTGGGTTATAAATTAGTTAAAAACAGTGAGGTAAGAAAGGCACATATCTAGCGATTTAGAACATTGAAGTTTTTCATTCTCTTTACCTTGACATCAATTTGATGCTGGAGTGGGACTGGGAAAGCCCTGAAATCGCTGAATGACCACATCAGCTGCAGCAGGTCTGGGCTGATTGGGTCATGGATATTCCTAACCATTTTACCAGTCAGCAGATAATCAAGTTTTCTTTTATACATAGAATATTTCAGTGAAAATCTTGATATCATCTCAAAGAATAAATTAACCTACTGAAGTGATTCCTCAAGATTTGGACACCCCTTTTCTTGCAAATACTATACTTGGAAGATTTAATCTATCTGATAAATCTACTCGTAAGGGACCAGTTTTCCGTCGCTAACAATAACCGCTGATTACAGCGGCTAAGCTGGAGAGGGCCCTTGTAGCCACTGCCAATCACGGTCTACTTCATCGGCGGTAACTGGTCCAGTACGAGTAGTGTCTTAGAAGGTACCTGGTCAAAATAACCACAATACCAAGTGGACTGCACTATTGAATTGCCACATTGAACTGCGGTCAAGCTGCTGAATTTGGATATTTTATCAATGTAAATTATCTACAAGTGTAAGCTGCCAATCTTAATATTACTAAGCTACTTTCCGCAGTAATTAGACCTCATGTCCGGCATATAATTCTGCAAATATTCTCACTTTTCAATATCACGGTCCACTTGGTATTGTGGCTATTTTGACCATAATTCTCTTAGAACTGCTCTGATATCCAAAATGGTTCCTGTAACAAACAATCCATAAATATGCAGTAGAAACCTCTGTTAAGAGAACAATTACAGGGAGCAGTCCATAGACATTGACAAACTGCATTGTGAGTGAAGTTACCAACACAGTTTGTGATTCAAATGCATTACTCATTTGCATTGTGATACTTGTAGTCAGTGCGAGGCTCATGGTGTGTTCTTCAGTTAATTTCACTCTTAAGCCTCTAGACTCAGGACTGTTATTACAAACATTTATTCACACAGAATTCCCTATCTATTGCCAAAGTCCCTTTTTTCGAAAATTGACTTTATATATCACAAAATACCAATTGTTAGTTGATTCTTGGTACTTGGTACTTGCAAGAGACCAGGTTTCTGTCACTGCCAATAACTGCTGATTACAGCAGCTAAACTGGACAGGACCCTTGTAGCCATTGCCAGTCAAGGTCTACTTCATCAGCGGTAACTGGTCCAGAGCGAGTATTTACATTCAGTTGTTTTCTTTCTCCATAACCTAACATGAGACATAATCAGTGTAAAGGAGTTGCATGTGAGTTGTTTACAAGAACTTGCATGACCTGACTGCAGCCGATTTATTCATAAATGGCAAAATTAGTCCATTTCATATAAAATTCCTTTGACATTGCTCAGGTCGTAAGTTACCGAATGAGTAAGAATTGATTTTATTTACATATTTATCTATCAGCCTGTCACCTGGTGGATAAGTATATCATTTATATAAATTTAGTTTGCAAATAGAAATTTTGAAATAGGTCAAATGTATTGAAATGGGGTGGTAAAATGAGAATAATACTTGCAAGTATATATAATCATTTTCTGTAATCATTAGATGAAATAAGTTCACTTTTTGTGTTAAGTAAACATTCAAACAGTTTTCACAACATTATGGTACACAATTTTCTTAGTGTAAGTTGATTCATGTGCCCAAAATATGTCCCAATCTGGCTTAACCCAACTCCTGGCAATTAACTGAACATTGTACTTAGTGTGTCACCATCTTTCCCACTTTTTATGTTACCCGACTTGATGCTTGAGGACCCATGATGGCACTTAGAATGTGATGATGTTATGGCTATAATAATATATTAAATAAAATAGCATTCTGATAGGAAGAAAAGGGGCATAAGTCATGTGAAGTCACAGACAACCACTGCTTCGTATCAATTGGCAGGTTTCTATATTAGCAGGTTCTTTGCTCTTACTCCTATGAGCAGAGGTCTACTGCCGCTTTCCCCTCATTGTGCAAACTCATAAACACTTGTGAAGGAATCCTGAAATCAAGAAACAAAAAACAAAAATTGACAAGCCTTGCATTCCATATAAGGGGCAGAGCTAGTTAATGATATTTGATTTATTTTATGGCTCCCACCTTTTACTTTTATAATCTTTGATTTTACCTCTAAACTGGAAAAAAAGTGGAATTCATAGTCCATGTATCATGGATATTTTCTTCTTATTCTCATCTATTCACAAAAGTTTGTGTGATATCATAGCCATATTATAAATGTTTTATAATATCAGTAAGCAGAAAATATTTCTCTGCCTGTGAAGAGATACAGGCAGAGATAAAATGTTTTATGATATTCATGAGCAGAATTATTGCAACTTATGTTCAAGGTGACATGCTTTCAAGATGCATTAAACAGCGACCTTCTCTCTGAGGTACACAACAAATCTCCTTTATTTTGAATAAAGGGCTCAAATGATGACTTTGTGATTAACCACTTTGACATTATATTCTTAGAAACAGTGGATTTCAAGTCCATTTTGCCAATCGATATAGGTTTAGACATCCTTAGCCTTTGTTTGATGATAATTTGAATACTGAAAAGAAACTTCAAGACAAATCAAAATGGTAAAATATAAATTAGTGATTGATATAAAAAAATCAGGGGTCTACAAAACAAGTACAACAAACTGATGACTGAGGCTAGGAGTAAATATTTTGGAAATATTATTTATCAAAATCACAAAAATATATCCAGGGATTTAAAGGTCAAATGATAAACTTGAGCTAAATGTTCCAGGTGTTTGATTGAAAAAAGAGGCAGCTCTCATTTTAGTACATAGCTCCTTTACTGTAAATCTATTAATTTTGATGCCAAATAATGCCTCATTTTTTAAAATACTTTTAATTCCTTTATGCAGGGATATGTTTTGGATCAGACCTTCACAGATCATTCTCATATCGGTTGCGTTAGAGCAATAGATGTTTCACCAAGAAAGATTCTTGCTTCTGGAAGCAGTGATGAAGTCATCCGTTTATTCAACCTTAAATCAAGAAGGGAATTAGGCAATCTCATGCACCATGAAGGTGAGGACAAAAATTCAAGTTTTGGTTGAATTTGCAAAATGTATTGTCCATTTTTTTATATATAAAGATCAGCATGCTGTTCCACCACATTCACATACAGTCTGAAGATTTACTAATTATCACAATTATAATATATTTTGTAGGAACCATTTTAAGTTTGCATTTCTATGGCAAGAACCACATGTTTAGCACAAGTGATGATGGGTCAATAGGAGTGTGGAAAACTGGCAAATGGGAGTGTCTAAGAACACTGCGAGGACACAAGTAAGTGCATCACTCCAAAAATGTTCACAATTTACTGATAGCTTTCTTTTTGAATATTAAGAAAATAAATGAAAAGCCCAAAACTCTCTCTTTTATTTATTGTCTTATTTAGTATATTTCTGATATTAATATAAATTATAAACCATTCATGAATTATTATTTGATAATTAGGTAATACCTGGACATTTATATTGTTATATAAAAGTACCTTTGAGTTTTATCACTGGTATGGGTATTATTGCACTGTTATGATTATTTTTTCTTTATGGTTGAATTAAGACTTTAATTTGCAAAACTGTGATGAACTGATGGCTGGAATTCTTATTATTTTTTTCAACAAATATCCCATTGCTGCTGTTTCAGGGGACCTGTGTATGACCTGTCAGTACATCCTTCAGGAAAATTAGCAGTTTCAATAAGCAAAGATAAAACAATGAAAACCTGGAATCTCCTGACTGGAAAATGTGCATATACAACTAGCATAAAAACAGGTATGATGTGTTATGTATAGAACTGACTTGCGTATGGTAATCTTTTTCAAGATGGCCAGTCAAAATTGCAGATATAAAAATACTTTCGTAGAAGTCTTCAATTTAGAATCTTTTTTTTAATTCCTATATATTGCATTGCAATGATTAAGTTTATATGATGGTTTTACTATCAGATTAGGAATAATTAAATACATCATAACAGAAAGGATGTTATATATTTCAGTTGCAGATTCAGTGGTTTGGTCACCAGATGGTAGCACTTATGCAATTGTTATAAACAATAGAATTGATTTATACAAAGTGGAGGTAAGAAATAGATTACTGTATGATATCAGGTTCAAGAAGTGGTCCTTAATTTATAAATATGATTTAATTATTGTTCAAATGTTTGCTGTCTTGAAATGTTAACTTATTAAAATAATATCTAGTCTGATTTCCATCATTGTCATTTGATTGGTATTTATGTGCATGTATTAAAAAAAAAAACAATTTAATGAGGAATCATACAATGAAAATTCCATTATGATTATATATATTTTCAGACTGGGACTGTCTATTATAGCATACAGTGTGACTTCAGAATTCACCCAATACTCTTTCTAAAGGTATAACACATCATAATTAGATTTAACAAAGCTGAACTATATTATAGAGTCTAAAAGCTTTTTTGAATTTTGGTAAATGATAAATATTTCTGAGGAAATGTATTCTCCATTGAGGGACTGGGAGACAACTTCCAGTACCTCTTAGTAATCGCCTTGTCTGTCCTGTGTCCTTCTGTCCATTTGTCTGCTCTAATGTTACAATGTTCTGGGTTTACACGTATATGAATAATCTCTCCATCCATGAGATAATGAGTTTAAAATGGTGATATATATTATTGTAAACCATATATACATATATATGCATTTTAGCAACAACAAGTTTTGATCAATTGGAGTCATTTGATGATTTATTTTGACAAAACACGGAATATCATAAAGTAAGATGCATGATGTGAGATTATCCTGGATGGGGTGGAATTCTTTTCTTTGCATGTGTGTCCACAGGTTGCAATATCAGAATGGAGCAGCACTGCATTGAAAAAAGGCTTCCCACTAGAGGAATATTTAAATCACGTGTGGACATTAAATCATTCCGAACTGCAGTCCGAAATTTGTATATTTACACTTGTAGATCAAGGAATGTTTCAAAAGATAATGTTTCTGACCTTATGCAGCCATTGACAGAAAGGTTAGAAACCTAATGTTATGTTGTGATATGGTGCAAATGGGGTGGACCTTTTGACCTACACTTGACCCCTTAGTGCTAAAAATCGCCTCTCACTTAGTTGCTCTTGGTATTGAAAGGTGTGTTGTATACTCTGTTAAGGCATTCTTTTATCAGCAGAATACAGTGTCAGCCTCCATAGGAACTTTATATGAACTTTATATACAATAAAGCCAATAACAATTCGGGAAAAATAATGACAATACATGTGGTGTGAGTGCAAGTGTACTTAACAGACTTGTCAAATACAAACCTCATAATATAGTAATTGCAGTGTGATGTACATATATGTACATAATATTAAAGAATCTGGTTATATCCATGTCTGCTATTATTGTTGACACAATATATTAATATAGTACCTTTTGTGACAAATTTGTAACAAGAGAAATAGTTATGATTGTGTTGTCTTTGTTTCTATATTTTAAATTATACCATGCTGTTTTCAATGTTTAATTTTCACTCTTTTTTTGACCTACTGTCTGTATCACATAGGATGATATACTGGCTGTGTCTGGGGATGGAGGAGAAGTTCACTTTTATAACATCAGTACAAAACAACAAGTGGGGAGCTTTTCTACAGATACAAACAGGTCATTATATGATGCATCTTGTTCATATTTATAGTTAGTATATTATTTTCAAGTTTAACTGGTTACCTCAATCAAAAGGCTGAAAAATATAGAATTCCAAATAGTGTATGGAATAGCCATGTACAGGACTGGTACAGATTTGTAGCACACAAATTCAGTACATCAAAGTATACTGTCACAGTGTCCTCAACCTTATTTGTTCCTTATGTGATAATTTCAATATGTTCCTAAGCTTTATTCCGGTATGTTTATCATAGAGTGAAAGGTCTATCCAAATGTGAGGGAGAAGAGGGTTCACAGTTGGTTACTGCATCCAGTGATGGCTTCATCAAGATTTGGTCACTTCTTCCTTTTGATGTAAGTAGAGCCAAGTGAAAACAATTTTTTTTTCATTTATTAGCTCCCACAGCCGGAGCAGGTGCAGGAGTTATGGTATCGGGCTCTGTCTTAGAGCCCAGTCTCAGGAGCTCAAAACTCCTCCACATAATCTATGGCCTCTGTGTGTGTGTGTGTATGTGTGTGTATGTATGTCTGTGTGTGTGTGTGTATGTGTGTGTGTGTAGATTTGTCTGCTAACAAAAAAATATTGTAACATTTTATAAACCTACTACGGTCAAGGCATCAAATTGATATAGCCCCAGATGCTCAGCTGATTTTAAAGATGACAGGAACATTTGGGTCCTTTTGGGGCCCTTTTTTATTTATGTTCCACTGGAAGGTGAGACAAGTTGCTTTCTGCCTACCCACTTTAGACAAAGCACACAATATTATATATCTTAATTCAAAATTAGTCATTATTTACACCTTCCCTGTATTCTTTGCAGTCCATAGATTTGATGAGTATTATTTTCAATAATTTACATTTTTGAACAACAAAGATATTCTACCTGGAAAAAAATATCCCCACAACAAAATTTTGCCATTTCAAATTTTCAGTACATTTGTTCTCCTTGCCTCAATCAATAAATAACCAAATTTTCAAATTTGGCAAGTTTTCATTTACGGGCATTTGATATGGCAGATGATGTGTATATGCTACTTGTGTGTGTTGCCTTCTTTCTCTCTTCTCTGACCAAACATTTATTTAACACATTATCATAGAGGCATCTAATGTAACAAAACATAGCTGACGATGCCACTGATTTTCAACATTGCTTTTACAATTTGTACATAATGCAGTGTTGAAAGTCTTCAGGAAATGACCTGAATTTCAAGTTTTTTTCTTCAAATATGCAATTCAAAATGGTCTGAACTCAGTCTGAAACATCCAAAAATGACATTTCTGAAAGGGAGTAGGGGTATCTTCAGGTTAATTTTTAAGGGTTTCAGGTTTTTTCCTAAATGCTGACTTTCATCACTGATATTATAACTCGCATTTATCGCATAATTATCGTTTTTGTTTTATAAAATCAATATATATAGTCAACGTCTAAGTATTTTGCTAGGCAAGTTTGATGATGCTTTTGTATAAATTGTCCCTAATTTTTCTTCAGGGCTCATGGGGAGCAGAGTTGATAGTAGCACATGACACAAAGTTCAGATTGATTTCCCTAGCTGTATGTCCAGATAAAAAATCTTCTCCACCAGGGGACACCACTGAACAAAAGCCACTGGTAGAAAGTCATCGTGCAACACAAGATAAAGAACAAGCTGATACAGATGAAGATATGGAAAGTAGTGAAGAAGAAAAGTCATCCTCAGAAGAGGAAGCCCAACCAACAATTGCCGAAAAAGCTGGTATGTTATTAAAAGTCAGATAGTTTACATTGTTTGTATCTCATATCCATAAACAAAGATCCAATTGTCATTTGCCTAAAGCACCTCATAAACTCATGTTTCAGTTTTACATGTTAATAGCCTTGCTCACAAATACATTTAGTGTTTGAAAAATGTTTGTTTATCATGGTATCTTGTTAAATCATTGTGAAAGAGCAATGAAGATTTGAATATCGGCAAATACAAAACCCAAGCTTGTTATGGGTTAGATTGTTGAAGTTGATTAAGATTTCATTTTTTCAGAGTAAATGCACATTTGGTCAAAATAGTCTCTGTACTGAGAGAACCTATTCTAACATTATAAATCTAGTTTTTAGCTGTCCATAAAAATATTTTTTCCTTTATTCCCGTTCTATTTTGTTAGAATTTGTTTATCATTTTTCACTGATAAGAAAAGATGCTTTGATAAATACCTAAAATGTATTATTTGCACTTGAAATGTTGAGGTACTGGTATAGGCATGTAGCAAGAGTGATATACAACAGGGCTAAGTCCTAATAGTTGTATTACATTGGGTTTCTGTTATGAATACCAGGCAAACTGTTCAAACCTTGAACATTATGTATAAATATTTATGTGTTTGTTTTAAATCCTTGTAGGTAAAGAGAGTGGCAAGAAAAGAAAACAGAAAAAGAATCAATCATCAAATGTCGGACAAGAAGCAAAGAAACAGAAACTCTTTAAATCTCTGGACACTGTGCAATCAAAGAAAAAGAAAAACAAAAAAAAATCTAAGATTCAGAGTTAAAGATTTCATCACCAATTATTCTGTTATGGTACTAAATAAATTTTAATTTAAGATTTCACAAATATGCTGTTTATCATTTACATTTTACAATAATTGTTGATATGAAAATTTAGGATATCTTATATTTTTACAAAATTATGTCCTAGAATATTTACAACTACTAGAATATTCACAACTTCAGTATATTGTATAGGTACTGTGTTTTACTTAAATCGAAGACTGAATTATTATTTTACACAAAATGTTTTTTTTAATAATAACAAATTGACTCATGGTTATTCTTGACAATTATCTTTATCATCCAATTTTAAGGTGATGATAGAAAAGAACTGATTTGGCATAAATGATTAAAATGTTTGTATCTTAATTTGAAGCATTTTTTGGGAATGTTTGATGGGCAAATTGTTAAAAAAATAGAAAAAAGAAAAGCATATCTTTCCCCCAAAATAGTGTAAAATGTTTGAATCTTAATTTGAAGCATTTTTTGGGAATGTTTGATGGGCAAATTGTTAAAAAAAATAGAAAAAAGAAAAGCATATCTTTCCCCAAAAATCTTTCCCCAAAAGCTTGTTTCCCTCCTTTGATCTAATCAGTGGTCTGATATAAATAAGTAGTGTATATCACATGCAATGTTCAAAATTTGACCTTGCCTTGTTGCCCAAAGCAAGTACGGTAACCTTTGGCTAGGACAGGCAACTTTTGAGTTCTTTTTTTACGGTTGTCCATTATCTGACTGATTAACACAGCTCAGGTCAAGCAACTTTTTAAAGTGTACTTCATACTGTTTTTCATGTGTTTGTTTACAGCTATAATTGGTTGCTTGCCTTAAAAGTGTGTCAGCAATTGTGCAATTATCGTCAGCTTTTGTCACTGATAATTCAACTAGGAGTGGCAGCTGCAACACTTATATACATTTGTGTCACAAGCTACGTCTTAATAAATCTTAAAATCAAACACTGTTAGAAAGTTCGGGGATGACTCATTTTATCAACAATTTAAGTGAGAAGATTGAAATATTATGGTTGAGACTAAAACCTCCAAAAGAAAAGAGCAGAAAAAATGTACATAATAGTTGCATATTCAGGCTTTCTCTTTCAGCAGAAGAATCCATATCTTTGAGAACAAAGCCAATTTCTGAAAGAAAGAAAAAAATAATGAATTGTTAATTATTACCATTCTTTAACATGATTTCAATTTAATTTACCAGTGAACAGACATCTAAATAATTTGCCAATCATTACACTGCTGTGTGAATCACAGTAACTTATAGTGGTGCCCTCTGGTAGTGATATGTCCAGAAATGTGAAGACAAGAGATTCATTTATGCTTTGGGACCTGATGTTGACGGAGTTCCACCCAGAAGATTTGGATATTGAGTTGGATGTTTTTGGATAGTCAGGTGTTGTCAACAATCCAGAGATCAGGCCACTTAATGGTTCTCTTGTCAGAACACGAAATTTGTTCCCTTTATTTAAAGAGACATTCACTTGTGTTTATAGAGAACTTAACAAAAATGTTCTAATATCTATGTAGGAAATAATGAAGTAAAGTTATGATTATATTTGTACAAATTTAGATAGGAATTTAGATAAAATGTTATGTCCCACCAACCAAATTATTAAAATTACATTTAATAATTAAATAGCATTTAGCACATTTCTAAAAATAATGACATCCTTTTTAAATTCATAGAACCAAAACAGGATGTACAGACCTGGCCAGCATTGGTACTTTATTTGTACATCATGGTTTCCACAATATAGATCCAGATCGGACTTCTTTAAATCACATTGGACTTTCTTGAAGCATGCCATCTGTAGAATTGGTGTTAAGATGTGCGAGGCAGTTTCACTGCACCATACATTTTCAATATTAAGCAGAGGCCATTTGTCAGCAACCTGAATACACTCTAGCTGTATGTCCTCACCAGCTATGGAGGTGTAGGACTGGGTCTCCTGGGCTGGAAATACAAGTCTTATTGGCATTTATACATGTATAATGAATTGTGCTTTTAATAATTTTAATCATTAAAATAATCATATTAAAAGATATTGTGTATATAAGGTACAAAATTACAAAGCTTAAGATCCTGGGCTGGAAATACAAATGTTATTGGCATTTGTACATGTATAAGAATTGTGCTTTTAATAATTTTAGTCATTAAAATGATCATATATAAAAATATTGTGTACATGTATATAAGGTACAAAAATATAAAGCTTAATATATTCTTGTCTTCTCTACCACTGAACAAAACTACGGTGATATTTTATCTTTGTGTATTTAACTGTGAAGATAAAATTTGGAAATAACAATTTATGTAAACCATCGGATCAAGCAAGATTGTAATGGACAGAACATTGGGACCAAGGACCTTACCTTGATGACATCGAAAGATATTGCATCAGAGGATGGTTAAAATGCAGTTATGGAAAATGAATCTTATGCTTATGTTATACTATGAATTTTGATATTTGACAAGTATTGAAATCATGCATGAAGACGATATTAGATTTTTTGACATTTTAATTGCAGTACCTACCTTGTGTCCAGAAAGGTGAAAAAGTTGTTATGATTAATGCCGATGCAATCATCTTGAATGGGGTGGTAATTTTTGTTGATAACATTCAGAAATTCACAGAAAAAAACGTTCTCTCTGGTTAGATTTGTGCAAAATGTTAGTTACCTAAGTAATTTACACAGCTTCATAGCATGTGACATCCTCATTCAAATAATAATTGGACGTAAATTATGTTAATTCCCAAACTGTGCTCCATTTTCTTTAGTATTTTAATACACAAAATTGGATCATTGAATACATATTCATTAACTTTGGAGAAGAATCTGTTAGTCACATATATTTGAGTAATTAGAAGGCAATATCTACGTTTACATAAACGTGGATTGAGCTGTAAGTGAGGTCGGCTCTATCTCATTTAAAGGAGTGTAGCTGATAGAGGAACATGAACTATCCCCGTGGTGTCAAGCAGCTCAAAACTCACAAAATCTCCGACGAGGTCATTTGATCCTAAAGACCTTTACTGACCCTTCACAGTTTTATTAAATAGTTGAAAAATGACATTTATTCATTAACATGGATGGAGTAGACAGGTGGCTGTATGTTCCCTCCAACTCAACATTTTGGCCTTTGGTATTGAATTAGAATAAAATAGTTTAGAATAGAGAGGTAATAGATAGAATGGATTAGGATAAACTAGATAAGATTGGATGAAATAAGAACAGGTAAGATTGGAGTAGGGCACCTTGTTTTGTGTTTATTCACCCTCCTTATGGGCCCCTTGTTTTGTGTTTATTCACCCTCCTTATGGGCCCCTTGTTTTGTGTTTATTCACCCTCCTTATGGGCACCTCGTTTTGTGTTTATTCACCCTCCTGATGGGCACCTTGTTTTGTGTTTATTCACCCTCCTGATGGGCACCTTGTTTTGTGTTTATTCACCCTCCTTATGGGCACCTTGTTTTATGTTTATTCACCCTCCTTATGGGCACCTTGTTTTGTGTTTATTCACCCTCCTTATGGGCACCTTGTTTTGTGTTTATTCGCCCTCCTTATGGGCACCTTGTTTTGTGTTTATTCGCCCTCCTTATGGGCCCCTTGTTTTGTGTTTATTCACCCTCCTTATGGGCCCCTTGTTTTGTGTTTATTCACCCTCCTGATGGGCACTTTGTTTTGTGTTTATTCACCCTCCTTATGGGCCCCTTGTTTTGTGTTTATTCGCCCTCCTTATGGGCACCTTGTTTTGTGTTTATTCACCCTCCTTATGGGCCCCTTGTTATGTGTTTATTCGCCCTCCTTATCGGCCCCTTGTTCTGCATTCGCCCATTTTGCCCATCTTGAATTATTGTATTTTTTTCCCCTGGCTCACGTTATAGGTCAAGCAATTGCTCAAATTATTGGCCACCAGTTGAACATTAAAATCATTAGTTGTAAATATCACAGATCATCAGTTAACCATATAATAGGTCACCAATTAAATTAGCCAGAGGTCACGAGTTGCTTCCATTTAGGTCATCAGTTACTAAGAACATAGAATTGAATTATTTTTTGAAAAATGGAGAAAGAAAAAAAAAGTAATGACTATATACCGAAAACAATGATGAATTCTTCATGATTTGTTTTGAGCAATGTTCAAAGCTCAGACACTTTTGCAAAGAAATTATAATATATGGACACAACAAAGCTGATTAAATAATGGATTCTAATCTTCAAAAAAGTTGTCCACAAGCCTACATCATAATTAGGTAATATAAATGAAAGAAATAAAATCACCAGATCAGAATGTAGAAATGTTCTTCAGTAAAACAATAAAGTTGCATATTTTGTCAGACAAGGGCATCTCCACAAGTTTTTCCGACAAGGGCCTCTCCACAGGTCTTATAAATTGTAGGAAATAAAGGTCTGTGACCAACTGCTTGTTAAAACAAGTGATAGTTATAGTTTAATCATAAAATTCCTCAACAACTTGATTCGTATTCTTCCAATTTAATCCGTCAAAATATAATTGATTACAGTTGTATTTCTTAGTGGTAGAAATGCCGAATGTGATTAAAAACTATACGAAATAGGAAGCTTAAGGCTGAAAAGGCATCATTTAACATACTGAAATAAGTGATCTAGTTTCAAAAGAAGAGAAGATCCAAAACAAAGATTTATTGTCTAAGATCGCTTTAATTTAAAACCACACAGAAGTGTTCTATATCTTATATATTATTAGACTGTATTTTTTCTTCAAAAAATTAATTGTTTTTTTGACGGCGCCTTTATAATCAAGCAAGAAGTCGGGAATGAGCTCATGAACATTTTGTGCTCTTCTCATAAGTTATTGATATCTCATTGATATTCTCATTAATCTCTTTACTCGCTGTTTACATGCGAGGATAGGTTGGTTCATTGGCTATGCCACATTGGTTCTTCTTATTTCGAGACATCTTGATATAACCATGATCACCCCAACTTTTTCCCCAACTGTAAACACAAATTCATTGAAAACATTTAAGCAAATTAGAAAATACATAAAATTTACTTTCAAAGCAGATTTAAAGATTTGTATTCAGAAGGATTGGAATAAGATTATATTTTCAAATATATATTGAACGCAAGACTGTCATAAGAATAATATTCAATTGACATACCTGTTTTTGACCAGCCAGTATTCTATATCATTTTGCTTTCCATAGCCAACCACAAGGACTGCATGGTTGAGACGCTGGCTGCTACATTTGGGATCATCATAAACTCCAGACCGGTACATGTGGAATGTCGATCTGCTGGAATCAATAGAAACTGAGATGGGCCCCACCGTGGCCACTGCATGCATCAAGGCCTTCTCGTCTCTAGATTTTATGGATCTGTACCCTGTGCAATTACAACCACTGTACACTGGCTTGTAGTGACATTTCCCATCCTGTGAACATTAAGGATTTAAGACTTATCCCATAATAGGAATAAAGATGGGTTATATCTCAATAGGAATGAGGCTGTTTAATGCTCTTAATACGGGTATGACGTATATGATCTATCTCACGCAAAGACCGTGTTTGAATTTGTGATTTCTGACAATGTAAATTGAGGACATCAAAGTGCAGTGCATTCCGTAGCAGTGGCGGGTATGCTGAATTGTGGGGAAACGCTTATGGAATCCGTCAATGGCGATTATCTTACCTTTGCAGTGTAATGGTATTTTGCTGCAGTATCAATCCCACGATTCTTCTTCACGTACTTAAATGCCCTACTTGGGTTTCCTCCACGACATCCTTTATTTCCTAGTTGAGTAATTTCCACAAGAATTAATATCCACGCTTAGTTATTACGTAAATCATGTATATCACAGGTGGCAACTGGATAAGGGTAGTTTAAATTACCCTGCTCACATATTATAAATTGGCTAAAGCACCTGAATGTGAAACTTCATCAAGAAACAATGCTGATGTTTAAATATTATATATGAATTCATCACGATTGTTATATGAATTACAGAAAATACCAACACCGTTCATAGAATTAAAAGGATTCTATTAGTCAAGGTTCAAATTGGAAATGGGTTCCTTAAATATGTTATGATATGTGTAATTTATTCAAAGGATGAGGACTACAGACTAAATCCCGAATTCTAATTCAACTAATTTCAATTAAAAATGTGACTATATTTTTACATGTTATATAATTATATCATGTATTCATATACTTTCATATTAAATAATCATATCATACTGGCCAATTCGTGGCAGCCTCAATTACAAATGACCCTGCTGTCAGTGAATTTGCCTTTAATACAGTTATCATTAAAATTAGATAGCAACTATTTTCATTCAATTTTCAAATTTTCAAAGTTAGTTACCCTCATTTCAATAGGTAAGTTTGATTTTGTTTTTCACAATTATAATAGGTCGTATTTCATAAAGTATCATCAATAATCTGAAATATATGAAACTATGTTTTCTTGACATTTCTATCATTATTTTCTCCAAATCAGGATACAAATAATTTACCTGCCAAGCCCATGATGCCACTTTAATGTGTCAAATCAGGGTAATTTAAATTATCCTCATCCTATTGTCACGTGTGCATATATTATGGTGATATTTTAAAGAAGCCCTTGTATGTGACAATATTCCTGAATTTAGTTTTTTAAACATGATAAGAAATAAACCTTCTGGTCTTGAGCAGTCCACTAGGTTTTGTTCAGACAGAGACACTAGTTTTCCTGTTTTTCTATAGTGTTGCCCTTCCAATGATCCAGTGGCTGAAAATGCCCAGCAGGAACCACAACGTCCCTTAAAGGTCACAATACATATATTGTCAAATTCTGTGTGGGTTCATATACATATGCATTGGTTATTAGAAAGACCATTATGATATTTTAGGGTCAACGTAAGTGTTCTTTAAAATTATAAGAATACGATTATTGTATAATAACAAAAATAGAAAATATAACCACATCATTTTTTGTGTTTTATAAATTATATAAAGCAGCTTTATTTGGCTAGAACATCCCTGACTGTCCACTGATAGGTGAAAGAATATAAATAGACTTGTACTGGTAGCTGTACTGATTGGTCAGTTTATGCCTCAGACACTTGAGTAAAGCTTATGACCTGATGTTGGTGAATTCAGATTTGATGATATTTTTGTGAGCAAGGCAAGCATTTATAACTTGGGGAATTCCAAATTTAGAATGGCATCAAGTATAGGGCAATGACTGCAGAGGTAGTAATTGAATACTACCAATGTAATGCAGATTAATAAAAAACATATAAGAAAGGAATGAATTAAAAGTCATATCTGACTTTTAATGGTTTATAATGGTTTTTACCAATCCTGACAGCTGAGAATGTATTCAGGAGTTATGCAATGTGTCGACAAAATGTTCAGCTCATTTGCATAGATTATAATTATTTAACTCAGATTCGGATATGACAGCCACTCAAGTGGTCTCGGAGGAAAGGCAGCAAACAGCTGATCTTGGCTATGCAGTATACATTTCACTTGCAGCAGAAATTGTGCACGTGCTCAGAAATCTTGGAAGCTGTACTTGCAATACAATATCAGTGTAGTAAATAAACCAAGTTTTCTACATATTATGACTGTCTTACAGATAGTATACTGTATATCTGGAATTGAAGATTGATCATAAATATTATGGGGCCCAGGGATAGTGAATATCTGACTATTAACAAAGAATATTATATTACCTGATATTTAACTGGAGTGACATATCCCTTGGTTCTCCAGTCAATTGTATCAGGAACAAACAGATCATCAGATGCCTCATGAGGGTTGATATCTGTAGTCTGATTAGACGTCCGTAGGCCACATAGAGAATGTGTCACTTCGTCTGGCATCTGCATAATATAATATAAATATATATATATTTATTTATTTATTAAATTTTACATATATATATATATATATATTATGCAGCATCACCCAATAGAAATTGCAATATAAAAGTACCTTCTAAAATGGTTAAGGGTCTTTGGAAGACCTTGGCTTTGGCAAAGGCCAGGTCAAAGGCACTGGAAATGAAGACGAATAAGAACAGAGATGGCAAAGGTCAGATCAACAAAGAGTAGCTTGCTTGGAACGATTAGGAGGAAAAAGAGCCAAAATGCGACTGGAAATGAAGGGTTGAATTAACCGACCGTCAGATGTAGCAAAAGATGATGACGCCCTAGACCCGAAAGTTGCAATAGAAATGATTACAACATATTGAAATTATATATCACTGTGATTGTTTGTCAATTTAACCTGTGCATATAAATCATGTACATCGTCTTGCATTTATTCATCACTCTAAATGTCATAATATTACTTAAGCAAACTTCATGGTCATCCTTCATGGCTTATACTTATTGATGTTTATATTATTAATTAATTTTGACAGATGATATAATTTACCATGTCAGTAAACTCATTTACACCCAATATGTAACTGTGCATGCCGAGGTCTGCATCCAAGTTATGCATTTGGATGAATTTCACATTTCTCTGCCATATCATATACCTAAAATGGATATTTTCTCATTCAACATATTTCAGATATTGTATGATTTCTATTTGTATTATTCTCTCCCGATATTTACAGTTACGATGACTACAGAAATAAAATGCTCACAAACAATTATGTCCTGGCTGTGTATTTAGTATGATTACTGAATATTATACAAGTTGATAATAAATGAGTGAGTCCTTCTAACAATTACCTATTCCTTCAATTTAAATGTTTCATATTCCAGAATAAAAAAAAGTTTTATATACTATTCAAATGGAATTCAAAAATAGGCCTACCGCATTGAATCATTTTTGCCATAAGACTTTTGGAAAATATGTTTGTATGCCTTCCATCTTGCCTGTGTATCATTTGTGTAAGCTCCATTCACCAGGACACAACAAGACAGTAACAGACCGATCCACATCATGCTGTAATGGTTGCATACTGCATAACATATGGAAAATGGGGAAAAAGTTGAAGATTTATAAACAACACCATTGAAAAGAACCATCAATATGTGAAGGCAATAAAAGTGACTTGCTGGTCTATCATTCTTTCTGACAAACAAGTATGCAACATATTTTTAATGAAACATAATTTATACAATTGAATACTGTAATTATAACAACTTCCTGATGAGGAAGTATATGATATTGAACGTGCGACCAATCATTGAGCAGACAAAACAGCATCGTAGATAAATGGCAAAATTAGCCACTCATATTTATTATCTATTATAATTAGACATTTGTTTAAACATGATGATGTTTGGCTTCGTGGTGGCCAACTTGCACAAAGTTTGAAATCCAGGATTAAATCTTGAAATTATCATCATTTTTATTAATGAAAACGCGATGAATTGCAGACACATCCCTTCAAGTTTCTCTGATTGTTTGCCGTTTTCCGTTGATCGACAATTTTTCAAACTGTTTGATTTTTTTTATGAAAGTGTATTCTTTGAGATATAAATGAAAACTAATATCGGCTTGTAAGACATGGAAATAAATTATAATGACACGTATACCAATGTCAATGCCAATGCTATGATACCAATGTCAATGCCTATGCTAAATGTTATGAAATTCAGAGGACTGAACTGAACCCTCTTTAGGTTATCAATGACAGGAGGAATCAGTATCAGTTTTAACTATTCAATAATTTGTTTGAGTCCCAAAATATATTATAAAACATCAATCCATAAGGTGTGACATAAAGTAGTGAAATATTGAAGTCAATATCACATTGTCAACTGTTTTGATTGCACAGCATGCTTATTCATTCACACTGGAAATCTAAGCAGAGGTGGCAGCCTCAAGCACAAATCTGGCCAAATACATCATGTACATTTCTCATTATTTTCATACCTCAGACCATTTACAAAGAAAGAGTTTCTCTACCTTTTGTAAGCCTATTCTTCAGAATTATGAAAACGTGTCGATCAAATGACATGGCCATGTTCAAAGACAAATTCTGACAAAAAGAGTTAATGAGGAAGGCAGTAATGTTTTCATATGTACCGTAGGCAAATGCGTTTAACATTGAATCAACTATTCTTTTAAATGATTTTGTCAATGATTCAAACTGTTAGTCTCTTCTTATTAGCCCTGATGTTTTTAATATATATTTCTGACACCTTTCCGACAAAAGCATATCATATATCTATACATATCATGTATTTTAATAATGTGTGGGATATTAAATCACTTAACGAAAAATATACAATAACGATTCTGCAATAACTGGATCTATTTAATCTTTAGAAATACCTCATGTCGTGCACAACTTAAATTATCAACCAAATTTCCCAACCTGTGTTCAACATCGTGTCTGCTGGCTGTTGCTTATGTTAATAGTATATTTCAAGATATGGCCCAAGCACAGCCCTCTCCATGTTTTGCACATTAAATGTATTGTGCTGTGACCTATTAAACTCGATGTGAAAAAATGTCTATTTGCATTTAAGTTTGAAATCAGTCTAAAGAATACTGGGTAACACCCCAGGCATGTAGAAAACGGCCCTGAATGCCACAAACATCTCTCACACTCAAATAAACTTTAATTTAATTCATTTCAATTCAAATATTCAATTCTACTATTGAAAACAACATTTTGGAATGCTAGCAACCTTGCTAGCATGATGTCAAATTTTCATCAATCTAGATGTTCTATATTCTGTGATAGAAGTGCTTGATGTTTCTCTTGCTTGATGTGTCTCTTATAATTGTTAATTCCTTGCATTTTGTGTTGTGTACTCAGGTGATTGTTTGCTGCCCTACAAAATTGAGACTCGAAAAGTATTAAATCTATTTAAGACGTCCGGACACTGTGCAATGCATCATTTCTGTCCTATTCCTTGACATAACAGTTCTCCCATCCCAAGATTGTTTTAAAATTTACCTACCTACATGTTATTTTGAACACTATAATCCAGGTGAATTGAGATTGGACAAGGAATATGAACTGTAATACCACGGTCTGTTAATGGTTTACACATTAAATGTCGAATTAAATAAGACCTATGTCAGTTTGTTAATATCTATTAACACAAATATAATATGTTTGTTTGTTTGTTTGGGGTTTTACATCACATTCAACATTATTTCAGTCATTTCGTGATGAGACCTACTTGTAGCAGATTTAGTGCTGCCTCACTGAATTGTCATGTTGCAGGTCCTTGACATGACAACCCACCCGGTCACAGATTTACAAGGACAACGGGTTAACCCTTTAGGCATGGGCCTCAGCTCATATGGGAAATTGTATCATGAGTTCCATCTCGGCACGGTCGGGGTTCGAACCCACGACCTTTGGATCACCACAGAGGAACTGGTGCTAATACGCTGGCGCTCTAACCAACTGCGGCACGGCCCGTGGCCTTTAATATAATATGTCCCATCACAGCTATGTTGATATCCTCCAGAGGAAGATAAAAAAGCAAGCATGCTGTAGTATGTAAATGTGCTCTGTGCACAAATATTATCTCACGTCAAAGCTGGTTGTTTGATAATGTGTACTGTGCACAAATATTATATTTCACATTACAGCTGGAAAAAATCTTGCTGACGACCTCCACGTCCATATCCACAGATATGGGGCCCCCATAGGGGGGGTACGAAAAACCCAACCTAAAAATCCAAAAATCCTTATCTTTTGTAGCCAAAAATCCTTAAATATTTTTCCCCTCAAATCTAAAATCCAAAAGTATAAAACAAAAAATCCTAAAATATGTTTACATTTAGTACAAATTTATTTGGCAATGAATTACATAACATGCATGATATAACATGATATTTAGTGTTTCACACAGGTCATGCCACATTACAAAATGTACTTGCAGAGTCCACTTGAGCCCACAGAGTTTGAAATTAACAGTAATCTCACTGTTATAGTGATACGGAGACACCTAATCCTTTTGAACATATTCAAAATTAGTAAAAAAAGTAATCTGTGTCTTTCCTTTTTTTTGAAACTCTTTTAGGCCTAGTGGCCCTTGTGTCACTAGTAAATGACAACTGAGATAATTCCTCACTAATTAACTCTTGCTGCTCATTGGGTGTCTCCGTATCATCCTGATCCTTTATCAGGTCCAAAAGATTGATCAAAACCTCCTCATTCAGAACAATTATATCTTCCTTTGGAACATATTCATAGTTAGTATCATCTAAAACAGTGATGACATTTTCTCTATCTATGACACATTGTTTTTGATTTGAGAACTCTGTGGGCTCAAGTGGGCTCTGCAAGTAGATTTCCCCTTTACATTTTCCCTTCTCAAGCATATCTTGTCTCAGTTTACATATATGCACATGTTTGATTGTGTTAATAACTACAACAGAACCTTTTTTGACATAGACACTTCTCCCTTGTTAATCCTAAACACTTTCCTCAAAATCCAAAAATCCCAGATATTTCACCCCAAAAATCCAATAATCCCTCTTTTTTAGGCCAAAAATCCAATAATCCTAAAACCCTATGGGGGCCCTAGATATGAAATACATAATACACACCTAATTAAATTATTTCCTTTAATCCCAGTGTACATGAGAGATATGTATAAAAACCAAAGGGAATCTGAAAAGCTAAGACAGTGGATGTCTCACACATGTGGCATATATGCATTTCAAATTCCTGTGTGCTTTATATCAACAGAGGGGACGAAAGCTAAAATCACAACCTTGGAATATCGCTTCAGAAAATTCTTATAAATATTTTGATATCACAAAGGCAAGGTTATAACTGTGCTGTTCTATCTACTCTTTGGATTCCAAACTTACCCAAACATTGCATGCTTTGACATTTTTCACCAAAGGTCAGTCCTCTTGTCTAACAATGAAAGTCTGTGATCCAACTGAGGAAACCTCTATTTCCAGGTAAACATGAACTCAAATTAATATAAACATCCTTTCGAAAGAAAGTAGACTCATTAATCACCAGGTGGCACTACTATATCAAAGTTCAGTGGACTGTGCTGCCTCCCCCTTTCTTCCACAATGCGGTTTTTTCTCTGTTCTTCACAAGGAGGAAAATAATAATTTTAGGGCAAGTTAAAAATGTTTTTCTGTGAAAAGAAGTAAGGAAGTTTTTATTGTATTTTTTACTGTACTCCATGATCTTAGCCTGGTACATGCACAAGTTGTCATAATGCTGTAGGCCTTGCAACTTCTTCATGGAACGTTCATAACTGTTCCAAGCCTCCAGCGAGGAAATCATATCTGTTTTGGGGCGTTTTTGCCTGTAACCCTTGTACTTGACCCGAGACTTGATCAGATGTGTACACAGTACAATCTACCCAAAACATTTTGGAGGGAGCTAGTTTTGAGGCATCAGCAACAAATACAATTTATAACATAACCTTTTGGGCAACAAACAATTTGAGAGTATCAATAAATATTATTTTGCTGTCAGATGCAGTCTGTTGTAAACATCTTTTATTTGTTATATATATACAAGATTTTCAGCAACTTTACTTAACATTTATTATAAAACCAAACATAGACTGACATATACTGGATTTACTTAACTAAACATCAATCATAATATTTTAGCCATAACATTTGCTCAATAACACAGTTTGAACAGATGTCTGAAAAATGTTTGAATTGGGCAGTTTTAAAAGCCTAACCTTTATAGCAACAAGGCAGAGAAAATACTTCATAGTCAATTCATTTACAAACATGATAATTTATTGATACTTTTAAGCTGCTTTTTTATCAGCTGATTGAGATAAGAGCTCCAAATATTTAACACATGTGCATCCCATGAAGGTCTAAATATGATGACCTCAATCATGACAATGACATGTTTTCCAAGGTCATAGGCTTCGAATTGTTACCATATAGCAAACAGATTTCGCTATATCGTATCAGCTATCAAAGATACAGGCTTCACATTATTACCACACATGCATCCAATGAAGACTTAAAAAGGCCAACTTCAGCAATGACCTTGAATTGTTTTTCAAGGTCATTTTCACAGGCTTTAGATTGTAACCAAATTCTTTTGCTACATTTTAGTATATCTTCACGGCACTGGCCTACTGACCTACTTCAAATCATGAATGCCTAAAATAGCCACTGACTAAATGATGATCTCTCGAAATGTTGCCAATAACTTAGAGTCATTTTCAATTAACCCATTCATTTACAGTCTAATGAATTCCAGAATATAAATTTTAAAATCACATCGTCTTCCTTTTCATGAACCTGAACTGTACATTGAACATAATATTGTAATGTACAGAGGGAGAATTACCATTAGCTGATTGAATTAGACAAGGTCTATCTAAATCTCCCATCTCGGTGAAATAAGGTCATTTGTTCATCCCCGAATCTGCAAGGGATAAGAAATTGAAGGATAGGGAATATCTGCAATATTGAGCAATCTTAATATCAGTGTGTTCCAACAGAGGCTAAGATAGTTTGTGGCTGGGGGTGTCTGACAATTTCAAATCTACTATCTCACATGCAAGCTAACATAGTGGTGGTGGGGGGAGGTATTTGAATTTAATGCAATTTAGCGCTTGGATGTGCCGTGTACGAACTAAGATAGTACGGGAATATGTGACATGTATGCGATTTCCATCCATCCTATATACCTACAGACTTATGAGGATGATAGCAGAAGGTATTGCAGTTTTTTAATGTCTGCGGGCGGGAGACAAGGACTGCAAGGAGGCCATTGTCATAGTCCAGAGTGGGGGTCATAAATTGCTGATTGCAGCAATATTCCTAATTTAGTAATGACATTCTGTTGATTTGTGCCTTCGTGTCCATACTAGAGTCAATTGTGTACCCAGATCACCTACTGACTCACCAATTATCATAGTGCTTATGTTATACTGATGGTTATGTCTGCGGGCGGGAGACAAGGACAAGTTTTTTTAGTAAAACATCTTTATTTTTTAATGCCAATGAAATTAATATAATACATGTGATCTATACATGTTAGCATAATGCTTATAAAAAGCCAGTCATTTTCCTTACTCATATATTATATACGGCCACGAGGTCACTACCTAAACAACAAAAGCAATAAGAAAAATCATGATATATAGGTTATAACTGTAAAAACTACAAATTACATTATAACTGAACAAGGAAAGAAAACCTCTAAATTGTATTGCATTTCCAGTATTGCTGGAATAAACATTAGTAAAGGTGCATATAATTGCCCCATTATCTAATAAAACATATTCTGATTCATCATACAATTCATTATCATAGATTAAGGAATTGTTGCTTGTTATTGAAAATTCACTAATTTCAAGAAATCTTTCATCGCAATTATGCATTATCTGCCGTTCACAGGTAATTACCCAATTAAAATATTTAGTGTTCCAGAAAGAATATTGATGGTTTATATTTGCTTGTAAAGAAAACAAAATATTTTTTAAATTGTAAGAAATGTCTGTATAAATGCTATAATCATTATTTTTGATATGCTCTGAATTATAATCAATATTATAATGTACAATTGGGATTCCATTTGGACAGGTCAGGTTTTGTTTTCTGTCAAAATTATGAATAAACAATTTAGATCCAATGGGGAGGATTTGAGAAATATTCTGGAATATAACTTCTATTATTTGCTGCACATTATCCCTAAAACAGGTATTAATTTCCACAACGAAATAAAAGCACTCATCATAAGAGATATTGGATTCTTTTGTAAAAATATTTAGTTCAAAACTAGGAAACATTTTAAAATCAATTAAGCATCCAGCAATATCACCATACCGTAAGACTTTCCAGTGTAAAACATTAAGAGCTTGCATTATTTGGTTCACAGCCCTTCCATTTGTGAAAGATGCAATAGATATGCTTATATATTTCTTTTCTTGGTTGTCTAAGATTTGAGGGAGAGGATCTAACTGAACACAAGTTTCATTCCACTTCAAACTGAAATTGGTACACTGAGGGGAGGCACTATCAATATCAAGACACATTCTCCTTGGTTCATCTGGTACCAGATTAGGTGGACAGTTAATTTTGGAGTTATGATCTTCAATGGCTATCACAGATAAATTTGATATTCTAAAGATTAAGATTAGGCCTGGTTCCGGAGTATCAAAGTAACCAGCCCTCAAATTACAGAACAATTCACTTTCATTTCTTGTACATAATTCACAATGGGGGTTTTCAGATACAAAAATTTGCGTCCCAATTCTATAGCCAATATTCATCTCATATTGATTACAAATACTCTCCAGGTTGATAACAAGAGAATTATGTCTCAAATATAATGTTTTTTTACATTTAGTTGTTCTTCGACTGCATGAAAATCGTTTGTTTACCATATACATAAATGGTGATTTTTGAGAATATTTCCATTTTAACGTGTCTGGCATAGGTTTATAAATGCTAACCTCCTTGTGCAAGCTGGAAACAAATTTTTCGGTGAAATTCGTACCTTCAATCAATACCTCAAAAAAATCAATGTTTTCTTCATCAATATCATTACATAGTGCACAAAACATGTTCTTGAACACCAATCCCTCTGCATATACAGGCAAGAGGTAGATAATTGCGTCATCCTTTTTTAGGCATCCATTTTTAAAAGATACATTTTGATTGCCTCTCAGGCATGTTTCAATTACTCTTAAATTTTGGTAACAGGAAAAACGCTCAGTATCCAATCTGGTTGTCATTCTTTGTAATAGTGCTCTTTCTATTATTGATTCAGGGTTTGATGTCATTCCGCCATTAATGTCTTTATTTTTTGAAAAACAGAGAAGTTCATAATCTAAGCAGCAATCCCCGTGTAATATGCAGTGCCTATCGCAATAGCATGTCAATTCTTTGCCATATTGACCACACCGTCCATGACATGAATATTTTTCCGCATCACATGCAAACAAAACTTTCCCAAAAAGACGTATTTTCACATACGGCACCGGGTGTTGATATTTTGGGCAATTTTTCTTTTTAGAGACCAATTTGCTCAAGGTTACTTTATCTATTTCAGATATTGTCCTTAACAGATTATCTTTTACATCTCCACCATGCTTGATGAATATCTCTTTCTGTTGGTTTTCTTTTACATTATCCCTTTCATTCTTTACGTCTGAAATCATATTTTTGCCTCTTTCCATGATGTCGTCACCATGGTCCAATATTTCATTTTTGTTTCCTTCATGTTTGCCTCCGTTCTTATCTGATGTGACTGTATATAATTGATTCATATTTAGAAGTAAACAAATACAAACAATGTTTGTCAAACAAAATAATGTAATTGCTGTCATTGTTGCATGTGTTGCCAACTGTCTTGAATATATATATCATCTAAGTACACCCAAATCTCTGTAAGATTACTCTGTAAAATTACTTGTGACCTTTGCGATTCCATTTAATAATAAATGGATACACTTTTTTCCTTATACAAGCAAATAATTATTTATTCAAGAAAAACAAAGGTTTTTATCATTGACACAAACATTATTATTAAGAACTCATTTTTGTTTAACATGATATATATATTATTAGCAGGAGAGTAAAATAATCTATCAAGCCTTGTATTTGTTTACTTGTTGATGTGCATGTTATCGATATGAAATGAGTATCATATCTATTACTCTATGAACCGAGAGGGTTTAGTTACATGCAAGATGTGCTCTACTTTGAAATACACATACATTTAATTGCAAGTAATTTATAAGAATTGATTGAATGAAATTTAATACTATTAATACATGCGCAAAATTATTATCCAGAAATATTCTTCATGAAGTTAACCCCTAATAATCTAAATTGAAGTTTTCAAACAGGCAAGATAAACAAAAATTTCGTCGAAAGAATATTGTGAGCTATTTTTTCCTCATGATCAGCATTAAGAATAATAATTTATATTCACTGAAAGCTCTGCTAATGCTTTTTTTCATGAGCCTTTTACCCACATGTAATTGAGTTTATATATTTATCATTATTAATTAATTATTGGTACAATGTTTATTAATTCTGGTTGTGGCCTGTATGAAATCAAGATGATATTGAGCATTTCCAGGGTACTGAGGAAAACACCAATTGCTTCATAATTTAATAATCAAAATGTTCCTTTATTCAGACTTTATTAGAGGTTTGGTAAGTTACATTAACGTACTATTGGAGATTGCATTCGCTGCCTACACAGTTGTTCATAGAGACATTTTGAGACAGGACTATCAGCACCAACTTACTGCATATTGTTCTGTGACTTTTAATAACAGCGTTGTCTATGAGAACTGAGAGCGATAAAGGGCACACAGGCAAAGCTCTCCATATTTTGGTAAGTTTACTCTTCACTATTGGAGATTGCATTCACTGCCTACACATGCGCATCAACAGTTCTTTTACTGATAAATTTCTGCGTAAAAATATGGAAAGCCGAACTGTGTGTGTTAGTCTTGACAAATTTCCAAAATATAATCATGAAAACACAAAAATGAAGTGTAATCCAATTTTCTAATGTCTAAAATGTAATAACCTCTTCAAAAATATTCCCAAAATAAGGGATTTGAAAAAAGAATAATGTCTACAGTTTTTTATAAAAAAATTAATACATAATGTTTTTCTAAAATGTATTTAAGGGGTAGGAAGCTAATACCAATAAACATTGATGAGCATTTGCCTCTGTGTGGAACAAAACAGAGGGTAAGATGACTTGAAAAGAAAACTCACAGGGAAATGTTTTCATAATTATTCTCAACATTATATTTCACAAGGAAATGATCAAATTTCAGATGAAGACCATCGCCATACTGCCCCATTGAAAACAACACGCCGGAACTGCACAATTACAATCGGAAGTGCACAAAAAACTCTCTAAAATCTAATCATTAAAAAAAACAAGATGGTAACCCGCAATCGGCCTATGACAGGACCACTTTGTGCTCAACACGTCCTCGCCCAGTTTTACTGTTACCTTACTCGTCAGCGACCAGTTTCCGCCGATGAAGTAGACCGTGACTGGCAGTGGCCACAAGGGTCCTCTCCAATTTAGCCACTGTAATCGGCGGTTATGGGCGACGGAAAACTGGTCGGGCACAAGTAACGAAGTCCTTGGGCACTTGGTTATCTGTGCCATAGGCCGATTGCCGATCTCCATGTTGTTTTTCCCCCATTGAAAAGTACACACCGGAACTGAACAACTTTACCGGAACTAGAACTGTACAACTCCACTATATCTAATCATTGGCTGGAGAGATTGGCAGGGAGTTGCTTGGTGGGTAGAGCAAAACGGCAGGGCATCCTGTGTGCATGGCATAACATACATACTTCACAGACAAATACCTTTGCGAGAAAACAAATCATTTAAGATCACCATAAGAACCTATAGGACCCAGACCGCCTTCACATATTACGTATCCTCTTGGGAGACCTCTCAGATTTAATCTGTTCATTCATCCAAGGAGCAGGCCTGTGAGTAGGAATGTTCTCTTCCTTATTTATTTATTTATTTATTTATTTATTTATTTATTTATTTATTTATTTATTTATTTATTTATTTATTTATTTATTTATTTATTTATTTATTTATTTATTTATTTATTTATTTATTTATTTATTTATTTATTTATTTATTTATTTATTTATTTATTTATTTATTTATTTATTTTTTTATTTTTTTTTTGGGGGGGGGTTACTTCACTTTCAACATTATTTCAGTCATTTCGTGATGAGATCAACTTGTAGCAGATATAGTGCTGCCTCAATGAATTGTCATGTCACAGGTCCTTGACATGACAACCCGCCCGGTCACAGATTTACAATATCAACGGGTCAACCCTTTGGCATGGACCTCAGCTCATGTGTGAAATTGAATCATGAATTCAATCTTGCCTCGGCCAGGGATCGAACCCACAATCTTTGGATAACCACAGAGGAACTGTTGCTAATAAGCTGGCGCTGTAACCAACTGTGCCACGGTCCGTGGCCTCCCTTGATCCATTGGGTCAATCCAAAGGTTTCAAAGGCTTTGACTTTCATGTAAATTTCATTGAATTTAATGACATCAGGTTTAGCAGGTTTATTGATATGAAAGTCATAATCACTTTGGAAAATAAAAATATCTTCATACAGGTGAGACCAACTGACTGAAATAATGTTAAAAGTGATGTGATCAACAATCAAACAAATCTATATAAACAGTCCGCATCCAACTGAAGAGATCACATAAGATCTAAACCATTTGTTGATATTGGCAGGGAATGTGATCACTGTCCATTTCATATGTAGGATCTTTGCCCATTTTAAAATAAAACAAATCTAACTTTTAGCCCTTGAGTTGTATGTGACAAAATTAACATTAATTGCATGGTCAAACATTTTTCACACTATCTTAGATTTTCATATCCCGGTGCCTTCGATTTGCCTTTCTGACACATATTTTGCAGAGTGTGACTTATTTTATCATCATAATTAATGATACACAGTATCATGTATTTTGATGATATGAAATCTTGTGACGTGCAGATATATTGACCAATTTATTAGGTATTTATCCATTAGTCTACAGAATAGTATATTTATATCAATAATTCTCAATAATTCCCAAAAATTTCCCTAGGATTCATTGGGTGTCGACAATAATAATCACAATATTAATCAAGCGCTGCTTAATTGTTCAAATTTCTACTTAACTATATGTGTTATGTAACATCAAACAAAAACATATCACAGATATGTTTTGCATATCACAAAATTGATTTAGATTACAAAGTTTAAAATAGAATATATGAAGTCTGTGTCAACGTGATTCAATACTCTTCTGCAACCATATGGCAGATTAATTTTATAATGTATTGTGATCTGTCCACATAATATATGCGGCACCTCTGAGGCACCTGTTCACACCTCAATTTTCTCTTTTCACACAAGAGGATAACTGGCTTTAGACGCAATGCCACACTGGTTGTCTTTGCCCCTTGACATCATGATATATCCAGCCATGCCCCAGCTTTCACCCCAGCTGCAAACAAATAGTTGACATTTAATATGGTCAAGTTCATGGCCATTTATCACAGAAAAAAATACATACATCCTTGATTAAAATTTGCTTTCTTTGATAAAATGTCTCAATGGAGATTTAAAATGCTTAAATTCCATTATAGATTTTATCGCTCATGATATTGACATTTAACTTTTTTATTTCAATGTTAATGTTTATATTAATAATTATTTTAGCTCCCTTTTGGAATACTTCTCAAATATCCACCTGACAAATTCATCTATTGTGTCATGTTATTGAAAGTTGGTGTAAGAACACCATTACATTGAACATTTACATAAATTATATAAGATCATGTTACTTACCTATTTTTAACTAACCAGTAATCCTGCCCTTGATATGTACCATATCCGACCACCAGGACTCCGTGGTCAAGCTGGCTGCTGCTGCAGTCTGGCTCGTCATAAACTCCTGTTTTGTACATTTGGAAAGATCCATGACTTGCATCTATGGCTACAGAGATAGGCCCAATAGATGCCACTGCATTCTTTAGGGCATTCTCGTCTCCATAAGGGATATCTGTGTAACCTGTACAAGTCGCCCCAACATCTTCACTTTTAAACCGACATTGACCATCCTAAAAAAGGGAATTTGAGCTTATCATTATGGTCAGTCTAAAATGCAAAAATAAATATTAATTTTATGTATCGGTCATAGATTGATTACACTGTTCTCATTTTGCCCTCCTGCAAATTGGCTGTCCTGTATCCTATACATTAGTTGGGACTGTGGTCATTGTTTAATAACCTATTACAAATACTCTTTTTATTGGGATATCCTATTCCCATTATGAACTCCTCAATTACTTTTACCAGATTTTACAGAGAAGAATAGGCTAAGAACCAAAGCATTATTTTACCAAACTCAACAATTTCTCTAGTTGGAAAGGTATTCTATTCGTTTCAAAGTTCAATCTTTGGTTTCTTCACCTTTCAATTAAATGAATTGCACAAAATTTGATCAGGAAGCAGTTGTCATGCTGCAAGGTCGAGGGAGGTAAACGTAAACATCTGATTCTGAGTTTCCTGTTCTATGACTGGTTATCAAAGGCCGTGGTTTGTGTTATCATGTCTATGTGATAATGCAAAGGAAAAATCCCCACTCACTCTTGGCAAAGAGTAGGGCATTGAATCCAGGTGACAGAACCTAAACTGGGCAGTGCTGATAAGGTCATTAATACAAACAAATAAAAACAATAAGAAAGCTGTTAAACTTCCACAACCCACTTCATATATTTTTGAAGTAATATTCTAACCCCAATCTTACTTCATATCGTTAAAACTCAAGCTAACCTGTGCTTCATATGGATAGGATTCCTCAGTGTCAATTCCATCATTCTTCTTAATATATTCAAATGCAAAGTCCATCAGTCCTCCAGCACATCCAAGGTTGCCTGATAGCACAATATATTGTTAGATTAAATATTGTTCATTTTTTCAAGTAGCATATCAATTTTAAGCAGCATCATTCGGAAGCTCTGTAAAATCTAATATTGATAAATGTAGCTATATACCCTCTGTTTTGGAGCAGTCAACCAAATTCTGTTCTGAAAGAGACACAAGTTTGCCTGATTTCTTGAAATGTTGACCTTCCAATGATCCAGTTGTTGAAAAAGCCCAGCAGGAACCACATTGTCCCTTAAAAATGTAAAACAATGTAACGTTTTCATCAGTCAAATATTTCTTTGACAAATATTTTGAAACTGACGTTAAGAAACATCTCAGTATTGCCAACACATACCTGATTTTTCACCTCTGTAACATATCCTTCTGTGCGCCAGTCAACCTCATTAGGTTCATGTACATTTGAAGCTGGCAAGAAGGTAGATCCCTGGGTTCTATTGGACATCAACAGCCCATTCATAGTGTGCTTGAATTCAGTAGGTGTCTGCAATGTTAATATCGGTCAAACTATCATTTTCCGATCATACCCTTATTCAACTAGTGGAAGAAAATTGTAAAATTAGAAACACAAAAAAAACTTTACAAATATAACATGTATACTGTTGTTAACTGTATGTTTCTTACCATATCTGTGTATTCATTAATTCCCAATCTGAATTGATATTCGCCGAAATCAGCTTTGCGGTTGTGTCTCTCAATGTATTTGACATTCTTTTCCCATATCATGCGCCTGCAATGATCTCATATTCTTAACACTACATTGTACAGTTTAAGATCTGGTATTAAGTATACATTTAATGGATTGTTAAGGGACATTGATGGATTGTTATGGGACATTGATGGATTGTTAGGGACATTGATGGATTGTTATGGGACATTGATGGATTGTTAGGGACATTGATGGATTGTTAGGGACATTGATGGATTGTTAGGGACATTGATGGATTATTATGGGACATTGATGGATTGTTAGGGACATTGATGGATTGTAATGGGACATTGATGGATTGTTAGGGACATTGATGGATTGTTAAGGGACATTGATGGATTGGTAAGGGACATTGATGGATTACTAATGGACATTGATAGATTGTTAAAGGACATTGATGGATTGTTAAGGGACATTGATGGATTGTTAAGGGACATTGATGGATTGGTAAGGGACATTGATGGATTACTAATGGACATTGATAGATTGTTAAAGGACATTGATGGATTGTTATGGGACATTGATGGATTTTTAAGAGACATTGATGGATTGTTAAGGGACATTGATGGATTGTTAAGGGACATTGATGGATTATTATGGGACATTGATGGATTGTTATGGGACATTGATGGATTGTTAGGGACATTGATGGATTGTTATGGGACATTGATGGATTGTTAAGGGACATTGATGGATTGTTATGGGACATTGATGGATTGTTATGGGACATTGATGGATTATTAGGGACATTGATGGATTGTTATGGGACATTGATGGATTGTTATGGGACATTGATGGATTGTTATGGGACATTGATGGATTGTTATGGGACATTGATGGATTGTTATGGGACATTGATGGATTGTTATGGGACATTGATGGATTGTTAAGGACATTGATGGATTATTATGGGACATTGATGGATTGTTATGGGACATTGATGGATTGTTAAGGACATTGATGGATTATTATGGGACATTGATGGATTGTTATGGGACATTGATGGATTATTATGGGACATTGATGGATTGTTATGGGACATTGATGGATTGTTATGGGACATTGATGGATTGTTAGGGACATTGATGGATTGTTAGGGACATTGATGGATTGTTATGGGACATTGATGGATTGTTAGGGACATTGATGGATTGTTAGGGACATTGATGGATTGTTATGGGACATTGATGGATTGTTATGGGACATAGATGGATTGTTATGGGACATTGATGGATTGTTAGAGACATTGATGGATTGTTAGGGACATTGATGGATTGTTAGGGACATTGATGGATTATTATGGGACATTGATGGATTATTATGGGACATTGATGGATTGTTATGGGACATTGATGGATTGTTAGGGACATTGATGGATTATTATGGGACATTGATGGATTGTTAGGGACATTGATGGATTGTTATGGGACATTGATGGATTGTTATGGGACATTGATGGATTGTTAAGGACATTGATGGATTATTATGGGACATTGATGGATTATTATGGGACATTGATGGATTGTTAAGGGACATTGATGGATTGTTATGGACATTGATGGATTGTTATGGACATTGATGGATTGTTAGGGACATTGATGGATTGTTAGGGACATTGATTGATTGTTATGGGACATTGATGGATTGTTAGGGACATTGATGGATTGTTATGGGACATTGATGGATTGTTAAGGGATATTGATGGATTGTTAAGGGACATTGATGGATTGTTAAGGGACATTGATGGATTGTTAAGGGACATTTATGGATTGTTAAGGGACATTGATGGATTACTAATGGACATTGATGGATTGTTAAGGGATATTGATGGATTGTTAAGGGACATTGATGGATTGTTAAGGGATATTGATGGATTGTTAAGGGACATTGATGGATTGTTAAGGGACATTGATGGATTGTTAAGGGACATTTATGGATTGTTAAGGGACATTGATGGATTACTAATGGACATTGATGGATTACTAATGGACATTGATGGATTACTAATGGACATTGATAGATTATTAAAGGACATTGGTGGATTGTTAAGGGACATTGATGGATTGTTAAGGGATATTGGTGGATTGTTAAGGGACATTGATGGATTGTTAAGGGACATTGATGGATTACTAATGGACATTGATAGATTGTTAAAGGACATTGGTGGATTGTTAAGGGATATTGATGGATTGTTAAGGGACATTTATGGATTGTTAAGGGACATTTATGGATTGTTAAGGGACATTGATGGATTACTAATGGACATTGATGGATTACTAATGGACATTGATACATTGTTAAAGGACATTGGTGGATTGTTAAGGGATATTAGTGGATTGTTAAGGGATATTGGTGGATTGTTAAGGGATATTGATGGATTGTTAAGGGACATTGGTGGATTGTTAAGGGATATTGGTGGATTGTTAAGGGACATTGATGGATTGTAAAGGGATATTGATGGATTGTTAAGGGACATTTATGGATTGTTAAGGGACATTTATGGATTGTTAAGGGACATTTATGGATTGTTAAGGGACATTGATGGATTACTAATGGACATTGATGGATTACTAATGGACATTGATAGATTGTTAAAGGACATTGGTGGATTGTTAAGGGATATTGGTGGATTGTTAAGGGATATTGGTGGATTGTTAAGGGATATTGATGGATTGTTAAGGGACATTGGTGGATTGTTAAGGGATATTGGTGGATTGTTAAGGGATATATTAACATAGGAGGTTCAATCATTTCCGCTATTCCTAACAGCATGTTTTCTTTTTCTATTTTTTATTTTGAGTTCGTTCAATTAATGGAAATGCAAGTTTCTTTTCGTGTATATAGGTTTTTTTTCTTTTCTTTTAAGGTTTTTTTTTTAGATTTTGAAACATTGGGTCGACCTCTATAATACTTAATCATAACTCTGTGGGAATGGAAGTTTTGTTTCTCTACCTTAGCGATTCCTCATTTTCTTCATAGTGTTTGTTGTGTTTCGATTTGAAAGTTTCCCAGAATTCATCCAAATCATTCTTGTCGAATGAAGTTGATTTAGAGAGTGACAAAGTCACGCATATAGAAATTACTATCAGTCGTAACATCTGAAAAAAAGGTTATTATTGTTTATACAATAAAGTAATAAACGGTGAGAATGTTCCATAACTGTTGGTGTCCTTGGGTCAAATCGTTAGTGGGACCCTACATTCTAGCTAAGCTGTTGGTACAACAGGATACATCTTGATGGTATGAAGGTTTCAGAGGAAGAGCTCAGAGGCCTTTATTCTTATGCATTACATACTGGGGGTATATTTAGGGGGCTGTGCAGCATAGTAGGGAAGGCATACAATAACTTTGTTGCAGTGGGTGATTTTATCTTTTTATTGTCTTCGAATAGATAAGTTAGATAGATATCTGTCCCATATATTTGACAGACTAAAAAAATGCATTATACTGTCTAATTTGATAATATTATGTGCTTTGTGACAATCCCAGATTGCCCTTAACCTGGGAAAGTGTGTTTACTTGAATTCTGTCAACACTAACAGGCCACTTGTAAGTTAACACCACAAAGGTCATTAGGGGGAAACAGTTTCCCATAAACACATCCTGACATAAAATCAATGAATGGATTCCCTTTTGTATTAAAGATTAATGATATGCTGTGATACGATTATTGATTACCACTTACCGTGATACTGTCTTTGAGAAAACTTCTACAAGCCAGGTGAGTCGCAGTGTTTGACTTAGATAAGGAAGTGTGTTGTGAAATCCCTCACATGACCACAGACGAATCATGTGATCCTTCGGTTTGTATCGTCTTACCACTTAAAATAGGGCTTCACCACATTCCAAGTGATTATTGTAAAGCCGATATATTTTTTAACATCTGTGCTTCGAATATTTAATTATTGAGATGTAATTTTGTACCTGTTTGTGAATAGTTATTTGCTGTAATAAAATAATGCTTAATAATTAATCTAAAATAACACGGGTTATTCTTATTTATTGTGGGAAAATGGGTCATTTACAGAGACCGTTTCGGTTGAAGTGCAGTATATGTCTCTTATTTGTGATAGATATTCAAAGGAAGAATACCTTTATGGTGGTTACTGATGTCCTCACGAAGGAGGTCATCATATAGTTAAGAATTCTTTATCATAACATTGTATGCAGAGAACCTTTTTTTCTAGGTGAAGATATTGAATGGGTGACACACAAAGAAAAGGTGTATGAAATTTAAGGTAGTTCAAAACTTATTTGTATATATATGTGATGTATGACCGGAGCAATATGGTAGGGGCACCGAAGGGATATATGCACATGGCGATTTCATAAAGACAGTGTTGAATGCACTTCAAGGCAGATCGGGTCAAATTTGTTTATGCTATGTGGCTTGGAGCTGTCATATCAAGGTGAATTAAATTTATATTTGGCTATCATTGTCGTAACATTATATATTTTATGATATTAACTCTATACCATGAGTATTGCGTACTTTTTAATATTGAATTTGCAAATTCCAGCAAATTATATGAATTCGATATACCATTTGCAAATATAATGCCATTAACTTATAAATGTTACTTATCTTTTGATTCAAAACCAATATGCTATGGAATAGAGATAATCATCACAAAAGATATAATTTCACAATAAAATGATGACCAAATATCATTTTGATGCCTGATTTGACAGCTTTACGATCCACGACGTAAACAAGTCTTGACCTGTCCCAGATTACTTGAAGGCTGCGCAAGAATTGTGTTTAATATTGTATGAAGACGTTCAGAAATTATGGGTCTAGTCCATCTAACAATGAAAATCTTAACACAAAGATTCTAAGAAGTCTTTTTTTCATATTTTTTGGAAAAGAATAAGAATTAAGGATCAGGCATATCTATCTTTGTTAGAGTATTCTTATAGTTCTGTATTACATTCTCTCAATAATATGATCAAAGAATAATCAATATTATAAAGTTACTTTTGATGTACAGCCGGCGATAGCAGAGCTCCGGACGACAAACGGAGCTGTGTTTTAGTTTATCAATTAATTACTGAGTAATTATTGATTATTCTTGTAATCTGCCTTACAATCTGCCTTTTGTAATCTGCCTTATAATCTACCTTGAAATCTGTATTGCAATCTGCCTTATAATCTACCTTGCAATCTGCCTTGCAATCTCTCTTATAATCTACCTTGCAATCTGCATTGCATTCTGCCTTGCAATCTACCTTATAATCTACCTTGCAATCTGCCTTGAAATCTGCCTTGAAATCTACCTTGAAATCTGCCTTGAAATCTACCTTGTAATCTGCCTTGTGATTTGTGTGTAGCTTTGTGATAATGTCTACCGTTTAGTCGTCAATATATTTATGCGGACAAGCGTGGGCATTGGGAGCTGTTCTGCATAAATTGGTTTTCCCATACTTTAATTGAGGGTGTTTGTTTTCTATTTCTTGGATTTAGTCATAACTGAACGTTCCCTACTCACAATTGTCGACGGTATGTTCATTTAATTGTCATAGACTTTTATAATCATTTTTTTTATAAACAGTTTTGTTTAATTTGATCATTTTTCAACTCATTAAATATACTAACTCAGCACTTTTTGAACCTTTGATAACGAATATGGTCATTGTATTTAATTTCGCTACTTTTTTTTTGTAGACTTTTAGTAGATGTCTTTGGAATTTTAACGGTCACGCCTAATTTAAGAGAACAGTTAGGTGAATGTTTCAAAGTACTGTGTCTCACAATATAGGGAAGCAAAATTCAACAAAGAATGATTCAAGATTTATTCAAACCTTTTTAATGCATATATTATATTTTAACGTTGAATACCATTTTATTGCACGTCAAATGCTCTTTAAATAATAAAGATTAATTAATTTTGTTCTGTACATCATCTTAAGATTGGAAATGTTAATTTACATCCACATATTATGTTCAGTATATTGTACAGAAGTATGGTAAGATGAAATGTTATTAATCTCATGTTTTGAGAAAGTCCTGAGACATTTAAACGTCAGGAATGAGATGATATTCAATTCTGATATTGCACATGCTAATTGTATTAAAAGTTCCTTTCCTCTATGAGTGAGGACAGCTAACTTGTGTAGAATTTAGCTGGTCCCTTCCTACTTGCCATTCTGACAGCAGGTAGCTGACCAGTAAATGCCTTGTTTGGTATGTTCTCTGGGGTGATATATGTGTAGCTGTGGGTGGCCCTTGCCACTGCCCTGTGATCATTTAGACGAGGGGATAGCTGGCCTGGGTGGCTATACCACATTGATTCTCCTTGTTGCGGGACATCATTATGTAGCCATTCATTCCCCAGGATGCTCCCCAACTATTATAATAATACAAACAATATGCATCAAATTCTCGTTTTGCAAATTCTGCATACAAAGGTTAAAAAAGAAATTGCTTGATGATTCTTTATATTTAATTTATTTGATTAAGTGGTTTTTCTTTTTTACACTACTATATATAAATGACTGACCTGTTCTTGACGAGCCAGTAATCCTGGCCTTCATATGTGCCATATCCAACTACTAGTACTCCATGATCAAGCTGGCTGGTGCTGCATTCTGGCTCACTATATACTCCTGATTTGTATTGTTGGAAAGATGGATGCCCAGCATCAATTGCAACAGAGATGGGTCCAACGGTGGCTGCTGCATTCTTCAAAGCATCTTCATCTCCACGGGGGATATCCACAAACCCGGTACATGTTGCACCAACATCAGATTTTGTAAAGTGACACTCTCCATCCTGAGTGAAAAAAAACCAACATAACTCTATTTCCTACATATATAGGGAAGTGATTGAAATTCATACAATGAACAGAGATAGTCACCCTGGCAGTGTATGGATATGAAGCCTCTGTGTCAATACCATTATTTTCCTTGATATATCTAAATGCATTGTCCATCAGACCTCCTGCACAGCCCAGGTTTCCTATCAACAAATAAAATGTTAAAATATTCCAAAACTAGTGAACAAAGGATTTTTGGTTTGTTTTAATAACGAGGAGAAAATTATAATACACTCTCAATTCATCTGAATATATTCACATGTAAAGAAATAACAATGGCAAGACGAGTTAAATGGTTTAAATAATCTCAAAGACATTCCCATTTGTCTCAAAATAATTATTTGGCACATGCATGGCTGATTCATTGGCCTTTTCTAAGCCTTTATTCCATTTGCAAACTCTATTGGAATGACTAACCTTCTGCCTTGGAACAGTCCACAAGGTTTTGTTCAGACAAGGAGACCAGTTTGCCTGTTTTCTTGAAATGTTGGCCTTCGAGAGATCCTGTGGCAGAAAATGCCCAACAGGAGCCGCATTGTGCCTGCAATAGTTATCCAAACCTATTAAACAACTGAGCACTCAAATCCCCAAGGTAATGATCGCTTTTGTTAGCACATTCTATGTCATGATTCAAACTGCGAATCTTAGAAATTTAGAAATTGGAATGTAATATTAGTTTTGTCAATGTGTTTCAAGTATAGAATAAAAACTACATTATGACAAGATGGCATCAATTCAATTGATCACAGAGGAAAAAAATCTTTTTGTTTGAGATACAAAATGCACAGAAGGCCTCCAAGTAGTTTTTATTTGAAAATCCCCTCCACATAACAAAAATATGCATATTGTTGTGCGCATTTAAAGTGTGGAAACCGAGGCAATGTTTACCACAATGATCCCGGTGAATCTTCGATGCAATTTACACACCTGGTTTTTGACTTCAGTAACATATCCTTTTTTCCTCCAGTCCACTGTATCGGGTGTGTCAATGAAGCTGGGGGTCAGAAACAAGGAACCAGTCTTATTCAGAGATGTATATTTGACACCATTCATGAAACCGCGAAATTCATCGTTTGTCTGAAAATAAAACAAAATTCTTTGAAGATATCTTTCAAATATAACTATATTGTTTAATCGATATACATACTGTACAAAGGTAAGTTTGAGCACTGTGAACAGACGTTGTGAACAGACATTGGCATGATGTTAAAAATCCTAATAGCCCATCAGACAAATTGCAATATTCCATCTTTATGCACCTGGCA
Source organism: Amphiduros pacificus (assembly GCA_949316495.1). Lineage (NCBI taxonomy): Eukaryota > Metazoa > Annelida > Polychaeta > Phyllodocida > Hesionidae > Amphiduros > Amphiduros pacificus. The sequence continues at coordinate 41,618,279 of OX439000.1, read as the reverse complement.
TCTGAAGTAGCTAGCAGAGAATTTAGCATTGTTATATGAGATCTACCTGTCCATTGTGAGTAATGTTTGGAGTAACAACTGACCATATCGGAGTACTCATTAAGTCCCAGTCTGTACTCATGATGCCCAAGGTCTGCTTCCATGTTGTGCTGCTGGATCGCCCTCAGGTTCTTCTCCCATATCATCCTCCTGATAAAATATATAAACACATATTTAATCACAGTATACTAATTAGGACTTAAAGCTGTACTCCCATATCATCCTCCTAATAAAATACATAAACACAGTATACTAACTAGGACTTGAAGTTATTTCCCACGTCATCTTCCTGACGACATCAACACACAATATACTAACTATGACTTAAAGCTTTTATCCACGTCATCCTCCTGACAATATCAACAGACAATATACTAACCTTATACTAACCTCTTCTTACGTATCCTAACATGTACACACAGTATACAATGACTGATAGCATATACACACAGTATACTAACAATGACTTAAAGTTGTTCTGGCACTTCGTGTGTGAATCTAATCTGTTTCATTCATACATTCTCACCTTTTCATATCTGTTCCATTCATTTCATTCATTGCAAAAACTATATTTGATGAGAAAAGCAATTCGGTTACTGATATTGTTCTTACCTTAAACCTTCTTCCTGTCCATAGTTCTTGTTGTGGTGGGATTTGAACTGTTCCCAGAATGCATCCAAGTCATTAGTGAAAGAGCTTGGCATGGACAATGCCACAGCCACGCACAGCGCAAATATCGTTAGTCGGAGCATCTAAATATAAATAAAAAAAATATTTTCACAGAGGCGAAGTTATGATTATTCAAATCGAAAAAAAACATATAACAAAACGTGATCAGAGCAAAATGTAAAGATGAAATTCAACGTAAATCTTATAAAAAATGTTAGTGTTATTCAATAGTGTAGAAAATATCTCACCTTGAAAGAGAAATTGTATATATTGTGTTGTCTATCTGTTGTTTGGTTTGAACATTGGGTTTATATATGTAAGGGTTATGTCTTATCTCTTTATTGTCTCACATGATAATCATGTGTCCAAAGATGACATTGCAAATCATTGCACATCAGGCACTTTGTCCTTTAAATGTCACTAACTGAGGACATGTACTAATTTGTTCCTCCCATTATTTACAAACACTCTGATAGTTCCTGAAGGATACTACTAATAATATATATATATATATATATATATATATATATATATATATATATATATATATATATATATATATATATATATATATATGTAAATATATATATGTATATATATGTAATATATATATGTAACTTTAGTGTATAAGTGAGTGACACATTCAAATGGAAAAGTGGCTCACAGTCAACGTGAAAGCGTGAAGAAAAGAATAATGGGACTGCACTGTTATCTATTCGTGACATTTTATCTTAGAACTGAAAAATGAAAACCTATAATAATATAAGCTTTAGCGGCAAAATAATGTACCAATTATGGAGATTTGTTTCCTAATGCAACTATATAAATCCTACAACTGAAAAAAAGTGTTGTTCAAAATTCTATAAAATATTGTGTTTGTTCTCTGTACACTAATTTACAGCCATGCATGTGAACATATCTTTATTTTTGATTTTTTTTGTTCGAAATATATTGAACCAACTTGTGAAATTAGATGAAAACATTTCAAATCTATTGAGTTGTGTAATTAACCTGGTCACCTACTTGGAGTGTAAGTAAAATTCCCTTTGTTTGAGAATTGTTATCTTTTAAACGTACGACAATGGTTATCACATGACAATCCCTCCTATCAGCAATTTATTGATCCATGCTAGAACACTCACGTATTATATTGGATGCTCTGTCAAAACCATATGAGATTTATATTTTGGGTATTTGGTTTTCAAAGTTCATAAAGATTAAGAATTATCCCACCTGATAGTAGCAAAAGTATTACATTTACAAAAAAACATGTATTAATATCGTCATTCGTTTATAATTTTCATTGATTCTACAATAACACTGTATTCATAAATCTTTTTGATTCTGTAACAATGTATTTGGTGAGGAATCAAGATGATGATTACCACACTTTGTGTTATTCCATGGATGTACATTTGATGTAATCTATAATGTACTTAAACTGCTCAAGTTGTTCACGATGAAGTCATGTGTGTGACAGTAAACATATATAACATCAGTGTTAAATTAGGATGTCAGTTCAGTTCCCTGACTCTATTAGAGGTATCTACCACCTTATTCTATAAACTTAGGATATGAAAACTCTTGCACCAATATCTCTGTCAGGTTCTAGAGAACTATATAAAGTTCAATGTAAATTATATAAAGCCAAGTACTACCATTTCCTGCTTAAACCATACAAAGCCAAGATAGCAAAACCACATTTTGTCAATGTTAATCCTTCAATGTCTTGCTTAATTTTTTTTCTGATGAGGAAGAATGAGTAAACAGAGTGGTGGAAGCACTTTAAATACGATCATGCTGAGGACATTTTGCATGTCGTGTCACCTGTTGCATTGTTACAATCCTTGTCCAACCAGAATAGCAGGACAATCTCGATTAAATGGGTTTGTACAGCAGGCAAGTAACGTCACTGATTATTGAAGGATAGCCGGTCTACCAGCCAACTCCATCTAGCGGTAGATAAATCTGTGCAACCCAGTTGGGCTGGTTGGGAGCCAACAGCCATTTTGATCAATCTAACAAGGATTTCTGTTCGATTTCATGATGTCATCTTTTCCAAACCTGACCTCTTGTCTTTTTTATGTCAATAATTTAAATTTTCAGCAATGTAAATATATAAAAAGCAAATTTAAATACCAGAGCATGCCCTGAAGGTATTCCGTCAATCTATTAAATAGTCTAGCCATACAGGAGAGGGTTTCAACCAATATATCAATAGATTAACCAGTCAGAAAATTCATTGGGATAAACCAATCGTGGCAGCCCTTACATAAAGAACCTTGGACGCTTAAGCTCCCATCTGGACTTGGCCTGATAAGAGGTTGGTAAGCTCTAATTGAATGATTGCTTGAATTGGTTCACTAAAATATAGAGCAGGGAAACCCCAAACAATGACTACAAATAGTGACAGCAGCCTACTCCATCTAGAGGCAGATAAATCCGTGTGATCCAGTAGGGCTGAATGAGGTCAGCGGCCATTTTGTTCAATTAAACAGGAATTCCTGTTAGATTCAATGATGTAATTTTTGGGATACGGACATTCCCCACCCGGACATTCCCCACCCGGACATTCCCCACCCAGACATTCCCCACCTAGGACATTCTCCACCCGGAAATTCCCCACCCGGACATTCCCCACCCACCATCATTCCCACCCCTCAGCCCCCATATACCATTTTCTATTTCCTCAGTGACATTATACATATACGCAACTGTTAAATATTTCCACATGTAAATAAATACATCAAAGAAGACATTAGGTTTTTACATTATCACATGATCTTTTTGGAGCAGATCTTATGTACATATTTGATTGGCTCTCATTATCACATGATTACTTTGGAGCAGATCATAGGAAATTACAATTGTTTATGCATTGAGCAAATCTAGAGTTATTTCAAAATTGGGAATAAAGAAAATACCTTTATTCAATTTAATTAAGTTTAATTGCAAAATGAAATATCAATTTTATTATAAGTTATAAGATACAATATATAGCTCAACTTAAGCTACTAAGTAGTTAAGATTTCTATGACTTGATGGAAATACAATATATAGCTCATCTTAAGCTACTACGTAGTTAAGATTTCTATGGAAATAGTGGGTGGGAAATGTCCGGGTGGGGAATGTCCTAGGTGGGGAATGTCCGGGTGGGGATTGTCCGGGTGGGGATTGTCCGGGTGGGGATTGTCCGGGTGGGGAATGTCCTAGAACCGTAATTTTTACTGGACCTGACCTGTTGAATACTTCATATTTATATTCAGGGGTGGGAGAGCTCTGAACCAATCTGGGGGGTAATCGAAACATATCTGGTGGTATGACGTCATACCATTCAGGGGTGGGAGAGCTCTGAACCAATCTGTGCAGTAACTCTGAACCAATCTGGTTAAATCGCGTCATTCTGGTCGCTCACAACTGATCTGGGCGCTCGCAACAATCTGTGCACTAAATCGCAGCCAATCTGAGTGGTACCTGAGCGGTGCCGTGCGGTGAACAATGGCCAGACTGAAAACGTTGCAAAATATAACACATTTTGCTACAGTTGAGTGTAAAACAGTGTCTTGCAAATAATAATGTAAATTTTATGCTAAATCTATAACGTTTTTACGGTTATATTTGTGCCCCCAAGTCGGGAATTACTCTTCTTTATGCAGTCTTAAACTATATAAAAACGCAACTTTTTCATTCTCGCCATTGTCCACCATACAACAACGGTCAAATACCACTCAGATTGGCTGCAATTTAGTACCCAGATGTGTTCCGAGAGCCCAGAATGATGTCATTTAGTGCCCAGATCAGTTGTGAGCGTCCAGAATGACGCGATTTAACCAGATTGGTTCAGAGCTCTCCCACCCCTGATACTATTAATTTGAAATGTTAATAAAAATTGATTATGGCAAAATACCTTCAGCAAAGTGGATATATATATATATATATATATATATATATATATATATATATATATATATATATATATATATATATATATATATATATATATATATATATGCCCTAAAGGGATTCCTCTACCAATATATTAATAGATTAACCTGCCAGGAAATTCATCAGAATAAAGCAGTTAAAACGGCTATTACATTAACCTTAGGCGCTAAAGCTCCCATCTGAACTTGGCCTGATTGGATGTTGGTAAGCTCTCATACCAACATATTTCCATAGACGTATGGCCGGAAATCCGGCCAGAACACAAGGTCACCTGCGAGCTCATTTTCTGTCCCATTATTTGGGTCAGTTATTATGGTATAACCTCAAAGGGAGAACAATATAGCAGACTAAGTAGCAGCCTGGTTAAACCTATTTATTATTGTAATGAAAATATATTTACATTATTACAAAGAATGTAATTTATTGATAATATTTTTTTTGTTAAAAAAATTAACTTTATCAGGAAAATGTATTTAAAGCAACAAATATATTTACTTTATAAAAAAGTACGTGATCTCAAATTAACTCAATCATTTACTTGATAAGAAAATTAGGTCGATTTACAAACAAATCACAAAAAAGAATTTTCCCAATTAACAAACAAGTTTAACTTCATAAAAAATCAATTTACTTGATAAACATTTATTTTAATTGATGACCAAAAATGACGATATGTACAAAAGATTTACAATTAATATAGTTGGTTAAAGGAACAACTTGATTTTTTTTAAATCCTTAGTTTTGCAGAAATCTTGATTAACAAAGAATCCAAAATTGATAAAGAATTTTCTCAATTAGCAAACAAGTTTAACTTCATAAAAAAATCAATTTACTTGATAAACATTTATTTTAATTGATGACCAAAAATGACAATATTTACATAGAATTTACCTAAATAACAAAACACTTTGATTCACGAATAACATAATTACCCAACAATCGGTGTACTTGCCCTACGAAAGTGTACTTGTTTCACAAACAATTTACTTGATTCATAAAGAATTTGCAGTAATTAACCAGTTGGTTTACCACTTTCAAAATCGAGTTCACGGTGCATTATCCCCTTAAAAGACACCAAACGTCATGAAAGGATGGAAGACTTGGGTATGGAACCTGCGTGGAAGATAAAAAAGTTAAATGGTAGATTCGCGAATGCATTTACGTGTACTGTGTTACAGGTAAAGTCATTTGCACTTGTGATTTCCAAGTTGTAAAAACGCTAAACCATGCGTTAAATATCTCAAGGGCCAAACACAAAATAATAAAAGTGCCTTTGAGTTTTCAGTGTGCTTCTGTACTGTGACAATAGATGATTAGTAACATAAAACGATCACATAAAGAGTATCATGAAATATCCATTACACTGACATCATTATTGGACATTGAGAGTGATATTGTTGTGGTTCTATGTACTGTGATGTCAGTCGCATGGCCTGCTGGGTTGAAGGTGACTTTCTCCACCTGATTGACATTCTAATTCACCTGTCTCAAGACTCTATCAAATGTAACGCAAATAAACAACAAAACAAAATTCAATTATATTAAATTTTACATATATGCAAAATTTCTTCTTTTTTCTGTGGCATTACACTTTCAAGGCATCTATGATTAATGCAAAAATAAAATTCCTGAAATCCACAGATTAGCTTATGTTTAGAAATATAATTTTAACTCCATAGACGTTTGATTGGGACAGGTGAATTTGAATGTTTGATTCTAATGGATTGAATTAACAACCTTTCCTCACTGTTCATACGTGGTCAAACAGAAGCCTATCATGATCACTCTGACTCAAATCCTTTTTTCTTTTGTCGAAGAGTGTCACTGTAAAGTACCTAACCTTGTACAAAGACCAGTCTTTGTGTTTATGCTAAATATATATCTGGGATTTATTAAACATTTACTACACATACTGTATTACTCTGCAAAGATTCTGTTTGATACGAAGCTGTATTTGCATGTCGATAATCTGCACAATTAAGATTGTATAATTTTCAAAACCTCAGACATGCACTTATGTCGTAGAGCCAGAGGGTCCTCAGGATTTACTGCTACCCTATTTTTTATGACTATTAAATATTAAATTAAAGTTCTAGACATGTCTCCTTTTTTCTGGGCTAAAACAAAAACCGTGTCAAACTGTGTGTGTGTGTGTGTCTGTGTGTGTGTGTGTGTGTGTGTTTTAATCATATTAAACAAGAATAACTATTGAACTAATATATTTGTTTCCCTTTTTGAAAAGGTTAGAGCTTAGGGTCCTCAGGATTTACTGCCACCCTATTTTTTATGACTATTAGATATTAAATTAAAGTTCTAGACATGTCTCCTTTTTTCTAGGCTAAAACAAAAACCGTGTCAAACTCTGTGTGTGTGTGTGTGTGTGTGTTTTAATCATATTAAACAAGAATACCTATTGAACTGATATATTTGTTTGCCTTTTTGAAAAGGTTAGAGCTTAGCTCAATGGAGAGACAACTGTTTGTTGGTTTGGGGTTTCAGATGTTGGGGCGTAGGTATGTGACTAATTACCCTTATTTATGTCCCTGCCCCATCCCACTCATCCAGTTATTAAGTATAAAATATGTGAGGCGTCTTGCTCATTGGAATAGTTAGTTTATGTTTGAAAAGAGACATAAAAGCCTAACGTAATGTCCAGCACGTAAGATAAAAGGGCGAAAGGGCTGTAGTCTGAAAAATACTTTGAAACATAAGGGATATTGCCCATTGGTCATCTGTACTGTCCTTGGTAATAACAAGAGTGATCTATACTAATGTGAGAATATGTCTATTTACACAGTATACTGTATTATTACAGCATGTCTTAATTGTTGGATCACCATGTTTAAGGATAACTGACCTTTCAATAGGACATTGATTAACCCTTATACTGATACATTATGAGTTGATATAAACATACCTTTGCGGAGTGTTGCCTTGATCAACATGATCTGTTATACAATTGATTGCATCCCATGATGGCTTTTAAACAGGTAAAGTCAAGTCTCTCCCTGCAATAACGTCATCCATGTCTAAATTTAGACAAATATGCCTCATGTTGGACATCATATGGTTGCATATTTTCATAACCTTCATGAATTGTGTGTGTACATCCTCAACATATGTACATTCATTTAAGATAAATATTTCACAGTAAGTAACTTTACAAATGATGTATTCAGAAACAATTATTTTTAGATCTGGGGTTATTGAAAAGAGTTTTACAAATCACATGCAAAAAAGGGTGGAGGACACTCGATTCACCCTACAGTCAGGGGAGGGTGCTTCCGGGAAGTGATTTATATGATGTGAAGAAACAGGATCTCTATTCCAATGCGGTAAACCTCCCAATTAAGAGAGGGAAGAAAAATCTTGACAGTTTTATGGGATTTTAATGGATGTTTTCTCACAATGTCTTGTCAAAACGTACACGTTTTGACAAATGACTGGCTTGGGAAAAGTAACCCACTGGATAAAAAAGGAATGGTTTTGCCAAAGACTGATTTGTTTGTACTATTGGCCTTATTAACACAACAATTGACTCTGATTCTTTTTTGGGGGGGCTCTAACAGATACACAGTAAGCATATTTGTTTGTTTGTTTGGGGTTTTACATCACTTTCAACATTATTTCAGTCATTTCGTGATGAGACCTACTTGTAGCAGATATAGTGCTGCCTCACTGAATTGTCATGTTGCAGGTCCTTGACATGACAACCCACCGGGTCACAGATTTACAAGGACAACGGGTTAACCCTTTAGGCACAGGCCTCAGCTCATGTGTGAAATTGTATCATGAGTTCAATCCCAGCACGGCCGGGGTTCGAACCCACGACCTTTGGATCACCACAGAGGAACTGGTGCTAATAAGCTGGCGCTCTAACCAACTGCGCCACGGCCCGTGGCCTACCGTAAGCATAATACATTGCCTTTGACTAATGATGGCCAAAGGTTTCAGTGAAAAACAACTCAGATTTCCACCTTTCTCAATTAGATTGAGATACAATCAGCCAAGCCCCAACATTTTTGAAAAGGGGAACTGTTGGAATATTACAGAGGTCAGAAAAAGATAACACATGTAACATAAATACTCTTCCATGTATGAGACATCACTGGGGGGATACTGGATTCGGTAACTGGATTTGGTAAATTGCAGACTCTGCACCAGGTGAGAAATCTCAGCAGCTTGTATTTCACCTTTCCTGGGGTTAATATGACATGCTCACTTTTTCAGCTTTTATGTGTTACCATTGCACAAAAGCTGGTAAAATAGAACTAAATATATTCCACCATGCTAAATCCAGCCACCAGAATTTGCCTTTTAGCATTCGGAAAGAAGAATTAGATGAAACCACTGAACCAAAATATACAGATCTTTTCATTTTGGCCAAACAATCAATGCCATAATCAATAAATATGGGCAGAACTGTGAACCCTATATTGAAACAAATGGTACAAAAAAATATTCTGAAGATCAAGAGAAGTTATTAGTTCTGAACAAACTGTTGATTATAATGCACCTGAAAAAGAAAAGGACAAAAGTATATTCCTTAGCAGGGGATTATGTGAAAGAGTCTGAAGTTTGCAAATATATGACTGACAAATTAATGAAAGTCCTTGATCTTATGGATCAGCCGGGTAAAAAGGAGAACTTCATGTGTGTTATCCAGTCCATTGCTGATGGAGTTTTATCAAGTCAAGATAATTCACAATTAATATTCCTTAATATGCTGAAATTGAATACACAAGGTTTGCTTATGAAAAGGAGACATGAATGCAATAAAACAAGACATGCATGTCTTTTTTGAAGATGAAGTTAAGGATTCAAGTCTCCCAGCTGAAAATTTGAACAATAAGTTCACAGATAAGCTTATCGAGTCCATCAATAAATACATTCCTATTAAGAAAATAACTAGTAGATAGGATGTGGCATGGATGACAAAGGAAATCAAGAGACAAATAAGAAGAAAACAAAAACTATACAACGAGGCTGAAAAAACTAAAAAGGATTCTGACCGTAGAAAATTCCGAAACCTTAGGAAACACATAAAACATAAATTGAGAGAATCCCACACAATGAATATGTCCTTGGGCTAGTTGATTTACCTGACAATGAATTCAGTAGACCATCAATGGGACAAAGGTTCTGGAACTATATTAGATCCAGGCGCAAAGATACTGTTGGTGTACCAACACTAACAGATAATGGCATTGAAGTGAAAGACAGTAAAGGCAAGGCAGAAGTTCTTTCATGTCAGTACATATCTGTTTTTTCTACTGAAAACATGGAAAATATTCATGTGTAGGTCTCGTGACTAAAGACACTCAATCCAATTTCGATCCAATTTCATCTTAATCAGTCATATTCCTGTAAAGAAACCCATACAGGAATCTATGGGCAGAGCTGATATATAAACTCGAGCTTTTAAATTATGTGTGCAGCTTGGAAAATGTAAATATATTTTTATAATAAATGTAAATAATTAAATAATTATGCAAATAATAACAGTAAGAAACAAGAAAAAGTGCTGATCCACATGTAACACGGATGAGAAAAAAAAATAACAAACAAATCAAAACTGACAACAAACTGAACAAAAATTAAAATAAAACAAAAAATACAACAAACAAAACAAATTTAAGATAAACAAAAAAACACAAAATGAAACAATCATTGCAAACTGATGGGGTAGTTGAAATTATCTTTTGATTTGTCTTTTAAAAACATTTAATTTGGTACATGAATGATATTTTTAGCACAAATTTATGCCAAGATGTGCCTTTTCAGGTTCGATTACGTAAGTTGCCCTAATATCGCTCAGGCACTAACGCAAATCATCGATCAGACTTTTGCTTGTTATTTCTGTTCAAATCATCCGATTTACACCAAATTTGAACTTAAAATACTCAACATTCCATGCTCTGCCAATTAGAAGGCATATCCAAGCAATATTAATTGATAAATATGCACAGCGATGGGCGAAAACGATGTTCATATCTTGATTTTTTTGTCATCACATGGACCACTTCTTTATCTTTGTTTACATATTCATATGCAGACATTTGAGTCAGGATATAAGACCGAAAAAAACGGGTGTGTGTGTACTCTCATATGCGTGTGCAGTTTCTCAGTAGTCTATCACATGAACACTTCAAATGTCTTTACATTTCTGATTTTTTCAAAGCTATTTTCCCCTTTCATACAGACTTTCATACAACTATATTTTAATCATTTATTCTCAAATTCTTCTTTTTTCAGAGCAAGATTTGTGTTTCATACGCTATTTCATACATCTTGATTTTTTCAAAGCCATTTTTCCCTTTCATACAGTCTTTCATACAACTATATTTTAATCACTTATTCTCAAATTCTTCTTTTTTTTCAACCAGATTTGTGTTTCATACGCTATTTTATACAACATCTTGATTTTTTCAAAGCCATTTTTCTCTTTCATATTGACTTTCATACAACTATATTTTAATCATTTATTCTCAAATTCTTCTTTTTTTTCAACCAGATTTGTGTTTCATACGCTATTTCATACAACATCTTGATTTTTTTCAAAGCCATTTTTCCCTTTCATACAGTCTTTCATACAACTATATTTTAATCATTTATTCTCAGTCTTCTTTTTTCAGAGCAAGATTTGTGTTTCATACGCTCTTTCATACGACATCGTGATTTTTTCAAAGCCATTTTTCCCTTTCATACAGTCTTTCATAACACTATATTTTAATCATTTATTCTCAAATTCTTCTTTTTTCAGAACAAGATTTGTGTTTCATACGCTCTTTCATACGACATCGTGATTTTTTCAAAGCCATTTTTCCCTTTCATACAGTCTTTCATACAACTATATTTTAATCACTTATTCTCAAATTCTTCTTTTTTTCAACCAGATTTGTGTTTCATACCTTATTTTATACAACATCTTGATTTTTTCAAAGCCATTATTCTCTTTCATACAGTCTTTCATACAACTATATTTTAATCATTTATTTTCAAATTCTTCTTTTTTCAGAGCAAGACTTGTGTTTCATACGCTATTTCATACAACATCTTGATTTTTTCAAAGCCATTTTTCCCTTTAATACAGTCTTTCATACAACTATATTTTAATCATTTATTCTCAAATTCTTCTTTTTTTTCAACCAGATTTGTGTTTCATACGCTATTTCATACAACATCTTGATTTTTTCAAAGCCATTTTTCTCTTTCATACAGACTTTCATACAACTATATTTTAATCATTTTTTCTCAAAGTCTTCTTTTTTCAGAGCAAGATTTGTGTTTCATACGCTCTTTCAGACGACATTTCAGATTTGGGTCATGGGTACCTCGAAGTCAAGACGGGAGAGCCCCAACCCTTGTTGGCAAAGACCGTCACCCCAGATGAGATCAAATCAAATTCTTCTTATTTACTGCTTTGTAGCTGCACATGGGGAGAGATAGCTGCACATGGGGAGAGATAGTTACAACAGTGAGAGACAATTGCACAACTGAATGACAGCTGCACACGTGGTAGTTGCACATGGTGAGAGATAGCTGCATATGGTGAGAGATAGCTGCATATGGGGAGAGATAGCTGCACATGGGGAGAGATAGCTGCACATGGTGAGAGATAGCTGCACATGGTGAGAGATAGCTGCACATGGAGAGAAATAGCTGCACATGGTGAGAGATAGCTGCACATGGTGAGAGATAGCTGCACATGGGGAGATATAGCTGCACATGGAGAGAAATAGCTGCACATGGTGAGAGATAGCTGCACATGGTGAGAGATAGCTGCACATGGTGAGAGATAGCTGCACATGGTGAGAGATAGTTACAACAGTGAGAGACAACTGCACAACTGAATGACAGCTGCACACGTGGTAGTTGCACAAGTGAGAGACAGCTGCACATGTGAGAGATAGCTGTATAGGTGAGGGATGGCTGCATAGGTGAGAGATAGCTGCACAATTGAGAGACAGCTGCACAGGTGAGGGATAGCTACAACAGTGAGGAACAGCATCACTTCCCAGCCGAAGTGGTGATCCACATGTAACATGGATGAGAAAAAAATAACAAACTAACCAAAACTGTCAACAAACAGAACAAAAATTAAAATAAACAAAACATTCAATTTGGTATATGAACGAATATGAGAGACAGCTGCACATGTGAGAGACAGCTGCATAAGTGAGAGATAGCTGTACAAGTGAGAGATAGTTACAACAGTGAGAGACAGCTGCATAAGTGAAAAATAGCTGCAGAAGGGAGAGACAATTGCATAAGTGAGAGATAGTTACAAAATAAGAGAAAGTAACATCAGAGATAGCTTTATAAGAGAGATAGCTGCACATGTGAGAGACAGCTGCATAAGTAAGAGATGGCTGCACAAGTGAGAGACAGCTGCATAGGTGAGAGATAGTTACAAACGGTATGTGGCAGTTACAACAAAGAGAGATAAATAGCTGCATCAGTGAGAGAGTTGCACAAGTGAGAGATAATTACAACGGTGAGAGACAGCTCCATAAGTAAGAGACAATTGCACATGTGAGAGATAGCTGCACAAGTGAGAGACAGCTGCATAGGTGAGAGATAGTTACAGTAAGAGACAGTTACAACAATGAGAGATAGCTGCACAAGTGAGAGATGGTTACAACAATGAGAGATAGCTGCAACAGTGAGAGATAGCTGCACAAATGAGAGATAGCTACAACAGTGAGAGGCAGCATTCTTTCCCAGCCGAAGGCACTTGTATATACAAAAGACCATACCTTCGTCAATAACTGGAGTAGAAAGGTGGTTTTTCATGCCCTAAAACTGTGTTGACGTTGCGAGCAAGATGAGCATAGTGACGTCATACAGAAGTGTGCCATAATGTCGTCATACAGTGTTGTCATAATGACATCAAACATGGAAGTGTCAACATAGTAATGTCATAGTAACATCATAAATTATGTTAATATGATCAAGCAGAATACTGCTGTTACCTTTTTGTAAGTACCCCTCTCTGTACTGCTTGAAATACCAGTTTTTGGCTATTTTGACTAATAATAAAAGGAATTTATGCTGTGTCCCCTCGACCTTTTTTAATATTTCATCTTTTTCTTTCCAATGAGCCCAAGATCAAGCCAAATGCAGCGGAATCCACGTATGAATTAATTAATGACTCTAGCATTCCTATTCATATTGTTGATTATTATTATTATTATTATTATTATTATTATTATTATTATTATTATTATTATTATTATTATTATTATTATTATTATTATTATTATTATTATTATTATTATTGTTATTGTTATTGTTATTGTTATTGTTATTGTTATTGTTACAAAACAATTGCCAAATGTAATCACACTTTATGAAACTGCAATAACTGCAAAAATTAAAGTTCAATATACAGTCTGTATTATTCCCTCACTTCTCAAGTTGAGGTAAAACATATGACCGTTCATCGATAGTAAAATGAGATGCGACACCTGTCCTACTGGCCACACCTGAAAGATATTGACTGTATTGCAATTTATCAGCTTTCTTGTGTTTGCTATTGTCATTAAGAATTCAGCAAGTATTTGAGCCCACTATGTGTCGCTGCAGGGTACATGTGGTATTATCAAACGAATACAAAAATTGATGCTGAGTCTGGTATTTCAAGCACAGCACTGATCGATGGTGGCGCGGCATCACATGTTAACAGTGTCAAGCATTGCAAGGACAGAACTACACCACACAAAAAGGTATCCCTCGTAACTTAATAACAAAATAAAAAGGATCATTTGCTTTTCCACAATGCAGTTGAGACATCGGGGAACCGTGTACTTCGTTCTTGTTAAGGTGAGTATAATCAACCTATAAAGTTTTAGATAGTTTCTTGATCATTTCAGTGACACTTATTTTGTACGTATTTAGTAAATGTATGGCAATGAATGTGTAGGGAAGTTAAACAAAAAACGGCTGTTCCTTTCCTTATACTCAACAATGCCTTGGGAAATTTGTGAAGATTGACATCTGGTTTTTGAAAGTTAGTCAATTAACCTCTGCCTTTGATAATTTTGTGATCATAACCTTAATTAGGTGACCCACATAATGGCGGATAGCATCATCTCAAGAAGTATATAGTTTTTAACACAACAACATAAGGCATTTTAAAATGCAAAAGATCAATCCGACAAACTAAATCTATTGAAAAAGTCATCATGTTAAACCAGCCTAGTAGGCCAATTTCATGGATCATGTCAGTTTTGGATAAAATCATGGACAGAAGCAGCATTCTCTAAATCTACCTTGTCTAAATGTGATACATCAATAATATCAACTATGAAATGCCAAGGGTCATGGACCAAAAAATAGTGATAGAGTAATTCATTAAAAAATATTAAATGCTTGTCATTTGCTATCTCTCTCGTTTTGGAGAAAATGAATTCTTTATCAGAGGAAAAAAAACATTTTGGAAGGCACTCTGTCTAATCATTGTTCTGTAATCTATTCATGACAGGATATCTGTTTTTTTCAACCTTTATTCTGTGCCTTGATTATTAATATTCCAGTCCTAAGGCATACACATGTGTTGCAGGATTATGCAAAGTATTTTCAGAATGTTTTAGCTGTTCTATTAAGGAGAGCCTATTCCATCCCAATCCAGCATATCAAATACACTGACACTGACACTGACACTGAATAATTTTTTATTGTCTCTTCTGGTGTTACAAATTTCATATCAATATATTTCAACACAACCAGGAGCTCAAATTGAGCCATAAGAGACCATACAGTCGATAAAATATACATTTGTTATTTTATTAATAAAATATTTTTTTTTTTTTTTTTTTTATATAAAATAAATAAAATTACTCTTTCATATATACACTATAAAATTGTTTGTTCATGTTTTATACAATACAGACCTTCTTTTGATAAACATGTTATGGCAGGCCCTAGCAGTGAATTTACAAATGATGTCATTACTCATTAGACATATAAATTTGTTCTCATCTGACAATTCATTAAAATCTAACACAAACTGTGATACCTTGGTATAGAGATCTTCTCTTTCAGCACTAAAAGCTTAACAGGTAGTCATGAAATGGAGTTCACTCTCTATTTGCCCACTGTCACAGCATTGGCATAATCTCTCATTTACAGACAGTCCCTCATACCTGCCTGTTTCAATCCTCATGGCTGCTGTGCCACACCTCAAGCTTGCAAAACTTTTCCTAACAGCAAATGACATTGGCTTTCTTAAATACAATTCTGCACCATAGTTCTGCTTAAATTTTCTGTATGTTCTCAGTTTATTGCTACCAACTCTGACATCTTTATATAGATCATTTTTCCATTTCTGCACAGTTTCTTGTAACAAACAATCTTCTAGTTCATCCAACACTAATTTCTTATTGTTACAATTGTTGACATCCTTAAAATGACCAATACCTAAGTCATCAAACATTTTCATTGTGTGATAGCACCAATTCTTACATCCATTTTGTGCTTTTCTATATGAATACCAGAACACTTTGCTTGACCATCTGTTAACATTCATATTCACTAATCTCAGCCACATTCTAGCAATACATACTTTTTGGCGATGCAAGCTTGATTTCCAACCCATATCACCATTAACTGCTGTATTGGGTGTATATTTGGAGACTCCCATAAAAAACCTACATGCACGATTTTGTACAGCATTTATGCAACTAAATTCTTTATGTCCCCACATTGCAGCTGCATATTCTATGATTGGTGCCACTAATGAGTCATACAGCTTTGTAAACACATCATGGGGCATACCACGAAATGCTCTATGTTTAGCTATCAGCAGCCCAAGTGCCCGGTTAGCAGACTTTGCAAATGTTTTAGCAACTTGACTCTTGTCTAGATACTCATTCAGTGTTATGCCAAGATACTTGTAGCTGTCAACTACTTCAATATCTGACCCCGCGCATTTAAATTCAAATGTGGTCTTTTCCATACTAGGAGTCCTGAAGTGTACAACTTTTGTTTTGTCTGCATTTATACACAATCTCCATTTATAGCACCATTGTGATAGAGTATTCAGCATTGTCTGCAATGAGTTGGGTGTATCTGCAATTAATGCAATATCGTCTGCAAACATTAAAATACTGAGTTGTGTCTCTTCTATGATTACACCAAGATCCAACCTCTTAATTTCCTTGGCTAGATCATTAATAAAAATGCTAAAGAACGACGGCGATAAAATGCAACCTTGCTTAACACCCAACTCAACGTCAAACCATTCTGTATATTCACCATTGACTCTTACAGAACAAGATACATTTTCATATAAAGCTTTTATGGCACTGTACATACTTCCCCCAATACCAATATCCCTGAGTTTATCCATGAGGCAAGTCCTATTTACAGTATCGAAAGCCTTTTGCATATCCACAAAGCATACGTTTGTTGACTGCCTGCATTTGTACCTGTTCTCAATAGTTGTGACAAGAGTAAATATATGGTCCAAACAACTCCTCATCTTGCGGAACCCATTTTGCTCCTCAACCAGTATTCCATTATTTTCCAAGTACATGTTCAGTCTCAACTTTAAAACCGTGCAATAAATTTTATACATGTGGCAAGTCAGTGTGATCCCCCTATAGCTTAAAGGGAGCCTTTTGTCTTTATTACCAGACTTGGGGATGGGGTTAATGATTCCCTTTTTCCAGCAGTTTGGGATTATGCCATCTTTAAAACACATATTAAAAAGTTTCACCATGAACTGGCATGTTGCCTCCCTTTTTAACACCTCTGTGGGTATTTGGTCAATTCCTACTGCTTTACCTATCTTTGCTTTACAGACAGCACGTTTTACCTCCTCAATAGTTACTTGACAATTCAACATATGCATGTCAACATTGCCCTCCTGGTTAGCCACTATTCTTTCCATTTCTTCCTCATATTTCTTCACTCTCTCTTTAACACCTTTTAAGAATTGTTCATCAAATTTCTGCTCATTATTTGAAAACAGTGTTGAGAAATCTGTTTTCCATGTCAACACCTCATCAACATTTGTTGTTACAAGACCTTCATCATTATAAACCTCCATAGGAATGTTTTGCTTTCTGTCATTTTGAACACCAATCTTCCCAATAGATTTCCAGAATTTATTTGGGTCATTTTCACTTTCATTGAGTATTCTATCTTGCTCACGTTTCCAGTAGTTTCTTTTACTTCTCTGTTTTTCCTTATCAAATGATTTACTAGCCTGAACAAAACAAGATTTCAGATTCCTTCGCCTAGTTCCTCCTACATCAAGACAAGCAAGCCATGCATTCTCAGCTTCACACATTTTTGTCCACAAGTCACTAAGTGTGTCACACCACCATGGTTGGTTCTTACATTTCTTTTTCTGTGTTTTTCTTGTCTGACCCCTGTGTATTTTAATCACCCTACTTGGCATTTTTGCTCTCATTTCACCTGTCAACACATTACAAAATTCCTCATATGCCTCATCTAAAACATTTTGCCTTAGCTGTACATGCTCCAGCTTTACAATGGCATCATTAACCTGCTTCACAATATTTTCATCAGTCATAAAATCATCTGGCACATTTGTTGTGTCATATTTGGTGACCTCTTTAATGACACTACATTGACCATATTGTTCACATTTTTCAATTTCACCAATATCCATGTTCCAACATAAAATACTGTGATCAGGTATTTTATCTGCCACTATACCCGTCTGTTCAACAATTTCTGTCATTCTATGTACATTAAAATCACTGAATAAATTCAGGTCATCATGGGGTACCAGACAGTAATCAACTACACTTCTGCCTGTATTACCAATTCTTGTGAAATCATTCAAGCATGATTTTCGCCCATTCAATATACAACAATTACTACTGATAAGAAATTCAATAAGACTGTCACCATAGCTATTTACATCAAAAGTGGTTTCAACAGAATCGAAGAAGCAGTTATTCTTTTGTATAAAATAAAAATATGAATTAATGATTTCGGGACAAGTCCATCTAATACAATGCTACTGATCGGAACTAGGCATTAATCACATGTATGAGCACAAAAACGTCGATGCATCGTGGAATTTTAGACTGGAATGTTATTTTCCCATCTACTTTACCCTACGATAATTCACATGGCAGTACACGTGATATTACAGAAGCCTGTTCAGGATTAATGATATCTATTTGTATGAATAATCTTAAGAATGTGTGCATGTTGACATGGAACATATTACTTCTGATTGTTGTGGTTTCTCTCACGATACGAGTTGATGCGGTTTGTCAACAACAAGGTCATGCGGAAGTCAATGTTATTCATTATTTTATTATTCTCTTTACATCACCTGTATATAAAAAACAGAATACGCCCATGTCTACGAGCATAATGCAAGTAGTAATGCTAATATAAAAACTCCGACACATCACACACTAAGATGCTTTGAAACAAGATTAGGAACAAAAAATTTGAAAACAATGAATTTTAAAACATTTTTGGAGTGGTAATCAAAATCCGATAATGATTCCATATATGGAAAGTAAAATATCTTGGCAACCCCATTTTCTGAGGGGTGAGAGGGGGGTGGTTATATTATCAGTTTGGGAAAATGATTTTCGTTTTTAATTCAAGGGATTTTAAGGATTTCTGTAATTAAACTAATTATGTATTTGAACAAAATAACTTTTTCTGCCATGTTTGATGTAAACTTTGTAAATCTGATGTCAATTTATAATAAATCGAAGATGGTGACCACTATATTATTTTCTAAACATTTTAGGTCCATACAATGAGTAAGTTATTTAGATTTTCCAAAACTTTGATATGGATTATCCGTGACATTGATTTTGTTGTATTAATTAAAAAGATATATAATTGCACACCACACATAACATTTTTCAAAGTTCAATATCTTGGTGCTTGGTTATATTATGACAGTTCATTCTCTAAAATCAAATGTAAAAATCCACAACTTTGAGCATCATTCCTGAATATCTAATGCGGTGACCCCTTTTTTCTATAAATTGAAAGTATGTACTATGAGCACGTTATTTTGTTTTTCAGAGATTTTGGTATGGCTTTTAATGTTTTGACCTTGTTGAGATAATCAACATTAATATTTGAGATTTGACTTTTTTTATCAAAATACACCTTTAAATATAGACCAATATATACTTTTAGAATATCAGCTAAATCAACCTGAGATTTACCACCTTTTTAAAGAATAGCTTGCCAAATGTGTGGAATGTCTCACGAATTGTGTGGCACAAATTCTCTAATATGCCAATACCATCAGTAGGAGAGAAAATTTGAGGGAATGGCCTCTTTCTGGCGATAAAATTGATAATGATGTGTTGCTCTCAAATAGCCCTATTTGAACTGAACGACTTGTAGCATTAATTGGTCCTTTATGCAGCAGGTCCTATTGGTAAGGTTGGCAAGATGTGAGTAGAAATGTCAAAGATAGATATATATGAATTACCTTCATCCTTTGACAATATCAACTTTGAATTACCCTCATCATTCATTTTAGCCACACTCACTTCGTCAAATGTCCTTTTTCACACGGATATGCATATGTTTCTCCAAAGTAGTATTGTTGACATGTTACACATTAATGACTCCCACCAATCCACCCATCCATCCGTCCATTTAAGCACTTGCCTGAGCGCTGAAAAGGTCGTATATACAATCAAGTCAAACCAGTTCTAACTACTGCCAATTGGTCTGGGGATGATTTAAAACCTATTAAAATTCAACTTCTTCAAAGCGATTTAGAGACTCTCAGTCATTTGTCGCTGTTCAGTCTCAATAAATATTTAGATATGTCAAAGTAAATCAAACAGGAAATGGAACACTCCACAACTTTGAAATGAACTTGACAGAAAAAAGGATTTCTTTGTTGATATTAGTCTCTGTCAAAGGTATTTCGTAACTAATGCCATTTTCTTGTCAGATTTACAACTCCATAGTAAGTGGCGATAATGATATATTTGACAGGGTATTAGTGTCATTGTATGAGCCACTTATATCGAGGAAAACATTCCTATTGATGTATATTCTTTGAATATTTATTCCATGAGAGAAGTGTCACATTTCACCTGTCCAGTTTAGCTCCCTGTTGATACAAAATTGGATCACGGTGCTTCAGTTAAGAGTAGATCGTGATAGGAAGTTGAGTATAAACATTTCCTAATGCCGCATCATTTACAAAATGGTATCACGTGAACAAGCCTATTAGGTTCTATGAAGGTAAGATACCACTTAGCATCACCAAAAACACGATAAAGCTTCCTCTATATTCAAATAAAATCATGGAGGTCACAGCCAATTTTACAGAGATTTAGGGTGTGTTTAAATGATACGTAGTCATGATATTGTGATACATCCAAGCTATCTCCCTTGTACTGATGTAAACAAGTACTGGTGTAACCACTGTTGTGGTCCGCAAAAATGTTAGGCCTATACCAGTAGACAAACAGTATAACAAACAAGCCTCTGAAAACCAAATCACTCCAGTGTCCCGATCGTAAGGTGCCCTATTGTTAGCAAATGTTTAGTAGTTAATGTTAAGTAGGTGTTTGCACAAGATCACTGATCAGCAAGGCAAGGTGTTGACAAAGTGTTCAATGGATGATTTGAATTTTAGCAGAAAACTCATATATTTGGTTACACAAATGGCGTCACATTATTTTCGGATTGGTCGACACTATAAAAGCTCTAAGCTTCACTTTGTAAACAGATCTATCATTATTAAAACATGGATACCTGCTCAGAGCACACCACAATTCAATCAGGAACTGGAAACATGTTTTCAGAACCATTGTTCAATACCTAATAACACCAAATATTTAGTACATGTAAACTGTCCCATGAAATACAGATAATTAAGTAAATAAAAGTAGAAATACTGATAATATTTAGAAACTATTTAGAAATATTTCAAGTATCTCAAAATATCATGTATTGATAGGAGACGTCATCTGCAAAGAGATAGAAGTCAAGGGTTTGTTGTATGTAGGTAGGTCCAGTTCTGTGGGAAATTCATTATTTTGGAAACAAAGCTATGGGCTTATTTACAGGCTGATAGGATTGCCCCACATATGGTTATCACAGGCATTGGGGTGATGTTATCAATGTAGATTAAATAATAAAAATATGGACTAAAATATCAACACACATAAACAAAGTTGGATCTCCTGATGCAATTTATAGTTTACCTATGTTATTTGTGACCGGGGCATTTGTGTTTTCTTGACAATGCATAATGCCACTAACATCTGGTTGCCAAATTCATTATTACCATATATCATATATCACATATCCTGCAGGTGGTGGTATCTGAAACCCAGAGGTCACCTGAACTTGCCTTACATGTGAACTAGGCAAATTACTTCAATATCAAAAGGAAATGATTTTGAAAACAGAGTAGGTGAAATAAGGAAATCGGATTTCTTATCAAATCTGTTGTGATGTGTATGGTAAGGTGAGCAATATTTGGCAACGTCACAATGTATGACAATAAGAGAGGGATTGTGTGAGTTATGAGATTAAACATGATTAACCTTTGAACATTCTGATTGTTAAAGAAGGTTTAGGCAGGAAATTATGATCTGGACCCCCGACAAAAAGGATCACCTTATTCTATTTTACCTATGTCAGGGTTTGCGACATTTAACCACTGAGGGGTCATCAATTCTGCCTATTTACATGATAATTGTTTAAACTGGTTAGTTAAGTGATGCACTTAAATTTTCTTTGTTGGTGCCGTTGAGCTCAAATGAGATTAAAATTACTCAGAGTATAGCATTTCACAAGAAATATTGGCAACACTTCAGCACTGTAATAAATACTTGATGGACCGGAATTTTGAATCAATTTGACACGTTTACTCGCAAAATACAATGTCGCCAACAACCATCTGTGATAGGCGAAGTTTTATTAAGGTGTGAGTTGGGAAATATGTCTTTCTGGCAAGTGAAATCAACACCAAAGAGGATTATGATAAGTTTAGGGATGCTTAGCTGAAAGATATTTTTTTCATGTTTCCTTTGCTATGGCCAACCAACCATTTTACATTGGTTGTGACAATGGATACAAAATGATAATTTAAACTTTTGATAGAGAATCACTTCAGATTTTGACGAAAGGGCGAAACAATATTTTTTCAATATCTATGAAAGACCTTGACTGTCACCATCCGTACTTCCTTATGCTGTGAGGGTCCTGACGCGGTGAGGGGACTTGAAACTCAGTCAATGAAAACCCCTGATTATTTCATTAATTTTGCTTCAGTGTATTATTCTCCAAGACGTTGTATGTTGGCATGATCTAGGCAATGACGATTTCCACTGTTGGCCACTCTCAGCCTCTGCAGACGATCCGGTCCCTTACGCTCACTGCCCAGGTAAGACCCTGAAACATCTGTTTCCGATTGTCACAGTTTATGATTCTCTTGAACTCAGATGAGTTCAAAGTCCCTTTCTATTATAAATCTGTCATTATTACATCAATTACGTCATCCTGCAAATTGGACTTTCCAACCTTAATTTGTTAAATGTTGAAGTTGGTTCAGATTAGTTCAATGCTTTACAAATTATCAAGACCAAATTTTGAATTATTATATGTCCCCATTCTCGTTCTGTTTTTGTCAATTCTATTTTCATACTATTATACCGGTAGTTGATCACTTATTAGTCTCAACCTTTAAACTCTAGTTTCCACAAAAAATATATGAAAGTCCTTTATTGCTAGATTCATGGATATATTCCAATTTCCTTTTCAAGTTTTAACTGTGCTTTACATAGGAAGTGAAGGTAATGAATGTCCTGCATTGAGGCATATTTTTGTTTTTGAGGTGTCAGTGTTCACTGGCTGCTGCCGCCACCGGACTCCATTGTGGCCGAGGAACATTTTAATGTCTCTTACAGCCTTGAACTTTCCCCTGAGTTTTGGCCGTGGGCTGTGTCTGATATGGGCACATTCAAGCCTAACTTCTTCAAAGACGCAAATAATACTGGGTTAAGGTAAAACCTAATTTCTTTGGCATTTTTGAAATGTATTTTTAAATGTATTAAAAAAAATAATGATTTACCATAAAAGATGAAAGAAGGTTAAAAGTGTTGACTTGTTATATTTATTATGATTATTTTATTCTTACGATATCATTCCTGATGAAAATAACTTTGGTTTGTTCTTTTGCTACTAGTGATCCCGAGGAAGCCAGGAAGTGGTGTCAAAAGAATGAGTGTCCCTCAGAATCAAAGCAGGCAAAGCCATGGAACTGTTGCATTCACCACGTTAATGTTCATTCGTGCCCCATGTCTGAGGTAACCCTGGTGAAGAATGGCCTTTGTGGTCCCTGGATACCTGCTTCTGGGTCTATATTTACTCACTCTATGGTAGGAATATTACCTTACAATACGTTAATTGTTCCTTTAAAAAATTGGGCACGTCAATTATTATCGTCGCAAATATAGAAATTACACACACACATACACACACACACATATATATAATATATATATATATATATATATATATATATATATATATATATATATATATATATATATATATATATATATATATATTTATATATATATATATATATATATATATATATATATATATATATATATAAATATATATATATATATATATATATATATATATATATATATAATACATATAAATTATTACTTGTTGTAACATTTCAAGAAGGTGATTCATACAGTACATCCAATAAACCTTTTCAAAAGCTTTTTGCGAACTTCATGTATTGACACCTATATCTAGGTTAAGAAATATCAATATTTTGTTAGTTTGCCTCCATCAATGACATGATTCTATAAGTGTTTCTATAATGTAAACAAATCTGTTATCTAACAAGATGTAAAAGGTCTATGAAGTCTTATGCCATAAGAGACTGTCTCTTCACACTCGTGAATGATTAAACCATAAACCACGATTGTGACATCTCAGGTTATACTGACATTACATTATCATGTCATCTAGCCTGTTTATTACTGTTTCAAAATTCCAAAGATATCAAGGTTAATAATTACGCATGCCCTAGTGACAAGTGCCACCATGTGTACTTAACTGTTTTAGCATGAAGTCTGATATCAAAGAAGTTTTTGTTATCATTGACCCTTGATTGATGTGTCATATCCAGGGTATCATGATTTACCATCATTCGCCTACGTTACATATACTGCAACATGCCCCTCAACATGCATATTAATGTACCAAAGTTAGTAAAACACAGTTAATGACATTTGTCATGCGATGAACACTAACTGTTTCCCCTTATTTCCATTTCACAATACTTTCTTACCATAGGCAGAAATGATAACAAGTATACGAATTGAGACTGAAAGTTAAAACCAAATACAATCGCAATATTAATGATGTTATTTGAATACACATGTTCTCCAAACCCCGATGCCTGCATGATTTCAGTTTGGCCGATTCGCCACACATTAGACTTCTTCCACAGGAAGTGCACTTAGTCCTGAGACGAAGTTGCTTCCTCTGATTGATTTTCATCTTCCAGGTGTGGTCATCTTTGATCTTTACCTTATAGGTAAAAGGACAATTTACCGTTCAATTTACCACATAACGTGACAGATTCTGAACAGAATTATGCATAAATTTTGTAAAACACGTATAGGTCATTAAGGGGGAGCTTAGCCATTTTAGGGGAGAAGATATTAGAAACACTCTTTTGGCATTGTTTAAGAAATTACCAACTTTGGGATTCCTCCGTTATTGGCTACAGACATGTGGATCGGAATGTATGAGGAATATGAAACTGTCCTAAACCTGTGATTCTATGCAGAGAAACCCTCTATGAATCTAGCCTAACTTGATAGTCAGGAGAATTATTTCAAATTATATAAAGGCTAATATTTGTCACATCTTCTCAGCTATATTTTTATCATTATTTTCATACATATATCGATTTTATCAAAAGTTTTATCAAAGTTAAAAATTTCAGAGTTATTCATATCTCGCCGGCAATATTTCATTAAGTGGCATATCTACAAATCTTTTTTTTAAATGATTATTGAAAAAAAGTATGTGCAGATGTATATTGATTTTTATATAAATGTACTCTCCCCTAATGCTTGGAAGAATATGTTCACGCGTTATCATGTTTCCTTTTTTCATTCTGTCACGCAAATTTTCCAGATCGATAAGCATTAAAAAGATCATGTTTAGATCTCATTTTTAAATTATGGACTCGCAATGTATTGATGACAAGTATCAAAAGAACCTGAACTATGCAGTAGTTAATTTTTTAGATAAATAGTATATAATATCACGGAAATTCAGAATCATGGCAGTTTACACCTATTGGCACTTCAATGGGGTCCATGATGTGTCCATGAAAAAAATAAGCAATTTCAATATTTTTATGTATATCTAGACCTCCAATTATATCTTTATAAATATGATATATGCCTTATCATGCTGACCCTCACGCTCACTCTCTTATAAAATCAGCATGTTGCTTTTGCTAGAGAGACTTTGCCTGCAGCTCATGCCATCTCAGGATGCGGCGCTCTCTCTTCTTTCCATTGATTAGTGAAGATGTTTAACTGCTGCCAGACTTACGAATCACGTTTGCAGGCGTTGTTGAGTTTACATCCTACTCCTCTCAGATCCAGGGTTTATACCAGGCTCTGAAAGTAAAGGCTGTTTAATTTTAGTTTTTGGAGACCATACTCAGGGCAAACTTTCTTTTAGCTGCGCAATAGGCACTGAGTCATTTATTTTGTCACATATTTTGTAATAACAGGCCAGGTTAGAAAATGTTCTGCAACTGTGTGTATTCAATGTAAAATTACAATTTTAATTGAAAGACAGGTGTTTGTATATTTGTTTATTGTAAGAACAGTCTCCATAATTGAATGCTTCATAATTTTTCTTTCTTTGACACATTTAAATGACATGATATGTTTTGAAAGAGACTCCAATAGGGTTACCTTAACAAATCAAAGCATTCAACCGAAGTCACTCTCTGTAAATCTAATGGGGCCAGTGCATTGTTGTTTTCAATCCATTGCTCTTATTTAAAAATGCATTAAAACTTACAAAGATAATAACAAAAAAAAGCTTGCCAGAGAGCTTTTCAACAACGTTAAGAGCGTCCTGTCCCTTCAGAAAAAAATATAAAAATGATAATATCTCTTTGACTGTAGATAGAATGATTTATATGACCAAATGTCAAAGTTTGTCCAGTGTGTCCTAATATATATATCATGGTGTATATTTCAGGTCTTAATTGGTAACTTAGAGGTGAAGGAATGGACCAGTTTGGTGGCAGGCCTGTATCATGAGGGTCAAATGTCCCTAATTGCTCACTTCAAGCTGGCCGGCATGCACATTGCCCTGGAGAAATCCCTAACTGTGTTGCCCCGCTCAGGTCGGTTTTCCCATCCAATTGATAGTGTTGTTTTATCTATTTTTCATATGTTTGTTATAACGACCTTTTCAGCACTGTTTGGGCTTTATAAGGTTAGATAGACGCCCGACGCCGGGACTCAATGTCCTACTCCTTTCGAAGAGTAACTGGAGATCTTTCTTTTGCATTATCACATAGATATGATGACATAGTGTTTTATGAAATGGTACAAATATAACTGACCCATATAATCAGGTTAGAAGTCTGTCCTTTCAGTGTGTGGAGATAATGTGTGTGAGGGAGGCGAGGGAGAGGATTGTGGGACATGCCCTCGCGACTGTGGAAGATGCCCTCTCAGGGCATGGGAGGTGGCTCTCATTGCTGTGGCTTGTAGTATGGTCTTCATAGCTTTTGCATTTGTATTAGGGGTAGGTACATTATTAAAGACCGTTCATCCACATAATTTGAGGGAAATAATTAGATTCATCTATTTTCATTGCAGAGTTATTGAGTTATTTTAAAATTAATTTTTCTATCTAAGCGGAAGGCCGATACTGAATCTTTTTTTTTTTTAGCATTGACTCCTTACAGTATAGACATCTTTCTCGCCAAAATCCATATATCTACATCAATTTCCATT
Source organism: Amphiduros pacificus (assembly GCA_949316495.1). Lineage (NCBI taxonomy): Eukaryota > Metazoa > Annelida > Polychaeta > Phyllodocida > Hesionidae > Amphiduros > Amphiduros pacificus. Next base: position 41,590,602 of record OX439000.1, on the reverse strand, counting down.
GATGAGTCCATTAAATTTCCAATATTGTGAACATCATAAAAGTATGATATTATTAAATATGGTAATATTGTTTATTATCAAGTACTTCAAATGGAAACAACAGAAATTACTGTGGGATGAAAGTTGGATTGTGGATTATAACGAAATAAAAAGAGGTACTTAAAAATCTTATCTTGTTTTCATCATTATCAGCACTTTTTTACAGTTGTCAGCTTTTGAAGAATGAATATTCTATTTTATCACCGTTTAAGGTATTAAAGTGGGATAACAGGGATATCAATATATTGACGACTCGTTTTTTGTCGTTTATGTAAAATTTGCTGTTTGATATTACTCATTGCCAGAACGCATTATCAGAACAATAAGTGCCTCTGCCTTTTACAGGATGTTTTAAACTTTAATTGACTGTAAAATACTCACAGACGCTTTAAATGTCAATTAATATTGCAAAACTACATAGTTCATAGAAAAACCTAAACATGAAAATGAAACTCAAACAAAATGTTCTTTTATAATAAATGAAAGGTTGTTCTGGAGATAGATAACGTCAACGCTACTGAGTGAAATTCAGAATCCATATTTTTTGCAATTCTTTACACATTCAAACGATTTAACAGACGTTAATTAGATAAGAATTTAACATTTAATGGCACGTTTTATTTCAGACATCATGTACGGTCGCTCATTCCTGCACAGTAGAGTCAGCATGGGGACTCACGGCACTGGCCAGTCAGGAGATATCGTCGAAAGACAGATTTTCACCGAAGTAGGAAAATAGTAAGAAAAGAATGCTACTAAAATATATAGACATTTTATCATTCAGAACAACACGATTATGAAATCCTAGCCACATGTTTTATTTTTATGTTCTAGTATGGGGAAAACATTAGCAATGAAAGAAGTTTCCAAAAAAGAATTTAATCTGAACATGGCAATAAGGAAAGAAGTGAAAACTGTCAGGTATGTATCTTGTCTCTGAAATTTGATACTGGACCTAATATCGTTTACTTTTCAAATGATATTTGAGGGTGCAGGAATGTTTATAAATCTTACTCTGTAAATTAATATAGTATATAGCCTATTGTTGTTTACGGAAATGTAAAATATGGAGAATAATCTGATTCAATTGAAGAAATGGTGGCATCTGTTGAATAGGTTCATCTGCAAAGTGATGATATCTTAATGTTTCGATACGGTTCTATTGTTCTAACTGATATAAAAACGTACCACTGGGACAAGATGGCAGAATAGAATGGTAGCTGAGGATGCTGAGCATTAACTTTGCCAGTTGAAGCCATTTTGTGATTGACGTACTCCATGAATGTTGAATAATCGATAATTGAAAACTTAAAGTTGCTCAAAATGATGTTGCCATCTTACTAACATGGAAATAACCATTGAACTTATTACTTGCTTTGAAGAATATATAAGCATATCTAATATGGCACATGTGTATTGATTCTAGGTGAGAAATTTAACATACATTTATATATATATATATATATATATATATATATATATATATATATATATATATATATATATATATATATATATATATATATATATATATATGATGTTGCAGTCAGATATATTATCTTTAAAGGGCAACTAAAAGTAAGATACACGCATCGTTTTGTTGCAGGCAATTGGATCACCAGAATCTATGTAAATTTGAGGGAGCGTGTATAGTGGTGCCGAATGTGTGTCTGCTCACTGAATACTGCCCCAAGGGGGCGCTAAATGACGTGCTGCTCAACGACAACATTCCACTCAACTGGTCCTTCAGGTGATATTTCACACCTCGCTTTTTTCATGGCAGCCTATATCATCAGATACCTTATAAAATCTGTGATGTGATTATATACTACAAATGTTGAGAGAGAGAGAAACAGATTTTGAGAGGAGTAAATACATTTATTTGTGATTGTAGCGGAGGATGATATTGATCTTGTGCTGTGCATATGAATTAGGAAAATGTTTTATCATTCGATAGATTGAGAAAGTAGGATGAGAAAGTGGAACAATGTTTTACTTATCTAATACAACGTACTCAGTGCATGTATTGTTGAACTCGTGAATTTGAGCTCCGCCTTATTATAGTTCAATTAATCCATGAGAAAATGGACAACTGATAATCAATGGTTAATTATCAACCTGTCCCCAATCAAAGAGCTTATTATTATGATGATTGAAATATCCCTTTGATGCTCGTATCATTCTGATCAATATAATTTGCATGTGAGGCAATGTATATCATTTACAATTAAAGAGAACCAAGTCTGCAATCTTTTATCTTTCAAAAGCTATTATTTGTGGAACAGAACAAGAAACGCTTTGCATTCTAATTATAACGCCCATTGTCTGCTACATCCCGGAGAGCGGTCATCCTTGGTCACGTGGTATGCATGGGCCGTGATACTTGACAAATGTGGTCATGGCAATGCAGAGATAGACACTAATAATTGAACCTCTAATACTAGACGCAGAGGAAAGACTTCCGTGTATTGCACAATCATATAAATGTCAATGAGTTTAAGACATTGCGTGTTATTTCCTTAAAGCTTTCATGAAATGAGGTTTTCAAGCACTTTTTACTTGCATAATATAAATGTTCCCAAACTTTGCAGTTAAATGTTATGACCCATCTTATTTGCCCTACATAAATGTCTGTGCCATTTGAAAGTGGATGAGACTTCTGCTAAAATCCAAATCATCCATTGGACATCCACTGGACATCCATTGGACACTTAGCTGACCAGTGATCTAGTGCAAACACCTGCTTAGTAAAGTTTTGTTTACTATGGGGCACCTTCAGATTGGGACAATGGAGTGATTTGGCCTACAGAGGCCTGTTTGTCCATTAATGTATGTTTATTGGTACAGGCCTAACACCCTGACAGACCACAATAAAGGTCACATGCTTTTATGCATGTACCATCTGATGGTCAAAAGAGTACAGCCATTACAGCCAGGCATTTTCAGCAAAACACAATAACCATGGTTTGTGTATTTAGGTTAATTCTATTGAGATAGTTTGCTTGAATCACAGTTTAGCAGCAACATATCATTTAAGCATACCCAAAATCTCTGTAAATTGCTTGTGGCCTCTCTGATTTCATGAATGCTTTAAGGGAAGTCAGCCACAGGGTTACATTAATTCAAGTCTAGGGGACCAATAGATTATAGTTGAAAGTGCTAATCCTTCACCTGATAATGTCTCGCCAAGTCCGGAAGTTCTTCATATTACAAAGACGTCCGGCTATCTTTGTATTATATCTGGGTATATCCGATCTCCCAATGCATATTTGTATAATGTAGCAGTGTTAAAGAAAGGCAAATATGGCACCTGCATTGGCAAACAGAATGAAGTGCTTTAGAATATGTTTAGGCCATTATAATTGTTGATTTGCTATTGCATACTAGATTGGATTTTATGACTTATATGACAGTTTTCAGGTTTTGAAAATTGAGCATGATATATTTAAGTAACCAAAAAGAGTTAAAATACTTTTTATTATAAATTTTAAATCAAAATACTTCATTAGTTTACGGAATGCTTTCTTAAGACCAAATGGGTGTATTTCAGATTTTCCTTCGCCAGTGACATAGCCCGGGGAATGCAGTACTTACACGCCGCTAATATCGCTCATACACGTCTCAAGTCCAGTAACTGTGTCATTGATGATCGATGGACAGTCAAAATTACAGGTATTGTCTATTTACCTGATGGTCGCAATAAAAAGACAACCGCTATGAGTTTATATATATTATGTATATTGTATACTTAAGTGCGATATGATACTGACCTACTGATATACGATTTGATACTGACCTACTGATATACTATATGAGACTGACATACTGACATACGGTATGTTACTGACATATAATAGATAATACTAACGTTGTCTGGCGGGTACTGTCAAATAATATACAATATTGGCATACAAGTACTGTCAAAAAGATATGCCTCAAAAAACTTATTCTGCCAGATATATGCATTACTGACATACTAATTCCTCCACTAAATCATAAACTTATTGCCAGTACTAGCCCCTCGAGATTTTGAATTATTCATCGACCCACATACAACTCTGTTTAAGTGCTTTTATATCTTGGCCAGCTAGCTCTTTCAAAAGTAATTTTGCCTGTAACACAATACTTTCGAATGCTTTCACCGCTATGTCATATTCAACTTGGTAATACCCCACACTGGTTTCAAACCAAAGACTTTCATCTCAATGTTTGGTATTTTAATAAGATATGCTTCAAGTAGTGATTTGGTTCCAGATTATGGTTTGCAGACATTCCGGTGTGATGACAGGGAGCCGGAAGAGATGGCAGAGGCGCGGTGTAAGGTCTACCGAGCCCCGGAGGTCAGTCGAGGCGGGACGCCCAACCCAGCCGCACCAGATGTGTACGCATATGCAGTCATATTGCTCGAGATAGCTACAAGGCGCGACCCCTATGAGGTGAGCCAAGATCTGTGACTGTGGAGGTTCTCTGAACATTTATCAAGATAGTTTTTATATGAGGCTTTTTCTGTTGAATAGGATGCCGATCCGATACAGGTTAAGAAAGATTGGAAGCCCCCTTTACCAGATCTGACTGCGCACGGGACATTAGATAGTGAACATGTGTGTCCATGCCCTGCCGAATTTACCAAGGTGCTACATTTCATTACGTTAATTTACCAAGGTTATTTATAACAATTAAATCAATTTTAGCAACACAGAGATAACATTATTCTTATAATGAATAACCTGCAAGTGTTGTGTTCACCTCCCCTATAGTTGATATCGAGCTGCTGGGCAAATGTACCATCCCAGAGACCGACTTTTGAACAAATCAAGAAAACCTTGCAGAAAATTAATCCTGACAACAGGGGACCCATAGACCTCATGATGGCTATGGTAAGTGGCATACCATGGCCCATTTCAGTATTGAATTCTTTACTCAGATCTCTTTGTGAAGAAAAAATATTTGTTCCCGTAGAATTGATAAATCTTATTCGTTGGTATTGATCAGATGGAGAAATATTCCAAACATTTGGAACTGCTCGTAGGAGAAAGGACGTCGGATCTAGAAGCGGAGAAAGCGAAAACGGACAGATTACTCTATAGTTAGTCATGCTGTTATATAAACTCCTTATTTATCTGAATACGAGATTAAGGTTGAGTCCTCATCTGTCTAAATATAGAATAAAAGAACACTCTCTGGACTATGATCATGAAAAATGGCGAACCTCTATTCATAACCTGTTCATTGGTTTATTATATTTTCACCATTGAGATGCAATGCAGTGTTTGATTTCACAAGGTTTTGACTATCATCAATCAAATATGTTTCTCATATATGAGAGAGACATTTGATTTAGTGGCTGTTGCTTGCCATCTCTTTGAAGTGTGTTGTGCAATGTTGATTTATTGCCTGCAAGTAGCCAATTGATAATATCATCTAATTACCTCTAATATTGAGGAGATCAGTTGGGCCCTTTGATCTATGATTCTGGATCATCAAAACGTCTACCATAATGTTGGTTTGCAGGTATGCTGCCTGTAGCTGTGGCTGACCAGTTGAGGTTGGGGAAACACATCGAAGCTGAACAGTTTGATGAATGTACTATTTACTTCTCTGATATTGTTGGATTTACCAAACTCTCTGGAAACAGCACTCCATACCAGGTACATACAATATCACAATATCTTTTTCAAAAGAAAATCTAATTTAACACCTTACTTGAAGATATTCACATTTATGCAAATTTAAATGCGTACAACAAAGAGCCATATTTCCAGGTGGTTAACTTACTGAACAAACTTTACACAACATTTGACTCAATCATAGACGAATATGACGTGTACAAAGTGGAGACAATAGGCGATGCCTGTAAGTTGTTTCTCTCATTGATTTGCTCTATTTTATTTCTCTAAGTGGCAGGTCGATGCTGCACCTGTGTATGGTATGTGAGAGTTGTCAGAGTGTGGTACCTTATGTTTTAGATATGGTTGTGTCTGGTGTACCAAAGGAGAACGGGGACAATCACGCCAGTCAAATCGCCCTGATGGCCACGGACCTGCTGAGTGCAGCGCATACATTTGTTATACCTCACTTGCAAAAGGAGCCTCTGAAAGTCAGAATAGGGATCCATTCCGGTAATTCATAATTCATGCTTATGCCTCGATAATTCTTATCTAAAGTCTCCTCGCAATGTGTGTTCGATACAATATGTCACTCATATATAATAACATAAATATTTACTCAGATATTTGGTTTGTGAACGAGCATAACGATTGACAAATTGTACAGTGAATTTGACATTGTGAAATTGTACAGTGAGTTTGACATTGTGAAATTATACAGTGAGTTTGACATTGTGAAATTGTACAGTGAGTTTGACATTGTGAAATTGTACAGTGAGTTTGACATTGTGAAATTGTACAGTGAGTTTGACAAGTATAATTAATCACTTAATTAATGTTGAGCGGCGCTGTTGTCGTTTTGATTGTGGTTATTATTGTATGAGTTAACACTATTACGTTTATATTAACTTTGTCCCATTGCAGGTCCTGTTTGTGCCGGGGTAGTTGGCCTTAAAATGCCCAGATACTGTCTGTTTGGAGATACAGTGAACACAGCTTCTCGAATGGAGTCAACTGGAGATGGTACACCTATTATTATTATTGTTCTTTATATATATATATATATATATATATATATATATATATATATATATATATATATATATATATATATATATATATATATATATATATATATATATATATATATATATATATATATATATATATATGGAGATGGTACACCTATTATTATTATTGTTCTTTATATATATATATATATATATATATATATATATATATATATATATATATATATATATATATATATATATATATATATATATATATATATATGAATTGGAACGGGAGTCGGTCCATAAAAGAGCATTAAGAGTATTATTTATCAAAATGCCATAAACCTATTTTTGAAAACCTGAAAATAATGCTAATATTTTTATTTCAAAAGGGTACAAAGGAGATCAGAGATACGCTCAAATAAATGAGCGAATGAATGATTGGTGACTTTCGGTTACACCCTATGTCATTCAGTACAGTACCTGTATGATTGAATTAATCTAAATAAACGTCTACTGATCACGTGTCATTGTGTGCAACTGTCTGTCACATGTTAGCATAACCATTTTATGTCCTTATCATGGAAATACTTGTATTCATAATATCAATATGGCAATAAACATTTTTTATAGTTTATATATTATCAAAACCATACCCAGAAATTCACTTTTATTATAATATCATAATAAGAAAGGCACAAATCAATGTTCATACAATGCCCACCGCAAGGACATAAAAACAATTCATTGATCGACATCATGTTGTAAAGGTGAACTATCATACTATTTTTTTATTGGGAAGTTTGCAAAGATGTGTATATGAAGAGTTATTAGATTAGATGGATCAGGGAGTGTATCTAATGATATAGGGTTTAATCGTTAGGTAAAGAGTCGTAGACCACCTGTGTTGTCATAGCAATGGAGGTCTATCTGTCATTAATGATCAGGCGGGGCATCATCATCATTATCATAAACATCATAGGTCTTCAAATTATCTGAGTTTTATTGCATTATTGATTTACACACGCTTACCACGCAATCTCTTTCCAGAGGAAATGAACGAATGAATTTGGATTGAAACTTTTGAATATGTTGTTTGAAAGCCCAATATTGTTTATTAAACACCGCTTTTGAATATATTGCGTAGAAAAAACTAAAACAACATATTAAAAAATGAAAGCATTCAGTATATTAATATTAAAGCTCAAATGATTTAAATGTTCCAAGTGATATTCTGCAGTCACATGATTAAAGAAACTATATGTAAATTAACAACTTTATCATAGGGTTTAAAATAAAGAGATTATACTTGATATATATCAAGCATTCTAAATAGAATGCTTAATTACTGTTTATATAGTTATATTCTTTCAAAATGCTATGATATCACAAAAAATAGTGCGTCACTAAGTTATTTTGATTTTTAGCTTATAAAATCCACGTTAGTCATGACACCTACATATTGCTGCAAATGACTGGGGGATTTGATTGCATACCAAGAGGAACAATATCAGTGAAGGTAAATATATTACCATTTCCATTTTGGTAAAAATCCATTTATTCCGGTTCTTATCCTTCAATTAAGCTGATCATCCGTTTATTCAGGTTCACGCCCTTAAACCAGACAAAGATCAGATAAACATCCATTTTTCAAGTGAAAGTCATGTACTTTTGGTTTATTGGAGTAAAATATTTGCATGAGGGCAATAACGTGATTAGTTTTGGACTTTTTGCTGTTCCTGTCCCTTAATTGTAGTTTTGTAATATTGTCTGAAAAGCAAACTTGCAAATCTTAATCTGACCTGAAGCTAATTCATCACTTTGTTTTTGTCTGAAGGAGGACGTTTACATTTGTGAACAGAGCATGACAACACACTGATTGGGTCTTAAATAAAGGATATTTATTATAATAATAATTACAGAAGTCTTTACTAAGACTTTGACATTTGAACTAATTGGAAACAATGTTCATTGAAACCATAATATGAGAGGCAGATAACTCTAGCTCTCATATCCACGATTTTACATAATCACATGATAACAGGGTTAAGGGGGGCAGATAACTCTAGCTCCCATGACCCTGGGTTGTTTTGATATGTGTTAGAATGTACTTTATCTCTTTTATGACCATTATAGAAGAATGTCTAGTCCTAAATTAACAATAAAAGTCAAAGGAGCTTAATTATAATATGTATCAAAGTAGTGATACAGCTAGTTAATAACAGTGATTGCAAATTATCGGTATGTCTAGCCCTAAATTAACAATAAAAAATCTAAGGTTCGTAATTATAATATTTATCCAAGTAGTAATACAGCTAGTTAATAACAGTGAATGCAAATTATCTGTAGGAGTATGTATAAAATGAGACATACGTGTAGAGGCAGATAACTCCAGCTCTACTGATATGTCTGTGGCTATGTTGAAATTAAATGTCATGGGCTTGGATGTTCTGAAAGCGCCTGTAGAGGCGGATAACTCCAGCTCTACTGAGTTGTCTCTGACTATGTTGAAATTAAATGTTATGAGACTTGGATGTTCTGAAAGCGCCATACGTGTAGAGGCGCATAACTCCAGCTCTACTGAGTCGTTTCTGAAAGCACTCTGGGAGGTGATATGGGGAAGGAGGAGGGCCTTAAAAACTTTGTTTTGAAATGTCCGTATTTTCTACAAGATGGCGTCGTCACGTGATGGATTGCATAACACGTCACGTGACTGTGACCCCGCCACCTAGCGTTAATTTTGAAGTGCACAAAGCACCCCCCCCCCCTTCCAGCCTTCACCCCCTGCCGACCCGTATTGCATGCTCTATTAACAAAATGAAATGAAGTTGCCTTAATTTCTCATATATTGGAAATATCACCTCTTTGAAAATAATTTTCAGGAAATAAGTAAAATATATCAGGTTAAACATTCAAAAATGCAAATCCATAAAAAAAATGGACAACTAAAATTATCATAATATTTTGATTTTTTTTGATAAGCGCATTTTAGATGATAGACAATTTAGATTAGAGAGGTTAAGATGGTGAAGGCGTCTTGACTATATCTGCTGCATTGCTTGCAGGGCAAAGGTGAGATGAAGACCTATTGGCTGTTGGGGAAATCAGGAGAGATCCATGCGGATAACATGGAGGCTATCATGGAGGACATTCTCTCTGCAACTGGTATCAACAATTGAAGAAGTGTGTTTTTGTGTGGCAAATATCAGCCAATGAGAATCGAGAAAACAACACATTTCAATATGTAACATGCACTTCAGGTCTGCTCTGGGAAAGGATTTAAATGATCCTTTATGAAGTAATGTGCAGGCATTGTCCAGAAAATGTTCATCGCCTTTACAAGAAAGCAATGATCAGCATTGATATGGGCCATTGGGCTATGTTATATTAAACATTTATGCAAAAATAGCTCTCTTACACATGTGTTTGGACAGTCCCTAGTCCATGTCTCATTCCTTATCTGATTAGGAAAACACCCTGGGAAGTCCAAGCTGTTACTATTGCACAAAGGTACAGGTTCAGATCGCTAAATATCCCATTTGACTAAGTTGCAAAACTGGCTTGTTATTGATTGGGTCAATCGCAAGTTCAATGAAGGTTTACATGTGCTTTTGCTCTGCATGATTTCATTTTCAGGTGCATATGAATAGAAGTAAACAGGAACTGGTTCGCCCAGACTTTTTGTTGTTCTCCAAACATGTTTAAGCCATCTGTGACATTGACCCTTTTATTACTCTTTTTAATATTTTTTTATCAATCATTTTTATTATTGCTTAAGGAAAATATCATATTGATCAGTCGACTACAATAGAATGACTTTAAAATAAGATCAAACCTGAGAAAAACTACCCTGTGTTTCGTGGCACAGTGAGTGGATCAGTAACAGTCGCCAATCAGTAACAATGTATCATGACACAGCACTAATCTGGAAATAAATTTTCAATTTTTGTGAAATCATGGTATTTTTCATGCACAAACCTTGGCGAAACTTGATCAACCAGTGTAATATGAAAACGATGGCTAAAACATTAATTGTATATGATCATTTTAAACCTTAATGAATACAATTGAATGAAAATGAAAAAAGTTCAATTTGTAGTTTTCAACTAGTTTAATCTCGAATAGTATAAGGAAGTGATGAAAACTGATCAAAAAGTTGAAAAATCAACATGTCATGAAAAATCAGATATACTGTAACTTTTTAAATAAGTTCTGTGATGGTTTTATTTTTCAAATTCATTTCAATGATCTGCTTTATGAATAAAAAGTCAATCAAATTCCTGCAATAACCAAGTAATTCAATCCATATATTGGTCATATATTGGTCATATATTGGTTATTTCTATCGAATGTTTATCGTTGGGCATGTATATCGACATAGGATTCAGTGGGTGGATGAATGAATAGGTTCACTTTGTTTATTAACAACTGTTCCCCAGTAATTGTGTAAGTATGTTTTTGTAAATCAAGTTTACATTTCTGATTATTCATATATGATGATGGAAATAATACTTTGTACTATATACGGCTGCTGCTGGTTGTGGAAGGTGAGGCTGCCAAGCCTCAGTAGCTGACCTACTTTTTAATCCAGGACCGTTCCACCATATAGCGCTGCTGGTTATTTTGCTGACCCCTTGACTTATATTTAAATTATGGGTGCTGATAAAGCCTCTGACTTAACATATATTAATAATAGGATTGTACAGCTGCTGTTGTTTGGGAAAGGTGAAGTCGCCACACAACGGTTGACATGTTTACTGTACTTCTTTTTATCATGTGTGCTAAAACTTAACCTGCTACTGGTTATATTGGCAGCTAAAAAATCTATCTCACATTCTGATAACATATAACTAATTGGTGTTTTGGGCAATATCAAAGAAAATGTTTAAAACCTAATTGTTATTATAAGGTATAATTATGATTTTGTCTGATACATCTTATTTGATTTTTCCACTTTAAGATCAGTTTCATTACTTCCTTGTACATATTTGAACATTAATAATATAAGAACTACTATATGTAAACATACATTTCATCATCATTATCTCTAAACTATACTCAAAGAAGTTAAAAATGCACCGGTGTTTTGAATTGAGCCACAGCTCAATTCAGTTACACATTAGAAACAACGATGTATCCAATACAGTGAAGTATCCATTTTTGTTGCAATAAAGATACAAATCCGAAAATATCTTTGGTGTGATGTGAGTTATTGTCACAAAATTAATATTCAGAAACTAACGATAAACAGCGGTAGAGTGTCCTTTAATTATTTCACAAATATTCTGTGAGATTTATTTCAAATGGAAAAACATTGTTCCAGATTGAGAGGTCAACATTCAAACCTAACAGCACAGCAAAAATACATGCATTGATTTGTTGTACCGATAACAAGTAAAGCATTTATTTATGTTTTACATTATATTTTGGGCATTGTAAATATTCATACCACAGATCAACATAAAACGGAAGTTACAAGACATATTTCATATGGTCTACATGTTGTGATCACAATATTATGTTCGTTGACATAATTGTTTCGTTAACGAAATAGCATTGCAAGCGATTTAGACCAATTTAGAAGGATGTGCTCTTTGATTTTTTATGGAGATCAAAGACCACAATAGAGTACCGAATTGCTTTGCAGTCAATAGTTGCTTTTGAGAGAGGAAATTGCTTCACATTTGGCAGACAAGCTGTGTCTATCAAAGACCCACATGTGCACAAGACAATGAAGCAAGCCACTTGGGATGATTTCCCTTTGTCAGGATTCCAAAAGGTTCGTCATAATATATGGTTTCTATGAAGTTTGATGTAATATGTCTCAAATGACACAAAAACTAAGAAAATGGCTCAATCATAATATATATCTGATTGTAATTTGGCCCACATCGCCATGTAAATGCATATGTCTTTATATTAGGGATGGGCCATTATGTATTCATGTGAGGTTAAAAAGGAAGGTGGCACTTTTCATTGAGTTCAAATAAAATAATCATTTCAATGTTTGAACAAGCTATAACTATACTCCATATCATAATTATAAAGAGGGCTCAGTCTGTCCATTTTGGTGGCCGCATAAATCGCTACTCATGTACATAACAAAAGGACCAAAATGATGTGATCACAGGATATTGCTTAAAACCTATTGTCCAGTCAAGCACAATCACCACTGTGTGATCTTCAGGTAGGCCGAGATATAGAGAAGCCAATAGGACAGATATGGCGCATTGACAAAAAAAAGACCGAAAGTATGGAATATTAATTTGAATATGATGAGAGCTGTCACCTGGTGTAAACAATTACAGCTTTTATATAGATCATCATGACACACTTGATATTTCTGACAAATCATTTTGCTAAAGTTTAAAAAAGCTAAGACTAGGAACATTGTATTTGAGTCTTAAATTATAGCTATACAAAAATGTACACTTAATTTCATCTTGGAGTAATAATGAATGGATTTATAATTACTCCAAGATTTCAGTGACCATTTACCAATCAAATATTGTCCAAATCAGCCATGTTTATATAGTTTATAAGCATATTAGGTAATGGGAGTCTATCCACCACACGTGATATTGGTGGAATAATGCACTTCCTTATCGCTATCCTTGCAGAACACATCAGAGCCCTTGGTTGTCCTGACACTTTATCTTCTATCTCTTTGACGAAGGTATCAAGTATTCTCTCATAAAGTACTGATGGCAACTTTCTGGTAGCAAAGTCAGTTAGGTCCATGCCGGCCATATGGAGTATCCGAATAAGCCTTAAAGATCCCTTATATAAAGCCAAAATTAGCACATTATCATAAGTGGCTTTATCGTCTAATTTATGTCCAGCCTTAATGAGAACCTTAATGGAATCAATCTGTCCGTCAGTCAGTTTGTGGCGAATGTTGATGTGAGCAATGACATAGCAAATCGGTAATAGGCCTTTGGAATTGCTGCTCAAGTTTAAAGACGTTTTGCGCATTGCCCTTTTCAGAATCAAAGGAAAAACTTGGTCTTTTGCTTTCACTCTGAGATGAACATCAGCTCCGAGGTTAAGTAAAGTTTGTACCAGTTTGGCTGAGCCATGCTTGGCGGCACAGTGAAGGGGCCTCTCGTTGTCATAGCAGCTACTGGCATCATTGACACTAGCTCCGTGCTCTACCAGAAGTTTAACAGCCAAGCACACCTGTTCCTCTGAGGAGACACTGACCACGGCGTTTTTACAAATAGGGTGGTGATATCTATCCACCTTGTCTTCAATGCTCCAACTTGGTCTCACAGCCATAAGGATAACAGCATAAACTATACAATACTCGTTTGTTTCAACGGAGGCACCATTTTGGAGTAGCAACTGCAAGCTAGCAATATTTCCTGTTACAGCAGTCACACTGATTGGATTACAATAATAGGCCAAACTATTGACTGCATAGAAGGTTGTGTTGCAATCTGCCCCAGCCTCCAAGAGTATCTTAACACATTCCTCAGAACCATTTTGACATGCCTTAATGAGACCTACATCCAAAGTGTCCCTGTGTTTAATTTTGATTTCCTCTCTGTGGTATGTGCTGGTTTGACTTATGTCCCGGCTGTTTTGGTCCATTGATTCACTAGCTGATAAAAATGGACAGGTCCAGTTTATATGCTTGATCAGTATATTCAGTGTATCTACATCACCCATATCTGCGGCTAGTATTACCGGACTGTTTCCTGACAATGGTAGGCCATAAGGCAGTAGCATCTCTATGCAGCGCTTGTGACCACCGGCGATAGCAAGGGCGAGAGGGGTGCTCTTCTGACCCGGAAGAACTGGGTCAGCTTTATGTTGTAAGAGGAAGTCCATCATATCTGTGTTTCCTGCTTCTGCCACGTGACTAAGTGCTGACATGGTCAGTCTACCGGAGCTCAAATCAAAGTCAGAACATTTTCCATCTCCACAATTTGCGCTATCCAGCAAATATTTGACATCCTGTCTGGTGACGTTCACACTAACACCCGTAGCCAATATTCTCTGAAGGGCTTTTTGGTCCATCTTCTCTGCAGCTGAAAACCAATCTAGAAGCCACTCTAACCTCCAGTTGACGTTCTGCATAATTTCATGTGTTTTACTCAATTAATTCTAGGATTATCTAAATAGTAGAAGATATAGATTTTGATTCAGATGGTATTTTGAATTTTATATCCACTTATGCATTAAGACAGTGAACGAGTGAGGTACTAACTCTGTGAACATCATTCCAGATGTGTTCCAAATTTATGAGGGTATATATATGATGGATATATCGAGAGATGTTTGGCAAGATAACTGACATCATGGTAATAAAACAAAACGGGGGCGACCTCCATGTTGTTTGGGGTTATTAGACATGGCAGCAGACCGCTTCACCCCATTTTTTGTGACTATGAAAGATGTATACATGAGAGATATTATTGTGCCAGCATGTTCCACGGTTGAGCAAATTTGCCACACAAGCTGGCCCCGTGACAATAGTACAGAGACAGCATGAATATGTCAAACACTGCTGACAGGATACAAAATGTGTTGAATCGTTTCATGTACATGTTGAATGAACTCTTGTCACAAAATGAAATTATACCTCTATGTTATTTTAGATTTTTTTAAAATGTTTTGGGAAATTCATCGCTTGTTCTATCTATTGAATTGTTGGTAAATATCTGAAGGAGGTTTATACAGCCACATAAGATTATTCTTGAATAACTTTTCCATGCAATTTACATCAAAATAACCCAGTGCAAGAAATCTTGTGATGTCTAGGAATATGAAAATAATCTAAATGATCTAAAGATGAGGACGAAATTCGAAATAGTATTGTTACCCATTCAATGAGGGGCATGTTATGAGTGGGAACAGCTTGGTACCATTACCCATTTATTGAGGGGTTTGTTATGGGTGGGAACAGCTCGGTACCATTACCCATCCATAGAGGGGCCTGTTATGGCTGGGAACAGCTTGGTGCGGACGGGTGTCTTTTTATTGGGATGTAGTGTCATACAACAAAAGTATCTCATTGAAATAAACTTCTGACACATGAAAAAGTATCTACCAGTTCCTTCAAATACAGAAGAGATATTTTGGGTAAAATAAATATTTATTAACTGAGTGAACCTTATATGATGAGGTTATAACAAATATCCATGAAACGTTGAAAGACATGTAAAAATACATCTTATATAAGTTAACAGTAATATAATGCTATCCTACCTAGAAATACTATAAGGAACAGGTTTCATTGACTAATATGTATATTACTAAACAATTTAATAATTCACACATCTTTGTTCTTTGGCATGGACAAGTAAATAGACAATGTATATACTGTATATTTTAAAAATTTACTTACAAGTAATTAACAATCATATGTCCTAGAATTATATACAATTATTAAATAACCCCTTCCTAGGAATAGCTCTATTTATGGGGCGCTAAGTGAAACACCCCTCTAAGTGAAACACTGGCACTAAATGAAATCCCGGCGGTGAAATGTAAAAGGGGGCGGAGGAGGGTTGCAGAAATTTGATGTAACAAGCAATAAAAGCATGCAGCAGTCTTTGTTATGATCAGGGTGCATGAATGTAGGTCACCAAGGAGGACTGGTGCTGCCGCCTATCTTATCCCCCCTCCAGAGGGTTATCTGAGTGCCAGCTTTCCTGCCCTGCACTTGTAAAAATGGAATTATCTCTGTGATAATTCCTATATTTTACAAATGCAGTGCAGGAAAAACAAAGGCAGACTATTTTGGGTAAAATAAATATTTATTAACTGAGTGAACCTTATATGATGAGGTTATAACAAATATCCATGAAACGTTGAAAGACATGTAAAAATACATCTTATATAAGTTAACAGTAATATAATGCTATCCTACCTAGAAATACTATAAGGAACAGGTTTCATTGACTAATATGTATGTTACTAAACACTTTAATAATTCACACATCTTTGTTCTTTGGCATGGACAAGTAAATAGACAATGTATATACTGTATATTTTAAAAATTTACTTACAAGTAACAATCATATGTCCTAGAATTATATACAATTATTAAATAACCGCCTCCTAGGAATAGCTCTATTATGGGGCGCTAAGTGAAACACCCAAAGCAAAGGCAGCAATGAAATGGCTGTCTGAGCAGCGCCCCACAAGGATAGGGAAAATAGGGAAGAGAGTAGATGGGGGGGGGGGGCAGTGTCGACAGTGGTAACTCCAGTGTCAACATTCCATACACAAGGACAAGAGAAAAGAGAGGAAGGCAAAAGTATTCTGTATGAGGGAGATAACAGGGGGAAGACACACAGGTGAAGAGGTGACGGCATTGTGCATGAATAAGGCAAAAGAGATGACGGCTGTCACTGCATTGTGTATGAAGGAAGTAAAAGAGGTGACGGCTGTCACTGCATTGAGCTTTAATGAGTCAAAAGAGGTGACGGCAGTCACCGCATTGTGCAATAATGAGGCAAAAGACTGCATTGTGCAATAATGAGGAAAAAGAGGTGACAGCTGTCACTATAGTGTGCAATAATGAGGCGAAAAGAGGTGACGGCAGTCACCGCACTGTGCAATAATGAGGCAAAAAGAGGTGACGGCAGTCACTATATTGTGCAATAAAGAGGCAAAAGAGGTGACAGCAGTTAATACATAGTGCAATAATGAGGCAAAAAGAGGTGACGGCAGTCACTGCACTGTGCCATAATGAGGCAAAAGAGGTGACGGCAGTCACTATATTGTGCAATAAAGAGGCAAAAGAGTGACGGCAGTTAATGCATGGTGCAATAATGAGGCAAAAAGAGGTGACGGCAGTCACTATATTGTGCTATAATGAGGCAAAAAGAGGTGACGGCAGTCACCGCACTGTGCAATGATAAGGCAAAAAGAGGTGACGGCAGTCACTTTAATGTGCAATAATGAGGCAAAAGAGGTGACAGCAGTCACCGCACTGTGCAATAATGAGGCAAAAGAGGTGACCGCAGTCACTATATTGTGCAATAATGAGGCAAAAGAGGTGACGGCAGTCACCGCATTGTGCAATAATGAGGCAAAAAGAGGTGACGGCAGTCACCGCACTGTGCAATAATGAGGCAAAAGAGGTGACGGCAGTCACCGCATTGTGCAATAATGAGGGAGAAGACTGCATTGTGCAATAATGAGGCAAAAGAGGTGACAGCAGTCATCGCATTGTGCAATAATGAGGCAAAAGAGGTGACAGTAGTCACCGCCTTGTGCAATTATGAGGCAAAAGAGGTGACGGCAGTCACTATATTGCGTGACGGCTGTCACTGCACTGTGAATGAATGAGGCAAAAGTGCTGGTGACGAGTGATACATATTGACCATCTGTACATACTATGTGGTGGCCAGGAGTGGTGCATGGTAACACTTTGTACATACTGGCTGGTACAATGAGGAATGCATGGTAACAATCTAAACATACTGGCTGGCACGATGAACTATACATTGTAACAATGTGCACATACTGGCTGGTGACGATGAGGGATGCATGGTAACACTCTGCTCATACTGGCCGCTGATGATGAGGTATGCATGGTAACAATCTGCACATACTGGCTGGTGACGATGAGGGATGCATGGTCACAATCTGCACATACTGGCTGGTGACAATGGGGAATGCATGGTAACAATCTGCACATACTGGCTGGTGACGGTGAGGAATGCATGGTAACAATCTGCTCACACATGCCGCTGACGATGAGGGATGCATGGGAACAATCTGCTCATACTTGCCACTGACGATGAGGGATGCATGGTAACAATCTGCACATACTGGCTGGTTACGATGAGGGATACATGGTAACAATCTACACATACTGGCTGGTTATGATGAGGGATGCATGGTAACAATCTGCACATACTGGCTGCTGATGAAGAGGGATGCATGGTCACAATCTGCACATACTGACTGGTGACAACGGGGATTGCATGGTAACAATCTGCACATACTGGCTGGTGACGATGAGGAATGCATGGTAACCATCTGCTCATACATGCCACCTGACCATGAGGGATGCATGGGAACAATCTGCACTACTTGACGCTGACGATGAGGGATGCATGGTAACAATCTGCACATACTAGCTGGTGACGATGAGGAATGCATAGTAACAATCTACTTGCCGCTGACGATGAGGGATGCATGGTAACAATCTAAACATACTGGCTGGCACGATGAACTATACATTGTAACAATGTGCACATACTGGCTGGTGACGATGAGGGATGCATGGTAACACTCTGCTCATACTGGCCGCTGATGATGAGGTATGCATGGTAACAATCTGCACATACTGGCTGGTGACGATGAGGGATGCATGGTCACAATCTGCACATACTGGCTGGTGACAATGGGGAATGCATGGTAACAATCTGCACATACTGGCTGGTGACGATGAGGAATGCATGGTAACAATCTGCTCATACATGCCGCTGACGATGAGGGATGCATGGGAACAATCTGCTCATACTTGCCACTGACGATGAGGGATGCATGGTAACAATCTGCACATACTGGCTGGTTACGATGAGGGATACATGGTAACAATCTACACATACTGGCTGGTTATGATGAGGGATGCATGGTAACAATCTGCACATACTGGCTGCTGATGAAGAGGGATGCATGGTCACAATCTGCACATACTGACTGGTGACAACGGGGATTGCATGGTAACAATCTGCACATACTGGCTGGTGACGATGAGGAATGCATGGTAACCATCTGCTCATACATGCCACCTGACCATGAGGGATGCATGGGAACAATCTGCACTACTTGACGCTGACGATGAGGGATGCATGGTAACAATCTGCACATACTAGCTGGTGACGATGAGGAATGCATAGTAACAATCTACTTGCCGCTGACGATGAGGGATGCATGGTAACGATGAGGAATGCATAGTAACAATCTGTACATACTGGCTAGTGACAATGAAGAATGCATGGTAACAATATGTTACTGTGTGGTGACGAAGAATGCATGGTAACAGTACATACTGGCTGGTGAAGATTAGGAATGCATGGTAACAATCTGTACATACAGGCTGGTGATGATCAGGAATGTATGGTAACAAGCTGTACCTACTGGCTGGTGACGACGAAGAATGCATGGTAACAAGCTGTACATACCGGCTGGTGACGATGAGGAATGCATGGTAACAATCTGTACATACAGGCTGGTGATGATCAGGAATGCATGGTAACAAGCTGTACCTACTGGCTGGTGACGACGAAGAATGCATGGTAACAAGCTGTACATACTGGCTTGTGACGACGAGGAATGCATGGTAACAATCTGTACATACCGGCTGGTGACGATGAGGAATGCATGGTTACAATCTGTACATACTGTCTGGTGACGAGGAATGCATGGTAACAATCTGTACATACTGGCTGTTGACGTTGAGGAATGCATGGTAACAATCTGCACATACTGGCTGGTGATGATGAGCAATGCATGGTAACAATCTGTACATACTGGCTGGTATGATGAAGAATGCATGGTAACAATCTGTACATATAATGAAGTCACCAGGTAACCTGGCAATGTCCAGTTGTAATCAGTCCCAAAGTAGGTCATGGGCCACATGCATGGCCATATTGGATTATCCTGATGACTGCCCCAGAGTGGGACAACATGAAAGTGAGGCAAAAAGTTCATCACAGAAGCAAAGGCCCACGCAAACACCTGTGGGAGGCACATCTGTAGAAGTCCACTAACCAGTTAGAACATACCTGGAATGTCGATGAGAGATAAATTTGCAGAAATTTGATGTAACAAGCAGCAAAAGCATGCAGCAGTCTTTGTTATGATCAGGGTGCATGAATGTAGGTCACCAAGGAGGACTGGTGCTGCTGCCTATCTTATCCCCCCTCCAGAGGGTTATCTGAGTGCCAGCTTTCCTGCCCTGCACTTGTAAAAATGGAATTATCTCTGTGATAATTCCTATTTTATTTGGATTGTATATTTCTTTGCATAAATGACCCAGTAGTGTGACAAAAAATTAACCATAAAATATTATGTTTTTATGACACGAGGATCTTTGTAATTATTCTACATATATATCTGAATATTTTTTATGAAGACTCAACAGTATTTTTAACATAACAGGATTGAGCAATACTGGCATTGCTCAATCAGGACACTCTACCATACCACACAAATAATAGCTTGGGAAGAATGCAATTAACTAGTTTAACTTAAGTCCCAAAGAGGATGTTCGTTGCAATGATTAGTTTGTCTAATTGAAGTATCCTCTTTGGATACACATTACAACTAATTTTTACAGTTATAAATTGCACAGAGTTTGCATGCATCACACGCCTGTTTAATTATATTAAATGGCAAACATATTCATTCAGTCAGAATCATAAAAGAATTCTTAAAGTGACAGAATGTGGAAACACGTCTTTATTTGGTTTGGATTTGCAGCATTCCAAATAGCACACAGTTTTCCACCACCATTTTCTTCTGTGAGTATTTATGTTAAATTTATGCTTTTATTGGTTTTTAAAGGTAAACTTCAAATTTGATAATTTTGGTTACTGTTTTAATCTGTTCTTCTATTCAGCAGGATAATATGCCCAAAGATAGTGGAACTGATAGACTAATCTTCAATTTCTTCCGACACAGCCACTCTGTCAAGAAAAATGCCGACAGCTTCATTAAACAAGCTTTGAAAGGTATGCAAAACCGGTCAAACAAGAGAAATATGTTTACTAAGGTTCCGATAAAGAGAATAAGACGATTGGGAAAATGAAATTGTTATCTAATAGTGTATCAATTATGAATTGTTATTTAATAGTGTAACAAGTATGTATTGTTATCTAATAATGTGTCAATTATGAATTGTTATTTAATAGTGTATCAAAGATGTATTGCCATCTTATAGTGCATCAACTATGAATTGTTATAATCACTTTGCAATGTATGAGTTGATATTTATCCAATGTATAGCTAAGCAGGGGTTACTGTATGAAACGTTCAAGAAAGAGCAATCGAATACAATTATGTATGGAAGTTGAAACCCTCTATTTGGTGTGTTACAGGTTTACCCCCTCATGGCTTGAGGACTGTCAGTATGAGACTTCTTGCCGAATATAGGAATATGTCCCGGACCATAGAAGACATCAAGAACAGACTGAATGGTTTATATACCCAATAACTGAAAATGATATAGCAAATACAATCTAATAATAAGTAATGAATTATTTCTTGATATCATACCACATACCTCAACTGTAAGTAATTATTCTATCAAGATTTAATATATTTAAATTCATAGAATGGTATGGCGATGATTTGCGTGATGTCATTGATATGGACACGATTGATGAGATGATTGGTAGCCCAATGATTGCCACAACAGAGGTGATGGGATTTCTCCTTACAGCAGGCGAGTCCATACCCAATTAACATTAAATAGGAAACAAGACACATTGAGGCAAATATTATGCAACATAACAGTTTCCTTTTTCTCTAGATTTGTTTAATGAAGTCGATATCAGCTTAATATCATCTCTGCGGGTGAAGATCGGGATCAATTCTCAAGGCTTAAAGGAAGAATATGCCAACTTGCAAACTGGTATATCTATTTACATTAGTATTTTGTTTCATGATAATTCTTAAGTAACATATGTTCAAGCTTCTCATGTCTTCAATATTTCGCCCATTCTCCGCCTAAGTGTTACCTGATGATTTCAGCGATAAGTAAAGATGAAGCTATCGGATGCCTGTCAAGGATGCATGCCTACTTCCAGGAAATGGTTAACACACTGGCTAGCATAATTGATATCCTGACAAACAAGAGTATGTATTACACGAACCTTAATAAGGCCAATATCGCTCAAAATAGGCAGTTCTAAATCAGTATTAATTTTCATTTCAAAGATCTCATCATCTTGTGAAAGATATTTGATAGGTTATTGTAATAACAATGTCTAAAATTATAGTTCTTACCCCACAGAAAACTGGTGGCGAGAGTTAAGCGGAGATCAGAATTCATCTGAGGAAAGCACAGAAAACTGGTGGCGAGAGGATAGTGGGGATCAGAATTCATCTGAGGAAAGCACAGAAAACTGGTGGCGAAATGAAACTCCAAGAAAAGACGAATCAGACAATGGTGCTGAGCAAGTGCAATCAGGTGGAAATAAAGAGGACAACAAAGAAAGAGAAAATCCAAGAGGAAGAAAAGAGGAATGCAACAAAGTACATACTGTGGAAAGTTCTGATGAGCGATCGAGGAAGGATCAAATAAGGAGAGATTGGTTTAGGCGTAGAGGAGGTCCAAGTGCATATCATCAGGGTAGGAGATCCATGAGAAAGAAAAGGGATTTGTTAGACATTCTTACATCTGATGTAAACCCTCTCAAACAAATGTGGAATTCCTTGGAAGGTGAACTCACCACAGACCTGGGTCGAGGATGGACACTGGGACCAAGAGGGCTGAATTGGGAAAATAGAGACTCGTATATCAGTGTAAGGCCAGGGTTGGATGGCATAGACATTAGGGGAATAGTGGATTGGTGTAGCCTGACAGAATTATTCAGAGACAAAAGTAATCGAAATCGGGAGTTTTTTCAGGAAAACAGAGATAATCGACAGCAAAATGGCGACACAGCAATCGATTGGCTTAGTCGAATTCTTGATAAAAGAGATATTCCATATGAAGTTACCAAAACATCATCCAGGAAAAGGAAGGATATTTTTGACAGTATGAACCGACCACAAAGGTAAATTGACAGTACATAACAAACGAACTAATAATAATAATAATAATATCTCCTAGAATAGATGCGCTAATGCATTTGGATAAAGGTTTGCATTAAGACTATGATGATCATATTTCATTGAAAGAAAATAATCAGTTTATAATGATTTCAAAATGTTTTTTTATTATTATAACCGATATATCTGATGGAAAATTGAATGCAGACTTATTTTGTGTCAATTTTAGGCCTCCCCCACAATCCCACTCTCCACGGCCGCATTCCCCACCTGAGAACCCTTTACAGCAGATTTGGAATATAATTGCGAATGCTGTTAGTGTGGACCTTGGGCGAGGATGGACGCTGGGGCCTCGTGGCCTCAACTGGAGGAAGGGCTATTCGTTTGTGAGCATAACTACCGGGATGGATGGTATCAATATCAGAGGGACGATTTGGTATTAGATTCCTTCTTCCAAAATCAGCAATTAATACTATCTTATTTTTTCTTCGATTTGCTTTTGATAAACAACATATGGTGTGTAACAAACTGTCATTCAGACCAAAGTAATGTAACAGTAATTATAATAAATTCACAATGCCAAAATCTACGGTATTGAAAGTATTTATTTTCTGTTGTTTTTACATTTCTTAAGATGTGCTGAAGATACAGCTTGAAACGCTTATTATCACGTATATATTATTAAAAGTGTGATCTTTATAACGTGTTAGGCCCTTACGAGAATTTGAGGCATAACTTACGGCCGCCATGCATTTAGTGTTTTCTCAGTTTGGGTACCAGTATCACAAATGAACATAATAGGTGCGAATGCATTTGCCAGTATGCCTTTTCACCTTTTTAATCTCTCGCGCTTCAATGTTTGGTAATTTATCTAATGGGAATAAAACATCTTATGATAATCCAAACCCAAACATGAACCGTATATCAGCCTTGAACAAAAAGATGGCATATATCAAGCTTATCATCACAGTTAACTTTGAAAACTGTTATTATCACAGATCACAGTGTTATTTGGAGAAGTAGTATTTACAACATATAGTATATTTCTATAATTATTTTATCACAGATAAATATGACGTAACATGCAAAGAATGTGTGTATGGCGTTTTATGTCACTTTCAACATCATTTCAGTCATATCATGACGAGATATACTAGTTGCATATAATTCTGCTCGTTAAATTACCATATCACACGTCATTGACCCACTAAATCACAGCTTTACAAGGATGATTGTTTTCCTTCAGCTAATATCATAATATGAGAAATGGTGGCATGCATGCAGTACCGGCACAGCCGGAAATCCTGACAGGAACTGGTGCCAATACGCTTCCACTGGAGATCATCTTATTTTATTTTTATCAATATTTGGCCTGCCCTCTTATAATAACTAAATAACTGTTAAACTCAATTCATATCATTTCAACCATATACTTTTTAAAGGATGTCTGATCTTACAGGAAGGTTTCGGTAAACCCCCTTTGATTTCTATCAGACTAGTTAGATGTAGTATTTCTCCAAAAGAGAAGTATTAATGTAGTATTTCTCAGAAATCATCATTTGGAGAGAGAGGATGTTTTAAAAGAGGGAGGCCATTAAAATCCAGTACTTCCCCTGAAAATCCGAACATCCAGCCCTATCCCACCACCACATCCCCTCGTTGTAATGTCTTATCTTTCCCTTCTTGATAACTTTCGATGCCAAAAGGAATCAATCACGGGGTTATTACCGTATTCATTTCTCAGAGAATCTGACAACATGCAGATTGGCTGTTTTGCCAATTCTTATTGCGCAAAACGTCAGAATCTTCCTCACGGTTTGGCCTGTCTGTTTGCCTCTGCCAGATCTTCAGCAATGCTTCAGAGTGCTCCTTATCCTTTCTGTCCACGATTTGTAGCAGCATTATGCGTCCATCGTCACAACCCACAGCCACCCTATTATCGCCCAGGACCTGGAAGCACTGTGGTAGGCTATGAGTGTAACAGGAGCCCACAAGGTCCCCAGAGTCGACGCTACCCACCTCCACAACTGCTGCCGACACGGACACCCAAGCCAAGAAGCGTCCATTGGGCGTCAGTCTGCGCACAGACACCTGACGGGAGTAGGGCTCTCCAAGATTCACGAACTTGCTGAAATCGGCGATGACCTTGCCGTCTGCAACACGAATAACTCTAGCATGAAAGTCAGCCATTAAGCTGCCAGAGGCATCAAATGTGATGTCTTTCTGCGGGGTCGTTTCGTGCCCGCCTATCTTCTTACCGTTTGTCACATTGAGAATTGTGACAACGTTCTTCTTGCCTCCGTCGACAGCCTCTAAAACCATAATGTGACCAGACTTTGGCACCGCCCAGGCCCACTTATTCACCACGTTCTCCTGCTGGAAAACCTCTTTCCCAGATTTCACCTTGAATACTTTCACTTTACTGATATCCCCTTTGTCAGATATTGGATATTGTTGAAGCAATACAATATATTCATCATTCCCAGCGAAAAACATATCTCCGAGGCCACCTTCCGACGTCTTCAGGGTGACGTGCTCTTTCCCTGATTGACTATTCCAGATTTTGATGTCTACGTTTTCCGAGGGGGACGTCTCAGAATGAGTGGCCACATATTTACCATTGCCGCTGATGCATACCGTCCTAACAGACTCGGTGCTCACAGGAATACTGGACACCGGGGTTTTTGCCACCAAATCAACAGCATCCCAAACGTTTGCTGCATTCTTTCCCTCATAGGCCAGGGTGAGTACATGTCCGCCGTCGTCGGATATTTCAGGCCGCATGCTGTCTCTGTCTGGGGATGGCCTGCTCAGACACTCTCCTGAGGTCACGTCGTAGACAGCTGTGTTTGTGGAACTATATCCTCTGACCACAATATATGGCTGGTCAACAGCTGCATCCATGTACCTGCATGGGGATTTTAATTCCAGCGGTGTTGACACAACTCCTTCTTGGAACTTCTCGGAGTTCCATACTTTGATGATCCGGTTGCGGTCGGTAACAGTGATGACATGTTTGCCGTCTTGTGTTATGAAGATATCGGACATCGGTACCTTGTAGCCTTGGATTTTCCCTAGTGCCCTCCTATAGACTACACTCCACACGATTATCTGCTGATCATAAATTGCTACAAGTTGACTCATGTCAGAATTGAGTTTTGCTCTTACCGTCGGTGTAGGTACTTCTTCTACATCAAGAAACTGAAACCTTCGATATGATTTCAATTTGACAGTATCCCATAACACGATACAATCTTTAGCTGTGATAATAAGAAAACGGCCATTTTCTGCTATTGCAAGATCGTAAGGCGATACTGTGGTTGACTGGGATAGGTCAAAGGGCTCCTGTTTCCTCTCTTGGACAGTGGAATCCAGACATACTACATATAATTTGGGGGCATTGTCCATGTAAGTCATGACATACAACATATTTGGCGTCGCACTTGTAGTTAAACCAATAAAATCTCCTTCCACAGCAATGTCGTCAAAGGTCTCAAATGTTTCGCTATCGACAATTTTGACTTTTCCTGTTTCTTTGATAAAGAACAGAATAAGTCTTTGATTGGCTGCTACCTTCATCAGCTGAGCTTTGACAGCAAATGAATGCAAGATGTTTCCATTTAAATCAAAGCAGTCGGCCTCCTTATTAACAACGTTAGTTATCAATCTATCACCTGCCATATCCAATTGATATGCATCAAAAAAGCCGATGGACTTGTAAGTTTTGTCAAGTGATTTTGCCATTGTTATGGTCCCAATGGAAAGGTCATATAGAACAACAGGGTTAGTATCGGTGTGCGAGGCACTGGCTAGAATAAGGTGTTTCCCATTTGCGCTGCATATCATCCTGTTTATTTTGACTTGCTGATCAGGCCATATTTCCACTTCATCTAAAAGGTCACCACTAGGTGCATCCCATACAAGTAAACTATTACATTCAGAAAGAGCAATCAAAGTGTCATTGCCGCCATAATAGTGAAAATTGGCCATCCCTGTCTTGAGTGCGATCTTCTTGTGTTCAATGGTAAATTTCAGTGCTCCCCCTG
This sequence comes from Amphiduros pacificus, assembly GCA_949316495.1. Classification (NCBI taxonomy): domain Eukaryota; kingdom Metazoa; phylum Annelida; class Polychaeta; order Phyllodocida; family Hesionidae; genus Amphiduros; species Amphiduros pacificus. The sequence continues at coordinate 41,563,146 of OX439000.1, read as the reverse complement.
GCGACGGGTAGCATTGTCTTGTTGCTACCAAGGCATTGTGTTCTACTCCCTCCATCAAAGCTGACTTGACTAAACTAGAAATGTTGACATAAAAACTTCCACAAAATGATAGAAGTCTACCGCATATCTCGATGGACAAAGAAGATGGGTCAAAACTGAGGTTGGCCTGAGCGAGCATGAGGGCGCTCGCCACCAGTTGAGCCTCTGAGTCTCCCGCTTGTTCGGTAAGCAGGACAAAGTCTTCTATCACAGCCTGAATGGAAGATGCACACAACTTGGTATGTATCCATTTATAACTGAATATCAATTCGTTCAAAGTTTCAATTTTCTTTGCCTTTAAAAGGTGATATGGGAGGTTATTTAGTTTTCGAGAATTGTACATTATATTTGTGGATTCTGAGTTATATATGAGTGGTTGTTCAGGTACCTTCCTGTCCGCCAACCCCTCAGAATTCTCCAATCCCAACTTCTTCATGTGGTGTTCTCTGTACTGAAAGGATTTGGGAACGTTGTACCATTTACCTTCAAAATATTCAGCCAAAATGGTATGAGTTGGGATGACAGATTCTTCTTTCAAGTACCGATCTCTTGCTGCTTCGATGAATTGTCTATGGTACCAGTAAACAACAGAGACACCATCCGTTTCCCGGGTAACCAGATAGCTGGCGATATCATGTTGGATGCGAAGCCACAGCAGCGGGGGCAATCGCCGCAGAGGCGGGATATGATACTGGAATACATCATCCAACACTGAGTCGTCTAAGGAAAGGATATCCTCCAGTTCTGACTGCGATAGGCCCAGTCTGGAGGCTGTGATGTAACCCAGAGCATGGTTCACCAAGGTTGAACCGTGAGCCTTCTCCAAGCGGTCAAACAGCTGATCTATAACACCACGAACTGTGGTGGGAAGCGTTATATCATCTGTATGCATGTAAGATCTCCATAGCATCACTTCTTCAAATGCTAGTTTCACATAGATGGGTAAACTGCATTCTTTGAGTGACTGTCTTACAATGTCCCCTTGAAAATGTGTTATGCTACGGTTTTTGGTTTTAAGCCATGACTTGATGATAGTTTGACCAAGATCATCCCCAAGAGCTGGTACATGGACAACATTCTGATCACTAACCCGCTTCCTCAGCACATCCAGTATGCCGAAATGGTTTGGAAGTGTAGATAAAAACATATAAACATCTTGTGGTAAGTGTTTTGGCAGCCAGGACAATCTGTGTGCATTCGCTGCAGCAGATAACTGATCCAGAGAGTCAAGAATGAGAATTATGGGTTTGTCTGGCCTGGCCTGTGCAATTATGGAGTGGAATGCCTGCACTACATCAGTGTGGTCCACTAGTTTCTGAGGTAGATCTATGCTGAATACACGGTGAAGTTGATCCACTATTGAACGCAGTGTGGATGTGATGTTGGAGGACAAAGGAGTTGTGCCTAGAAATCTTACTACCACAACAGTGTCTTCTTTCTGTAGCCAATCACGAACCTACAGAAAATAATAAAGATCCATTAATACAGATTCTAGGTCAAAGGATGAACAATACATAATACATCTTTTTGATCGATAGAGGCTTTTTGGGATGGTACTACAATCCCTATCTGATCAATATCTATGACAATTAGATTTGATATCAAGTTAAACCCTTAATCATTTTACCAGCATAACCACTACATATGTTTTCCTCATATAATATTTCAATCCCTATCTAATCATTATCAATTGCAATTAGATTATTGTCATATATCTCGTTAAACACTAACCTTTTTCACCAACATAGCCATCACAGATGTTTTCCCTATACCAGACGCTCCATATATGACTATTGGTTCTCTGTTGGCTTGATTAACACAGCTTTGAACCTGATTAAAAACCTCCTCCCTGCCGTGGAACATTGCACATCGGTGTTGAGCCATGGTGAGATGGTGAAGCACTTCTGCTTGGAGTGCATCCTGGCTGGAGCTCTCCTGCTCCGACATGGCCTTGTCTACCAGTGACATAAGAAGCCCCGTGAATGTCTCACACATCTCCTGAAGGTACTCATTGTGAGAACCCTTACTGATACCGCCCTCTGGTGACCACTGCACCGTCATCCTACCAAATAATATAATTTTTTATATGAAATATGAGTTCTGATTGAATAATTACAGAACGTATATATGATTCATCTAAATGGCCCATTTAAACTCCAAATAAATAACAATGGAAAATTACTCTACAACTAAACAACAAGGGAATATTACACTATAAATAAACACCAACGAAAAATTACAGAGAAAATATATTTTCATTCTTGGCCGTTAAGTGCCAGATGGTTACTTTAGGCGGGAGGACAATGATTACTTTTTGATGTTGTTGGGGTGTATCTTGTCATGTATGTGTTGGTCCCTGAGCCTGTTGAGGGCATTCTGAGCCTCCACGTCAAGCTGTTTGTCCTCCGTGAGGTCGGTGTAGCGGACGGCGAGGCGGTGGCTCAGATTGGCGTGGAGGTCCTCAATGGTGCGCACAAAGCATATAATACTCTGCTCATCCTGCTCCGTCCCCGCTAGAATCTCATTCTCAGTCACTGACAAACACAAAAACCACCACCATCTAACATAGGATTTCACTGTTACCTTCTCTTGTTTATGCTGTGAGTGTCCATACAGCCCTTTCTTGAGGGAAGGGGCTGTAACTCAGTCAAACATATGAGATAAGGTAAAACCTTTTTTTAATCACATGTTTATGTATTGGAATATTATGTGTGTTTCTACCATTGAGGTTAAAGATGCTAAGAAAAAAATAATTAAAACTCCCAATTTAATTATATGTTTATATTTTGGTGTAATGTACGTTTTTCAATCATTGAGGGATAAGATACTCACCAGACATGATATATTTTTTGAGTTCATCCTTGGATAAAAGGTTCCTATCTATAGCTTGTTGACCGGCTGATCTTAACACTGAATGTAACCGCTTCGCTATATTTCCCCAGTCGAGGCGCGCCGCGGATCTCTTGGCATCGTCCTGATGTAGTGAGAATATAAATTGCTTTCAGATACAAAATCATCAGAAAGTCTGATTTAAATGCAATACATCTCTTATAACTAATATGACGAGAATATGATGGTATATAGTTGTTTTATATCACTTTCATCATTATTTCAGTCATTTGGTGATGAGACCTACTTGTAGCAGATATAGTGCTGAATTGTCATGTCGCAGGTCCTTGACATGGCAACCTACCCGGTCAAAGATTTACAAGGTCAGCGGGTTAGCCCTTCGGGCTCGGTCCTCAGCTCATAAATCGAATTGAATCATGAATTTAATCTCGGCATGACCAGGGATCGAACCTACAAACTTTGGATCACCATACTGGAACTGGTGCTAAACCGCTTGCGCTCTAACCAACTGCGCCATGGCCCATGGCCTTAAATGCATATATTTCTCTTATGACTAATATGATGACATATAGTGTACCTCAGACAGATAATCGGGGAGGCGAGATGATATGGGCTGGAGCACGTGGACAGCGGGGTCGGCATTAGTATCCAGACTGTACCAGGTTTGGCACAACTGGCGGTCCTCCTCTTCCATCACCTCCATTAAACTCTCAAACTCAGACTGGCTGATGCATGCTGGGAACGGCTTGTATCCATGCTTCTGTCCCAGTAGGATCTGTAAATATTTCCAATGTTCTCATGTCTACAACGTGCTCAGGGAAGGTTGTGTGAATTAGTAAAACAAAACACTGGGACTTTATCCGAGACCTATATTTTGTGGAAAAAAATGACGATTTTCAAGTAATAAACGTTGTAAACGAAATCAATTTGGTGACATACATTTGGTGGAGAAATCAAATCATTTACATTTTCAAATGCTAATCGATAATGTGATTTGAAACTGAAATTTAAGATATTTCAAAAGAATAATTTTGGTGGGGTTATGTCACTTTCGACATTATTTCTGTTATTTCATGATGAGACCTAATGACATGTTAGAGATTTATATGTACATCATTACAACAGCTCAATCCCCGTGCCTCAGTCTTTATTTTTTATGAAGGGTCTATGCTAATATAAATTTTGTACCATTTTTTTCATGGTGCCTTCTCCTTCAAATGATAAATACACTATCTGTAAGTGTTGAATGGAGTCTGACACGCATGCCTAAATTTTGATTTCAATATACACTGGCAGCACCTTCACACCAATTAAAGATTCATACTTTTTCAAATATGAAATAATAAATCACATCGTTTTTTCCATAAGAGAATATACCTGACTTTGAAAACAAGGAATAGTCGTGGGGGATTAAAAAGTTGAACTGGGGACAGGTGCAAATGCATTCGCACGTAATGCGTTGGCGTCAGAATCACTTGTCATAGCTGTAGCCAAGCTGCAAACGTTGAGTATAATGTAGATTTAATCTACAAAGTGGATAAAACCTAAAAACAGCCTTAGAAAAAGGAGTAACTCTGATTCTAAGTATTATGAGGTCTCGGACTAAAGATATATAATTGACTTTAGATATTTTGTAATTAAATCAGTTAAGGTATTCACCACAAAGTTAGGTCCAATAGAGAGTTGTTTACAGTTGTCTATCTCCTGCAGACAAAGGGGCAAGACAGAGTGGTCATCCACCGACTCATCTCTCACTCCCCATCTCATATCCACCACCTGAAATATATTCAGTGAATTATACGACAAAATTTGAAAGATTAAATACATTTCGCAAAATAGCAATACAACTACAATCAAAATGAAATTCCTTTTTGATTTTTTCACTTTTTTTAATGTATTACGTCAATTTACCGCAAATCTTTTCATTCTAAAATATACCTACTGGACTAGTTAAAACCGATGTATATAAAATAAACATGTATATAGAAATGTTGCAGAAATGCCTCTTAATTTATTTGGGGATGTGTAATAAACATAAACATTTCTTCAAAATTCTCAAGAGATTTCATATAACAATAATGAGATGGTTTCCTATTATAGATTATAATCATGTACCAAATCATTCATTAGAACTGCATCTTTTCTCTTGTCTACATATCCTGACAAATGACTCTTTCTTTTCAACAAGTAATTGAATAATGATTGGGTTTACCTGGAAATCCAGACCATACTTGGATTTACAATAAGCCTTGAGTTTAGGATATGCTTCTTCCATCAGGATGTTCCTCTCTTCCACAGTATCTGCAACGTGTACATTGTTTAGGTCAATTTTAATTCAAATACATACAATCATATGAATCTGCATCGAGCCAATTAAATATTAAGATTAATAACAATGCGTACACCTAATGAAGAAATAGCTTAACCGAAGCTGACACCTTTATCCTATGCAATTGTACACGTTTAGATATCTCATGTTTATTTTTTATATTAAAACAAACTCTCGTTAATTTATATGGAAGAGTAAAGTATTATTTAATGTCTGAGTTGAATATTTGGCATTACCAGTGAAAGTGGAGCTGGTAAATATCCTGACAACCTTAGCCTGCTGATGGGGAAGGTGCTCCAGATCCCCCACTAGGGGGCGCAACAGGCTTTCTCTCATGTCGCCTGTATTATGCTGAAAACATTATGAAAAACAATAAAAATCCATAAATCATTATGAATCATTTAATCAATCACTTATCTATGCTTGTGAAGAGAGCTCATTTGTGATTGTTTAAGATATAAGAAAAAAAATCTGCATTATGATGACACATACATTATTTGTCCGTGTTTGAAATATTCCACAATTTAGAATTTTCCATGGAGTGAGATAGTGTTTACCCATTATTTCCAGCCCTACTCTCCTAATTTTATCCTCCAAAACAGGGCTTCTCTATCTTACCTCATACTTGGTGCCTCAAGAGAGTGTTCTGCACCTATGAGATAATTTTTGCAGATCACCCCTGTGCCGAACTAATTCCACAGATCACCCTTCTGTCAAACTACTTTCCTTTTATTTAAAAAAAAATTCTTTTCATATCTACATTATTTTAAAATGTTTCACAAAAATTTGTCAATTATACAATAAATGTAATTAGTCTTAGGTCAATGCTTCAACAAATCATGTGTTAATTTCTCTGAAATGAACAGGATGACTGTCTGGGTTTGTTTTGACCTGGGGCAGACGACATTTTAGATTTGGGTCATGGGGACCTTGAAACACAGACAGGTGGGACCCCTGTTGGCAACCTTTTGTGGGAATCTCAACACTGATGACTGTTCACCCATTTAAAACAGAATTACACTCATGTCATATAGTGCTTTATAGGTGGCCTAATTTCACTGCATGTATTAATATAAAATTGATTATATTATTTAAATGAGCTGAGAACTTAAATGAGCCACACACAACATACATGTGTTCGTGCAGTATTCAGTCTCCCTGAACACTGCACTCGCATGTTCTTGCCTTAATATCTGATTGTTGAAAAGACTATTGTTTAAATGACTATTCATATAGATTTTGATTGGCTTGCGTCTCCGTCAGGCAAGTAATCACAGGTCGTGACCTGCGGCTGGTCAGTTCTGATTGTATGATATTTGGATGGGCGTGACTAACTGATATGCATAATTGGAAATGGATTTCCAAATTTCAAACAACGTCAACATACAAACCTCAATGCAGACTTACATGTCAGACTCTAATATCACGGGGGGGGGGGGGGGGGGTAAAGGGGTAGATCTCAGGTTCCCTGTCCAGATTTCAGTTATGTTTAATCATAACTTCCTTGGGTGAATTGGTTCCATCGGAAAAAAATGTTCAATGTCGGTACCCCCGTGCATACATATTGTTCTTAATATATTGGTATAAATATACATAAGGGGTCCTGTGTGTGTGTGTATGTGTATGTGTATGTGTATGCAGGAAATGGTATAGATGTAAACAAGGAATATTTGATGATTATTTCAACTCTATTTTCAATTGACAACTGCACGTATTTTATATTTCTGTCTCTTTACGCATTGCTGGTCTTTGTGATGGATTTATCGCTGCATGTGACAGATATACACTTTGACATTCTGTAGTACTGAGTATAAGATAATATCTCGACATGAGATACTTGGCTATTTGCACATCTGGTGCATGTGTTGTATCAACCTCCATATATAATCCCAGATTTGACACACATAACAGAGCACATGAACATGACGTTACTGAACATCCCCTCGTGGAAGAAAACACTTGGTGAATAACACTTGGTGAATAAATATTACTATTCTAAAATGTATCTCACCTGTATCGACAACGGAAACCATTTCATTCACATGTATATTGTAGTATTCATTTATTTAGCTGCTTCTTTCCAACATGCTTGTAGTGTTTACAAGTTGCCATTGGTTACGAACTTGTGGTGGGTGGCCTGCCTCGCCGCCAACTCCATCTGGCGGTAAATACCAGTATACTTAATGCGCTATTCAGAAGCTCGATTTCAGGTTTTTGGCTTTGAATCGTGTACATTGCAGTTTGGATGTAAACTTGGGCAGCATGTTGTGACATATGCGTTGACCCGGAGAACTTGATCAGAATTGATTGTATTGTGATCTTATGGATTTCCTTCTTCAATTGGTACATAGAGAAAATATTATACTTTCTCTATGATTGGTCGAATAGATTGGGAGATATTTAAATATAGCAGGTCGGTAAATAATTATATTTCACAGGTATCTCTACACGCATGTACTGTATCGTGTCCATTATGACAATTTGGGTCTGAATAAGTTGTTTTTGGCATTAAACTTAAGTACGACCTGAAGATAGAACAGATCCTATGTCAGGAAAACCCCCGGGGGGGGGGGGTACTCTCATAGTCAGCGTTACCGGGGAAGCTGGGCTAAATAGGGTCCTTTTCGCTGATATTTTCCCTAAAACAGGGTACTGTTTTTCAAATTTCTCCCTAAAACAGGGATCACAATCCCCTTTTCCAAATCTCCTCCTTCTGCATCATCCCTAAATGAGGGTATCAAAAATTCAGCTAGTCCTAAATCAAGGTACCAAATTTCAGCTAGTCCTAAAGTAGGGTACCAATAATGATCCTTTTCGGTCCTTTAAGGTCCTTAAGGGTCCTTTTCGCTGATATTTTCCCTAAGACGGGTTAAGATATTTTATCATTTTCCCTAAAACAGGGTACTGTTTTTCAAATTTCTCCCTAAAACAGGGATCACAATCCCCTTTTCTAAATCTCCTCCTTCTGCATATATTTAGCTAATACAAAAAAATCCACATTCTTTGAATTTTCAACTTAATGTTTCAAATAGTTTGACAATGATATCCATGAAAAAATCACGGGGTCACCATGCTTGTTATCGAACAATAGATTTTTCTCTTAAATTTAATATAAAAATCCAAGAATCCAGACTATCCAAATCAACCACAGGTCACAACATGGCAGATATTAAATGACAATGATTGCCGGGGCTTCGAACTTACATTTCAAGGCAAACACTCTCCCGATTGAACTATTTCGACTGCTTCCTAGATACAAAAAGCAGAGATATATGTTTTGCCAAAAGAGAATCCCTACCTAACAGATAATGTTCCAGTCTATATAAGACATGTGTTTTCTTTAAATGTTATTTACCAAGATATCTTCAAGATAATAATTTTTAGACATCTCATTTCGCTTACGGATCAAATGTGAAGAAATTTGGCATATTTTGAAGGGAAGGTTTCTTCAGAAGGTTAGTGTGTGTTGTGGCGGTCAGGAAGTTGTGTGTGTGCAAGTGTTATCAGTGGGAACAGACCACACTTGTTGCTAACAACGGCTGGGGAGTTGAAGGACCCCAATCCCCAGTCACAATATTTGGGTGCCTTATTGTTGCATAGAGGAAATATCAATAATACTCATATGACGTTTATGTAATGGATATAAAACACATTTTTAAAGATTGGATTTCATTTTGAGGATATAACAAAACTAAACCAATAGTGTTTGACTTGTTTTTATAAATAATATAAGAAAATGAATGTGATTATTAGACATGGAAATTATTACGGTTGAACAGGATTTACCAAAGTTGTGAATGACATAAGAACTTTTCTGTGCACATGATGTTAATGTGGCAAAGTTGATATAAAAATAATCATCCCAGGCATGGCGCCCACTCACTTTTCTAACACAGTTTATTGTATCTCTGTCATGCTTATATCCACTATCATACTACAACTCAGAGCTCAAAGTTATTCTTTCGGTGCTATTTCTCAACAGCAGAAAAAGCTTGATTATAACACTATTTACAAGGCTGGAAACTACCGGGAGAGACCCTACCAGAATCGAAAACACAAAGTGGAATATTTGGGGGAGATATTGAAGAAACACGTGGAGTCCTTGCGGAGAACGTTTAATGGGCAAGTGGAATTGGTCTTTCTTGTTGACAGTTCTACCAGTGTTGGGATGGCCGATTTTGAAAACGAACTGACTTTTGTCAAAAAACTGCTGGCCGATTTCACGGTGGATAAAGATACCACAAGAGTAGCTGTGGTGACATTCTCTTCGCACAGTCGCATCATCCGGGTGATAGATCACCTTAGCAACCCTGATAACGACCATCACAAATGTTCCCTGCTGGAGGAAGAGCTTCCCAGAGTATCGTACCGTGGAGGGGGAACTCATACCATAGGGGCCTTCCAGGAGGCTCAGGTAAGATGGATTCATGCCATAGGGGCCTTCCAGGAGGCTCAGGTAAGATGAAATCATGCCATAGGGGCCTTCCAGGAGGCTCAGGTAAGATGGATTCATGCCATAGGGGCCTTCAAGGAGGCTCAGGTAAGATGGAATCATGCCATAGGGGCCTTCCAGGAGGCTCAGGTAAGATGGATTCATGCCATAGGGGCCTTCCAGGAGGCTCAGGTAAGATGGATTCATGCCATAGGGGCCTTCCAGGAGGCTCAGGTAAGATGGATTCATGCCATAGGGGCCTTCCAGGAGGCTCAGGTAAGATGGATTCATGCCATTGGGCCTTCCAGGAGGCTCAGGTAAGATGGATTCATGCCATAGGGGCCTTCAAGGAGGCTCAGGTAAGAATGGGTCACACCATAGGGGCCTTCCAGGAGGCTCAGGTAAGATGGATTCATATCATAGGGGCCTTCCAGGAGGCTCAGGTAAGATGGATTCATACCATAGGGGCCTTCAAGGAGGCTCAGGTAAGATGGATTCATATCATAGGGGCCTTCCAGGAGGCTCAGGTAAGATGGATTCATGCCATAGGGGCCTTCAAGGAGGCTCAGGTAAGAATGGATCATATCATAGGGGACTTCAAGGAGGCTCAGGTAAGATGGATTCATACCATAGGGGCCTTCAAGGAGGCTCAGGTAAGATGGAATCATGCCATAGGGGCCTTCAAGGAGGCTCAGGTAAGATGGATTCATGCCATAGGGGCCTTCCAGGAGGGTCGGGTAAGATGGATTTATACCATAGGGGCCTTCAAGGAGGCTCAGGTAAGAATGGATCATATCATAGGGGACTTCAAGGAGGCTCAGGTAAGATGGATTCATACCATAGGGGCCTTCAAGGAGGCTCAGGTAAGATGGAATCATGCCATAGGGGCCTTCAAGGAGGCTCAGGTAAGATGGATTCATGCCATAGGGGACTTCAAGGAGGCTCAGGTAAGATGGATTCATACCATAGGGGCCTTCAAGGAGGCTCAGGTAAGATGGATTCATATCATAGGGGCCTTCCAGGAGGCTCAGGTAAGATGGATTCATGCCATAGGGGCCTTCAAGGAGGCTCAGGTAAGAATGGATCATATCATAGGGGACTTCAAGGAGGCTCAGGTAAGATGGATTAACACCATAGGGGCCTTCAAGGAGGCTCAGATAAGATGGATTCATGCCATAGGGGCCTTCCAGGAGGCTCAGGTAAGAATGGATCATATCATAGGGGCCTTCAAGGAGGCTCAGGTAAGAATGGATCATATCATAGGGGCCTTCAAGGAGGCTCAGGTAAGATGGATTCACACCATAGGGGCCTTCAAGGAGGCTCAGATAAGAATGGATCATATCATAGGGGCCTTCAAGGAGGCTTAGGTAAGATGGATTCATACCATAGGGGCCTTCCAGGAGGCTCAGATAAGAATGGATCATATCATAGGGGCCTTCAAGGAGGCTCAGGTAAGATGGATTCATACCATAGGGGCCTTCAAGGAGGCTCAGGTAAGAATGGATCATATCATACGGGCCTTCAAGGAGGCTCAGGTAAGATGGATTCACGCCATAGGGGCCTTCAAGGAGGCTCAGATAAGAATGGATCATATCATAGGGGCCTTCAAGGAGGCTCAGGTAAGAATGGAATCATACCATAGGGGACTTCAAGGAGGCTCAGGTAAGATGGAATCATACCATAGGGGCCTTCCAGGAGGCTCAGGTAAGATGGAATCATGCCATAGGGGCCTTCAAGGAGGCTCAGGTAAGATGGATTCATGCCATAGGGGCCTTCCAGGAGGGTCGGGTAAGATGGATTTATGCCATAGGGGCCTTCCAGGAGGCTCAGGTAAGATGGAATCATACCATAGGGGCCTTCAAGGAGGGTCAGGTAAGATGGAATCATACCATAGGGGCCTTCAAGGAGGCTCAGGTAAGATGGAATCATACCATAGGGGCCTTCAAGGAGGGTCAGGTAAGATGGAATCATACCATAGGGGCCTTCAAGAGGCTTAGATTAGGAGTCATACCATCAGGAAAACTCAGTACAGGTAAAAAGGAATTATAACATTCAAGCCTGCTGGGAGGAATGTGTAAGAAGCAGTAACACCACTAGGGCTTTCAATTCGGCCTTCCAAAATTCACACCAAACGGACCTTGCAAGTCCTACGGACCTCCCATATAATCATATATAAATTCCTTCATTTACAGCCATTTATTGGGCACTTCAGGAGAGCACAGTTAAACTAATCTCGGCGGTGGAAGTGACAAACACTGTCTTTATATACTGGAAACACTGTAATAAGTTGTCACAGTAAATGTGTTGCACATAACAGTCATCAGCAACTTTTACTGTAGATAAGCAGTGTGACAGCAAATTTTACTGTTATGCGTCTAAAGTAAGGTTTGTGTCAAATTTTACAGATCTCAATTAGCATTGTTTAATGATGTAACTACCACCCATTTAAATATATATTTGGCATTCTCATGACAGATCTCTCTAGAATTCTCATGAGAGATGTCCTTTTAGATCCATGCAATAGATCAAAGTTCAAAATCCTGTTGTTTGCAGGTGAACCTTTGTCCTCGATATATATGCAGTCAAAGAATTAACAAACGAAGTGTTAAGCTTGAAGAAAAAATACGTATTTGGAAATGTTGTATTTTTTATTCTATTCAAAGTCGTGGATGATGTAATAATGGATTCATAAAACAGCAACTATTACTGGTGTGTTAATGTTACCATGATCACTTATTCAATCATCTATTATATGACAGCAATATATACTGTTATTCGTCAACTGTGGAAAATGCTGTAGAAATACAGCAAAAGATGCTGATATTCTACAGCTACTTTTAACAGTGCCAAATATACCCCATTCGATAGACAGGAAGAGTATAGTTGGACACATGTAGTGTGCTCATCTGTGCCATACCGATCTTTTTATGGCCATTATATTAGTGAAATATCATGTGAATGAGCTATCCTAGCCCCAGAGACTCTGTGAATTAAAAAATTTTTGATAATAACAAAAAAACTTTTCTTATATATTTGCTCAAGCAGACATATATGTTTTTTTGTTAACTATACAAAAGTAATTAATTAACACATTTATTTTTCAATTCAATTTTATTAACTCCAGATAATATTTTCCGATAAGTATTTCTTTGACAAATATTCATGTCAATTAGATGAATTCCCGAAATGATAGCATTTATGTTTATTGTGCGGCATCCTGAGCGGTTTTGCTATCAGTGAACACAAGTGGGGCCCGTTGTCGAGGGATAAGGGACCTGGCATTTGCAAAGTGATAATCTATTCGTCTAGAACATTCAAGTGGGTCTGCATTTTTTTGTGCACAGTGAAAGCAGGAACCCCTTGCCGCTAAACCAGGGAGGTTTCCGGTGCAAATAAAACACGTGCTATACACTTTTCAATAAGGCGTGATGTTTATGACATCAATTCTATAAGAATCACCGCGTTTACAGTTATAACACCACCACATGGTATACTGAAAGTTAAAACCTTACTTTTCTTATCTCAGAAGACCAGACCCTGATGGCCGGTAGTAAATGCGATATCTCTATCCATTTGTGTAAGTAACCAAGGTCAACGATATTCGGTGTTTGCAGATCAGATAACGAGTGGTTTCATTTTAGTATGATACATTCACATTTACATGCTTACCGGAAAACTGACCTTAAATACAAGCGTGAAAGTCTTTTTTAAAGTTTGCTACTCTTTTTTTCATTCAATTGTTTGCAATCTAAATCCTAGATTATTCTAGTACTTGTATCTCAAACCCTTTTGTGAAAAGATTTGAAATGCAAGTGTTAAGGGTTTTCGCCATCTAAGAAAAAATCCCAAAACCTAGAAATTGATGAATTCTCAATAAAATGGAGCTTCTTTTGTGTAAAACAGTTCTTGTTCGCTCTAATCTCAAACACTTTTACAGACAAGGACACAAAGATGTAGAAAAGCAAATGAATGTGTTCGACATATAAATCTTGACCATATTGACATCATTTTAACACATTCTGCATGAATATATACCAATTGACCTATTGACACCGAAGATGACATGGTGATGTCATATCTTTCAGAATTAACTATAAAAACAGTTGCAAAAACAAATATTCTGTATCTTTTTACCCTTTTCTCTACAGAACCAATCAATATCAAAACAAAGTAGTCCGGCAAACTGAGCAGATGCAAAAGTAGGTACTTCTAGTTGTGCCTGGGGTGATGTTTGTTGTTTTTCACAAGTCTATATCCCATGTATCAGGGAATTATCTGCAAACATGTGTCAGCTTTTAGTTGTATCCTTAGAGCATCCATCAGCAAGAACGTATCGTTTTACCGGCACAGAGAGCAGACTATTCACTAGTGGACGCTGCCATTTACTCTTAATTCACCCTCCTCTCATGACCTCAAAAGAAAACATCTGAGCTTAATGACCCGATGCAGGAGGTACTTACAAACAGCGTGTTGAAGTAATTGTGTGAAGTAAACCTATAATTGTATTAAGTGACATCTATATTTAAACAAATATAAGAGATAATGATAAATGGGTCAAATGTACCTGCATTCATACAATTAAACTTTTCTTATTAAAGCGATAGTTAGTTACATTTTGGAGAGATACCTTTGAAGTAATAGTTGTGGTCAGATGTAACTGCATTTAAACAAAAGGGAATGTCATAGAAACTGACATTAATATACATTTTCATGTTCATGTGTTGCGTTAATTCTTATGGGGCGGTGTTATGTTCTAAATTCATCACGCCTGGAATTTCCTTCTTTGTAAACTTGCGGTTTGGGCTGAGGAGACACCTGATAAGGACTGCATCATAATTCACTTTGTTGTTGATACAAAGTAAACTGGGATTTCAGTCAACTATGATCAAATATGCCTGGAAGACAGAAGGAAATCACTGCTCATGCACACACATTATATTTCACCTTCTGCTTTGGTTATACACTATCAAATGAAAATTAATAAATTGGTTAGTTCTCTTTTTCAATTTAAGTTATACTACAGAATTGTGTCATACTACCACAAATAACCTTCCTATAAAAATTGACATTGAAGTTACCCTGGAAAGAGAAACCTAACAAAATCAATTGGCATCTCAGCGAGAGTGCAAGATTGGACTAAATGCGCAGCTGACATATTATGACGTCCATAAACTCACCAAAGTCATATTGAACTCCCTGAGTATTCGTCAAAGTGGAGATCACACTTACCTATTGTACCGATAAATATGGAAGCCAAATGAAATATGGCGCTACCTCTAATAAGACTCTATGTTGACAGTATGTCAGCCAGTTGAACAAACACTTCTTTTGAATGTTGGTTATGCTATCATTTTGTTTACATGCACTAATGTCATATTGAATGAGTGTATCAGAACATGCATATTTAGATGGGTACATGTGCATGGGTGGAGTTGACATTATGCTATATACATTGCAGATGAAATGTATATCAAGCGAATCTGCATTTAATGTTGATTTAAGGCATTCATGAAATGATATTTTCAAGCACCTTTTCCTCGCATAAAATGTTAATACCCCAAACTTTGCGATAAAATGTTGTTACCCATCATATTTCACCTACATAAATTTCTCTGCTATTTGAAAGTAGATGAGTCTTCTGCTAAAATCCAAATCATCCAATGGACACTTTGTCAACAAACTTTGTTTAGCTGACCAGTGATCTAGTGCAAACACGTGCTATGTAAAGTTTTGCTAACAATCGGGCACATTCAGATTGGGACAATGGAGTGATTTGGCTTACAGGGCCCTGTTTGTACAATGGTACAGGCCTAACATCCTGACAGACCAAGTTAGAGGTCACATGCTTGTATACATATGGCCACCTATTGGTCACAAGAGTACAGGCAGTACTTGGCATTTTTTTAGCAAAACGCAATAACCATTGTCTGTGTTATTTTGGTTGATTTTAGTGAGATAGCTTTCTTATATCACAGATTTGTGGCCACATATCATTTCAGCTCACCCCAAACCTCTGTAAAATTGCTTGTGGCCTAAGTGATTTCATGAAAGCTTTAAAATTGCCGAAGACAAGAATTTAATTTCCTCTGTGTTGTCTAGATCTCTCAGAATAATTCATTTTGGAATATTGAGATATAGCCAGCACAGTATATGGTATATTGGACGTCCTATTCTTCGCACACTTAACGCGGTTAAACGTCACCCGTTTTATGTTCCTGACAATCTTATCATGCTTATTATCATCTCAAAATCGATACACAAAACAAAGTTTGAAATAATTTTGATACTTTGTTGATAACGTCGTTTTTAACAACACATTATCTTATGTCTTTTTCTTGTTTTTCAAGGAAATATTTCAGTCGGCACGCCCAAATGCGCAGAAAGTGTTGTTCCTCATCACAGATGGTTATTCCAATGGTGGCGATCCGAGGCCCCTGGCGGAGAACCTCAGGGACCAGGGAGTCAAAATATTCACCATCGGAATCAGAAATGGTAACCCGGATGAACTTAAGAAGATGGCATCTGACCCCTCAGACGAGCATTGCTACATCCTTGATGATTTTGAGGAATTTGGAGCTTTAGCCAGAAGGGCACTCCATGAAGGTTTGCCAGCACAAAACACCATAAGTTAACGTTATATGTATGTGTTGTATAAAGATATGAAGTATCAGATAAGTTTGTAGAGATTGATTAATAATTGAATAAGAGATTTGAGGAGAAATGGCTATATTTCAGATCTGAGCATGGGTAACTTCATCAAGCAGACGGCTGGTAAGTGCGGCAGGCTGTGTGCCGAGGGAGGCGACTGTTGTGACGCGAGGGCCACCTGCCGCTGTGGCACTCACACCGGCAAATACAACTGCATCTGTAACAAGGGCTTCTATGGAAATGGCCTCATAGGAGGGTGCAAACGTACGTGTATATCTACCTCAAATGTTCATTTGCATATCCGTTCTTAGACTACATGAATCGTAGTGGCTCTCCAATTGCTCAAGTCCTGCCATACTAAAAAGGGCGACATGATGCCAAGAAGTTTCTGTGTTTATTTTATTACTAAACGTTGTTCATCAGTTGAAATGCTTCGCACAGGACACAATCCAACTTACATAACCAGCAGCAGCTGTATATTTCAGGCCTTAAACAAAAGTAGGTTATCAGGTCAGTAGGTCAAATATTGCATGGCAGATTACAATAAATTGGCTGGCTGCCAATATCACAGTAGCAGCTGCACTTGTTTGTTTGTTCAAAGGCTATTTACGCATATTTACTTTCAATAGAAGATTTGTTTTTCTTGCCCAGCTTGTCCCCGTGGGACCTTCAAGAGTTCATCCTTGCCTGGAGGTATCAACACATGTGTGGCGTGTCCCGATGTCCACCATTCCTCGCCCGCTGGGAGCGTGTCCATCCACCACTGCCGCTGCCAGAGGGGCTACCGGAGCATAGGGAAATACCACTGCGAAGGTGACCATCCGCCTTTTAACCGAAGACATCGAAGGTCCACACAGTTCTCAAATAATAAAAGTAATGACATGTAGCCATATTCTTAAACGCTATGAAGATTCAGAAAGCCAAGATTTATCACAGAGCAAACACCACAGCAGGTATCAATGGCCTGCGCAAGTTTATGTAATCAAGTGTTTCTTTTTGTCAAAATGTGGTGGTGTCATGTAATGATGTATTCTAATACTGTGATAAAAACGTCTCTATATTTTCTTATAGTTGAACGTTACCATAGTGTGAAAATATCTGTGGCGAGTTCTTGAGGTGTTCATTAGTTGTATAAAATTTAGAGTGCATTTATAATTGTATTAATATCTTTTAATGAATGATATTTTAAATCAATGTCGGTTGCTTGTATTGTATTCAGTCATTCCATCCCATCTTGTATTGTATACAGTCATCCCATCAGTATTAACAAAATCCTAGATATCATTACTTACAGAAAAAAAGACAAAAAGATATAAAATTGTGGTAAATTTCTAAAGCTTTCATGAAATTACGGAAGTCACAGGCACTTTTACAGAGATTTGGAGTATTTTGATAACCAGATAAGTTATTGTGGGAATGGAGGTCAAATTCTGATTATGGAATGGACACCTGAGTGTTTATTTACTCTCAGCACCCCTATGTTTTTCTTGTAGTATTGATTAATATATCTTTATATTTCATGGATTTCTACATGATTTAAATAGTATATGTATAGTAAAGCTAGGATTTTTCTCTTCACAAATTCTCAGTCCCTCAGATAAGTCCCATTTAAGAACTATGACTAAGACTATGAATTACAATATGAATTAGTAACAACTTGTCATTTATTTTGAGCAGTTAGGCATCTTCTGGAGTAGGGTATGCAATTTGAAAGTCGAGATATCAGAACCAGGTGAAATGAATTTATCCGAATTTATGACTTGTGTGACAAAGAAATTATGACAAATGACAAAGAAATCAAGTTCCATTGACCATACAATGTAAATGATTGGGCTAAAATAGCTTTCTGCAGGTAATATAACAGATTTTGATCAGATACTAACCATTGGCGAACAAATGAAGATATTCAATTTCTCATCGCATGTGAATGCGAACAATGACAAAATTAAATAAATACTTTTGACATGCTTATCAGCCAGCTAATTCTTGATCATTTATGATTCTAAACTACTAATTTTATTTCCTATAATATATTATTATCAATATCTTTATGTCTTTGTCTGTAATGCTGTGTTGTTTATGGAATGACGTAGTATATGCCATTTGAAAAGTTTGAAAATCCTGTCCTTATGCATTTATTAGTGTGATCCCAAATCGTGACGTACACATACTACACTTGATCGAATAAACATTATTGATTTGCCTGTATTGATAACGTTAAATCTCTCTTTTGAAGCAATGACTTGTCCCAAACTGAAACCTCCTGAGAACGGCCGGTTTGTCAACCAGGAGTGCAATAACGTGTTTAATGCAGCCTGTGGGGTGCAGTGTGATACGGGTTACAAACTTGAGGGCAGCAGCCTTAGGCTGTGCCAGGAGAATGGACGCTGGTCTGGTACCACATCGTTTTGTCAAGGTAGATTGTCCTGAAAAAAACTTTTTAAATTTTTAAAAAATGAAATAGATATAAGAGCATTTGAATTGAAGGTAAAAAAGTTATAAATGCATACATATGGGAAATTGTCCTGTAGATGAAAATTGTCCTGTAGATGAAAATTGTCCTGTAGATGAAAATTGTCCTTGAGATGAAAATTATCTTTGAGATGAAAATTGTCCTTGAGATGAAAATTGTCCTTGAGATGAAAATTGTCCTTGAGATGAAAATTGTCCTTGAGATGAAAATTGTCCTTGAGATGAAAATTGTCCTTTAGACAAACT
Source organism: Amphiduros pacificus (assembly GCA_949316495.1). Lineage (NCBI taxonomy): Eukaryota > Metazoa > Annelida > Polychaeta > Phyllodocida > Hesionidae > Amphiduros > Amphiduros pacificus. The sequence continues at coordinate 41,544,130 of OX439000.1, read as the reverse complement.
GTTTGCCTTGATTCACAAATTGTTAAATCATCAAGTATGTTCATGTGTTGTGCACCCAGTCAAAAAATGCAAAAAGTTGGACCAGCCAAAGAACGGGAAGATGATGTGTACCAAAGATGATTTTTCCTTTGGGACTACGTGTGAGTTTCGATGCGATGCCGGATACAAGCTCATAGGCACGCGCACGCGCACATGTTTGGCCATTGCCTTCTGGAACGGCATTCCAAGACCTGCCAGATGTCAAGGTATAAGTCAACCTGATTTCCCTTTATAAATCGTGATGATTTAACTTGTCTCGATCGTTGATTATATCGTAATGGAATTTGTTTACATTGTCTTTGTTTTCTCACTTGATGAAGAAATAACCTGTAAGGCCTTGCCCAAGTTGTCTGATGGCAAAGTGGCCCCAAGTTATTGCACCAATCGCAGCATGCCATTTGGGACCACCTGCAGCCTCACCTGTCGTCCCGGGTACAAAATGCTTGGGCCCCACAATAGGCAATGTCAGGAGAATGGCCGCTGGACTGGCAGTCTCACTGAAAACAAGTGTATTGGTAAATACAATTATAAATAGTCTATCTGTGTCGTTTTTTACCGTTTGATCTTTATAGGCCAATTGCAGAGGCACCATGTCTTTTTGTTTTTCCCCATTGAAAAGTACACACCCTAACTGTGAAACTTTACCGGAACCAGAACTGTACAATTCTTCTATATTTAATTATTGATATAGCAGAGATTGGCAGGATGCCTATTTAGTATAATTTATAATTATTTACTGTCTTTTGGGCTATATATTCAGAAAAAAATAAATATAACTATTTGATGTTTCCTTCTTCTCACAGACGTAGCGCCTCCTGTTCTAACGTGTTCCAAGGATTTGACGGTGGAGACTCTAGTTGATGAGAACCATGCGCGCGCAACCTGGGACCTCCCCCTGGCGGTGGATAACTCCGGGTATCTGCCCCAGGTATCCGTCATCCCGGCCGTCATCCCACCCACTCTCCTCCCCATTGGCGTCAATGCCATCACCTATGTCGCCCAGGATGCTGCCTCCAATAAGATCAGCTGCTCCTTCAACATCATTGTTGTTGGTACTGCCTCTTTTATTAATACGTTCCGGTCTCCATTGTCTGCAGTCTATGTAAAGATCAAAATGAATTTGTGTATAATGTTTTTCTTTAACTGGACCGCATTTTTCAAATAATATATGAACAGATAATTTTCATCGAGATTTTAAATATATTTATTACTCAATATTATCTCACTACAAACCTAACCAACAATACTGTTCTTTTTTTTACAAGACAAACAACCTCCCAGGATAGACAAATGTATCTCTCCGTCACCATTCATATTGAGGAGCAAGGAGAAGGTGCACATCGACTGGGAAGAGCCAATATTCTCTGATAATTCCAGAGGTTCGTTGGAAATCCAGCGCTCCCATAGTCCAGGGGAGGATTTTCCAATTGGAAAAACTAAGGTCACCTATACCGCATACGATCGACATGGGAACAACAATACATGTATCATCGAAATAGTGCTACAAGGTATGAATTTCAATCCACCGTATTTTAGTCACTCAAAAGTTTGTAAATGGGTTTTCTTGGTTTTTTTTATAGAGTTAGTACCTTACACTAATTTTGTAATGTGTTTCGCAGTGTATGTGCTTCTGTATGTGTGCATGCCCGTATGTGAACATAATTTCATCATATAATTCTTATGCATCAACTTTTCATGGAATATTAACATTAATATTTTATTTTGATTTTCCTCATCAGAGCATGCCTGTGCCAACCCGCCTGTGCCCCAGCACGGTAATATCACGTGTACCACTCACCCAGGCGGAGTGGAGTGCTTTGTCTCCTGCCATAAGGGGTACGGATTCGCTATTCCACCGGCTGAGTTCTACATGTGTGACTATATAAGTGGAAAGTGGACTCCATACGATAATTCCCCTTTTCCAGACTGTTCAGGTAAATGCGACAACAATTCACAAACACGAGTGAACATATCTGTCTATATACACACACACAATATCTTAAATTTCATTCTGATGAATTGAAGATAACTGGGTTAATTTATCAGAAGTGTAAACGTTCAAGATGGATTTCACAATTTAAATGCATTTCATAAAGTATGCCTTTTTTCAAAACATCTTAGTTGAATGGATTATGATTTCAGCGTCAGTGATGTCTAACCACGTAATCCAGAGAAGCAAAGTGGTGTTCAGGACGACCATGTCCTGTGATGATCGCCTTCTCTTAAACCAGATAGAAACCACCTTTAATAAAAGAGTCACATATAAGGTTCTAACATATATTTAGGACCTGAAATAACAAACAAATACGTGTTAAAATATACCCATTGTTATTAATATTAAGATAAATAATGCTAACTTCTCACGTGGATTCATCTTTTAAGCAATACAAACTATTACTGTTACATGATCTCACACTACAATATGTCCTCCAAAATATTTGATAACATCAACAGTTTTAATAAGAAATTAATAAAAATATTTGTACTGTATTTCGTATACAGGTGAATGAATATTGTGATCCAAACGTGATTTGCTCAGTGGAACTTTATGCAACCGAATGCAGCAGTGATGGTAAGTGTTAATTATAATTCGTCCCTAATCACTTCGAACAAATGGAAATTGTATATTAAGTAGATCGTATTGGCTAAAATTGTTTTTGTAACACGGATGGTTCCCTTTTTGACAATCATTGCCTGCCGGCAATGATTGTCAAAAAGAGAACTATCTGTGTTATTCTGTGATCGGTATGATCATGGGAAATGCGTTGTCATTTCCTGTGGGTTGTAATGTGGGCAATTTCTGTGGGCAATATGGTTCAAGCAACTGACGCCACTGTGGAGTGTTCATCGTGTGCATGCGCTATAGACTGGTCACCCGCCGAGCGTCAAGAATATCGTGTGGATACACAGAGGGTGGCACCAGTCTACATGCGCTAGCGTATGAATACTATAACAAAACATACCGAGTCGGGAAGCTGGGTGAGCGGATTCAGTGAGTTGGTGATTGCGGACGGATACCCTTCGCCTTCGGCTCAGGGTATCCGTCCGCCATCACCAACGAACTGAATCCGCGGTCACAGCTGACCGACGAGTGTATGTTTTGTTTTTATACCTCAGACAACTACTGTATTTTTAAAAAATGAAACATGAAACAAGATATTTATCGTTACAAACATTTGTAAACAAAGCGCACCTCATTTGACCCCGTCACGTGACCCGAAAATGGCGCGTACAGCCATAGACTGGTTGCCGCCATCTGTGTATATACACGATGTTCTTGACACTCGATGGGGAACCAGTCTAAAGATGGCTAATCAATACTTTACAAATAATTGACATGCGCGTATTCATTCGAAATCGCATAAATACGCGCATCACTGAGGTATAAGTTCAAGTAAACAAAGATAAAGAAGTGCGTGATTACAAATATTTGAAGACGGCAATATCGTCATCGCCCATCGGTGTGCGAAATTATCCCTTTGAATTGCCTCTAAATGCTCATATACCAAATTAAATGTTTTTTATATACTATATAAACAAGAAAAATTGGTGCTCCACATGTAACACGGTTGGGAAAAAAATAACAAACAAAATAAAAATTACAACAAACAAAACAAAAATTACAACAAACAAAACAACCATCGGGAATTTGACCTAATTATTGACCTAGTTATTGAACAATGGAGGTCCTGCTAGGTTTTGCACAAAGGGGCCTTCATGGGTAAAATGTAGACATTACATGGACAGCTACACGAGAGTGAGGCAGCCGCGTAAGTGGGAGAAAGTTACAGCAGTGAGAGATAGCTGCACAAGTGAGAGACACCTGCAAAACAAAGTTAGCTGCACAAGTAAGAGATAGCTGCAAAAGTAAGAGCTGCAAAAGTAAGAGATAGCTGCACAAGTGAGAGATGGATACAATAATTAGAGACAGCTGCATAAGTGAAAGATAGCTACATATGTGAGAGATTAATACAACAATAAGAGATAGCTGCATGTGCGAGAAATAGCTAAATGTGTGAGGGATAGCTGCATATGTGAGTGATAGCTACAACAGTGAGAGATAAGTGAGAGATAGCTGCAAAAGTGAGAGATAGCTGCAAAAGTAAGAGCTGCAAAAGTAAAAGATAGCCATGCAAGTGAGAGATGGATACAATAATGCATAAGTGAGAGGTAGCTACATGAGAGATAGTTACAACAGAGAGAGACAGCTGCATAAGTGAGAGATAGCTACACGTGAGAGATAGCTACACATGAGAGATAGCTACATGTGAGAGATAGCTACATGTGAGAGATAGCTGCATATGTGAGAGATTGCAACCCCTCCCAGCCGAAGGCACTTGTAAAAGACAAATAAAGATGATTTCAATGAGGCCATCAGCAGATCAGTTTGCAAGGATTGTTTCATTTTGTTTATTTTATTTTTTATTTTGTTTGTTGTAATTTTTGTTTTGTTTGTTGTAATTTTTGTTTTGTTTGTTGTAATTTTTGTTTTGTTTGTTTTAATTTTTGTTCTTTTTGTTGTCAATTTTGGTTTGTTATTTTTTTTCTCATCCGTGTTACGTGTGGATCACCACTTTTTCTTGTTTATCTAATAGTCCAGTCAAAATATGAAATGACCCAGAACAAATTAGAACAGAAACCATGTTGGTGTTATTTGTCTCAGAATGTTACCCAGATGAATGTATAAAAAGTCTATCAAAATCAACTTAGTGGAACATCACCTAATTTGCATAAATTCAAAATGGCCGCCTCTCATTGACGTTTCATCCTATTTCATGCTTATATTCAGGTTTTTTTGTATGATTAAAGGTTCCTTGCATACTGAAATAATGTCATGCCCTTGCTGTTGGTATTAAGCAGTTATTTTTAGGCCATGATAAGGAAATAAATAGCTTATATAGCATTTCTTGTAATGTATTTCATACAATGCCAGCATCATTCTGCTATGAAATACATTGTATATTCTTAACATCTTTATGGTGGAAAGAAAAAAAGGGTTTTAATACCAGTTAGATAAAGGACTGTCAGAAGTGTTGCCACTATTTGTGAACAGCATTATGAGACTTGGCCAAAACTGTCAAAACTAGAATATAATTTGTTAATAACCTACATGCTGCCAAACATCAGGCATGCAGCACCAATTTCAACACAGGCAAATCAATTCCTCACAAATTCCAAATTTAATGTCAAACGAGGTGTGTGGCACCACTTTCCTTCACTACCTTTAGATGTCCATATAAATAATTTTAGCATTCAGGTAAAATAATGCTATGGCTGTGGATACAAATAACACAAAGTTCCAATTCACTTGTGCACTGAATTATCAAGGATCGAATCACAGATGACATGTCAGATTCCATAAAAGTGCCAAATATAGATATGTTCAGTCATTCATGAACAGATATAAAATCATTGGCAACATGAATTATGATAACATCATCTGTGTGATCTTTTTGAACGTGAATTTTCATTAGACCATTTAGCCTCTTCTGTGTCATGCTGGCCCAAAAGTATGTTTTCACTTTGAAAACTGAATGATTGTTCACTGGTAGCATTTGTTGCTGGCATTACAAGAATTTCACTGTATAGAGATGCACCATTAGAATCATAAAATTAATTATGGAATTTCATGTTGGTGTATTCTTTTTAAGAACTATGTTGCTTTTTAATGTGTCTATTTGAGTTTTCAGTCTCTGTGCATTAATGTCTGAAGCATACAGATTTGTCATAATTGCAAACTTCTGGTCATATGTATAACCAGCAGCAGCCTTTAGCAACATATTCTATAATTAATATACCCTTTTTAGCCTGGATGATCAAATCTATCGTCTATGGCATTGATTATGAAATCTGCAGCTTCATAATGGATTTTTCTGTAATGTTCCTGTGGGGTGCCGGGGTGATATGTAGGCCCTAATCCAAAGAGCTGGGGACCAGTTACACCTAATACATTACATTTTTTATTCACTTTGTTCTAAAATTGATCAAATTCTGTGTCTGTCTGTTTTGTTTTGAGTGTTATAATTGTTGGGCTAGCCATTCTCTGGCTTTCTGCTGCTGACACTGGTGGACTTTGACAGATTTACTAAGATTATAACTGTGTTTCAGAATGTTTTCTGCCAATAAGAAACCAAAGTCATGTACACATCTAATACACCTCTAATTCTACTGTGCATTTTAGAATCTCTAACATAATCTAAAGCCTCTTCCCAGACTTCATTTAAAACTTTAAAATTCACAATGACATTGTTCATAGTATCTGTCTTTACTGTCCATCTGGTTGGACAAAGGAACCTTATGCCAGGAGAACCCGTAGTTACTGTTTCTTTTATCTTAGTAGTCACCAAGCAGACCAATGATGAGTTTTAATAGGTTCTCTGGCAAAGATAGAGTTTGTCTTCAGACTACTACCTGACACTTTCGAGTCAAGAGATTTGGGGTCATCAGTTTCAATTTATTTTGAGCGATGCACTTTTATTGGTCATTTTTGAGAGGAAGAGTACAAAATATGGGTATTACCAATTTGAAAAGTTTCCCAATGGATTTCTCATGTCCAAAAAAACATAAAATAGACTCTAAGATTATTCAAATATGTCAAATAGGAGTCAAGCAATATTATATTTAAGTTTTGCCCTGCCATGTTTCGGCCATTTTGTATTTATGCAAATTACGCATTGTTCCACTACTTGGATTTTGGTAGACTTTTACTATGTTATTCTCTAGGCTCTTCCGAGACATTTTCTATCAGTTTTATTTCTGTTCTAATTTGTTCCGGGTTAGGCCATTTTTTGTCATATATTGACTGGACTATAAATCTCTCATATTTAGTCCTCACGAAATGTGATTTCCGTCTTAAGAAATATGTGTTAATCCTGGTGCTTTCTTTCAGAATATGAAATAACAAATGAAATATTTACCAATGAAATCGACCAAAACTTTGGCTTTGGCATAAGAAAAAAGAGAAGTTCACCAAAAGGGGACATGCACAATTTGAAATTAGCGTTTCAGGTGGCAGGTATGTTTATATGTAAATTAGAAATTTGGGCCATTTTTGTACTATTTATACCTCAAAATGATTTCTTTGAATTTTTTTTCACTGTTCACTCTATTTCAGGGTCTTTTAGATTAGAGGTCAATGATATAGATGCTAATGACCAGCTGGAGTTGAGATCTAAGGTGAGTGATGTGGTATCCAGGCTGAAAGATGACGTAACTTCCGGTCAGCTTGACACCATGATGGCAGACGTAAATCTGGAATTGGAGACTCTGGCTGTGGAAGATATCCAACCAAGGTTCATGTGTGATCAAGGATCTGTCATCAGAGACAAAATGTGTGGTATGTCTCCTTGCTTTATTACTTAATGATTGTCAGTGACTTTCTAAATCTACTTAACATACATGAAGGTAATATCTCTTTGTTTAATGTTCTCATATGTGGAGCAATGGTCCTCAACTTGAATTAATATCTTGTTGATTATATTGCAGTTCAGTGCCCGAGTGGTACATTCTTCAATGTTGTGTCTGAGTCATGTGAAGGTTGTCCCATTGGCACATATCAGCCCAGCGGAGGAAACCTCACATGCCTCGTGTGCCCAAATAATACCTCAACTGCATCCAATAACTCAAAGACCATTGGACAGTGCAAAGGTACGAACTCAACTTATATATAGCATATGTGCGTGCGTGTATATGAGCCCAATTTTCATGTGGCAATATTTTTATGTGGCAATATTTTTATGTGGCAATATTGTTTCAGGACAGTGTTTGCCAGGGAGTTTCTCTTCAGATGGGTTGGACAGGTGTGAGACTTGTGACCTGGGCTATTACCAGTCTGACTATGCTCAGACCCAGTGTTTGCCCTGCCCTGACAACAGCACCACCTGGAGGCGTGGGACCAGGGACCAAGAGGAATGTGGAGGTAATACTACTAGTATCTCTCATGTATTGACTCAAAAAAGTAGGATACTGTCTAGAGCACCAAGAGGTTGTCATTCAGGTCAAATAAATCATCGCTTGAATTTTTGTCTCAAAACAGCCACGGAAATCTGCTTGTCACATATATCTTTGTTACATCATTTAGTTTTTGTATTCTAGTAATGTGTAAAAAGGGTCACATTTCTAAAACCGGGTTGGAGCCATGCTTTCCATGTCCAAGGGGGTATTTTCAACCACACAAGGGAAAGTCGTCTTGTGTTCTATGTCCAGGAAATGTTAAGACAAAAGAGCCTGCATCCATTAAAGTTACAGACTGTGAGGGTAGGTGGTTTTATTTGTATTATTACTTTACCAAGCATGAATGATTTCATACATAGCCAACATCTGCATCCCTTTCCTTGATTTATGTAATATATTAAATGTTACATTTGTTAATCACAGGTATAGACAGTGAAGATGAAGCCATTGAACAATATAGTGTATCCACTACAGACTTGGTTATTAATGAATGCTTTGCTGAACCCTGCCTCAATAACGCCACCTGCCGAAGCCTCTCAGTCAGCTACACCTGTCTGTGCCAGCCGGGGTGGTCCGGTAAGTGCCTCATCGCCACTAGAGGTCACCACATGTTAATGTTTTGTTGGGCACATCAATATTATTATGACTCCAATACCATCATCAATTTTATACTTATTCTTATTCCCAGGTTTACATTGCGAGACAGAGATAGATGAATGTCAATCTTTGCCTTGTCTGAACAATGCCACATGTTTTGACCTCTTCAATAACTTTACCTGCGAGTGTCAGCCAGGATACACAGGCAAGTATCTCTCAGTGCTGCGTTTTGAATATTTGAATACACTTTAATGATAACCTTTTTACATTTAACCGGTTGGTTATTCCTTATAGGAGGGTTCTGTGGAATCAACATTGATGAGTGTGGATCAGGACCTTGTTTCGGTGGCTCCACCTGTGTTGACGAGATTGATGGCTTTCACTGTGTATGCCCTCTTGGATTCAATGGTAAAACATTATTATAGCACAAATATGCAACTTTGCAAGAGTTTCTTGTCTTCACAATTAGTTTCAATCTTGTAGATAAAGTCTCCATTTTCCAATTATATTTGAGGTTTTTGCCAAGTTTTGTTGATTTTTTAGGTACTTATTGTGAGATAGACATTGACGACTGCGCAGACTCGCCTTGTGAGAACAATGCCACCTGCGTTGATGCTACAGCCGGGTACTCGTGTGATTGTTCTGAGGGCTTCCAGGGAGAAAACTGTGAAATCAACGTGGATGAATGTGCCAGCTCACCTTGCCTTAACAACGGCACCTGTCAAGATGCAGACAATATGTTCAGGTTTGTGTTTTCTGATAACTACGACATTTTACAATAACATATACTATCTAAGGTAAAAGAATCCTGCCTCGGAGATGAATGCCTTACACTTTTCGAAGAATGACTAGGTATTGCCTAACAAAATTCTTTTTAAGAATCAAACCCCAGCTGTTAATAAAAGAGACAAACATCGCATCCGGCAGCGATGTGGTCAGCTGGGTACATATCTGCCTAGTATTATTTGGGAAACAAGTTAACAGTCCTTTCAATCTAATGAGTGATCCCAAGGATAACAGATAACAGACTGATAAGTTGGCTGAGCATCGCAAATAACAGTAAGGTGATCGATGTTAAATAAATCTATTTAAGCCTTTGCCGATCAATATAAATCTTTGAGAACAGCTAAACAATGGGACACTACTGATGAAAGTTTTTACAAGTTTTTACATGCCCCTGGAGTTCAATCGCATTGCAAGTGCATTAGACATGCAGTGGGCACGCAAGGTATATGAATGAATGAATGAATGAATGAATGAATGAATGAATGAATGAATGAATGAATGAATGAATGAATGAATGAATGAATGAATGAATGAATGAATGAACGAACCAACGAACCAACGAACAAACAAACGAACGAACCAACGATTGAATGAATTGTGGCACATCAACAAATTAAGGTCATTTAGTGCCATTTTGGTATGTATCAAACTACTGGAAATGTAGATGAATAATAGTGTAAAAATATACATTAAATAATAACATTGCAAGTGTGTGGCTGCAGCCACTGTAGCTTTTTCGTCACAGTAGGAGCCATCTGTGTGGATATATAACTCTGCAGGTGATGTGCGTAAGGCACCCAGAGTCTTAATCCTTGATTTTGAATAGGATTTAACATATCTATGTGCGATTGACAAGCTGATCAGTATATCATGAAGCCATAATCAAGCTTTGATATCATCAGTGCCGGTATAATTGGAGTAAATAGTTTTATCAGCTCCCTAATGTGCCACAATAGGTTCTAATGCAGTTCTAATGCAGTCCTAATGCAGTTCTAATACAGTTCTAATGTCTTTTGGCATTTCGTTTTGACATATTTAGTATGTGTAATAAAAGGAAACTTGTTATCCAGGTTACATAGAATGCCATTTTGTACCTTAAGTTATGCAATCTCATTATATATTTTCCTATCAACCTGCAAATATGTTTTCATATTTATACTGACATTGAGTAATTTCATTTTCTCTCAAATTAAATATGGAATTGAACAACAATGCAAGTAAAGAGGCAAAAAGGGATGTTTCGATTGATATATTTTTCATAAGATGTAATTTATATAATTCTACAGTATATACTAATATAATCAACTGATATAATATCCTAAATAAATGCTGAACAAATATTATTTCAGTTCACTTAAATGTCATGAACTGAGTTGTAATGTTGTGCACGAAGTGTTTAACACTGTGCTGATGTTCTTTGCCAAGCTTCCAGTATGCTTTTTATAACAGCTGCATGAAAATACACATCAAATATTTATATATAACTAGATCTCCATTGCTGCCAGATAGCAGTCGTGGCCGAGTGGTTAAGGCGACAGACTAGAAATCTGTTGGGCTCTGCCCGCGCAGGTTCGAATCCTGCCGACTGCGTAAACGTTTTGCCTAAATGAACAGAATTTATCCATTGGATTTCTACAAAAATGGCTTGCTGTTAACAAAATGGAAATCCGATTGAATGAGCAACAATTGATAAATTGTACCTGTGATGTGGTTTGAAAGTAGCTCTTAAAATAAATCAATTCAGGAACATTAATTTATTTAAATTATCATGAATGAACATCTTTCGTTTAAAGTAATCACTGTGTTGTTGCTTTCAGGAACTGAAATATTGTTATTGAATTTTAAAGTTTTGAATTATTTAGAAATATTCCATTGCTTGTTTTATATGTGAAATTTAACTCTTATCTTGTCCTTACCATGAATATACAAAATGATAGCCGTAATTTGTTGATATACAATCATTTTTTGTTAGACATTTATTATCAGTATAATTTATTTTATTTATTTTGCTTGCAGATGTGTTTGTGTGGACGGTTTTGTTGGTGACATGTGTCAAATTGAGGTCAATGAGTGTGACTCTTCGCCATGCCACCAGGGGGCGACGTGTTTTGATCAAGTGAATAACTACTCGTGTAGATGTCCTCCATCATTCAACGGGCGACAATGTGAAAATTGTAAGGCCTTATAACATCATTTGACTGAAATATATAGGATAAATTATGTCATATTAAAAAAATAACGATCACTATGAAACGATATATTGAAATATATTCTCTGAATTGTTTCTTTCTATTTAGATTTATCTTCAGACTTTCATATGAAGTTCACCACATCTGGCATAACAGACTATGTGTCATTGGAAAATATGTACTCAAATATCACTGAGTTAACCATAACATTCTGGATGAAAACCTCAGACAAGGTGAATTATGGCACTGTGCTGTCATATGCCACCAACCAATACGATAATGCAATCACCATCATGGATTATAACGGGTAGGTAGCATGTTGGGTGTAATAATGTATTTTGATTTGAGCCCAATCTCCTAAACTTTATATAGAAATATGTAATAAAAAATGTCCTTCATCATTGGCCTTTGTTTAATTTCAGGACTGTATTCAAAATGAATAACAACAAAGTGAATACTTAATGAATAACAACAAAGTGAATACAGATGTTAAGGTATATTTTATGGTGAAATTGTCTTCATCATTGGCATTAATTTACTTTCAGGTTTGTGTTCAAAATCAATAACAACACAGTGATCACAGATGTCACCGGAAATGATGATAAATGGCATCACATCACAGTGACATGGACAAGCCAGCACGGCAACTGGCAAATATATAAAGACGGGACACTGGAGCAGCATGGAAGCGACCTGGCTAATGGCACTGTGATTCAAGGTCCGGACCTTTAGCGCTGTTTTCTTATATTATAAAACACTAGACCATCCGTAGCTGCCCCATTTTGTTGTCAGTTAATTTGAATCTCAGTTGTTTAATAATTAATTGTCTCTATTATATATTCCAAGAAAGCCATCTATGCGACGTGATCATCGCTTTCCGCTATTATTACTATGGATAACCTTGGAGTCATTATTACTCCAAGGGATAACTAATCGTTAGTTAGCTGCTCTCTGGTTGGTTAAAATAATCGCCATTGTCTCCCACCATTGTCTCGACTGCCGTGATTGGTCAGCGAACCGGATGTGCATGCGGCGCTCATATATTAGTATATTATTATTATTAAGATAAGTTACATTAAAGTGGCATTATACCTCCAGAAGGCAATGTCTCTTTCTGCAGGTGGTGGGGTTATTGTTCTGGGTCAGGAACAGGACAGGAGAGGAGGCAGTTTCAACGCCGCTGAGTCATATATTGGTGAGATGGCTCAGGTGCAGCTTTGGGACGTCCTCTTGTCCAGCAGTGACATAAATGGTTATATTACGACGTGTCAGCAGTATGATGGCAGCGTCATCGCATGGCCTGACTTCCTCAGTGGGGTCAATGGCAGAGTTGAAGTGACTAACTCATCATTTTGTCAAGGTATCCCTATCATCTAAAAAAAAATAAAAAAACAAAACAAACAATGATATAATTTGATTTAATAAACATGTAATTTTCTGAAATAGATACAAAAAAAATCCAGTGTTCAGGTATGATTGTATTTGTGCATTATGCTTATATAATGATATATAGAGTGCCCAGCACCCCCACCGATCGTGCACGGGGCAGTGTCCCACAATGGTACCGTGATGGAGTCCTCTGTTGCCACATACTCCTGTGATACGGGATATGACATGGATGGCGAGGCGCAGAGCAGATGCAGAATATACTCAGACTGGGAAGGAAAACCGCCAAAATGCAGGCGTGAGTAACACTATATAAATAAAAGTCTCTCTCTCTCATACTATGTGAAGAAATTGAGACTTTCTTCACATAATGTATTCAGACATATCTTTGTTTTTATATGGCAGTCCATCGATGTGGCTATCCCGGATCTATTCAGCATGGTTATATATCGGACGGGTTCATGTACAGTTATGGCAGTATAATATCCTACCAATGCGATGCTGGGTACAGAATCAAAGGCAACAGTTCAATCACATGTCTGGAAAGTGGCTGGTCAGATGCTCTACCAGAATGTCAAGGTCAGATAAATTACATGCGATCCATGTCTTTTATGTTGTTTGGTTTTGAAATGAAACTGTAAAAACGCTAGCTAAATTTAAATGATTCATTCCAGAAATCTTCTGCTTGAAGCCAGACATATCACTTCCTGTGCGAATACCTTCTGCTGCTGTGGAATACAGACCGGGACAAAATATCAAGTTTTCTTGTGCTTCTGGGTACAAGTTACTTGGATCTCGCACCTCTGAATGTGGCCAGAATGGAGAATGGAAGAACCTGGTACCAAAGTGTGATCAAATAAGGTGCATCAACCCTCCCAGTATAGAGAACGGGAAGCCACTCTCTGGGCCTAATGACCTCGTTAATGTCAATGATAATGTCAGTTATAAATGCAATGTGGGTTATGTACTGTCCACAAAAGCTACATTAAGATGTCGGGAGGATGGCACGTGGGCTGATAACACGCCAAGGTGTGATGTTGTCACCTGTCCAGCGCCATTAGCAGTCACAAATGGCGTATTTAGTGTCAAGAAAAGCAATGAGTACAAAGACTATGCATTTGGAACTAAAATAATTTATTCATGTCAGAACGGGTACATACGTTTTGGCAACTATATCCTTATGTGTGGCGAACAAGGAGAATGGAACGATACATTTCCTGTATGTAAACCTATAAACTGTCCAAAACCGAAGATGATTACAAACGGTTACATCGTTGGAAACTCCTTTGTATTTAAGGCAAGCATCACATATGTTTGTGATACTGGATTTGAGTTAATAGGGCAGGGCACTAAAACTTGCCTTCAGACTGGCGTGTGGAGTGGGGAAGTTCCTGTGTGTCAGCCCGTGGAGTGCCCGACCCCGGAGCTGATTGAGCACGGGATGATACAGGGAGATACTCACACTTTCGGCCAGCTCATCGCTATCATATGTAAGGCCGGATATACTATAAAGGGACCGGATATCCGGATGTGTAGAGAAAATGGAGAGTGGGAAGTGCCATTTCCGGAGTGTCTACCTGTTCAGTGTCCCACACCTTTTCTTATTGATAACGGACATGTGATTGGCAAGCAGTTCGCTTTCAAAGATACCCTGGAATATACATGTGATGCCGGTTACCATCTGAAAGGGAATAAAAAGAGAATATGTCTGGCTGATGCTGCTTGGAGTGGAGAAACACCATATTGCCAGAGAGTGAAATGTAGCGATCCTCCATCTGTTAAACATGGGCAGCTTAACACCAAGCTTCAAGAGTATGAACCAGGCTCAGTGGTCAGTTATTCCTGTAACGTTGGTTATGAACTCCAGGGCAAGCACAGCAGGACGTGCCGGGAAGAGGGAATATGGTCCGGGCCGATGCCAAAGTGTACTACCATTCAGTGTTCTTCACCTCACAAAATAAACAATGGTTATGTGTCTTCACAGAGTACGCTGTATGGTTCCACTGCCAAGTATGACTGCGAGGAAGGCTACCAGCTTGACGGCCCAAAGGAGCGAACTTGTTCTGAGGACAAAAGATGGGCAGGAACTGAGCCAATCTGTGAGATGATCATGTGCTCTGAACCTGAGGACATATCATATGGAGTATACACTGGAGACATATATAAAGCTGGCAGCTCTGTTGAGTACACGTGTCAGCATGGCTTTAATCTAGTAGGCAATGCTACAAGGACATGTCAGGAGAACCGAACCTGGAGTGGTGAGTTGCCGTGGTGTAAACCCGTGCACTGCAGCGAGCCTGTCCCCACAATACCAAACGGCAGGATGATCAGTTCTAACTTCTCCTACACCGCCAACATCCAGTATGTGTGTGACCCTGGGTATTACACTAATGGCACCTCAGAACGGGAGTGTGGAGCCGATGCTGAGTGGCTGGGTGACACTCCAGTTTGTGCTAGAATAGAATGCCCTGCTCCTGGCGCCCAGTTACATTTTGACATAAAGGGGAACGACTATAGATATAAAGAGGAGATCAGATACGTGTGTCATGAAGGTTTTGAGTTGATTGGTGCTGATAGGAGAATGTGTCAGTCAGATCAGACCTGGTCTGGTAAAGAGCCTGACTGTGTTAAGATACAATGTCCGGAGCCTGCGCAAATCGCTAATGGTAAGGTCCTCTTACAAGGACTTTTTCATAAGAACAAAGCAAAATATATCTGCGATCCTGGTTACAACTTGATAGGTGAGGTGCATAGACATTGTGGGAGAAATAGAACTTGGCTTGGGGAAGAGCCTCGCTGTAGAAAAATCAAGTGTGGGAAACCGCCATCTTTCCCTGATGCCACACCAATGGAAGATGAATTGGAATATGGCGATGAAGCCACATACAGGTGTACAGTAGGGCATGTTCTAGAATCCCCTGTTGAAATATACTGCACTTTGTATGGAAATTATTCTGAAGGCAAACCAGTGTGTGTCCGCATAAAATGTGAACAACCTGAAAATATAGAAAATGGATTTATCATAAAGGATGGGAATTCATATGGCGATGTTATAAATTACACTTGCAAAACCGGATATGGACTTCTTGGTGTCGAGAGAAGAATTTGCCGTGAGGATGGAAAATGGAGTGGTATACCTCCAAAATGTATTATTAATGTTTGTTCAGATCCACTACCATTACACCACGGAGAGATAAGCGCAGAGCATGGGTATACTTACGGGAGTATAATACAGTATGATTGCCATGATGGACACAGATTAGTGGGCATAGTAGAGAGAAAATGTGAAGCCAATAAGACTTGGTCAGGCCAACCTCCCGTGTGTGAACCTCTAGAGTGTGCCAAGCCGGATGTGGAGTTCGGTTACGTGGCGTTTGTAGTGGGTGGACCTGGTGCAGAAGAATATGTGATGACCATAGACAAATTAGTTGCAGGAATGATAGTGCAAATAGAATGCGAGAGAGGGTACAGCTTAATAGGGAATGAGGAATTAACGTGTCTCAGTAACATGACATGGAACCCAGGTCTCCCATCCTGTGAGCCAGTCCACTGTCCTGAGATCAGCGTCCCACACAGCATAGTTCAAGCTGAAAGTTTGACATTCGGCCATAGGATGAAGGTCACGTGTGTAGAAGGGTACACCCTGAGTGGGACTGCAGATCTTATATGTGGAGCAGATGGAGATTGGTCTGAACCACCTCCCTCTTGTGATCTCATTAAATGTCCTCCTCCAAGGTTCAAGAATGGCAACATCACAGTCATAGAATCCCCACTAGGGGGCATAGGGTATCCCTATGGAATAACACTGAAGTTTGCTTGCCACATAGGCCACATTATAAAGGGGAGCAATGTCCTATCATGTGGGGGGAATGGCTCTTGGAATAACGATCTACCATACTGCAAACCTACTCTTTGTGTGAAACCAGAACTGAATGACAAATACCTCACTGCTAGTCCAACATCACAAGAATACAAATATCACGAGAAAGTACGTTTCAAATGTGAAGATGATTATGAAACAAAAGGACCAAATGAGATTATATGCAACCATGGTGGAGTGTGGTCTGGACATGTTCCGGTGTGTATCCGTAAAGAATGTCCCTCCATAAATCTCACAAATGGTAGAATCTTTACAGAATTAAGCAAGATTCCCACTAATTTTTACACTGGCATAGATGTAGAATTCGTGTGTGACGTAGGCTGGAAGCTAGTAGGTGCGAGTTCAAGTCAATGTAAAGAAGATAAAACATGGTCTACTCCCGTTCCATCGTGTCTGCAGGTAACATGCCCCCGGCCAGAGATCGACCACAGCATTATCATGCCAAGCTCGGACTCAAATAAATACATATATGGGTCTGCAATCAACATTATGTGTACAGAAGGATGGAGTCTGGTTGGAGATGAAAAATTGGTTTGCCTTGGTTCAGGAAAATGGTCTAAAACAATACCAACATGCAGACGAGTTAAATGTCCAGCAGTCACTGTTGCCCATAGTGAAATAGTCAAAGATGGTGAGAAAAACAACCATGTGTTTGGTGACACGATTCAAGTTTATTGTAATACTGGATATGAATTGTTTGGAGGGCGTGAGCTCTCATGCAGGGCAGATGGTACCTGGTCTGTAGAAATTCCAGCATGTGAGGCAATTCATTGTGTCAAGCCTCAGGTTAGCCATGGTGGAGTACAGGTGATTACCAACGCTTCAGCTACCGACTATCCCTATGTGTTTGGGACAGATATACGGTTTGACTGTGATAAGGGATATAACTTGGCAGGAACGAACAGAAGCAGTTGTCAGGCCAACGGAACATGGGCTCCTGTACCACCAATATGTCAGCCTGTAATCTGTCCAGAACTCAGCCTTCCCAACGGCAATATTGCCACAGAAGAAAGAACTTATTTAACTCAGGTTAACTTAACGTGTATGCTCGGGTATGAACTGTTAGGAAGCAGAGAGTTAGTTTGTGGGCATGATGCCAAATGGAAGGGCACGCTCCCTACATGTGTTCACATCCAGTGTCCCTCTCCGGGTATACAACATGGGAGCGTGGTCCCTGGCAAGGGCAGAATCTCTTCAGCCTTCATGTTTGGTGACAGTGTCAGGTTTGAATGCCATGATGGGTGGGAATTAATTGGAGAGCAAGAAATGGTGTGCCAACCAAACAGAACATGGTCAGGGCCAATTCCCTATTGCCAAATCGTGTCATGCAACAACTTACCAGATATTAAAAACTCAAAAATTGAATTTTCTAATCAAGGGATGATATCTAATCTTGAAAATATTACATATGGCAGTGAGATCAGAGTCTCGTGTCTCCAGGGATATGATCTTCACGGTGATGATACTTTTACATGTGGTCCTGATGGTAGTTGGTCAGACACATTTCCAAAATGTGAAAAAGTGACTTGTGGTGTACTAGTGATTCTTAATGGAGTTGCTAAAGGAACAGCATCTGGATATGATGGAAGCTATGCATATCAAGATGAAATCACATTTTCTTGTGATGAAGGTTTCAAATTGATTGGTGACCACACTCTTCATTGTTCGTTCAAGGGAGAGTGGAATTCAACCTTTCCACAATGTGAACAAATTACATGTAGCTTACCAAATATTTCCAATAGTAATATAAGAGGGGTCGCCAATGGAAAGGGTGGACTTTTTGTGTTTAGAGACAGTGTGCAGTTATTTTGTGATGAAGGATATTTGATTATCGGAGGAGCTAGAGAAGCAGTGTGTCTACCAGATGGTACATGGTCAGACAAACTTGGTGTTTGTGAAAGACAGACGTGTCTGGAGCCCAGTATAGACAATGGGGAATTTGTAGGCAGTTCATACAAATATTTGGACAGAATTAAATATATTTGCCACACAGGCTTTGAATTGGTTGGACCTGCTGAAGTACGTTGTGAAGCAGATCAAACCTGGACTTTTAAGTCTTATTGTAGACCAATAAGGTGCTCGCTGCCCACTCGATTAATGCATGGATACTACAAAGTCACAGGCTACAAATACAAAGATAAAGTGCGTTATTTCTGTGATGAAGGATACCAGCTGGAAGGCGAATCAGATCACAAATGTCTTGCTAATAAAGCTTGGGGTGGCATAATGCCTAGATGTTTAAGGATTAAATGTATTACCCCAAAACCAATTGAGAATGGACAACTCATTGGAAGTTCTCATTTTTTCGGAGACACAATTAAGTATACTTGTGATGCTGGTTTCAATCTACATGGAGATAAGATAGCAAAATGCCTTGCTACTAAACAATGGAGTGGTAGCCTTCCTGAGTGTCACATTGTATCCTGTGGAGAACCAGATCATGTGGACCATGCTACGTTGGAAGGGAAGGACTGGAATTATGGCGACACAGTGGAGTATGTCTGTGACATTGGCTATGAGTTACATGGCCACTCCAAAAGAAAGTGTTCAAGAAAGGGTACCTGGAAGAATGGAATACCCAGTTGTGAACCTGTTCCTTGCAGTGAACCTGACAGTATTCCTAATGGGTTCGCTATTGAAAAGGGTAATGTGTATGGATCTGAACTAGTGTATCAATGTAGAAAAGGATTTGAACTCAATGGTATTGCTCATCATAAATGTCTCTCAAATGGCACCTGGAGTGGCACTCCACCAACATGTGAAATAAATGATTGTGGGACCCCCAGGAATGTCACAAATGGTTACACTGTTGGTTTGGAGACCTTTTATGGGTCGGTGATTGAATATATGTGTGATTTTGGATATGAACTACATGGGCTTTTCACTCGAATGTGCAAGGAAGACAAGACGTGGTCTGGTGACACGCCCACCTGTAAAAAAGTATCATGTCCAACTCCAAAAAGGGTTTCCAATGGATATTTTGAAGGCAGTGATTATAGATTTGGTTCTTGGATAACATACCATTGTGACAGTAACTATGTGTTGGTGGGTGAAACAAGGAGGATGTGCCAAGCAGACATGTCCTGGACTGGATATAGTCCTGTGTGTAAGCTTAAAACATGCCCAAGGCCAAGCACCCAAGAACACACTCAGATGCTAGGTTACAGTGGAAAACTTGGTCCAGGTTCAAGACTGACATTTGTTTGTGATCAAGGATATGAGTTGATCGGGGAAGAGTTATTAACCTGTTTAGATGGCAAGCATTGGAGTGGAGAGGTTCCTCTGTGTGACAAAGTATCCTGTGGTCTACCAAAGCCAATCCTGAATGCGGTGATGAACGGAAATTCCTATGAATTTGGAGACACTGTGCAATACAAGTGTATGAGTGGATATCAGATCGAGGGAAATTCCAAAATAAGTTGTGAGGCACGCGGTGAGTGGAGCCCCCTTTTGGCAGAATGTGTCCCAATATCATGTGGGCCTCCCCCTGTCATACCCCACACCTTCATCTCGGGAGAGGGCCACCAGTTTGGGGACTATGTTTATTATGCTTGCATTGAGGGGTATGACATGGATGGCAGTAACATCCTGCAGTGTGATGCAGATGGAAGTTGGGCAGGTGATATGCCATACTGTAAGATGGTAACCTGTGGTCATGTGCCTGCCATTCACAGAGCATCCACCATTGTGATCCACTCCACCTATGGCAGTAAAGCGACGTATAGATGCAACCGAGGCTACATCCTCCAGGGCAGTCCTACTGTTGAATGCATGATCAATGGCACCTGGATGTACAAAAAGAAACCCAGATGTGTGCCAGTGAACTGTGGCCCGCCACCAGATGTCGCTGGTGGGAACGTGATCTTTCCTGATACCACCTTGGGCAACATTGCCAAGTATTCATGTGATAGGGATTATAAGATGATACCAGATGAGGTAAGCCTCCAGTGTGGATCTGAAGGCAAGTGGAGTGGAGACTCGCCGGAGTGTGTGCTGCTGACATGTCCTGCCTTGCCAAGCCTGGAAGGCGGCCATGTACTGGGAGATGAGCTCACCATCAACAGCACTGTAGTATTCATCTGCCACGCAGGCTATGTTCTCCTTGGCAACAACACACTCACCTGTGAGTCCGGAGGAGAATGGTCTCGGTCACCTCCAATGTGTGCATGTATGTATTCATTCACAATATTATTATTATTATTATTATTATTATTATTATTATTATTATTATTATTATTATTATTATTATTATTATTATTATTATTATTATTATTATTATTATTATTATTATTATTATTATTATTATTATTATTATTATTATTATTATTAGTAGTAGTAGTAGTAGTAGTAGTAGTAGTAGTAGTAGTAGTAGTAGTAGTAGTAGTAGTAGTAGTAGTAGTAGTAGTAGTAGTAGTAGTAGTAGTTGTTGTTGTTGTTGTTGTTGATGTTGTCGTTATTATTATTATTATTATTATTATTATTTGTTGTTGTTGTTGTTGTTGTTGTTGTTGTTGTTGTTGTTATTATTATTATTATTATTATTTTTGCTGTTTTCATGTCAAACTTAGGTCAAAACCTTTTGAATTTAATGTGAAAAATGCCTCATGCCTTGTTTTCATGTGCGGTTCATCGTGTGGATCGGGCATGATACAGTTATTACCTGCCCCGAGTTGACAGTGCCACCTGGCGCCAGTAGTGACAGCAAGGCCACGCATCATAACACTACTGTGACCTTTACCTGTCAGCCGGGGTTGATTCTGGACGGGTCCCATACCACAACCTGCTTACAGAATGGCAAATGGAGCTCTCTGCCTCCTGTGTGTAAACCAAAAGGTAATTAAGATGTTCTGACTTATATTTTATCTGATCTTTTTGTCTGATATTAGCCCTAATGTAGTTGTCGATTATCAAAGAAATTTGTATGTAATCATAATTCATAATCAGATATTCCTCAGATATTCCTCCAAACCCTCTTCAGAATCTTATATATATATATACTTTTGACCTCCCATCCCTATTTTTTTCGTATACAGCTCTTAGAGCAGTAATAAATATATGTTATAACATTGACTATATTATAACATACTGTATAATGTATTGATCAGAGACGATTATGTATTGATCAGAGACGACCAGAGCTAATGTGTATACGTCAGTTATTTGTGAAGTGCATTCGATTCGTACTCTCGTGATCTTAGTTTCCGAGCGGTTTTGCAGCGTGTGTGTATTGTTGTCGCTCACTGCACGTGCTCGTCATGACATCTATGGTTTACGGCGAGTTCAAAATGAAGAAAAAATATAAATATCATTTTCAAAAAGGAAACTGTATACAATTTGTTTTGTAACACGGATGGTTCCTGTCGGCAATGCTTGTCAAAAAAAGGAACTATCTGTGTTATTCTGTGATCGGTACGATCATGGGAAATGCGTATTCATTTCCTGTGGATTGTGATTCGTTTTTTTCTGTGGTCATTATTGTTAAAGCAACTGACACCACTGTGGAGTGTTCGTCTTGTGCATGCGAAAGATTCCAATTCACGCATGCGTCCGGCGAATGAATACATATCTAAAAGAAGTGAACAAAACAAAAGAAGTGCGTCATTCGGCTCATTCCCAAGGGACCCGTCAATACATCTGGAAGAATTTCCTGTTCATTTTGACTGGTCGCCACTCAATGGTAAACAATAAATTTCATACAGAATGACAATTAAAAAGTGATGATATTAGTGTCACTTTGTTTCAAAACCAGTAGCATTTGGCCCCCAAAATGTAATAGATGTATTTAAAAAGTAATCAGGCATAATTATGTGTATTTTAGGGACAATGGTGTGAATAATTTTTGCTAAATATGTACATGAATAGGAGAGCATATTTGACAGCTTAATAATTGAGTAAAAACAATTTCAGAATTCTTCACATTAATAACTTGCTGAGTAATTAATGTGTATGGACATTAAAATGTCCTTCATACTTTGCTTAATAATTGTATATGGGTGTCAGAATATCAAAAGATATGATAAATACTTATAAAGTTAAAGACATGTCAAAGATCTCAGTTGATCTACAATTGTAGACCAATACAGGCCTTGGGTGATAGATTTGATAGGTTTGAAATTGTTATAAATATAATTCTATAACCAACTATTTGTGTATGAATTGTAACTTTTTATTAATGTGTAGGTTTAATGCTATCAAAACATCTTTGAAAAAACCCAAAAAAAACATAAAAACTTCCTACCAAGGACAGATACAACAATTAAAAATTAATAGTCATCAGATTTCTTTTTAGTTAATGGAACTGGTTCTGACACAAATTTTCTTTGCGTAAATTGGGCAGAAAATGGAGTATTTTTCTCAATGTATTGGAAGTTTCCTATTGGTATTATTTTATTGACAAAAGGGCATATCTTAATCATGAACTCATATCAAAAGTAAGCCAAACTTCCTTCAAAGGACAGATGTGAAAGGCTTTAAAATAAATCACAAGAATTCTTTTTATATTGAGATAAATTTTCAAATTAAATTCAATATTGCAAGAAGAGAAACAAATAAGTGTTCAAAAAATAGAATTATACAATAAGAAGACTCAAAAAATAGAATTATACAATAAGAAGACATCAAATAGAAACTTCTGATGGTGTGATATACCTCATTTTTATGGGTGAGTCAATCATGTTACTGATATGAGCAGATCTTGCCAATGTGGTAAGTTGTTGAGCTCATAATGAATAAATATAATAAACCCATATTTTACACCAAGAGTCAAATGCAGTTCAAAGAGAAGCTGTGATTCATCATTCAGGCAGTGGGAGGTATCCACTGCACATCAAAGGATAGGTGTGACAAACTGAACAAGCCAAACTATAAATATTCTTTATTAGCTCCTTCTAGATAATCCAAATGTTCAATTAAAGTTAGCCTTAACAGAAATCCATTCCCATTACAATTAAATCCTGCAATGAATTGAATACTGCACTGAAGAAGTAATTTTGACAGCCCACTTCAAAGATTGTTTTAACTCTCAATTTTGAATGTCATGTAATGATTGAAGGAACATTGTTGATATGAAACCTGCAGAAAATGTCATAACAGTATTGGATGTGAAACTCTTCCTTTGATATCATGTTATCTGAGCCAAAAGCCAGAGGAATTACACACATCTTATTGAGTGGAGGCCATCTTGGATTAACAGGAAGTTCTTTCAATTGCAATGCATGCTGGACTTGGTCAGAGACCGAATGTTATAACAAAACATACCGAGTCGGGGAAGCTGGGTGAGCGGATTCAGTGAGTTGGTGATTGCGGACGGATACCCTGAGCCTTCGGCTCAGGGTATCCGTCCGCCATCACCAACGAACTGAATCCGCTCACACAGCTGACCCGATGAGGCATGTTTTGTTTTTATATCTCAGACAACTACTGTATTTTTTTTTAAATGATACATGAAACAAGATATTTATCGTTAAAAACATTTGTAAACAAAGCGCACCTCATTTGACCCCGTCACGTGACCCGAAAATGGTGCGTACAGCCATAGACTGGTTGCCGCCATCTGTGTATATACACGATGTTCTTGACACTCGATGGGGGACCAGTCTAAAGATGGCCGACTCAAAATAGTTCGCAACTAATCAATACGTTACGAAATAATCGGCATGCTCGTATTCATTGGAAATCTCGTCAATGTGCGCATCACTGAGGTGTAAAAACAAAGCAGAACATTCAAAACGATGTCATCGTGTTCGCCCATCCTTGCATTAAATTATCTCTTTAAAATGCTTCCCAATCACTAGAACAAGGAATTTTCAGTAAGTTTAATTCAAATTTGGTGTAAATCGGACAATTAGAACAGAAATAACATGCAAAAGTCTCTGATCGATAATAGAGCAACTTACGTAATCGGGCCTGAAAAGGCACATCTTTGCATAATGTTGTGCTAAAAAAATCGTTCATATACCAAATTAAATATTTTTAAAAGATGAATAAAAATAATTTCAACTACCGGTACTTCATCAGTTTGCAATGATTGTTTGTGTTCAAATGTATTTTGTTGTTTATTTAATTTTTTGTTTTGTTTGTTGTAATTTTTGTTTTGTTTATTGTAATTTTTGTTTTGTTTATTGTAATTTTAGTTTTGTTTGTTATCATGGTTATTTTTTTTACCATCCGTGTTACATGTGGAGCACCACTTTTTCTTGTTTAAAGAATTTCTTGTTGATATATCGATAACTCATTAATTGTTCTTGCCACTATGTTCGATAATGTTAAAGGTGAATTTTGCAACAAAGGAAGTACACCTATTTAACCGAGCTATTCATATATACATGCGTTTACAGTTGGCCGGGCTTGTCCTCCGCCCTATCTTCCCGACAAGGCGATAGAACCTAAGGGGAAGGCGTACACCGGGGATAGCCTCACCCTGGTCTGCATGGCCGGGTACTCACCGTCAGGGAATATGACCATCGTGTGTCAGGATAACCTCACATGGACATCTCACCACAGCTACTGCGCACGTATGTCACAATCAGCCATTATGCCATTCTAGGGTCATCAGTTATTATTTTTTTAAAACATTGAACAGACGATATAAGAAACTGTGTTTGACTCTGTATTGCATAACGCATTTTTTTCATTTGTAAGAGAGAATTTTAAATCTATAAGTCTATCAAAACTCTTCCTTTGTAAGAGTATAATTGTAATTGTGGTGATGTTAGTTGTTCATCTTAGACGGTATTCATTTGTCAGTAAGCATTTCAAATTTTACTCTTCATAGCAGATCCAGGATTTATACCTATGTGACTCTACCTCGCCATGCAGAGTATTCGAATTTATAAGTCTGTCAAAACTCTGTTTCAATAAGAATACAACAATACTGTTCTTGTGGTCACGGCAGAAGTTGTTCATTTCAGGTGTATATTGTGGTCCTCTGTCTCAGGACCGCTCCATGTTGGTGTTTGGAAGGGCTTTCTACTACGGGGACAGGCTGGTGTACCGGTGCAGGGCTGGCTACTCCCCGCAAAGGACGCCAATAGTCACGTGCACCGCGTCAGGTCAGTGGGATCATACACCGCAATGCAAAGGTAACATTCCCAACAAAATCATTAAATTAAAAAAGTATAAATTTCACGAAATTGTTACGTGAATCGTCATATGTACCTTAGGTAACAAATAGCGCAACACATATGCCTTAATTCCATATGCTATTCTGAATATAATAGTAAATATTCAATACCATTTTATCATCTGGGTGGTGGGTTCGAATCCCACTCTCGCCATTGCTTACATCCGTACTGGTTTAAAGGCGCGTGAAAGTCAAATTGATACAGTTTAATTTGCCGAGTCATCTCAGTAAAATAATCAACCACTTTTAATCATTTGAGTAGTTTACAGTTATATATCTCTTGGCAGCTACCTGTAAATACCCCTGTCATAACGGAGGCACGTGTATTGGATTAAACAAGTGTAAATGTAAACCCGGATTTAGTGGTAGATTTTGCAAACATGGTAAGTCATCCTCTGTTTTTATAAACATTTTTATTGTTTTCAAGAAAAGAGGTACATGCTACTTTTGCATGTAATTTTGTATGTAAACATGTGATATTTTCAGCTCTCTATGATATGTCTTTTCCCACAATATTGTTAACACAATTGTTGACAAATTTCAGCAATATGTATAATGCCATGTCTTCATGGGGGTCGATGTGTGGGACCTTATCAATGTCAGTGTCCTCCAGGCTTTTCTGGGGCCCGGTGCCAATATCGTAAGTACAACTGAACACCTTGCACATATTGTGCATGGGAATTTTCTTTAATCATTGTTTATCCACCTTTTCACTCTTCTTACAAGATATTGTATGCTATCATTTAACGGAAAGTGGCAGTCTTTTCTTGTTCAAATCAATTGTCTTATATTATATATATATATATATATATATATATATATATAAACATGTGTCATATGCTAGTAATATCTGTGGTGTCTCGTTTAGCTGTGTGTAATCGTCAGTGTGCCAATGGAGGAAAGTGTGTTTTGCCAAACAGATGTAGCTGTCCACACATGTATAGACCACCATTTTGTGAGCCGTAAGCATCTCTGAGTTTTGTACCTTTATATTTATTGATGGAATATATTACTCTATGAATACGTTTTGTATCGTAAATGACCAATACTTTAATGAGGTAAATGACTTTTCTTTCTTTTTAACAGTTTAATCTTTATTTTGATAGATACAATTTGACTATGTGATTCAACTTAATTTGTTTTTGACATTTGGGGACTGAACATAGTAGATGTAGAATTTGCACAATTATTTTTAAATGAGTTCAACATGTTCCTAAGTTATACCTTTTAATGTTGTGTCGATTAATTTTCTTTTTGAATGTTCAATGTTAGCTCAACCCAAATATCAACTAATTCTTTTATTGAAATTAATGTAAATTTCAAAGTTAAAGATACACAAACATCTAAAGTTGGGAAACAATGAAACCATATTTTGAAATGTTCCCAAAACAAGTTTTAAATTCCTGGTTTAAGTCCATTTAACAAAAATCAAATTGGTTTATTTTAACTCCAATGACTATTTATTTTGCATCAGAGCAAATATAGCGTGTTATTAAATAACACTTATTCCTTCGAGAGAAAATATCAAATTTTGAAAAGGAAATCTTTGGTATGGAACCAGCTTGTCCGAGAGTTGAATATGGTAGAGCGGCGAATGCATTCGCACGTAATTATTTGTGAAATTGGTAGTCAAGCTTCGAAGACACTAACATAAGGCGGCCGTAAATTGTTCAATATATGCCTCAAAATATCTTCAGCGCCGAACAAGTCATGAATGTACAATACCTTTCTCAATCATTTTATATGAAATATGAGTCTTTGCATATCTCGCGTTTACTTTCTTTTTCAGGTCACCAGTATTCTTCTCAAGGCAGTCCAGAAGATGATGAAAGCGATGAATGACTAGAGTGGGATGTGGGCAGAGTTGTGCTCGCCATGTGGAACTATGCCCTGCGCCTCATATCGTAGTATTACCAATCAAAACATGAAAATGTGATTTGTATATATCTGTGAAATGTGTGATTCATTTAATTGAATAACAATTAATAACATAATTGAAATCTTCTCAATCATATGTATGGTTCGGCTGAATCTGTGAGTTTAATTTATTTGAAAGCTAGAATAGGTGATTTTAATATTGTAGGTCAGACATTCTTACTAAATTATGTATTTGAACATTGGAAATTATAATGAATAGTATATTACAATTAACCATTGAAGCAAGACAATAATGTTCAAGACATGGACAAATATGTTTCAGTAAAACCAATTTCAGAAAAATATCTTGAAATAAATTCATTTCACAAAAAAAATAAGAGGAGCTGTTCTTGTTGAAGGACGACCCAAGCTTCATTCCATATTTTAGTATAATGAGCTTTGAATATTTTACATAAAGAGCCTGTAATATTTATACATCTAATCAAGTCTTGGGGTGGACTCCGACATAAAGAAGCGCATGCAAAAATATTTGATACCTGAGCAAGTTTCCACCTTTGATATAAAAGCACAGTCCGCGCGTCTATTTCATAATCAAACCCTGCCGATTTGTTTCTTGATATTCCCAATCCTCATTATTGTGCACAAAAAAATTATCACTCTTTCTCGCTTAGTGTGTGTTATGCAGCCCGAAGTGTAATGGAAATGCATTGGTAACTTTTAGCCCTCTTAAATGTCCAGTGTCAGTGTCAATACAGAGGCTAAAAGTTACAAATTGGCGATGCCAATAGTGGAAACTTTTCTGAAAGGGTTCTTTAAAGATTGTTTTCTTAAAGTAACACTTCATGATCTTCATGCGATTGCAAGTTGGTCAATGAGATTAGTCGAAAATATTATGTGGAACCATTTCGTATTTATTTCATATCATTTGGTGACATAGATATTCAATCTCGGCATGGCCGGGGATCGAATCCGCGACCTTTGGATCATCACAGAGGAACTGGTGCCCGAAGAAGAATTGTCTCATTAATATAGATCTGTATTTTCTTCTAATCCATGGTAATTGTTCCTGACAAATGTGAACCTGTTGCTCCACAAATAAAGCCAATTTCCATCACAGTTGATGGTGTGAAAAGATTCTCTCAAATTTTACTGCAAAGTGGCAAATAGCCCTTATCAAATGCCTAAAAAGTATAGAAAGAGTGTTTGCAAGAAATAGTTCTAATCCTCAAATAAATTCTAAGACTCAGTTGACAAAGACGAGGAATAAAAAGCATGGCACTCAGCAAACATAGGCACTGATTTCACTGTCTATCCACCAAAATATAGGACTTTTCCCTGCCACCAACGATAAAAAGGTGCGCACAGGATTGGCGGCAATTCATGACTATTCATGAAAATCTGGCTGAGAAGTGAGAGGTGACAGACAAAATGACTATTCATACAGATTCATGTTGGCTAGCGTCCAGGTCAGCCAACTGACTAAAGGTCGTGACATGAGGTCAGCTATTTGACTACAGGTCGTGACATGAGGTCAGCCAACTGACTACAGGTCGTGACATGAGGTCAGCTATTTGACTACAGGTCGTGACCTTAGATTGGTCAATTATGACTTAATGATATTTCGGTGTGCATGACTCACATGCATGTCTGGACATGGTGTTCCAGATTTCTAACGTCAAAACAGGGTAGTGACAGTGGAGGTAGTGAGAACCATGGATGAAATGCAGCGTTTATACCTGGCTCTGCAAGTTTCGACCAGGATTGGCAGTCGACGAAGACCACACCCAGTTCAAGCATTTTAACAGCCAATAAGCACAGAGTCAGATATATGATATGTATTGTTAGTGACACATATACCAAAATAGTCAGAATAAATCAACCAGAGATGGGGCATTAAATCTTAGGGGGGGGGGGGCAATAAGAGAAGTCAAGGCAGAGGTAGTGTGTGACTACATCTAAAGACAGTATCTGCATTTCTCTGATTTACCAAGAGGAAGATCATATAATTTTCAATTGCTTCAAATTATTTTCTTTTTGGGTCTTTAAAACTCTGTTTCATGTGTAAATAAATAATTTAAGTTATTATAACTGAGGTTATTTTGGATTTAACAAAATCACAAAAAATAGCTATTATTTTGAAATTTTTATGAACTCTCACACCTTATGTTTATGAATACCTTTTAACATTATTAATTACATTATATATGAAGATCAGTACATAATATATAACATGTATTTGGATATCAGATAAAGTACTTTAAAATTCATTAATCTAGTACTAATGCATAATTATTACCAAAGAGATATCAAATTCTTGAATATATATGATTATTGAATATATATATATCAGATAAAGTACTTTAAAATTCATTAACCTAGTACTAATACATAATCATAACCAAAGGGATATCAAATTCTTGAATATATATGATTCTTAAATATATATATATATATATATATATATATATATATATATATATATATATATATATATATATATATATATATATATATATATATATATATATATATATATATATATATATATATATATATATATATATATATGCAAATAATGCATCCTTGGGGTGTTTCATTCTGCACGATTTCTTCAATTCTGTACACCCATATGTCACATATTTCTCCACCTAAGAAAAACAGTGAGGAAATTCACTGCTTTATTTGATAAACACAAAAAAGGGAGAATCATTACTCTTTCTTTATATAGTTATAGAGAGCAATTATGAACTTATGACTTACCTCAACCTAAATAGTATCATTTTCTCTGTATTCATATTAAATATATCTTAAATTGAATGATCTGATTTTAAACTGTCACTTTTAAAAAGTTAATCTCTGTAAAGCATTTCACTAAAGTAATGACCCACTGTCCATTTACCTGGTTTGTGGTGGCACAATATCCCAACGAGATCTTACATAAGATGAAATATAAATCTATGTCTGTATTCCCTGTAAAGTCAAGGGGGTTTGCAATTTTTATATCCACATACACAACTCTATGTTGGTGACCTTGAAAATGTCATGCATCTCCACCAAATAAAATGTGATTGGAGATTACAGCAGTTAATAGTTCTCTATTGAATCCCTTCCACTAGAGCTGTCTGCAACCGATTCCAAAACATATTTTGTGCATTTTCGTCCTCACCCCATTCAATGAAATTGGTACTTCTAAGTAGCCTGTACAAAACACGACTTGTATTCGCCAAGTCTAGGTTTTCCATTAAGCACATGATGAGAGTGTTTTGTCCTTTAGTAATTGCCATATGCATCTCATAGTTACACCAATAACTCTCCAAAAATCCATTGGTGAGAAACAAAATGGTTTTTGCACTGTTGTCTATTGCATTGACAATATTCTCAGGGATAGAAACCCCAGGTATAAAATCTCGCTTACCAATGCACAGTGCAATATCCCATTCTTCCTCTACTTTGGGCTGTAACCGATTGCTTATCCATTCATCGTCGTCTTCATGATTGTATACCACAAAAGCAGCATATTTATGAACATGGTCTTGTATCAATTCTCCATCATTCGGCTTCCGTAGTTTGTTTTTGATTTTATGATAATGCCATCTGAGAAACCATCGCTTCTGGTAGAACACTATTAAAACAATCGCTATCAAAGCAACCGGTGTCAAACAAATTGTTAAAACATACGACAGCATTAAAGTGTTACATTTTAAACCAAGTGTATCAAATTGCAGCACTTTAAATGTTTCCTTATTATAAGTACATGTGTAGGTTTCCCTATTTATAAGTTTAGTCTTAGTTGTTTGTAACCAAACTATAAATGGTCTGCTCTCACAATCACAGTCAAACACATTTTCAGATAGATCTATTGCAATGCTTTGAATTTTGTTAAATTCCTCCGTTGTACTATTGGTTAGCTGTCTTATTTCATTATTTGATAAATCAAGGGATGTGAGATTTGCCATATGCATTATCGACACTTGAAATTGCATCAAACTGTTCCCACTTAGATTTAAAACATTTAGATGTTTGACTGGGGAAAATACATCAGGTTTTAGAGAGAATATTTTGCAATAAGATAGGTCGAGATAGGTTAAGTCTTTCATGAAGGATAACATGTTTGAAATATTGTGGGCACTCAGGTCATTCCGTCTCAGATTAAGATAAACCATATTAGCTGTGTATTCAAAGAAATTGTCTGGGAAGATTGATAGGTGAGAGTTTTCACTTTGAAAACCACGCAAATTTGGAAAATATCTTGGGGCATACTTAACTTCACCAAACTTTGTGTTTGAAAGGTCAATAAATCTTAAACTATTATTTGGATTAAACAGCTTTAAATGCTTCATTTTAATTGTGAATGCCACATTATTAAGGAACATTACTTCCACATTAAGAGGAAATGGATCATAGTGAGAGAGTCCTGTTGAAATTGATGGTGATGTCAAAAATTGTGAATTCGGCAACACAGGTGGTTTTCTGAAATAATCCTCAATCTCAGCTTCATTGTAACAGTTATAAGAATCTTGTCGGAATCCATAATAGGAAATGTCGACCATTTTAATATTATAAGATATCACAATGGACGTTTGGAACGATGATGTAACAATAAAAAAGTTGTATCCAATGTTTAAATGTTGCAATGTGCCGAGGCAAGATGCATTAAATATGTCTAAATCCAGCAGGTTTATTCCGTTTCCTCTCAGAGACAATCTTTTGATGGAAGTTAAATTTGACGGGCATGTATCAGTGTATGTTAAATACTGTTGGAAATTGTCCTCATTCATGCGATCAAGAACAAGCGTCTCCAAATTTGGAACCTCTCTAATAACTTTCAAGGCTCGATTCAAACCCAAATTTTTATTACACGACAAATTAATTGTACTCAAATTTCTGAAAAAATCAAACGCACCTTCTTCCATATCTTTGACTTTACAGTTATGAATAGATATTTCAGTTAAGTCAGCATGTCTAAATGCATACAAAGTTTTTCTCGAAATTGTCCCTTGAGGCATATAGCAGTAGTCACCTGCAATTGTGAGTTTTTTTAATCTTGTTAGATTAGCAAATCCTGGACCAAATTCCAATAAAATCCCTTTGATATACAGCTCTTCCAATGCAAATAAATCTGCAAATGTCTCATCAGCATATGACGCACTAAGTCTTGGTATTATTAACAAATTCATAACTTTTAGGGAGAATAAGTCCTTCATGGATCCACGCGGGAATGATGAATAGTCCAAGCTGAGGTCATTGCTGTTTAGATTCAAGTATTGTAATTTTGTCAAATTTTTGAAGGTATTCATATCTATCTTTCTAATTGAATTATAGGATAAATCCAGATACTCTAAATGAACAAACTTTCCAAAAACTGGAACGGTCAGATTATTATGTGCCAATAGTAGTTTTGTAACATTTTCGTAAATATCGCTTGGGAGAGCAGACAAATGTAGATTTTGGCAGTCAACAATCACATCCTGAGGTCTAAAAATGGTATGGCATTGGTGATATTCCATTCCATCACTTTTAAGTATCATATTTTGCAAACTGAAGATCACAATCAATATTTCAAACATGTTTTTTTATTCTTTCTCATGTGATGTGTGCAATGGAATGGTGAAAATTTCCTGTGGATCTACAAGAAGTAGTCTTCTGTGTTATCTCTTTCGAAGAAACTTGCCAATTGTTTCTTTTCTGTAAAATAAAAAAACATCAATAAAATTGTATTGTTAATTGTATTTTTATTTTTAAAAAGTTTTCTTTTTGAATGTGAGGTACAGAAAATACTGAAACGTATTAGAAACAATCATGATAGATATTAAAACAAGAATGTGAGTGCAGTGTTCAGGGAGACAGCTCCCTCAAGTTGGTTCTGGTGGAGGGATCTCAAGAGTATCTTATACTTATCCACTGCAGATAGATGTAGTTTAAGAAAAACGGCATTTGGTCCTCCTTGTTTCTTTTTGGCAGGGCTGGTCGGAGCAATATGACCGTTTCAGTGTCACCCCATTCACACATGAAGAGATTCCAAACAACAGACAAAGAACTGGGTACTTTATGGAAATAAGGACTATACTTACATGTATCAGAATAATCTTCTCTCCTATTGCGATGTTCAGTACATAATGGTGTCCTATATTTACCTTGCCGGGGAGAGTTTTATATAGCTGGGGGTGCAGTCTAGTTTGGCTTTGGTTCGCTGGTCTTTTCGCTATAGTTCTGTCACAATGCATGACATAAAGGTTGCGATGAATACAGCAGAAAAAAGTGAAAGTTTGTAAAGAATGCGTATAATAAGACCGGGTATAACTAACGGAAATATGAGGAAAACTATTAACTTCCTTATGATATTTCATGAGTAATAAAACTGATTTATTCAATGCATGTGTCAAGCATTGTGTGTATTCTTTGTATTTTACTTACAAATAAACTTTTTAGTCTTTTAAATCTTACAATACACCATTATACTGTTTCAGATTTAGTTTATATATTTAGTGAGGCTATTTATGATTTAATTCTTTTCAAGGAAAATCATTTGAACTTATGCAAATGAAGGCTGGAATACTCTTTCTAATGTATTCTTCTGTAATTGAGCATTTATCTCATGTTCATAATATATGCTATAGGCCGATTGCCGGTCTCCATGTTTTTTTTCCCCCATTGAAAAGTACACACCGGAACTGTACAACTTTACCGGAACCAGATCTGTACAACTCCACTATATTTAATCATTGGTCGGAGAGACTGGCAGGGGGCCTATGCAAAACAAGCTATATATTCCTAAATAAGCTCAACATCAATGATTTTCATTCTTGATATAATAATCGCTTACCAGAACTGATACATTCAATCCTTTAAGTTACAGGTATCATTATATTATGGACTATTTAAAGAGTTATTTATCTGCTTGTTGATATTTGGGAACGATTGAAAGTGGTTTGAACTCATGTACGTGTTGAATACCTTTATGTAATGTGTCAGTAGGGTTCAATTCAAGAACAGAGCATGAAATATTTAGGTTGTTAATGCAGTCGTGGCAAAGGTGCACTGGGTTCAGATATAAAAACCTATTCATTTCAGGAAACATTTTCGCACATTAATAAAATATCATCATGCGTAAGTTGGGTTAAAAAGGTGGATGCGCTGTTACGAATGAGGATTTTTACTAAGCCTGAGCTCATGGAGCTGCACAAGTGTAAATATATCTATCACCTTGTTGTGTCAAAATCATGTTTAATTTTGGCATATTGTGTGATGGGAAATATAGTAGAATAGTAATATAGAAGTATAACGCCTGTATTGAAGAGGCTTAGTAAAGCTGGGTAAACTTTACCTTATGCTTTTTAAAAAATATTTCTTTCGTGAAGTTGAAAATTGTGCTCCAAGAGAAATAAGAAAAAAACTATGATTGAGTGGTGGAACACCCTGTAAATAATATCATTCTCCAGGAAATTGACAATATTTGCGCCCCTGTTGTTTAAATGCTCATAATATATGCAAAGAACTACAAGGCATTGTCACACCCTACTGAGCACAGGATTATGGTATTCTGTGGGACAAAATTGATTTCCATAATTCCCTCTACTAGATCACAGACCTTTCTGATTTTTATAGAAGTGATCTCAGTTTTGGGCAGAAATATTAGTCACGGTAAGGCTGGCTAAAGTTTTGAAACCCTAAATTTAAGGATTGGATGACACAGGTCAGAAATATTCACACATGAAAGTCATAAAACTAAAATTAATAACTTTATCCATGGATAAAAAATGTTCTTATTAAAAGAGGTGATTTCAACTTTCATCCTGTTGCATTTGACAGAAGGGAAAATTTACTTTGCATTGATCACACAATTTCGACACTATCTTAGCTTTCAGATTCCTTATGACCTGAATTACATGCCCAGAAGTTGATCTGGCAGGATTATGAGCAGCCCCCTCTTGTGGAAATACATACTCTATCTGCTTAGTGTTCTCCAATCACCAATCGGCAAAGCCCAGATAGGTGATCTGGAGGGGTTTGTCGAACATCCATTGTCTCTACCAATTACAACCAAAGAAAAGTTTGGTGGAGTTGATTGAGCTCTAGTGAAGTAAAAAGTCGCCAGCTGCAAAAACTGTGGTAAACCCATCTAAACGTCAAAATTGAACCCGTTTCAACTGCCGTTAAAACGGGTTTGACTCAAATTTTGCAGCTGGCGATTATTATCAAATATTTATATTTTCCGTATTTAATGTTATCCAAAGAATAATCAAGCTTTTTTGTGAGATTTTAGATATAATGATACATAATATATGAAATTTCACTAAAACAGTTGGGTATTTAAAAAATCACATCTTAACGAGATTATGAAGGAAAAGCAAAAATCTCAGACCTCTCCAGATCACCTATCTGGGCTTTGCCGATGGGTGATTGGAGAACACTACTATCTGCTCTCCCATATCCGCTGAATTTTCACAGCGCTACGGTCATATTTCACCCAATCCTTTGTCCCCTCTGCCTTTCAGTTTTACATCCTTGTTTTTCTCAGTTTCGCCCCGGTAATGGTGACATGTATAGCGCAGATTGCAATATACTTATATGTAAAGTGCGTAACAAAAACAATAGCACTAACATTGGCTTGTTAACCCCTAAGGGACTAGGCTATCTAAATTTTGTTGATTGGCTGGACTAACCAACCTTTTTCTGGACTTATAACCATCATGATGGTTATTCAACATGCTCTATGAAGTGCTGGGGTCAAAAGTTCATGATCCACTCAGTCTGAAGTCATTATTATGATTACATTGTCACAAAGTTGCAGCCCAAGGGAATGTTACAAAATGACGTCATTGAGCCAGAACAATGGAGATGTCAACTTCCCTCCTGTGCGTTAACGGTGGCCATCCTTCCCGGGGTTAATGAAAAATATGAATCTGAAATTTCCCTTCCATCTTGGAGAAAGGCGGGTGGAAGTTTACAATGCAATTTTTTTCCCATCATGCATTACTCTCTCATGCCAATTCCGTTAATTTTTCACGGACCAGCTAAAAATCTAGGAGAACAGTTAGCGAGAATTGCAGGTGACACCACAAAAAATTGCTTTATATTTGGCACAGGCCTCAGCGCATGTGGGAAATTGTATCATGAGTTCAATCCCGGCACGGCCGGGTTCAAACCCAAGACCTTTGGATCACCACAGAGGAACTGGTGCTAATAAGCTGGCGCCCTAACCAACTGCGCCACGGCCCGTGGCCCATTTGCTATAGTCGATAGTTTGATAATGTGCCAATTGGCCTTGGTGTTTCCAATGAATACCAGTGAAGTCAGCCCCCAAGTGAAGTCAGTCCCGCTGTGGGTAGGTGTACTCGGCCCCCAAGAGAAGCCGGCCCCGGTCACTCTGTAAAGGCTCAAAACTCATGAAATCTCCTTCGAGAAGGCTATTGTACCCTAAGGGCACTAACTAACCTGAGGGACCCTCGATAGCCGTTAATTTTCATCTGGTAACTTGATAATCTAGCCACCTAAATCTGGGGGCTGACTTCTCCTAGGGGTCGACTTCTCTCGGGGGCTGACTTCACTTAGGTGTCGACTTCACTTGTTATCGTTTCTAATAAAAATAGTTTATTGTATATTGCTGATTGTATCATCTTTATGACTGTGACAATAAACATATTTGTATTTGGTTCACCCCTTCACCTGTGGAGTCATGCTGCGTAGGTTCTGAGTGCCCACGAGACAAACGTGGTGCGGCCAACTAAACAAATCAAATCAAATCAATCAGTGTAGGGGCCTGCACCGGGCGGTCAGCACAAGTGCTACTCACAGATTGGAGATAGTGTGTATTGGATCGCCTCTCTAGCTGGGTAGCCACGCTGCATAGGCTCTGAGTGCCCACGAGACAAAGGTAGAGCTGCCAACATAACAAATCAAATCAAATCAACATAAATTTAGCCGCAAATCTCACTGACATTTGGGTATATCATGAGTGGAGATAAGGTAGTACTGTATTGTACTTATGTTTTGGTCATAAAGAAGATATTTAAGGTAAGTGGGGTGCTAAAATCTTTATTTTTTCAGGAGATGAAGATTTTGTTCCAGTTATTAGCAGCCACTAATTGTTATTGTGATTTGTAGGGTTTGCAGGGCTGGAACAGGATGATGAGAAAAATGTTAGTCATAGTTAGTGGGGGATATTGGTTATCTAGGATGTAGTCTCGGTGTTAAAATCTTTATTTTTCCTTGTTGTTTCAGGAGATGAAGACATTTATATTTTGTTCCAGTTATTAGCAGCCACTAATTGTTATTGTGATTTGTAGGTTTTGCAGGTCTGGAACAGGATGGTGAGAAAAATGTTAGTCATAGTTAGTGGGGGATATTGATTATCTAGGATGTAGTCTCGGTGTTAAAATCTTTATTTTTCCTTGTTGTTTCAGGAGATGAAGATATTTATATTTTGTTCCAGTTATTAGCAGCCATTAATTGTTATTGTGATTTGTAGGTTTTGCAGGTCTGGAACAGGATGGTGAGAAAAATGTTAGTCATAGTTAGTGGGGGATGTTGGTTATCTAGGATGTAGTCTCAGTGGGATTAGAAAAGTTGGTGAGGAGGCAGCAGGTAGATATGAAGGTGCTGAAGATCACTAGGTATTCACGTGGAGGACATCTTTTGCCTCCAGTTGTGATTGGTAGGGCTTACGAGGATATTGGACGCCTCAGGCTGTATAGGGATATTGGACGCCCTTTAGCGCACTGGGGATTGTAGGCCCCAAGGGAAGGAGTGAGTGTTTAGGTGAAAGTTGTCAGTGCAGAAGGTGGTAATTAGTTAGGGTAGTTTTTCATCAGTGTAGGGGCCTGCACCGGGCGGTCAGCACGAGTGCTACTCACGGATTGGAGATAGTGCGTATTGGATCTCCTCTCTAGCCGGGTAGCCACGCTGCGTAAGCTCTGAGTGCCCACGAGACAAAAGTGGAGCGGCCAACATATCAAATCAAATCAAATTGATGAAGGTGTTGAAGATCACTAGGTACTCACGTGGAGGACATCTTTTGCCTCCAGTTGTGATTGGTAGGGCTTACGAGGATATTGGACACCTCAGGCTGTATAGGGATATTGGACGCCCTTTAGCGCACAGGGGATTGTAGGCCCTAAGGGAAGGAGTGAGTTTTTAGGTGAAAGTTGTCAGTGCAGAAGGTGGTAATTAGATAGGGTAGTTTTTCATCAGTGTAGGGGCCTGCACCGGGCGGTCAGCACGAGTGCTACTCACAGATTGGAGATAGTGCGCATTGGGTCTCCTCTCTAGCTGGGTAGCCACGCTGCGTGAGCTCTGAGTGCCCACGAGACAAAAGTGGAGCGGCCAACATATCAAATCAAATCAACATTGGACACCATGGTTTGACTGATATTTGGATATATCATGAATAGAAATAAGGTAGTACTGTATTGTTCTTATGATTTGGGCATAAAGAAGAAAATTAAGGTAAGTGGAGTGTTAAAATTTTTATTTTTTCAGGAGATGAAGATAGTTATATTTTGTTCCAGTTATTAGCAGGCACTAATTGTTATTGTGATTTGTAGGGTTTGCAGGTCTGGAACAGGGTGATGAGAAAAATGTTAGTCATAGTTAGTGGGGGATATTGGTTATCTAGGATGTAGTCTCGGTGTTAAAATCTTAATTTTTCCTTGGTGTTTCAGGAGATGAAGATATTTATATTTTGTTCCAGTTATTTGCAGCCACTTATTGTTATTGTGATTTGTAGGTTTTGCAGGTCTGGAACAGGATGGTGAGAAAAATGTTAGTCATAGTTAGTGGGGGATGTTGGTTATCTAGGATGTAGTCTCGGTGGGATTATGGTACTAATGATTTTATTTTTGTAGGTCCTTTTCAGGCGGAGAAAGAAAAGGAGTGGTAGTCATAGTTTAGTGGGGGATGTCGGTTACTTAGGATGTAGTCTCGGTGGGATTAGAAAAGTTGGTAAGGAGGCAGCTGGTAGATATGAAGGTGCTGAAGATCACTAGGTACTCACGTGGAGGACATTTTTAGCCTCTAGTTGTGATTGGTAGGGCTTACGAGGATATTGGACGCCTCAGGCTGTATAGGGATATTGGACGCCCTTTAGCGCGCTGGGGATTGTAGGCCCCAAGGGAAGGAGTGAGTGTTGAGGTGAAAGTTGTCAGTGCAGAAGGTGATAATTAGATAGGGTAGTTTTTCATCAGTGTAGGGGCCTGCACCGGGCGGTCAGCACGAGTGCTTTTCACAGATTGGGGATAGTGCGTATTGGGTCTCCTCTCTAGCTGGATAGCCATGCTGCGTAAGCTCTGAGTGCCCACGAGACAA
The DNA here is from genome assembly GCA_949316495.1 of Amphiduros pacificus. Classification (NCBI taxonomy): domain Eukaryota; kingdom Metazoa; phylum Annelida; class Polychaeta; order Phyllodocida; family Hesionidae; genus Amphiduros; species Amphiduros pacificus. The sequence goes on along the minus strand of OX439000.1, from coordinate 41,503,998 downwards.
AAGTGGAGCGGCCAACATATCAAATCAAATCAATTAGACGGCGACGAGCGGGAAAGAAGCAGACGATTCATTGAAAACTTAAATTCTTCAATTGTTATGATAAAAAAACTTTTTCAATTCGGAATTTTTGCATCAACATCGTTGGGAATATATATAGATACGGATGATGCTTGTTATATATGTATACAAACAGATAAGTAGGATTTTTTGAGAAGAAATGGATGAGGATGAGACAAGGTCAAGGAGACAAAAATGCGGGAAATAGCAGACGACATTGGACACCATGGTTTGACTGATATTTGGATATATCATGAATAGAAATAAGGTAGTACTGTATTGTTCTTATGTTTTGGGCATAAAGAAGAAAATTAAGGTAAGTGGAGTGTTAAAATTTTTATTTTTTCAGGAGATGAAGATAGTTATATTTTGTTCCAGTTATTAGCAGGCACTAATTGTTATTGTGATTTGTAGGGTTTGCAGGTCTGGAACAGGGTGATGAGAAAAATGTTAGTCATAGTTAGTGGGGGATATTGGTTATCTAGGATGTAGTCTCGGTGTTAAAATCTTAATTTTTCCTTGGTGTTTCAGGAGATGAAGATATTTATGAAGATATTTATATTTTGTTCCAGTTATTTGCAGCCACTAATTGTTATTGTGATTTGTAGGGTTTGCAGGTCTGGATCAGGATGGTGAGAAAAATGTTAGTCATAGTTAGTGGGGGATGTTGGTTATCTAGGATGTAGTCTCGGTGGGATTATGGTACTAATGATTTTATTTCTTGTAGGTCCTTTTCAGGCGGAGAAAGAAAAGGAGTGGTAGTCATAGTTTAGTGGGGGATGTCGGTTACTTAGGATGTAGTCTCGGTGGGATTAGAAAAGTTGGTAAGGAGGCAGCTGGTAGATATGAAGGTGCTGAAGATCACTAGGTACTCACGTGGAGGACATTTTTAGCCTCTAGTTGTGATTGGTAGGGCTTACGAGGATATTGGACGCCTCAGGCTGTATAGGGATATTGGACGCCCTTTAGTGCGCTGGGGATTGTAGGCCCCAAGGGAAGGAGTGAGTGTTGAGGTGAAAGTTGTCAGTGCAGAAGGTGATAATTAGATAGGGTAGCTTTTCATCAGTGTAGGGGCCTGCACCGGGCGGTCAGCGCGAGTGCTATTCACAGATTGGGGATAGTGCGTATTGGGTCTCCTCTCTAGCTGGATAGCCATGCTGCGTAAGCTCTGAGTGCCCACGAGACAAAAGTGGAGCGGCCAACATATCAAATCAAATCAAATCAAATCAAATAGATAGGGTAGCTTTTCATCAGTGTAGGGGCCTGCACCGGGCGGTCAGCACGAGTGCTATTCACAGATTGGGGATAGTGCGGATTGGGTCTCCTCTCTAGCTGGATAGCCATGCTGCGTAAGCTCTGAGTGCCCACGAGACAAAAGTGGAGCGGCCAACATATCAAATCAAATCAAATCTAATCAAATCAAAAAATCATGCATCTTTTCAAATCAAGTCAAATCAAATTGATCTCTGACCCCACATGCGAATTGTATACAGGAGGTATTCAGATCCAACTTTTTCGTGGACATGAGTATGTGTTCATTTTGGTGGAGGTCATTGAGCTTTCTGCAGCCAGTCCAGACGAAACACTTCTACAGGTAAAAGATAAAAATAAATTCTGAATGAGAATAAAAGATAAAACTGTCCTGGGGCTGCGAAAAATGTATGGCGAAGTAGAGTCAGTTATTGTTTGGGTAGTTCAAGGTATAGTTATTCCACAGTGGTGAATGCATATTGTGTGTGTGCGTGTGTGTGTGTGTACGTGAACAGTACATGTAACCTATATAAATATTTACAAATGAGAATTGGGCAGCAGTGTATATACATGTCATATGCCCATTTAGAATGGATCATTTATAATTGTTAAAAAAAATTCATTTTTACTTTTTGGAGGGGGGGATATTGCAAATATTTGGTTTGAAAATATATCAGCAGTTTGGGGTTTGTTTGGGATGTCAAACAGTGAGATGGCACTATATCTATTCATGAAATAACTATAATAATATTTAAAATCATGTAAAATCCCAAAAGAAGAAGAAAAACAGTCAAATATAATCACTGCCATTCTGCATGCATTGAAGGAAAAACATTTATATTTTGGTGACAAATGCACACACAAATGCACATGGCCCACTTGAACATATGTGTTGAGCAAAGAGAATTGTCTTGTGTTTTTTCCTTTATCAGAAAATATATTTACATCTTCTTTTGATGGAGCAGTGTTTTTGGCTACTGACTACTGTATGCCTTTTGTGTATTAAATTTGGTGATAATTTCATTGAGTAGGCATTCTTCTTCAGGAAAGGTTTCTGAATAGTTGTATTTATCTGCATATTAGACAAGTATTCAAACAATTGAATAGATTTATTTATGTGCATATTAGACAAGTATTCAAACAATCAAACAATTAACTAAGACAAATTGGTGTAATAAGATATTTACATTCATTTTGTCAATCAGAATGCCTTTTTGTCCCAATAAGCTATTCAATTCAAGTATTTTATAAATGCTGAAAAAGATATTTCATTTCATTGGGTTTATTAATGAATATAAAATAGCTGAGTAAAAACCTACAATTGCGTTTGTTTGTTTTCTTCAGAACCATCAGCCGTACTTGTCAGTTCCTGAGAGAAGCAAATGAAGATGTTCAGTTGTTCCACCAGGGGGCGATCATAGGCAACCTGGACATGATGAAACCGGATAAGATTGGTATAATTTTACCGGTTGATGATGTTTAAAACAGAATGTAAATAAAAAAAACAGAACTCAAGTAATCAACATATTCTGGAGCTTTATGACTTTCTATAATATTTATCCAGTATTCTCAAAATTGTGTGATTTTCATTCAGTATCATAGCATAAATGGATTAATACAAAATATTATTTGCATACATCAAAGCTATTTTTTCTTATTTAAGGTGCAGCCAGAGCAGATGCAAGGAATGAGTATGGGTGGACAGCGCTCATGCTGGCTGCCAGGGGGGGACACTTCAAAGTTGTGGAAAAGCTTGTTCATATGGGGTATGTGCTTTTTCTTTCATATCAAATTGTTTAAATGATGGAATATTTTCAATTGTTATCTCCTAGATAGAGCCACATTATAAAATTCAACATGCCAAATGAAGAGAAGGAGTTAAAAGAGAATGTGATTTGTTATAAAGCAAAACTAACTTAAACTCCATTTATTAACTAGATTTTTCTTATATTCTCTCATATTACATATAATGTAAATTTAATTGCATCAGTCAATAAAAAAAATCATTCTACCCATAATATGAAGTTTAAAAAGTGACAAATTTCTCCATGAAAATCATATTAACTATATTTTATCATATATTCTCAAAATAAATGGGTAACCATACATTGGTGTCTGCACCCTACTCTCTGCAGACAACCCCTATCGTGCCACACATCACAATTAATATCAATTTCAGTGTGATCGATCCCGAACTGAGACTCCCCTGACTCAAACACACACTTGAATATCCATGATGGGGTGTCAACACAAACAACCCACCTGTGTGAAGTCATAATTAGCATAGAACCTATTCAATTGGCCGATCTAGCAGTTCAGTTTAGACTGATAATTGCCAGGGTCCATAATTGTGGGCACCTCACAGATTTGGCAACGGATCTCAAGAATATTTTCTGACTTTAGGTGTGACTTGTCACTGAAATGTCCATCAGGACAAACAGCCGAGGACCTGGCAAAGTTCTGGAACCGGTGGGACTGCTACAGTATTCTGCATCGCCAATCCAAACAATTGACAACAGGGGGCACTGCAAAGATTTCAGATAAACCATTCTTTTCTGACAGTCCTCTCCAGAGGGCAGCACAATTTCGTGGCCAACCGGAAGAAATCTCAAAACTTCTTAACAACCCCAGTGCAAAAATAGTTCTATTCCATGGACTCTCACCAGTTGTAACTAGCAGTTCTGAAACTGGAAAAAGAAAAAGAAAAAGATTTACTTTATTACAAGCAGATGTGTCAACATTAATTTCATTAACGGAAAACACACCAGAGGGTTTGCAAGAAAAAATGGTTTTTCTTGGCTTAAGCCAGGTGTCAGCACTGAATAAAATAAACAGCCCAGAGTCGGAACTCATCGATGACACAGAGTTCACGCAGCCATGGTTTGCCGCTGATGTCTCATATATTTCTGAAGATAAGATAGCAGAAATAGTTAAAGATTCAAGTATATTGCCACCATTCCCAGGGTTACTTCAGCTGTCTGCAGGAGAAGCTTCTGTTTGTGGCCAAGCTAGGGCGCTGTTAGACTGGCATAATCGGTTCAACTATTGCCCCTCATGTGGTTCAGAGACTAAAATGGCAGATGCAGGGTACAAAAGAATCTGCCTAAACAAGGACTGTAGAACAAATCAAGGTTACTATATACTTCTTTGAATCGTGCATATTTTTGTTGAAATCTTAATTTTTGTCTTTTAAAGTTGATGCTGTGTTATGAAGTTTGCAGCATTTATGTTTCCAGGAGAAGATTTAGAATAAAAGTTTGCAAATTTTTATTGTTTTTTTTTTGGTTTTTTTGCAGATTATGAAAAGGCTCATTTTACTTAAATTTATTTATTTCTCAAAGCATTATGGTGACTTTATAAGGTAATAAATACTGGGCTTTCATGTCTGAATAGCTAAAATCATGAAAAAAATCAAATAATAATGTATTAACAAATATTATATGTTATATGTATATGATGAGGTGATGTATTATACATCCTGTGAACAAACTATTTCATTATTAAGACATTGATATATTTGTTATATTATTTCAGGCATAGAGAACAGTAGCTACCCACGGTTGGACCCCAGTATAATAACCTTAGTGATCCACCCAGATGAGCAGAGATGTCTCCTAGTCAGACAACGTACATTCCCATCTCACATGTACTCTTGCCTTGCTGGATTCGTTGAACCAGGTACATTTTGTTGAAGTGTTTTTAAGCCATGTTTAAAAAAAAAAAAAAAAATGCTTTTTTTATGTATGTCATTTAATCTTCTAAAAATGTTGTACTCATTTCCCCAATAGAACATTTGGGTGAGCAATGATGGGTTTGAATCCTACTTCAAACTGGTTAAATGTGCTTGAAACTCAACCTGACATGATCTTTTTTGCTAAAAGGATCATAGATACAGTTTTTTTTTCATACTCATTACAAATTAATACTTGTCTGAGCATTAGGTTATTTTTGCAAAGTATGTACCGGGTATGTACTTAACACATATCCAGCAAGTCAAGTATTGCACTGTAGGAAAATTTCATTTTTACCCATAACCAAAAAGGTGAGTGTCCTTCATATGGTAAGGTTTAATATCACACAATATGGACATGTGTCAGACAATACGTATATGTTTAAAGGTACTAAGCATCAATTCTACAATTTGGTGATATTGAAAGCTTCGTCCCATATGAAATGTGAAATTGTGAAATGGTGTTTTTACGACCCTTTCGGCAACTATGGCCATATCAGGTCGACTTTCGAGCATTTTAACCAAGCCCCATATGAACATCATGACAAATTTAAATTATAATAGAGTGATAATATAAGTTGCTATAAGACATAAGAGTGGCACTCCCAGGTGAGGTCTGTCTGAGCCATAAGCTGCACGTGACGGGTAAACACGGGTAGCGTGAACTTTGTTTGACCTCAATTGGGGCTCAAAGTAGGGTTGCACTGTTTGACGTCATTCTGGCACTATTCAAAGGACAATAACTTTGATGACGTCATAAGCATATTGCCATACTCTTATGACGTCAGTTTACCTTTCAGTACCTCTATGGTCACACTCCACATAAAAATGACGCCAAAAAACAAGTGTGCTTTCATAAAGGGGCAATAGATTAGGGTCTTGTTAAAATAGAATTAACAGGCAAACATGTGGATGCATCAATAAAATAGAAAATAATCATCAAAATAGACATCAATTACCACCAATATGTGAATTTTAAACGTTCTTTTCAAAATCGGTGCTTAATCCCTTTAATGTCACACAATATGGATATGATTAATGTCACACCATTTTCTTTGAATATCACACCATTTCTGATTGATATAGCTGAATTGGTAAACTTGATACCCGATTCAAACCCCAGCCAGTAACTATCAAATGCTATGAGTAGTCAATGTCAGGAATCAGTGCAGTATAAATATTGCCTTTTTTTCCTTTACCATTTGGTGAAGTTGGATATCACATAATTTTGACCTATTCAATGTCACTGAAAGCCAATTTGAATTTGAATTTAGGTTAAATTGCATTGAATTATTAATGCTTTGACACTATTGAAGCAATATTCTTCTTCTTGATATTTCAACAGGGGAGAGTGTGGAGGAGGCTTGTGAACGTGAGGTGAGTGAGGAGATTGGTGTGAGGCTGAGTTCTGTATGTTACCATTCCAGTCAGCCCTGGCCCATGCCGAGTGTTCTCATGCTGGGATTCATAGCTCAAGCACAAACTTCACAACTCACAGTGAGTACACTGAAAAAATACTTTATCAAAAGTGTATTTATCAAAAGTGTCTTTATCATTCTGATTCCAACTGCTGCCACATTTTTTTATTTTCATTTTCTGAATCAATGTGAAACTGTGGGTAAAAGACATGTTAAATATTAAAGTTAAATCATGCAAACGATTTCACAAATATTATAAACGATAATATTTGTTCAGCAATGAAATTTATTATGTGGTGTCCCAACACCTTTTTTGTATAAGAAATCAAATCATGCATATCGTTTGCCTCGTTTCAGATTGACAGGAAAGAATTGGAGGACGGTCGTTGGTTTGCACGGATGGAAGCTGTAGAGATGCTAACTCGGCAGCATGTAGGGGGACTATTTGCCCCGCCCCCACAAGCCCTAGCTCACCAACTCCTTAAAACATGGATATGCCAATCTGCATTTAAATAGAAAAGCATAAGGACTATTTTTTAAAGTCATACAATTAGATTTAAAAACCATTCTCAGGTCAATCTGTCAAGAAATTACCATGATAAATTAACAAGTTAATCTACTCATTACAATGAGTGTTGAATCAAAAGGTTTTGTTAATTTAATATATGTGTTTTTGTTAATTCAAGATGCATTTTTTTCTGTACATTTTCATCCCCTAACTAGAACCGTGTCAAATTGAGGGACAACTCAGGTATTTTTGTAGAAAATGTTCTAATGTTCAAAGATTAAAAACATTTATTTTGGGACAAGTTCAGAGATTTGCTGTTTAACAGATGGTGGGGATGTAGGGATGTGTGTATGTCTGAATGCGATATCTCAAAAACAGCTTACCATGAAATTTGCTTTTTAGAACTCTCTAATAGAGACTGAAAGCTGCTTATATTATGGATGACCTATTTAAACTTTGAGGGTTGGAGGGCTATTCAGAGTAATATGACACAGGAGAGTAATCAAACTTTTCACACAGTACCCTTTAATGACTTAAAAAAGATTATGTTTTGAAGGCCACAGGGCTATTTGTAGAAAATCTTTATGACCGCAATATCTTGTCAACTTGAAAATTAAGGCAATTTCATAAAATCGTTTAAGCACAATAATTTTGCCTTGTGGATGAGAATTCTGGCATATTTGATGATTGTTTTTTTCAAAGTGTTAAAAAAAATTATAAAAATTAAATACAGTTGGAAGTTATCACTGAAACAGATTGTCAACTTTCAAATTATGTAAATAAACAATAATAAACATTTCATAAGTTATTAAGTTTCTGAATTTCAGGTATAAGGTAATTTCAAAGTATTATGATGATATCTTTTTTGTTCAAGATCCATATTCTATTCTCCTTAGTATTATCTTGGAGTAATTATGAATGGAGGCGCAACGTCGCATGATCAAAAGGGGCATCATAGTTGCCGCCATACCCATTGTTTTTCAGTAAAAAAAATACTATCAGAAAATGCAATTTATATCCCTGCCAATATATGCGCCGTCATAGATACTTTCTCTTATGCAATGTTATGTCATAATTTAAAATCAATAAAAAATGAAGAATAAAAAACTAGCAGGAATTTATAAATCCTGTATCATAAAAAATATTTTTTTAAATTTTTTTTTACAAAGTTACATGAATAGAGAAATAATTTTTATAAACTTGTATAAAAAAATAACAAGTTTGGAATATGCATTTTTCTTTTTTTCATAATATTTATCATTGAAACAATCAGAACAGAAATGAACAGATTTATTTGAAGTAATTTTAAGTGGATGGTATTGTAAGCCTCAAAAGAGCAACTGTTGTGATTTGTTTCTTTAAAAAGAAAAAAACAAAATGTGGTATAATGTTTCAATAAAATACAGGCCAATTCATTTTTTAAAAATATGAATCGTCAATTTCCCACTATTCCAAAGTCAGCAACTATGATAGGATCAAAGGATTTTGAATCCATTGTGTAAAACAATGCGTTGCCATGACGCCATATCTCATATAACGGCCATCACGCCTCCATTCATAATTACTCCAAGGTATTATTATAAAGATCATATTTCCCCCTTTACCATTGTGCAAGGATTTCTCATCTGCAAGTTTAGAAAACATACAAATAGAAAACAATATCATAAAATGGTTGAAATTTATCATTGTGAAAAAAAACCCATGACAGCTCAAAAAGAACAGCTTGTGACATCTGTGACTGCTTGAATTAGGGTTTGTTTTGTAATAAAACTGACTCATTTATTAAAATAAGGGATTTCTTTCTCTGACAAGTATGATCAAGGTTTGTGACTTAATATCTTTGTTAATGGTTTGATTTAAGTTGAATCATCATCGTCAGGAAAATATAATTCAATTTTATAATTATTTTCTGCATTGCAGGCTTTGATGATTAGAGTTTACAGGGTTTGCCCCTCAGAAGTGGCCTTGAAAATGCTTATTCTTTCAAATCATTAGAATAAATTAGATTGGAATAGATTCGATTTGAATAGATTAGAAAATATTCAAATAGATTAGATTGGAACAGGTAAGAATTCCACAATACTTTATGAACTGAACAGACAGTCAAGTTATCATACCGATTATTTAGATCATGATTCGAATTATTAATAAACAATATTATTTGTGATGACAACGCTTTCGTTAATGTATTTGCACCATGTGTGAAAACACTTGGGCAGTTCAGATGTTGACCCGCTTGCAGTCCTTTAGATTTTGCGCACTGCGCGCTTCGTCAAACCATACAGTGACCTAATTTTATGCAAAATGGCCGCGGAAGAAGATCAGCTTGATCTGGATGAGGAAACTCCAGTCGAACCCAAGGGAAAGAAAGTAGCCAAACATGATTCAGGGGCGGCTGACCTTGAGAAGGTCACAGACTATGTGGAGGAAACAGAAATATTATCTCAGAACATCGGAGATGTAAGTATATGGCTTCTGTCATGTCAACCGGTGATGTCAAATAACTGAAATATCGCTCGCAATACCACATGCTAAGCTAACTTGTAGCAGCTAAACGTCAAAATACTTGTCAGCGACCAGTTTCCTCCGATGAATTAAACAATGACTGCCAGCGTCTACAAGGATCCTGTCCAGCCTAGTCAACGCAGCAGATGCTTTGAGTTGAATAGCTTTTTGGTGCCCATGATTTGGGTTGAACACGACAAAAATCAAAGCAGTCCAGATAAAATATAATCAAACGGCTTTGAAATATTTATTCAGACATATTCTTGTTGGCACTCAGCAAGTCTCTCCCCACGCATTCAAGTTTGGCGGCCATTTAATCTTCCAAAACGTAGATAAAATGCATTTCTAAGCAAAGTTAAGGCTCACATATTCTCTAATTTACAATTGTACAATTTAACAATTTAGGTAATGTACATTGATAAATTTCCCAGATTGAAAAGCTTGACCGCGGTTCAATATGACGGTCAATAGTGCGGCCCACTTGCTATCGCAGTGATTTTGACCATAATTCCTCTGTTGGGCGACCAGGTCTGATGAAGGAGTTGAGTGTAAATACTATTATACTAACCTGGAATCCGAACTCATGGATTTCCACAAATTTTTTATTTTATTGACAATTTCTTATCGACAACTACTTGTCAAATATCTACATTAATCAGACATCACTGACATTGAGAATGGCAGAAATTGTAAAATAACTGCAAAACTTTTTATCGCTGATCTGCAAAGGTGGCAGGTCCAGTTGCCAGAAAAGATTGGCGATCTGCTTGTTTGTAAATTGGCGGTCCATGACATGCGTATCCAAGATCAAGGCCTGACATCCTCAATGTGTGTTGATTCATTGTATTTGAATGTTGAATCTGCCGTTATAGCAGTCCAAGATCTGTCTCACAATTACAGATCCATGTTGCCTTTGATTTCATTTGATAGTGTATGTCTCAAATTTCAGCATCTACCTCAACCACAACTCTTTGTTGCTACGTTTTTTTTTTGTTTTTTTTTATTATTCATCGAAATTTAACATTATTTTCATGATCCAGCATTTTCTGTGTGTTGTTCAATCCACGATCATAGTAGTTCCAAAATAATTATTTCTTTACTAACCTTCAATTGCATCCATCTTAGCGGTTGAGTTGCTGCAGAGCAAAATTGTACAAATCGGCTGGCAGAAATCTTTATGGCATCTTATGCCAACTCTTTTAACATAGAAATTGCAGTGCAATGTATAAAGTATGACGGAATCTGGCTGTAGCCATGTCTGTTATTACTGTTGACAACACAGATTACTAGAGCACTGTTTGTCAAATTGGTCGAAATAATTCAAATGGTAGAGTATTCACCTTGTGACCCAGGGATTCCCGGTAAAATGGAACACTTATAGAGTGCTATGAGCAGACATTGTCTGGAATCAGTGCTATATAAATGTCACCTTTACCATTTTACCTTAAGTTTAAGGTTTCTAGATTTACTTATTGTACATCATTCTATGTGCTCCTGGCCACGGGCCGTGGCACAGTTGGTTAGGGCGCCAGCATATTAGCACCAGTTCCTCTGTGGTGATCCAAAGGTCATGGGTTCGAACCCCAGCTGTTGCTGGGATTGAATACAATTTCCCATATCAGCTGAGGCCTGTGCCTTAAGGGTTAACCCGTTGTCCTCGTAAATCTGTGACCGGGTGGGTTGTCATGTCAAGGACCTGCGACATGACAAGTCAGTGAGGCAGCACTATATCTGCTACAAGTAGGTCTCATCACGAAATGACTGAAATAATGTTGAAAGTGATGTAAAACCCCAAACAAACAAAATCTATGTGCTCCTTACTCTCCCTTGCCTCAGGCTCACATAATAAGACCAAAAGTTGTTGGACTCATGATGCAGATGAGGTTGGTTAGATGGGAGGCTTGGTCTATGCAATGAGGTTGGCTAGATGGGAGGTTTTGTCGATGCAAATGGAGCTGACTGACAAGTTGCTCTTAAGTGATCAACTCTACCCAGTACTGGCAATACTTAATGTAGTGGCTGTTTAGTCAGCTCAGTATCTGTTAAACCTTGCTTTTATACAGTATAGTTATGGAGCATATTGATTGGTTAAATAAAATTGTACAGCGAGGATAACACAAGACTTTTTATTTCATTTAATGGGAAAGATGAAGAAATTCCAACACTATTGTATATGCTTATACATTTGTAAGAAATCCATGTAGCCAACATCTAATGTCAGTTGGCAATCATTTCTTCTTGGATAAGACATTTCTTCATGAACATTATTTTGAATTTTTAAAAAAAATTGTCCCCCCAACTTACACCAGTTTTTTTTTATAAAGTTATGAACATATATTGTCACACAAAATTTCACTGATTGAGAATAACTGATCCTTTCAACATGTTTTTGCAATAATCATTCATAACTCTCTCTATTGCAGGCGATGAAAGCAGTGAATGATAGAAAAATTAAAGAAGCTCAAGAGAAACAGTTGCGAGAGAAGGAACTCTCTAAAATCAAAATCACAAAAGAGGATGTTGATTTAATTGTAAGTTTATATATAAAAATAGTATGTGTTTGTGTGTTTATTTTTAATTTTTTGGTCCATTTCTATTATTGTATTACATTTTTACATTCCAGATGAAAAATAATTGATAATGTCACACAACATAGATTGTTATCATTCACTCGTTTTTGTCTCATTTCAGGTACAAGAGATGGAAATAGCAAGAAATATAGCTGAAAGAAAATTACGAGAACATAAAGGAAATGTAGTGGAAGCTCTTGTGGCCTTAACTAACTAGATATCAAACTTATATATTATGTATTAATGCATCATTTTATTTTTAAAAACTTTCATACGATTTTAGGAGCCTTTCACAATAAAGCAAATTGACATTCAATTGTGAAAGTTTTGTAATTTTACTTGCAATAACATGTAAAATTTAATTGCTGTTATCTGAAAATGTACTTGTAATATATTTATCATGTGTAAATAATGATAAAAATATCAAAATAAATATCCAAAAGTTTCATTTTTCTGTCTTGTCTATTTAAGTTTGGCGACAGTTGCCCTCTTGTGTATCCTTTCATTTTTAAGGAGGATGGACCCAATTATAGTTTTCTTTTAATAAAAATTCTTTGCTTGATAAGATTTTCTTTTGTATTGCATGAATTAAGGTTGGAAAAGATTTTTGTCCCATTCCCCCACTACCCATTATTTTAATGATAAAAAGAAAGTTAATCCAATTAAAAATATATATATTCTTGAGCCAATGTAATAAAAGCTCAAATGCTCCAGCATATGGCTATGTATTAAAAATCTACCGGTAACTCCTCTCTCGCCATTTTACACTACTTATTTTTCAGGGACAAATGTCTTGGACAAGTTTAACCATGACCCCTCTGTTGCCTTTATGTCCTTGAAAGATAGAATTGAAAAGTTAAATTACCAAATACCAGACTTGCCAAAACAACTTGGGATTTCTTTCAAACTTGCAATGTTAAGTCTTCACATTCTTGCCAATCTCCTCACTTGCCACAACCTGAACCCTCAACACAATCATTGTTTGCTTTGTATTTATGAAATGAGGGATTGAGTGTACCTGCATCTCTGATGCCCATTTTTCCAAAATAATTTCACAAGAAACAGGATTTTTGATTTCCTAGCCTTATATCAACTGACCTCTGAAAAAAAAAGAACAAAAACAAAACAAATCTAAATCTTTTAAACAAATAATTTGTCCGACCCAAAACTGGCTTATCCAATTGCCCGTAATATTAATTTGAGCTGTAAGATGAATGGTTTCTATATTTTTGAACTAAGATTACCCTTTTGTGCTCTGATCAATGTCAATGGTCAATGATAAATTTATTATGAATAGATTTATAGGGCATTTAAAAAAAATGCAGGATGTTACTGTTTGAAATAGTAACCTTTACATTTAAACTCTCTAGTGATCCTGTTAGACTCAGACTTGAACATTCTTATGATAAATCAAAATGATAACATAATAGGATGCTGTACTTGACATCATGATATCTTTTTAACTCAGAGTGGAGTAATTTCAAACAGAGAGCAATATAACTATTTATTATTGCTCTCAGTTTCAAACTATTATAAATGTTATTGTCATGTTGGAGTGTTACAAGGCAAACATTCTCCATATTTTAAGACAACGGCTGTACACGATTGGCTCCGGCAAGTTAGCCCGGGTTATCCCGCTTCTCCACGATTGAGCCGGCGACAGAAGGCGGCGGACGCCGACCTCCGCCCTGTGAATACCCTCAGCGAATTCGGCAGGACAAAATGGAGGATCCAGCGATCTGCCGCTCTCACCGCCGGCTAGACGGCGGGTGCCAATCGTGTACAGCCAACGATACTCAAGGCTTTATAAGACATCTACAAAATCAATCTTCATGACATTTATATTATATGAGACTTTATTTTTGGCAAAAAATAAAAACCGAGACCAAATTCATACTGCACAACTACTAAAAGTAGCTTCCAAGAATCCAGTTTAAAAAATCCTTTGAAGTAACCTGCAGAGTATAATGCCACTAAAGAATTACTTTTATATTTTATTTTAATGTCATCTTATTATTGTTGATCCAAAATGATAGTGAAATATTCACATTTGCCTTGATAATGAGTCAAAGAAAGTAATGACAGAGAATTAATGGTATCGAGCTTCCTTAAAAATAACACCTGTTAGCACCTGTTAGTGCCCTCATGACCTGACCTACTTGTAGTTGGTGAGGTCTGACGTTTCACGCGCATGGTTGGCCCAGCAACCACGACGCGTTATGAGCGAAAATGGGAGCATAACAAAAACTTTTCAGCTGCATGAAAGTTGTCAGAAGTAATCATTGCCAAAATGTCAGCAAAAGTACAAGACTTAAAAGACGGGAGAGTTCCTCCTTGTCTGTACTGGTCGCATTCTGATGTGGCAAAATGGATGGAAGAACTAGGCTTCCCACAATACAAGGTAAGATCGATAAATTAAAAGATTTTTGACATTTTTTTTTCACAGTGACTTTGTCATGTCTATTTCATTTAAAACAGTAAAGTATGAATACTATGATCAAAGCTCTTTGACAAATTGATAAGAACCTTTCATAATGCTGAGCAAGATAGCAGAATTAACTTTCAACAATTTAGTTACAAGATTATATGTACAACATAATTATCATCACCAAATATTAGGAAACAAAATAATAATAATAATAATAATATTTAATCATATTTATTTTATTTCCATTCTAAAGCAATGCAGCCCAAATAAATACCTAAATATTGCTATACCAGACATTTATTTTTCCCAGCATGCTTAAATTATCTCATTGTTCTGCACCAAAGACCACCCATATTTCAACAAGTACAAAATCAATTAATTCATCCCATTCTTCTAGCACCTGGCTATGCTAACGGGGTGTCACCATAGAGACAGACTCAACATCTCTCAGTGTTCCCAAGGGAACCCTATTTTTGCATGACAGAGAATGGTACTCTTGAGTTAAATTCCATCTTCATTCTTCTCCTCTTCACTCAAATAACCTTTATTACTTGATGGGTAAACTATCATTGCAGTAAAATAGGGTTCATATGATCAACTGATTAGAATAAATGGTCAAAGGAATAAACTATATAAGGCATTTTGAAATATTAATTGGATAAAGCTGTTTAGATTTTCATTTCATACAAAAAGTACAGCTGTTAGAGGAATCCAGTCCAGTATGTGACAAAGCAGAGAGTGTACATACTCTATGCATAGATTCTAATTAGACTCATTGCAAACATGAACAAAGATCTAAATAATTTAGCATTCCTGGCAGAACTGAGCCTCCTCAGGGGAATAAGAGGACTTGAATCTCATTGAAGTGCCCCTACAGACATGCAAGCTATCCGTTTGTACCAGAAAATGCTGCCAGTTCAATCCATTATCTGCTGCAGTGCTTGAACACCCATCCTAATTAACACTTAGTTATATGCACCTTTGACTTGTATCTTTAATGTATAGAAATTACACACCTTTAAAAATGAATAATTTATTAATCTCTTTTGAATTACTTGAGTTTAGACCTGAATTATGTAAATTCTACTTGACTTCAATATGTAAATATAAATTTGTCAATACTAATTTCGTTAAGTGATTAAGCTGGGCTAAAAAAATTATTGGCACATACCAGTGTTTGCTGAACTTTTTGTATTGATAAAGTTGGGCATGCTAATGCAATGAAAAATTTGTTCAGGGACAAAACACGGCAACAGTGTTTGCATCCAAGCGTGCAACTAGGCTATCAATTCATACTGAGGCACAATCAATAAAAGGCCAATGTTACACCAACTAAAAGTTGTCGTTATGGAAGGATATCATAAATTGCTGATTCTCAGAATCTCGTTCAGAGTTTGAGACAAAAGATCACCTGGAACACACAAATTTACATTCTTAAAATCAATCTAAATCGATTTTTCATCAAGTTTTCTTCCCATTGCCACACCCCTGTCAGCCATACAGAATTGAAATTGATAGTTAAAATAATCACAAACTTTCCACTGATCTTTTCAGACATCTTTTTGTCCTTTGTATCTTAATGGACACAGATTTCAAATTTAAAACTAGAAAGCCAGTTACCGTAGTTAAATCAATAGGAATTATATACAGAATTCCAGTGATGCACACATGTCTTAGTTAAGTTTAACATCACAAGATTGCTTCTCACATTTCCTGAAATTTTTGTATGAAAACATTTTTTTATGTGAATAACAGGATTGCCTTACATCAAACATGGTAGATGGCAAGAAATTGATCTTGTTGGATTCCTCAGCCCTTCCTAAAATTGGCATCACAGATTTTGAGCATATCAAGGTAAAGACAATTTTAAATAGAACATTTGTCAGACTTCTATTTTAAATGGTGCTACTTGAAGAATGGTGAATATAAGAGTAATATGTTGTAAAAAAGTGATCGTATACTTCAAAGATGTACATGCTCTTAGGATGGCTATTAAAATTGATTTTTTTAGATAAATGATTGTATTTCATTAAGATTGTTTATGCACCATGTGATTTGTCATTTTTGTAATAATATGCATTTAATTTACAAAGTGGTACACTTTTGTATGATACACTTTTGTTCAAATTGGCTACTTTAAAATGTTTTAAACATAAGACATTTGTGGATTTTTGACAAATATACTGTATTAAAAAAGCATTATATTTAAATCTGTGTGTTTTAGACAATAGCCAAGAGTATTCGAGACCTGTTGACAATTGAGGAACCTTTCTGGAACAAGACCATCTCAGAACCTCCACGCTCTGAATTAGGTATTGGCCGTTTTTTTCTCTTATGAAGCTTTTTTTACATGTCCTGGCCATGGGGTTTTATACAGGGACTCCTTGAATAGTGTTCGAGTGTATAACATCCCCATACTGGAGTTCCCCAAGATGGTTATATAGGCCCCACCGTCTGGCTTGCCCAGTCAGTAAAACAAGTTGAGACAGTTAAAGATATGAAGCATTAAACCTGTAATTCTGTGTATATAAAGCATATTTACATGCAAACACCATGACATATTGAAGTTTAAGATAGAGTGATAAGATGAGTTGCAGTAAGACATAGGAGATGCACTTTTAGCAGAGATCTGTCTCAGTCATCAGCTGCATGTGATATAGAGGTAAACACGGATAGTGTGAACTTTCTTTCACCTCCGATGAGGCTCAAAGTAAGGTAGCACCGTTTGACGTTATTCTCGTACTCTTCAATGGATAATATTTTTCATGATATCATAAACATATTGCCATACCCTCATGACGTAATTTTACCTTTTAGTGCCTCAATAACAACACTCCACATAAAAATGACACCAAGAAAGAAGTGTGCTTTCAAAAGGGAGCTATAAATTAGGTCCTTGTTCAAATAGGTTTTACAGACTCATACTGGAGTGTGTCAGCCTAAGCAATAAATATATCTAAAAGTCAAATACCTTTTTCATTAATTTATTATTTCTATGCATATTTTTTCAAAATCCCTACATAATTCATCTAAGTCAGGGCCTAGAGTTCTTTTCAAAATGGGAGGGGCGTTAAGTTCAATTAGCCTGGAACATGTTTAGATAACACCAGGAAAAGTAAAGTTGATTTTTTGTCGACTGAACACAGTCTCATTTCAGCTTGAACTGATAATATGTTCAAATGTCTTAATAAATGTATTTATCTTTTAGGTATGTACCTGGAGAGAAAAAGTCGTACAGGTGAGATATCATCTGAGTTGACATATGGAAAGTACCAGTTGAACAATGAAGAACTGAAATGGCAGCCACCATTAGCCAATCACTGCCTCATACTGCCCAAGAATTGATCATGTGACTTGCAGGGATCAGCACATTGAAGACATTGAACTACAGTCGCTTCCCTGATGACTCTTTCTATATTTGTTGCTAAATCAGCTAGATATTACAAATAAGAGGTCCGCATCTCTCAAACAGTTACAAAAGTGGTTGAATTGTAAGAAGTTACAAGACTGTCCATGCTTGACCTTGATTCTTGGTATTCCAGGTATTTGTGAATGAACCACATAGATATTTGCATGCAATGCATTTTGATATTAGATGTGTATTTTTTCAATTAAAAATAGTGTTTAATAGCAGATTTTCCATGTGGCCTTGAACTGAACTTAACTGTGCTGACCTTGCCTGGGGGAAAATTTCTGTCGTAATCTCTGTTCATCAAACTCAATTCTGGAATTACTTGGTGGTAAAATATAGTGTCGTCAGTCGATAAATTTTCCATGAGAATAAGATTTTTTCCAATTTTTATTTATTATTATTGTTATTGACCTCGTCAGCACAGCTCTTAGGCAAAATGTCTTTGTTTTGATTGCATAACATCAACTATTTGTCTATAGCTTCCATGAAATCAGGGAGGTCACAGGGAATTTATAGAGATTTGAGGTATGTTCAAATGATACATGTATGTGGACATGAATCTATGCTACAAACAAGGTATCTGCTGTAAATCATCCATAATACACCTGCCATGACCATTGTGTTTTGCTGAAAGTGTCTTGTACTATGCTCGTACTCATGTGACAACTGTTGAGATCTGCCACGGTTAGGTCTGTACCAATAGACAAACACTACTTTCAAATGACACAGATATTTATGTAGGGGTAATATGATAGGTAATAACATTTGATCACAAAGCTTCAGGTATATACATTTATATTATGTAAGGTAAAAGTGCTTGAAAATCTGATTTCAATGAAAGCTTTAAGAGAATAATCTCTTTGTATACAGGCTTATTAATGCCAAAGTAAACATGCATGTCAATGGCATATGTATAAATATATAATATAATATTGTAATACATGTATTATAATCTATTTTGCTGATCTGTGATAATATATTTACCAAAATATATATAATTGTTAATAAATGTACAAATATCTATGCATTACATAGGATCTTGTGTAAATAAGATGAAATAAGTGATAAAACATACTTTATTTTGTCAATCTTCAAATACATCACTAATATTGCAAACATACTGCTGAATACTTGATGTCCCTAAAAATGCAACCAATAAAAAAAATAAAAAAACAAAAACAAACAAAAGCCATGGTTGCATTATTGTCATGTTGTGGCTAGAACTTAATTACTAACTGTATTACTGACTGTGGACTGTTTCAAACAAGCTGAGGTCTTGCCTTCTGCTCCCAAATGTAATTCAATTTTGAGATGGATGTTCAATTTGAGCAGATACGTAGGTGTATACAAAAATATATATTGTTTTTTCCAATTTCAAAAAATCAAATTTACATTATGTGCATCAAATACAGTATTTGCAGGCCGACTGCTCATTGAAATATTTCTATCCAAGAAGTTCCATACCTTCAAAAATTCTACATGCCAAAATGGTCTGGTATAAAAAACACCTGAAAATCAAGAGTGTCATTCAATATAATTCACAGGCTTTCAGTTGCTGAAGTATGCCTAAGTTTTAGTCAAACATATTTTTGTGCTTATAACCTAAATCATTATGTACCGTAATTATGTATGATTGAAAATATATTTTTTTAAATCATACCACACACACTCCACAAGTTTTTTGCATGTATATGTTTATATAATAAATAAAATCATGAAATTTTGCCAACTTCAATTTCATCAATACTTTGACATAATTCTTTTATATATATAATATTCTGATCCTTTCAGTGAAGAATTATATGTTAATGTTTTCATTCTGTTACTCTTTGTAAGCAGTTATGTATGAAACATATGCAATAAAATTAAATCTACCTTTTGAATAAATTTATTTGTGATTGAGTTAATCAGAAAGCAATGAAACAACTTTTAACAAGAGAAGACATAATGTAAAAGTAGATTGTTAAACACAGGCCCATAGCATTTCAGAGCCAACAAAGAATGTATTCGCAGGATAACAGAGATGCTGCACAAAGATGATTAACAATAATCACAGTCCCAACCAAAAAAGAATGTATTCACCTCGCTTTGCTGCACACATGAAAAATCCAACCAGTATCTGAGATAAAAGAGGGCAGGCGCTCTCCCCCCCCCCCCCCCCCCCCTTCCCAATGAGTCTGCAGCATGGGAAATGAAGTGACATTTTTGGAAGATGACTGGCAAGAAATGTATGATCAGATGACTTGATTTGGATCACAATTATCACAGGTCATTGGATATTTGCTCATGCATTTGCTGATGTATGAGATTGTAATGGTAGTCTCAAATGTGAGGCTAATTTGAATAATTTGCCATTCAGGCAGAGAACTTTTTTGTAATTTATTCAAACCTTTCATCTAGTTTATCAACCATAACAAGTGTAAGTCCATCCCTGTTTTTTGATTTTAAAAAAAACAAAAAACAACAGAAAAAAAATCCCCATTTTTACCATGTTAAGTCTCCTTCGTTACATCCCATCTCTGATATATTATACTATGGGCCAAACATGAATAAGAAAATGATGCTGCAACTAAACATTTGCATATCCACTTTGTTAATTGATTGAACAAAAATCCCTTTCATTAAAAACAATGTTTTCCAGATTATTGGAGTTATCAGAATCATTTATGTCTTATAGAATTTGTCAAAAAACTAAAACACAACACAACTGCAATTGATATATTTAAATTTTAATGTACAAACCTATGTATGACATTGTGACCACTAAGCACTGGGGTCTAGAAACTTCATGTTATAATAAACAATATTGAAATGAGAAAATGTCGAGAATTATCACAGCAGGTTTTGCAGCAAGTTTGTAAGACAGCAGTTTATCAAAGTTACATGCTGAAGCATTTACATCATGATAGATAACTGACATCATGATAGATAACTGACATCATGATAGATAACTGACATCATGATAGATAACTGACATCATGAAAGATAACTGACATCATGAAAGATAACTGACATCATGATAGATAACTGACATCATGACAGATAACTGACATCATGACAGATAACTGACATCATGACAGATAACTGACATCATGATAGATAACTGACTTTAGATCAATATAATTACACATATTATTAATTTCACATTTTAAAACATTCTCGCAGAGAGGAAAGGATTTCAAAATTTAAAAAATAACTTTTATATATATAATATGCATACATTTAGGATACATACAATTTTCATAATTTGGTATTGCCCAATTTCAGAAGATTATAACATCATCTGGAGCATTCTTGTTTATTATGTTGTGAAAAATTGTACACATCTAAACACCAGTGGGTTATAGTTATACATGTACATCATTGTCATAAAGAAAATAAGTAATTAACCTAACAAAATTATGTTCTGCCATTTTCAGGTGGTACATCACCAAGGTATACATATCTGTATGATGTCATAATGTTTGTGCGATGGCACAAATGTCATAATTTTTGTTACTGGATCCTAAAAACACTGGAATGATGTAAGATAATAAATCTAAAAAATTATTTCACTAAATGTTCCCCCAAACCACTAAATATGATTTTGAATTAAACAAAAAAAGACTCACAATGCTTACAATTTGCAAATAATACATGTACAGGTATTTATACCTCAGTGATGCGCGTATTGATGCGATTTCGAATGAATACTAGCATGCCGATTATTTGTAATTTATTGATTAGTTGGAACTATGTTGCGTCGGCCATCTTTAGACTGGTCCCCCATCGAGTGTCAAGAACATCGTGTATATACACAGATGGCGGCAACCAGTCTATGGCTGTACGCGCCATTTTCGGGTCACGTGACGGGGTCAAATGAGGTGCGCTTTGTTTACAAATGTTTTTAACGATAAATATCTTGTTTCATGTATCATTTTTTAAAAATACAGTAGTTGTCTGAGGTATAAAAACAAAACATGCCTCGTCGGGTCAGCTGTGTGAGCGGATTCAGTTCGTTGGTGATGGCGGACGGATACCCTTCGCCTTCGGCTCAGGGTATCCTTCCACAATCACCAACTCACTGAATCCGCTCACCCAGCTTCCCGACTCGGTATGTTTTGTTATAATATCCACTAGGGAATATTGTGAAATGTTCAATATCTATAATTACATTTTCTGCCCATTTACAATGTGATTGGTAGGTATTGTCAGACCAAATAAATGAACCTATGTCATTGAGATAGCCACATTTCAACCCGACTCACTCAAGCACTAAACATAAGGATTCAACATTTCAATTTTATACTAAAATAGAATACATAACACAATAGGTTGTCTTAAATGTTTCAATCTCTTATAAACCTTTTACATGCACTGGAGTTCCATACAGGGACTGGATTAGCATTCAAGATTGCACCCAGTCACCCACTGAAACCACAAATTTTCTTTGTGTCTTGTTATGTATGATGTATCAAAGATCAGTAATGACAAGCAGAACAAGTGGAGCTCAATCAATAGGTTATAAATATTAAGTCACTTTGTTTAATTAATTTTTCTTCGTGTATTGGTGATTGTTTTCTTCAAAATTATTACACATGATTCTAACCCTTCCAACACCAATACATGTAAAATTATGCTATTAAAAACTCAAAGTACATAATGCAGAGGATTATGCTTGTAATAAATTTGTCTGAGGATAAACATATGAATATGTCCAAATCAGTACTTATTATCTGTATATATCACTGCCAAGATGAAACTAAAATTAATGATGGAAATGATACACATCCAAAAGACAACATATCATAATGTTTTACAACTTAAAATTATTGTCAAGGAAAATCGCATTTTCCTTTGTGAGATTCATAATCTGTTGCACATGTGTGAAAGAAACCATTTTTTACTTCCCATTTATTACCTAATATTCCATGGAACCATATTAGAAACCACACACATAAGCTGCCCATGTAGACACTCTAAATGGCAGTGATGATATACATGTACATACATTAAATGGAAAACTTCCTTATCATGAATAGTAATGCTCCGTCTCGATCAGTCGTCTCTGGGATTAGTAATTAGTAACATGCAATGCTGCTTTATGATTTTGTCTGAGTGAAATGAGTTTTCAAACTTTACCTGTACATTATTAGTCATATTGTCAAAAGATGTATTGTGCTCTACGATATAGTACCTGACTCACATTACCATGTCATGTGGATATTTGTATGTTAATATCTGATAAAAACACTTCTAAGTGTAAGTTTGATGTTGAAGGATTTAACTATAAAAAACCTGTATCTGTCGAAACTAATCTGAATGCTTGGCAAGACATGGAGTACTAGCATAAGTTCCTTTGGTAAGGCTACATTTTATGCACATAAATATGATACATTAATACATAATTCATAAAAAATGCTATATTTGACTGCAACAAATGCATATGCATTTTTTTTTTTTTTTTTTGTGATCATTTCCTTCAAAACAGGACTCTATTAATGTACAAGGCAAAATTTTATATCAAAGTAAAGACCAAGAAATGCCAAAAAAGGTTATAAATATATCAGCAGATGCAATATTAAGAGTGCTGATACCTGTTAGAACCATATATATCAATGCAGATATATCAAAATGCACAGCAGATATGATAGCATTATTCTTTACATCAAACAATTTCCAAATAAAAGTATTACAACAATAGCCTGGGATATTAGCCAATCAGAAAGAAGAATTGCAGGAAATACATATTATTTTGGAAGTTGGACAGTTATGATCCACATTGTAAACTACTCATTTTAAAATGTTAACATAACAATTCAAACATCACTTATACCTGATGCAAATGCTAATATCATTAAAATAAACTTGATACAACACCTTTGCTGTCAGATGATATCTGAACAATCCTATTTTTTCACATGCCAAAAGTGAGTTGAGTTACCAAGTAAGATGGTAATAATATCTGTTAAACCTGGATACTTCTCCAACAATAAATATGTAAAAAAGTCTTAATCAGCAACCAATTCATCATATCATATCATATATTGCACTCTTCTCATTGCCCATGCAAATTATAATGGCGCTGTGCTCAAACATAGGCCAATGCAATTAGAGCTATGCTGATCTTTGCTTTTTTGTAAAGTTTGGGAAAATTTCTGGAAATTGCTTTACAAAAGATCATTCAAATCCATTCCCCCAAAAACTTGAGTAGCAAACTGGTGGAGATTGCTTGAGCAGATGATAATTTTGATCAATCAAAATGCATGTTACATATCAAATTTGGCCCCAACTTGTTATCTCAATTCTCAATGGCTAAAATTTGTAATTTTATTCAAAATGGTGATTTCTCTTTTTAAGGATGTTATATTTTAAACTAACTATACTTTTATGAACTGTTACACTTCTACAATCCAATAATATACTGATATAATATTTTCTTTGCGGTCAGCTTTCCCTTAATAATCTTTTTTCTGTCAGTCTGACAAGTCAGTACACTAAGTATACATTTTGGTTCTTTTTTTTGGAATGTGATATAATTTTATATAAAAATAAAATCTTTTTCTCAAATACATGTACTTGTATCAAAAGCTAACCATGTAAAAAGAATATTCGTTCCACTAAACATTGCATTTTAGGCAGTTATACTGTTTCTTCCCCCTTATAAATTTCCCAGAATACTCAGTATTCTACCTTATTCAAAATTTGTTTATTTCCATTTACAATAAAATCAATATGTAAACTTACTAATTAATCCTAGGTGCAAAATGAGGAATGTTTTATCAATTAAGCTGAATCAAACATCTTGTACCCTGTGTACCAGCTTATGCTGGTGTTTAGGCATCAAAGTGGCCTTCACTTCAGCAACTTTCTTGTCCAATTTCTCTAAGAAATCTTCTCCAAGGACTTTACCAGAGTCATATGCTTCACGATCGCTGAGCATGCGTTTACGTGTACTACTCTGCCTGTAGAGAATGAAATGTTGAAAGGCAAAGATAGCATTATAGAAGATCGCAATGAGACCCAGGCCAAGCTTGCCAGGATTACCAAGTGTACCATCCCAATCATCTGCAAATCACAAATCATCTGTTTATTATGTACTGAAAATTTGACAAATTATTTTTTTAAATATACAACTGTCATATATGAATTCTCTTTGTTTGTTCTGGAATGATAAAAACTACAAACAAAAACTACCAACAAAGTTTCTTTATTCATTAAATGCATTTCTTTTTCAATTGTCACAGATACTGATAAGAAATTATCTTTCTGGTCTCTTTATTTGAAAACAGTGAAACAAAAGATTTCAATCATAAGTGGCTAAACTTATATTTTCAAATGACAAAAAATATAATTTATAAGATATACCATTATTGAGAGCATCTGTGGTCATCTGGAGGAAGCAGAAGACGCCCCCTAACCCATCCAGGATTACACTATGGATAGCCCAGCCCTCCGTGCTCTTACGTAAGAAGTGTAAATACACCTACAAAAAAAAAAAAACAGTTCATGGAAAAGAAAAATCCCCCAAGACAGTGGTCTTTAGGGTTTGGAATTAACTTTGTCATTTTAAAATTGAAATGAGATTATGTTGTACATCAGTTGGAACTGAGAAATATAGCTTTGATTCTGATTGTCAATCTCAACCATTTTGGGATAAAAGGTATATGGAAGATCCAAATAGATATAGATAAAAGGTCCAAACATCATTTGAAAAAGAGGTAAAATTATGTGATTTATATTCAATTCTTGTTAAATCTATTGCATATCAATGCATTATCTTGATTTATCATGAGATTATTAATAAATAATTTTGATCTCATCATAGCCATTCTGTCACTCACCTGAGGTGTATATTTTATTGGAGTTGTTCCCACTTTAATATAGGAGAGGAAATACAGAAATTGCAGCCAATTGATGTGAGATTTGATGGCAGCAAGAAGAGCAGCCATGATAGATACCCACAGGCCCCCAACAAGAGTCATCATGGGAAAAGACACACGTTGGTCTCCTATGTCATATAAGAGGCACTGTATCACCAGTAACACATTCATTGTCACGGCATGCACAGAAAATACACTGTCCTGGAAGATTACCGGCAGCTCTCCTTTCGGATGAAGTTTTGTGTAGCTCCTCTACAAATTACAGAATAAAATTGGTCACAGGCGTTGCTTTGAAATATCATTTGGCTTAAGTTTAACAAACAGGTTTTAACAACATAAGGAACTTTAAAGAAAAACACTTTTCAAATTGAAAAATTTAATACTCCAAATTGATTGCCTACCTGTATACTGTCATTGTAGTACATGGCAGTGTTGAAAACGCAGTAGCACAAATGTGCAGTCATGTTGAGGAACAGATAGTCAAAGGAATATCCCACCACACTGCGACGCCGCCAGTTCTGGTAAATCTGGGGGTAATATGAGGCCCCCCATAACAAAAAGTAGCCCCATCCTAAAAATATGCTGAGATATCCAAAAAGGATATGATGGACAACTTTGATTTTGATTCGCACTTGGAAGAGGTTTTCCAGCTCCTTGGAACTGGAAACAAAAGTCATCACACAGTGGCCAGCCACATTTTTTGACTGAAGAGGTACAAAGACTGTACGCTTTGTACCTGCCTCAACCTTGAAGCTCCCAATGGACTCAATAATATCTGGATCATCAAGAATCACCCGCACCTCTGCTGGCTCAGTCAATTCTTTCCTGAAACAAAATAAAATTTACATGTGAGGGAATAATTTTATGTGTGAATAATGTGGTTCAATTGATGCTAAATGAAGGGCATATGTGTGGAAATTCGACATATACTAAATATTTGTATGTACATGTATACAAGTGTAAATATGATCACAATGTGGAAATATTATTCAAGGTACATTTGTGTTAATAATATAGCAGCCATTTATGCTGCATTAAACCTGATCAATGTCCATTAATTGTCATAATTTTATAAATGGAATCATTTCTGTCACGTTTTTCTTGTGTCCTGTAACAAAGTAGCAACATCAAGCAGAAAAATACCTCATATTACACAAGGAGTATTTTTTCTCATAATTTCTGTTATTCATATTCTGGTGTCAAAATTTCTTTGAGAATGCACTCTTTCTCATCAGCATGTCTTTACTTGTATCAATAAGTAATAATAAATGCAGTATTGGCAGTCTCATCACAAGTAAGATGGTGATGACATCTGTAACATGTTGATGCACCTATATGCTTGACTTACTTTAATTTCAAGCTCAGGAAACTGCCAGATCCAACCTCAAAGATCACTTCGTGAGAGGCAACTATGAATGGTACCTTACCTGAAAACACATTTTTTTAAATTACAACAATCACAAAATCTATAAGACATTGTAACATTCCACATGACCATCTTAAGTTGTCATGTGTCAAAAGTAACAATACACCGGGACAGCTGAACCACATTGACCAAAATGACAAGAAATCAATCATACTTTTGTCATGTTTTTAAAGGTATTATTTCCATTTATCGTGATTCAAGATATTATTTGACTGTTCCCATGAAAGTTGAAAGAATGAAACAGTATTTACTTTATGTCAATTTCATGAAGCAACAAGTATCTTTCAACTTGAAATTCAAGTTTCGTGCTCGGTAGAACAAGCACAAGCGAAAATCTAGATTTATCTTTATCATCAACCTTCTTTTTGAGGTAAGCTTTTGTAATCAGCTGCAAATCTGGTTTCACTTACTCTCGGTTTCATTGTCCGAAGTCAATGGCGCTTCAACAAACCAGAAATTCCATGTTAAAATCGTAGATAAAACAACTGCCAGAAAGACAACAGCTGATCCAGTAGTTTTTTTGGACACTTGATCCCACCCAAACCTGCCCATTTTGATCCAAACACGTAGCCAAATAGCTACCCAGTAATTTCTGATCTCTTCTTATGATGTCTACATCTTCATTGTGCTGAGGATCAAAGTTTTCATATGAATAATTTAGATTTTGCAAAACATCTCTGTTGTTGACGTGTGGACTTCTCTCAATACTTTAGACCCTCTTGAGTTTGACTTGATACCCCCATTAGTAAACTATGGTATCGTGCGACTAAAGAGTTAGCAGAGTCTTTGCGTCCTTGACCTTACCCACAAATTAGGGACCTTTCCATTTATGTGTATCAAGAAATATTTTTAAAGACAACGCCAATCCTCTTTATTGTGCAATTAATTATATGAAAATTCTATTTATATATCTATCTGTATATTTTTCTTGGCAAATTAAGTGACTATATTCCTCTTCTTTTTATTTTTCAACGCAAGCACATTTATATGTACGAATATACTACTGGCTTCTCCCGAAAAACTGTTTGGTGACCTTCGACGGAAGGGAGAAAATTTTCTATCACCCAGCGAATAATTCTGTAATTTTGCTGATATTTAAGAAATAAATCGGTAGGTATTCATGCTCTGCACATCTCTTGATTTTTAGTTTACTAGGACAGGAGGATTTAGAGGAGTAATTTAGCTATTATCGCAAAAACCAGTAAAACTGTGATCAGTAGATTCAATCATGTGAAACACACTGTTCTGCAGTTTCACGGATTGACGGATTTAAGGGTATTTATGGGTGTTGGTAGTGAGTGCCCCCTAGTGGCAGAGGAGTAAATTACCAAAATATTGTACTTGATGGGAATTGGTACATTTACGGTATAAAAATACATTACCTATTAAATTAAAAGCATTCATGGCATGAATCAATATTTATACACCTCAATATTTGAATTAAAAGGTATGATTACAAGTATATTTCTTTTAAAATAGTATTTTGTCCTAATTTTCCTTGATGATAGTTTTCATGAGAAATGAAGAAGACAAGCAAATAAGTTCTGCAGATTACACAACAAGAGTAGGCTTGTTTTTAGCTGTGTTTATTTCATTACATTGGGAAGAAAATTCCCTGTGATCCTAGTGAAACAGATTTTCTCATTTTGATTTGTGTAATTTGGAAATAAAAAGGAAGTTTGGAAATCAGATATGAGAAGGGAGGTGAAAAAATTCATATTTTTGAAATGATCAAGTGTGAACTTTACCTCTATTTTTCTCTTAATGTACTTGAAAAATAGAAAATCTGTTTCACTAGGATCACAGTAAATATTGTCAAGATCACTTTTATAAAGTTGTTTGGAAATCCACTTTATCATGGTCCCACAATCTGCAGAACTTTTTCCCTTTAACATTTTGACATGACAAATAAATTTTGGAGCAGTGATATATTACTACGCCACTTTTTATGAGTTAAAAAGATATGAAGCTTTCAATATAATCAAAGAAATTCCATTGTGATTTTCAAATAATAAATCAATAATTTTAAATCAAAAATGAATACCATAAAATGTCATTTCATGACTTGAAAATTTGAATGAAAAAGGAACTCTTTTCGCCAGTTGAACATTTTTCCCATACTTTTTTGAAAACATTCCATTTTGGCGTAAAAAGAAAGTAGTTCCCTCAGAAAATCTGCCACCAGAGGACACTCACTACCAACACCCATAAATACCCTTAAGTATATTTAGACATTTCTAACAATAAAAAAACGGAGAATATCGGACATCGGACAAATCCGGTGGTCGCGGATTATCCGTTCACAACGGAGATCCGTTCATAACATCCGTTGGGCGATGGGCGATGCAGAGTCGTTTTGGGGTCAAATGGTGGCATATCAACAAGACGGGAAACTTCTGTTCTGCAGTTTCACGGATTGACGGATTTAAGTATATTTAGACATTTCTAACAATAAAAAAACGGAGAATATCGGACATCGGACAAATCCGGTGGTCGCGGATTATCCGTTCACAACGGAGATCCGTTCATAACATCCGTTGTTGTCGGACGTCCGTACTTTACACACCGGCCTTCACAATCACACTCACAGTGACAGTGCATGAGGGTATATGGACTCTGATGAGGCACAGCAACAATGAAACTGCAAGTGCAACCGCAGTGTGTCAGTGGCAGAGGGATGAAGCTGCAGCCTTTCCCACTTGCTCTCCCTCACACCCACCCACCACTGGCACCAGGCAGGTAGAACTGAGAGAATAAACGTTTCCAAGGATGGAGGATGAAAATGTTTCATATCTTTTCAGTGTATTAAGTGACATCTGACAGCAACTGACTTCAGGCATAGATCTCCCTCATTTCAACTATAGTACAAGGAATATAGGCTCCAAAACGATGCTTTACAACCTGGCAAAAAAATCATTGAATCCACACCTTTTCTACCAAAATTTCAAAACGATTTATCTAATAGGCCGATTGCAGGTCGCAATACTTCCCCATTGAAAACAACACACCAGAACTGCACAATTAAAATCTGAAATGCACAAAAAAACTATAAAATCATTATCATTAGAAAAAGGAACAAGATGGAAATTTAACCTGCAATTGCACTATTTGCTCTTATGCATAATATTGATCATGTTGATGGAGAATCATTTTGAAAAAAAAAACATGGCACATTCCAATGTCTTTCTCACCTTTAACCCCTAACGGACGGCAACGTCCACCACCAGTAATGGACAGGAGGGATGTTGACATCATAAATTGTAACATTCCCTTTAATCACGATAATGACGTCAGACTGAGTGGATCATGAACTTTTGACCCCAACACTTCATTGAGCATATTGAATAACCAAGGTTATATGTTGTATCAATTAGGTATGTAGATACACTAGTCCAGAAAAAAAAATGGTTAGTCCAGCCAATCAATAAAATTTAGATAGCCTAGTCCCTTAGGAGTTAAATTGGTCCTTGCTTTGTTGTTTCTATGCCAGCCATGTGCCATGTATATATGTTTTTATTTTTCAAAATTGGTGAATATTTTCTTTAAGGCATCATCCAGGGACAAAAAGATCTCACATTTCCTGTTTTTTTATTGCTGAAAAAGAGCTGTCATTTATCTGCCAACTCCAAAGTCTTATAGCTCTTTCTGTCCAGATTATATCAAACTTTCTTTGTATTCCTTGCTGCAATGTTTATACATCTTTCAATACCTACCTTGTTGGGCATGTTATAATTAGGCAACCCTGTTTATATATTCTAGCAATTTAATCTTCCATCATTATAATCACTGAGAAGAAAGCTATACCAGTACTTGTATGTCAAGATTTCATGCCAATAAACATTTTATCTGTCTGGCAAAAGGGCATGTTTTCTTCTTTGGGTCCTGATGCAAGCAACTCTATTGAAGTGAAATAACTACCCCCCCCCCCCCCCCCCCCAGACACACACACACACACACACACACATTGGCAAATTCACACTGTCCACCAGAGGCACACACAAACTATTACTGAGTTTGTGGCAAAATCTGAAATCAGGGGGATTAATCTTGAGTCTTGGATACAAGATCAGACAGCAGAGTACAAATTCACATAACAGACTGCAGGACACGGTACAAAAGCTTGTTATTAGGTTATATAAAAACTTTTTGAGATGGTCATTGCAGTGTAATGTTTATAATATTAAGGAATCTGGCTGAAGACATGTTTACTTTTATTGTGACTCAACAGGTTACTTTGTGACAAATTTGTCAACTGCAATCTGCCAAATAAGGCAATAGTTGATTATGGTATTACTTTTGAACATGTAAAATAATGCCTACCTTCAGGGTATATTATTAATGCAGGATCTTTTAAACATATTCCAGATAAAATGGCATTGCCAAGACACCAGGCAAGAACTACAAATGAGCTGCCGATCATAGATACTCCCTTCACACGCATGGTGGAGCATATCTGGACTCATCAGGGAGGACCATGCAGGGACTATGAGATGGACTACACGAGATGTGTCGGAAATGTGGGCCACAAACGTGCAGAACAACTGTGTACTAAATTTATGGACGACTGGATGGAGTGTGCTTACAAGACAAAAACAGTAGGTTGTTTGTATATCAAAAAAGCGAAAGTTATTTAGGATTTTGAAAAAAGATGAATTTTTATTTTGAATTGTTATATCTTAACATAAAAGTTTACATCATTACAACTAAATATAATATCCTTGTTCTTTTTGTAGATTAAAAGATATGAGGCCATCAGAGCTGAAAGAAAGAGACAAGGAAAAGAATTTTTGCCTCCCCCTGATAAAGACAGTTTTCATATTCCACAGGGACATCAGTAGATAACAGATGTCATGTATTTGTAAATAATCAAATATCAGATTTATATGACTGACATGTGTTTGACAAAAGGAAGCATGAATTAAATCTTTCTAAAGTATTAAAATATGGTAACATACAGGATGAAGAATCTGGATTTAAATTCACACATGTTTAAATAACACGTTGAAGAACTGTGTTTACTGTTTCAAATATGTACATTATAATTTTGACATGGTAATAAATATATACATGTATGATTTTATTTTATTATGTGAGTATTAAATACCTGTGGTGCAAGGAATTTTTACCACACTATGCGGTTACATTTAGGATTGTGGCTACTCGCCTGAATAGGTGAAGATATTCTCAAATTGACATACTTTTTGTCAAAAATTTTGGTCCATAGCATAAAATAATGAAAATGCAAGAAACATTGACTGGTCACTGGTAAAATTTTAAAACCACTGGCCCTTACCGATCCAGAGGCTCGTAAAGCCCTCCAGACAGCATACCATTGCTCAATGTGCACCTTGTCTAAAGGCCTACTATTCACAGGCATAAAAAAGACCTGAACAATTTTCACAGGCATAAAAAGTTGCCAAAACTTTTTGCTTTATTTTGATACCTATTTTAATCAAACTTGGGAAGGCCCACAACTTATATTCTCAGACGTGACAACCTGTTTTTTTAAAGGTCGCAGCCCAGGCATCAATTATGTATCTTCCTTCAACGAAGTGGAAGGTGCCATACCCCTTTCAATATATATAACGTAATGATAATAAAAAGGGGTGTGACACTATCATATCAAGTGAGAAAAAAGTGTTTCATTCCAGTGATCAAAAGCTGCAAAATGCTACCAAAAACATACTGTCACCTATTTCAGTTAAAAGCTCAGAATCAATTTAACCAGCCATTAAGGTCTAATTGACATTCACAAACTTGACTTTGCCTTGTTAGCTATGCTAGTTGTGCCATCATAGCTTTTGCATTTGAGGGGAAGAAATTGTCATTCTGTTGTCTTGTCAACTTCAATCTTCTCTGAAATTTTTCAATTGTCCTTCCATTGTGCTCAGATCTTAATTTCATACTCAGATTTGAAGTTTTCCTCAGATTCTGAACATATTTTAAGATCTGATATTTCCATCATGCTTGGAAAACTCATATTCTCTGTTTTTGAACAGATTTGACGTTTGTGCTTATATTCTAAGTATTTATTCAGATCTTAAAGTTTTAGATTTTTCCAATGTGCTCAGATTTTTTAAAGCACAGATTTTTTGACCTGAAGTAAAATATTAGATAATTTACGTTAAATTAAAGAATTATATGTAGGTACATTCCCTGTCACACTGGACATGTTCTGAGCACATGTTATCCCCTGTATGGGGACCCTGTATTTTCTCATATTACCAGTACAGTACTGTGAGGTGTGCAGTACTGAGATTCTGAGCATGATTAAAAACATAGGCCAATGGCTTAAGAGTTATACTGATCATTGCATTTTGTAATGTTGGTGAACATTTTCTGGAAATGTCTTCATAAATGATCATTTAAATCCTTTCCCAGAGCAGATTTGAGCAGATAATAATTTTGATCAATCAAAATGCTTGTTACATATTGAATTAGAACCCAACTTGTCAGGATGTACGGTAATATCTTCCAAAAACGTTTTAAGGCATTAACAAAGCAAAAATTCAAAATACAGAAAAGTGAGAACAAAAAGCTGGATAATCTTTGGCCTGCTTTTTACAATTTTATTGATATTTGGAAAAATAGGTTATTTTCAACACCAAGAGACTTCCAAGGATTTCGAGGATGTGAACTTAATGGACTGGTTTTGAGACATAGTTTACAATCCAAAGAGTTGCCTGGTAATGCGAAGCAGAACTGGGCCTTGTTTTTTCTTAAGGGTCATATCATAGGCATGTCATTTGAGCAAATTATTGAATTCTAATTACTGAACTGGGCCCAGGTGTGATCCTATGCTCAAACATATTGATTGGTTAGATGCCTGATGCAGGCCGCATGTTTATGTTTTAGACTATGAAGACAGCAGTTCTGGTGGATAAGGCTGATTGGTATACATCCAATAACAGCTGTCTAACCATGCATAGTTCATGTGTGAGGATGCTTTGGGTTATTTGTCAAATTACTGCCAACAAAATATTTTTTTGAATTAAAAGAGTCAGGAGAGCTGGGCAACATAAAGTGTCTAACCAATTGGAACTTCTACTTTGATAAACGCATGACTTATGTTGAGATAAATTGTTCAGCATGTGAAATAAGAAGGTGGTCCTCAACTCAATAATAAAAAGAATATTTAACTTTGATATGAAATTTCTTTATTCTAAATTATCATGATTCCCACAAACCTGGAAGACCTTACAAAAATATCAAATGTTCACCAAATTTTACATGTAGTAATAAATACACAGTTTTCTATGTTCACATGATCAGATCTGGACATTAAGAATGATTCATGTGATCAGATCTGTATGTTTACAATTCTCACTACTTGAGTTTCAACATTTGTGATCCACCAGGTGACTCTTGTACCCTGTACAATGCATGCTGGGAAAGACCTGTAGACATAATAGCTGATATAACTACGATTCTGTATAATAGAAACTGAATTCATAAACATTTTGGCAACAAATGTACATACAGGAAAAAAATGTTTTGGAAACTTGAGAAGAATAGAGAGACATGCCAATCAGCATTTGTTATTACTATGAGCCAAGCTTACATGTCTACAAAGTTCACCCATACATGACTTATTTTAACACCAGGTGGCAGCAGGGCCCACTTGAGCAGTGAGAATTGGGATTCTTCAGATTTGCTTGAACTTGCACTCCTCACAAATACATTAGCCATTTCAATCTTTAATATCTCTGTCTATAAGAATGACCAAATGGGGGAAGGAAATGCTCGCTTGATCTTCACATGATTTCTTTCAACCATACGAATTATAAATACCTTGCACAAATGATTGGTGAGCAACATCATATCTGATAATAGATATTCTTGACTGAATAATTCATAGTATTCCATAGATAAGTTGGTCCAACACTATTTACCACTGAAATCACATTGATGTCTCACACCACACATTTTTTCAATCAATCTCTCCAAATAAATACGCAACTGCTATTTTTGTTCATATACACAGAAGATAATAGATACCACATAAACATGTACCAAATGGCCATGATTATATTTCTCTTTAGTGGATAATAAACAAATGCCTAGTGTTAGTTAACACTTCAAACATAAACAGTGACATTATAAACTATATTTAATAATTACCTGTAATGTCTAGAACAAATTACAATTATCTCAGATGACTGTTGAAGGTTTCTTAATAATTTTGTTTCATTTATGCACAATAAACCACTAAGGTCACATTGTGGGATGTGAAATGACATGCTATAAATCAGGGCTAGGAATACAAATGCCTTCTGTAACGAGTACACGAGGCCTGCCAAACTTGGACATCATTATTCAACTCTGGAGTGCATGATTTATAATTGGAGATCACATTAACAAGATCTTGTGGTTTAACAATACAGTGCCATTATACTATTTGTTTTTTTAAAGAGAGTGGTCTTATCTCTGTAAATAATTTGAAAATTACAGACACAAAATTTATATCAAAGATCGATGTAATCCCACTTTCTGAACACAAGACTGGCTTCTTCATCACATAATTTTAAATGTATACTTTCACATATTACAAGCCCTTCTTTAAGAATACACAGGAGCAAAGATTTTTTTATTAACATTTGTACATATTCAATGTCTTAATGTGCTATTTTTTTATAATCACAGTCCAACTCATCTTGATAGCCATGCCATTTTCTGACATCAACCTGTCCTTATATATTTACAATACAGATATAATTATTTCACAAATATTGCAACATTTTATTTTGTTGTGACAATACCTATCAGCATCAAATGCCTTCTCGTCACTCTGTAAGAAACAGATTAAGTATACTCCAGCTGCACTAACAATTGGTGATGTTATACCAGCTGTATTCCAGCTTCACTAGCAATTGGTGATGTTATACCAGCTGTATTCCAGCTGCACTAACAATTGGTGATGTTATACCAGCTGTATTCCAGCTGCACTAACAATTGGTGATGTTATACCAGCTGTATTCCAGCTTCACTAGCAATTGGTGATGTTATACCAGCTGTATTCCAGGTGCACTAACAATTGGTGATGTTATACCAGCTGTATTCCAGGTGCACTAACAATTGTTTATGCACTGCAAGCTATATTCCAGCAAGCTGACAATGTTTATGTTATGCGAGCTGTACTCCTGCTGCATTCAGATACTGTTGCAAAAAATTTGAGGCCTCCGGTTGCAGCCCTCCGCTTATTAAAGGTAGAAGCTGAAAAAAATATGAAGTTTTCAGATAAAAAACTATTAAGATAAAAACTCTTCCTATTAAGATAAAAATTCTCCAGTTACTGACTGTAAAGATTATTCAATTTAAATATTCATATATTAAATGCTTTTAACATAAATATGTTTTTCTTAAAAATATGTTTCTTCATCAATCACTAGACAACATATTCATTTAATCTTTTTTATTTTAATCTTATGAATATTAAGTATCATTCCCACCTTTCCTGGGTGTTGTACTGAGAGTTTGTGCAGATGTTGGGCCAGGTATATTTTAGGATCGCCCAGATCTTTGCATGGATCATGTTCCTTCTTACCAGCAAACACAAGCTGGGAGTATGCTGCCTGGTAACCTGCGACAATCACACAAACACTTAAAACCATTCTCATATGAGCAGGGAAACACAGCAGGCTTGTCAAGATTACAGTCTGGGCCAAATACTTTTTAGGCTACTTGAGAATGGGTTAGTAAGTGGAGATTTGCACTTGCCTGAATCAAAATGTGCTAGCCCAAACCATTTATGGACTATATATTTAGTGATATTAATCAAAAGACAAAAAGACATTTTTACCAATACTTGAAAAATCATGATTAGCTACAAGACAGTCGGATTAGCATCAGGAGAAGTACATTCCCAAAAGTGTACTCGTCTGGGACAACAGACTAGTGCTAAAATCCCTGACTGGATTATTGTGAGATTTAATGTATACACTTTTCCAGACAAAGCTATATATTTTAGTCTTTTTTTAAAGATGAATACTATAAGCAAAACAGATTGATTACCTGGTGTGTCCTCTATGTCTATGAAATGTTCATCATCAGCAACTGATTCATCGACTGGCAATTCAAAAAGCCCAATTAGAGCTTGCAGTAATTTGGGCCTAAAATTGTGGGAAACAATATTAGACAATTCATTTGGATATATTTTAATTGATTTTCAGTACATGCATTAAAAAATAAATACAATGATAGTAAAACTGATTAGCTTGGTGGCAAGGTATTTTTTGGGATTATCAAATGTGTCTAGGTCTTTTGAAACAAGCAAGGTCTGTTGGCCACAATCAAGAAAGAGGGGCAGATAATCCCACTGCTAACATCTTTCACCCCCAAGGCAGCAAAGCCGAATTTCAGCATAAAGTTGGTGAAATTATAGTCTCAACCATTCAGATGGTTGAATCATTTAGAAAAACAGGAAACATGATCATGCAATGTCAGTCTCAAGATGTTTTCTGTGTTTAAAAAAAAAAAAAAAAACTTGTCTCAAGGATATTTCGGAATTGCGTCTAAATTAGAAAATAAGCATCCTTTGATCATGAATAAGCATACTAACCACAATATCTGGTATGCATCCAGCATAACTGGAGCCTCCGTCAGGATCTTGGTGATGCCTTGTGCAATAATCTTCTTTTCTATTACACCAGTAATCTTCTGTACATCAACAAGATATAACTTCTCTACCACCATGGAAAACATTCTACAATTTACAATCCAAATATAAATCCTCACTATTTTGATGAACAAGAAAAAAAATGGGAAGGAAAGGAGTTTTTGATTTTTTTTCTTTTAAATTCATATCTACTCCTCTGTGACATTCAGCTCAAGTAAAAAATTTTCAACTGTAATAGTTAAACATTGTCATCCATTTAAGTTACACATGCAGTACCAAAATAAACTGTAAGTGTATTGTAATAAAGACTTTATATTTAAAATCCTTACTTATTTTGGATTGAGTCAACATTATCAATGAGTGAAACAGCTCCCCACTTGGATGCATACAAACAGAAGAACACCAACATGCCTGAAACAACAACAAAACACATCAAAACACACTGTTTCAATTAAAAGTCAGGTTTAGCTAATTCTCATTTATTATATTCAGTAGCATTTTATTAAATCTGGTGGTCCCTTTGCAGTTAAAAAGATAGGCATCAAAGACGCATAAACCCTCAGCCCTGGCAACTTATTGCACAACATTCGCTCCACACAATATTTGTGAACAAACGTCACTGCACCAAGGCAAATTGATGTAGCGGTAAAAAAACCCATAAAATCTACTTCCTTTGATAGCTTATGTGTGTCAATTATCATGAAACTGTCATAATTTACTCTAGAATTATTGAGATGATGGGCCGGTGACCTTGAAAAGCAGGTTAAGGTCACCGTCCATCAAACTGCCATCATTTGTTCTTGAGTTATTGTGATTCTTGGGATTTCACATAATTGTCCCCGTGACCTTGAAAAATAGGTCAAGGTCATGTTCCATACAAAAATGTCTGAGGTTTTCACCAGATGCTTATGCGTGTAAAGTTTCATGAAGCTGCCATCATTT
Organism: Amphiduros pacificus; assembly: GCA_949316495.1. Lineage (NCBI taxonomy): Eukaryota > Metazoa > Annelida > Polychaeta > Phyllodocida > Hesionidae > Amphiduros > Amphiduros pacificus. The sequence goes on along the minus strand of OX439000.1, from coordinate 41,465,274 downwards.
GTTCTTGAGTTATCACAATGACAAGGATGATTTCACATAATTGTTCCTGTGACCTTGAAAAGTAGGTGAAGGTCATGTTTCATAGAAAAAATTCTGAGGTCTTCACCAGATGCTTATGGTTGTCAAATCTCATAAAGCTGCCATCATTTGTTCTTGAGTTATTGCGATTCTGGGGATTTCACATAATTGTCCCTGTGACCTTGAAAAATAGGTCAAGGTTGCCGTCCATGGAACTCGTCCGAGGTCTTCACCAGATGCTTATGTGTGTCAAGTTTCATGAAGCTGCCATCAATTGTTCTCGAGTTATCGTGATGACAAGGATGTTCGCTACAGACATACATACATACATACCCACGCCAGGAGTACTGCAATACCCTCATCCTGATTACATCAGGGGCTGAGGGTAAAAATTGTTGCAGATTTCATGGTCACTTACTTTTGACATATTTTGTGGTCTTGGTGCTCTGTAGTCTTTGGAACAAGAGAATGAATATCTGTTTGATGTACTGAGCCAAGAGGTCACTGAAACAAAAGTTTATTTCTCAAAATAAAATTCTGTTTAAAAATATAAAATGTATGAGAAAAATAAAAGACGAGCACTTTCAATATGCAAAATATTTTTCAATATTTTGCATATGGACAGAATGATGCAATTAGTAATGTTACAATGAAATTGGGAGAGGCAAGTACAATGCAGCCTTGTGGGATTTGCTGCTGGTTTATGACATATACTCACTGTGGGAAGGACTCAATGATAGAGTCCAGCAAGTAGAAACCTTGGTGATCATTTGTCTTAGATGCAATCAACTTCTGGAAAATACCTAGTAAACCATTCTGAAAAAGCAAAAAGTAAAAACTATAAAATCGATTCTTATATCGTTGACACAGGCATTCCATTTGAAAGACACTACCATAAATAAGCGGAAAATTCAAAATGGCGCAAATTTGTTCCAAACACATTTTTAGGGGATGTAATATCTTTGTTGTTTGATAATACTGTCCATTATAATCAATATTATTCAAATCTAAGGGCTGTATAAAATAAATGAAAGGCGTAAAGGATGTTATATTTTGTTTGTAAAGATACAAGATCAGGGATGCTGAGTAAAGTAAAATAAATGGTCAAACGTATTAAATGTTCTTAGGTCTGAGACAACAAATTCAGATTTCAATGAAGCCAATGAAATTATAGTCTTGTATATCCGGACCCCTGTTTCAAACCCCTGAGATAAACTAGAGGAGCAAAAGCACAGTAGCACAGTCTTCTACTGACTTTGGCCAATAGGTATCATATCAATGAACTGAACTGAAAATGCTCTTCAAATCCAATATGGTGACAGTCATCAGTTACAATGTTACAAGTGAAAAATTTGTTTTAAAATGTGATTTCTATGTTTTCTCACAAAACAAGATGGATATTATTTTTCCTTTTGGATGGACGAAGTCAACTTCTGAGAGATATATGTAATTACCACTTTCTCTGATCCAATCTGCTTGGCTGCTTTCTCTATATATGCTTGCAAAAGTCTGACGAGTGGTGGAATGTTGCCTGGTCTTTCCCATAGTACTGGCAGAAGCAGATGTGGGAACAGAGCCATATAGGGATCCGGCACAGAGTTGTCGTGCATCTCCAATAATAATGAGAGGATTTGGAACACATATGGAATAAACTCTGGAAAAAAAATTAACCAAAATTATGTATATTATTACAGAAATAAAAATTCCTGTATACCAATTGACTGTGATTTAAAAGGTTGGAGGCATGGCCAATGCCCCCCTCTAATTTCCAACAACCCCATCAATTCCAACAACACATATATCAATCCCAACAAGTGATTGAAGTGTACTGAAGATATTTGATAAATAAGATCTATCTTCTATGTTATATTTATCTAGAAATATGGTTGTATTCTATAAAGGAGAAGATTTGAACAAATCTATTTGTGTGTCCATCAATTCCAACAATTCCATCTATCCCATGAACCAATATAATTCAATATTGATCATACCTTCAGTAAGTATTCTATGTACAGACCTGCACAGTCCATAAGCTCTGTATATCTTCCTACACATATCTGGTAAACCCCATATTTCTAGAAATGAGAAGAATCGGATGTATCTGAACAATTCCATCTTTGGCTACTTCCTATAAATTCCAACAATTCTATCAATCCTATCTATAGCATGTCCTGTCCTTCTGTCTTGATAAACTGAAAGAAACCCATTTATCTGAACTTTCTTCACATATATCAAACCACCCTGCTAATCTATTGATGGTGTTAATGAGGCCCAGCTATGGTGAGGTGTGGAATTAATGACTTTATTGTTTCTATCAACCATTTCAATCAGTCTTGTAATCAGAGTCAGATGAATCAGAACTAATGCATGTCTATTTGTTATCTACCCCTTGACTGTTACCATCCTTTATCAACCTTTTTATGCAGTGGGGGTCTATCAGGAAGGGGGATGAAGCTCAGTCAAATCTACTTCATACACTTATCAGAAAAGCATGAACGACTTAGTGGATTCCTTCATGTCTGCATGTCCCCTACAAAAAATGGGATGTGTCTGGACAATACACTATAAGCATGTTTTCTGTAAATTTATTTTCATAAATGGTTGGAAATAATGTTATTTTATCCAATATCTAAGTCGACCAACTCATATTGCTCAAAAGATCAAGAATGCATTTGTGGAATGATAGTCCTGTCTTCTGTATGTGTTAATTGGTATTATGTCATGCCACCTGGGGTACCCACATCTACCCTCTGACCTTCCCTCTGCTCTTACATACATCACCCAACTTGTGGTCAATGGTCTGTCAGAGCAAGATATATTCCTGCACTTTGAGGACATGGTCTCACATCAAAGCATAACAGTGTAAACATTATGTAATAGTAAACAAAGGACAGGGTGTTCCTCTGACCTTAGAGTAATATACCTCTAAGCTCTGACTAATACCTCAGTCACATTTGCGCCGATTTCAGTAAAGATGCCCGGCCGATGGGTATTTTTTACAAAATCGGCAGGCATTTCAGATTGCCGTGCGGGCACCGGGAGATCATCGGCCACAATTGGGCATCTTTAAGACGTCGGGCGGGTCATCGGGAACTTTTATCTTGAACATAAAAGTTGCCGGCGTTTCCCCGATGTCTTATCAGCAAATATCATCTTAAAGTGCACGGCAGGGTCCCGGCAGTGTCCCGCAGGGACATCGGCAGATTATCTTAGGGCTGCCGGTGGCATCGTGCGGTGAAAATAGGATTATATTTATTTAATGTATTCATAGACCATCGTCAGATGATCGCACGGGCTCCCTGCGATATATCATAGACGTCTTTAAGATGTCTTTCAGACGTCTGTCAAATGAGACAGACGTCTTTAGGATGTCTTTCAGACGTCTGTCAATGATTCAGACGTCTTTAAGATATCCTGCAGACGTCTGTGTCATTCAGTCTTGCACGTGCCGTGCGGTGCCCTTTAATAATGTGACCACAGCTACGGCATATCTGAGATTGTTGCTGATAAACTCCCCGGCGCCCGGCTGACTGTGAAGTCGGCCGATTGTTACTGCCCCGCCGGCGCCCGGTGCAAATGTGACTGAGGCATTAGATGGCACAGATACAATGTTAGCTAGAAATCTGCATATCCCTACAGCACACAAATTGATGTCTGCAGAGTTGTACTTCTTTAGTTTTTATTCAAATTGATCATGATTGATTGATAAAGTTGACTATCTTTACTTTATGTTGTCAAGACATAAACTAATGATCCTGGTAATATATCAGACGTGTTGAGCAGATTAAGAGTCTGTCACCAGCAGGTCAATTGTGGAATGTATGTTAGTACTACAATGACTACAATACAAGAAGTAGTTACCCACATGATTATCTTGCATGGGAAATTTAGACAAAAGATTGAAGGTGGTGTTATTAAAAGTTAGATGTGTTTTGAATGCCTTCACAGCAAGGTGGTTTCATGCCCCTGTGCCAGAGATGACAATCAGCCCCTTGTCTGATATTATCAACACCTCATGAGGTTTTGATATCATGTTTACCCACTTCCAGAATTTGCCACCTCCAGATATATATTGCTCTCAATTTCTGACCATCTTTTCTGCCAACATCCCAGTATAATTTTGTGACAATTAGAATTTTGATGAAAGCATGAAATATCTCTATCATTATCATTATTCAACTTTTTTTCATGGATTTACCATTTTCAAAAGAAAGAAACTTAAAATGTATTAATAGATATGCTAATAATTATGTGATTTCTAGATATAGTTTTCCAACAAAGATTTGTATATTGCAAAATATTGTGTCAAAGAAATAAAGTAAAAATCATCTTGATGAGATGATGTATAACAGTAACATTCTAAGATCAAAATGTGTACAAAATATCACCAAGTGACAAAGCAATCTGATATCATTCGGCATCATTGTAGTGTCCATGGTGGTGGAGAATCTGTCACACCTCACAACTTGCAGAGAGCCTATATCAATTATATAGGGTTTTTTTCTGAATGTGTAATCACAACATTTGACAAGGTGGTGTGGGTCACAGAAGGTTTGGTTATGGCATGGTCTTATCAGTCTAAATAATTACATGCATCACATAACTTGAAAGACCTTAAATGCAGTGCTTGATTCTATGTGATGAAGTACTAATTCTATGTGATGAACTGATGACTTTATTGCCCCATTTAGCCACATGTGTTCTGCAGAATGTAAGTCAATCCACATTCAATTGATGGGATAGATATACATATTGTTGGAAAGATGGAATTGATGGTGAATTGCTTGGGCCTTTGGCCATGGATGAAAGGTTGGTTATCAATGTTCAAATTGGGAAGCTATTTAATTTACCTGACAAAGATACTTTCACAAATACTTCATTAGTCTATCATTAAGATTCCCAACATTCCTTGGATACCTTCACAGTTAAATATTAATGGTAGAGATTTACACTATTAGAGACATAAAGGATTGGAACCAGGAAGAGAGCTCACCTTGCACATCATGTTGTAATACTTCTTGGAATGGTGGAAAGAGACCTTGTTCAAAGCTTGCGACAGCTGCTGGGTTAGCCTTACATGTGGTGCGAATAGCGATACAAATTGATTCAAACAGATAGTGGTTGAAATGGGGCTTGCTTGGGTTCTGAAAATACACAAAGCAGAATATTTATGGTTAACTTCCTTACCTAATGATAAGCTATTGAAAAATGTTATGCTGCAACTGAAAAAAATAAATAGTTGACAGGGATAAATAGCTGACCTTGCTCACTGCAATTAACTTCAGTGTGAGTTTGCCAACCAGAATCTCCATATAAGGGATGATGCTCTCCTGGAGCAGGGAAAAGGTTCGCATCACAGCTGAAACATACAGAAGAATGACATGTTTTATCTGTTATTTCTGACTGAGAAGAGAGGCACTGCAGCAAGTAATTATCATTCATATGTTTAATTTATACTTGAAATCATACATAACACGATATCCCTTATATATTCTATTGTTAACTTTCGAAAATCCTTTTTAAATTCACAAGTAAGAATTTCTTCTCCAAACCTTTCATTATATATTCATTTTCAGCTGAGGTTGGGTTGTCCATGGCACTGAACAAGTTGGTTAAGAGAGCTTCGGCTGATCCATGCAGGTCTTCTTTGCAAATACTGAAAATTAAAACAGGAGTTAAATATGTTTTGCATTTATTTACATTCTAAAAAAACGAGATTAGTTTTCAAACTTTCTTTCAAGATGCTTTAACATGCTTCATATAATATTTTGCCATAAAGTGAGTGCTGGTACTTACGCTGCTTTGCCATCTCCTGTCTTGACCATGAAGAGCTTCTCCAGAGCATTGGCAGCATAACTGTGCACAACCATGCTCTGAGCTGTCAGCATGCTCACCAAAAGCTGACACGACTGAACCAATACCTCCTTAGAAAACTGAAACAAAATCAATGAGGACATCAGTGTGGCAAATTGAAAGAGTATAACTGATCATCTAGATACAAATATCACACAATATATTTGAAAGATTGATTGGCAAACTCACCTGACTTCTGAACACTATCACATATTTTATTGCATCAGCTTTCAGCACTGGATTTTGATTAACTGGGAAAAATGTAAAAAAAAAATATAACAGAAATGATTATTTAGTGACAATTCAGGTCTCACCATGACACAACTGAAATCATTTTGAAAGTGATATGAAACAAAAAGACACCCAGGCAGAAAGAGCTAAAAAATCTAAATTGAGGGAAATAATTAAAATGTTTACATAAGGTGGGATATGTGATTTTCACAAACAAATCTAAATGGATTTGGTCGGAACCCTAAACACCTGTCAGATCATTTAACTTGTGTATTTTGTCAATTATTGCATGCAGTTTACAACCAGGATTTGAAGGGTCACAGGAGATGCTGGATGTTTGGTAACTAAATTGCTGACAGGATTATTGTATAAAGAAACTCATTCACTTCAGCTTTTCTTTCACTACCCATTTCTATATAAAATGGAATACAGTGTGCTACAGAACAAAATGCATCAGAGGAAAAAGAGTTTATCAATGTCCTGGCAGTTCTGTTACTTGTTTTACTCACCATTTGGAGATTGCAATTCAGGCAGGATATGATTCTGATAAAATTCATTCAAGTTCACAAGTTCACTAGTTTGTGTAGCACCATGCTGAAAACAGATACGTAAATCCAAGAATATATTTTCTTCCAATTTTAGAAACTGGGAATTTGAGACCAAAAAAATCAACAACAAAATTATCAATAAACATTCTAAAAATAGACATCAATAGTTTTACCTTCTGAGTCTGGCCCTTTGCAGCTAGTGATGTCACCAAAAACACTGCGGCGTCCTTATTCTTCCAATTCTGTCCAGGGCTCTTGGCATATTCTGCCAGCATTGCTTGGACATACTGAGAGAAGTTCTGGATCACAGGACCTTCAAAAGACTTGCTTAGAGCACGGACAAGGTCGCACGCAGCTCGCCGTCTCGTGTCCACATCTGATCCCTCCATGTCTCTCCGGATGTACTCCTCAGGATTGTCCTCAAATGCTTCCTCATCAGCAGCTAAAATAACCCAAGACAGCAATTATTCAACCTCATCCAATGACATGGATAAATCAATCTATAACCAAAGGTTTTATCTTTCTAATTTGTTTTAAAATACTAACTTCTAAACTCCATATTTGGCACAATGACCTTTTCACAGATGCTGCTTAGAGTGCTAGGATCCTCAAAGAGATGTTTGTAACCAGGCCTCTCTGCTACCGATGCCAGGAATTGAATCGCATTGCTGACCAACTAAAAGTCATTCCAATTTTCAATACTGTTAAAAACATTCATGTGTTACATCCAATTATTGTGATGATTTCATTAATCTTCAAAAATATCTGCCCTATCATATCAATTTGACCACATCATTTAAATTCAGAACCCCTTCTATTTGGTTGCGATATAGAGCAGAGGATTCATATTATATATTGTCTTACCAGATCATATTTGACTTCCTGTCCCGTTGTGATGAGCAGGTTCCACACGGCCGTCACAAAGGTGGGCAGATGTGGAGCAAACTCCTCATCATACTTCTGTGCATACATCGAAACATTGTCGCAGATCTGCGATTTCACCTGCTCCAGCAGTCCAGCTTCCTCCTCATCCTGGGGATATTATCAAATCAAACATTAGCTCACAATTTCCACATATTGTCTTTTCATGCATAATTCTAAAATTATGAAAGATATCTATCTAGTCGTTCTATATAAAACCGACAGCAAGCTGCAGAGACAAGAGTGCAAAGGTAAGGGTTATTGTCAATCTATATGTATAGATAGCTTGTCAGACGCGTTTCACCCTCAACGAAGGGTTCTTCAGGGACTTAGAATGAGAAATGTGGAAAAAAATAAAAATAAAATAAAATATCTAGTCATTCTACCTGCGTCTGTAGCAGTTTGTTGTCTGTTGTGAGCAGCACATGGAAATCGCCCATCCATGCTCCCATGTTGTCCTCAAAGAACTCTGGTAAGTCCTGCAAGCAAAACACCATCTTATCACTGATCTTCACCCAAATTAACACTCATATGTCATTAGTTATTCATCCCACAAATCATCACAATAAGTGATCAAAGTCTCGCTTTGTCACTTCAATTATCACTCATCCTTTTATAGATATGCACAGCATAGTTTTGCTTACCTGGAAGTTGAGTGAATAGAAGATCTTTGTGATGAGTAGCAAGGAGCTGAAGATCACCTTCAGAGCATTGGGGTCATTGGCATGGGTCTTGGCAAGTTCCATGGTGCCCTATCAAAATAAGATCTCTTTTATTAAACTGCTTTGTTTGTTCACATATAAATGTTTATTTTCATATGTTTACTCATAATAAACAATATTCTTTATGTTGTCAAAATTACTATGTTCAGCTTCTATAAAACTTTTGCTCCTGAACAAATAAATATATTTTCTTACCTTAAACAGCTGAGTGAGGGGAGCAGCAAAGTTGTCCAGCACAAACTTGATCTCTCTCCATAGATCATTTGATTTAAACTCATGACGATATCTAGAATAAGAACATTATCAGCATTATCTCTAAATTATATGGGAAAAGGTTAGACACAAAAAGTTACCATCATCAAGAAATTGTTGCCATCCTCAACAGGCAAAAATCTACATACAATTTAACATGAACAGACACAATTTAACATGAATGCCAAATCAGGGCTTGACATACAGGGCCACTAGATCCTCTGTTCGGGCCAGTGAATGCTCTGTTGTAGTGGCCCAGTTGGTCAACCATTTATTTTTTGTCTTTTAGTGGCCCAAACTATCTTGATTTTATTATTCTAATTCTTGAAAGATATCATATCACGATCAATAGACATTTGATTAGGACAAGTATCCCCCACTCAGACACTATACAGCATTATGTACAATGCTATTTATTGTATCACACATCCTATTATCCTCAGAAACTTCGGGCCACCACTTCTCATGCTCTGGTGGCCCAACTGAGCAACCAACATTTTTCTCTTTAGGTCAAGACCTGCAAATATTTCTTAAAAATTGAATGAAACAAGAAATGCAGTATGAGAGCAAGAAGATTTTCTACCTTTTGAAGATGGAATGCGCAGTTCTGAGGACGCCATTGATGATGTGAAAGTCCCCACTTTCAAATTTGGTGACCATTTCGTTCAGTAGATCTGGCCATTTGTCTGGGAAATCCTCACGTCCAATGATACTGATAGCATCACTCAGCTGTCCAAAGAATCATACCAAGTTTATCAAATCAATCTTTATAATAAAAACATTTCTTGGTACTGAAAATATTTGTGCACACTATTAAATGGTCATTTTTATGTTTAGATTCATCTTTAAACAAATGGAGTAATGGTTTACTAAGTGTGTAGAAAATAATGTTAGAATTACTTTAACGTTTAAACTATGAATGATGTAAACTTCTTCAAGATAGAAGCAAGGTACAGATGTTGCAAACTGTTTGATACATCTAATTCACATTAGTTTCCTACCTGTCTTTGAATCTGTTCTGGGCTTTTGAGCATCAGTCCCACTATGGTCTGCTTAATGGTAAGTCTGTCAGCTGCATGGATGCGATCACCAACATCCTCAATCTAAAATCAATACATGAACAATATTATGGAAGTCTTCCATAAATATTCCTTTATTTTCATGTGCATTCTGGATTACATACTCATATATTAAAAATATAGGTCCCCCAAACGATGTGAAAAGATTTTCAAGTTACTGGTGTCTTAGTTTTAGTGGCCACTTATTAGGGGCTAAATTCATATATAATATCAAAATGGTTGTTATGCAAGTGACTAAAACCAGTGCATAAATCTACCCTATTAAAAAACTGAAGCACTTACAACCCTCCAGTTCCGTTTGGTATAGTTCTTGAACATGATAGCAGAGCTGGTTCGGATGTGCAGATCGGCATCTTGTTTGTCCATGAGATGAAGTAGTAGAACAGGGTAATTTTGATTGCCCTCAACAGATTCCAGAAACTTCTCCGCTGAAATATTAGGAAAAATCATCTAAATATTTCCGTGCAAATAGATGCAGAAGATCAAACAATTTTATGCATCACAAAGATAATCTCAAAAAAAAAAAAATATGGATAATTATATTCATATGATTTCAAGTCATGGGATGTGGCATTCATATGATTTCAACTCATGGAATGTGACATTCATGCAGACCTCCAAAAATTAAACAAACAAATGAGTTGTCCAGCTTACCTGACCTCCTCTCCTGGGGGTCTGGGTTGAGAGTTTGCTGGAGATATCCAGCCAACGTCTGGAGATTTTGATCTGTCACTTCCATTTTGTCAATATTCTGAAATACAAAGTCAGATCTGAGAGATACTTTCCAAGAATCATTTGTGGCAAAGATAGTTTGCTTATTATATCATTCAGTGGTGGTCTTCGAAGAGAGAAACCACAGGGGTTTTCACTCTTTGAAGACCACCACTGAATGATATGTTATTCTGCTATATCCTAAGTTATTTCATTCAAAATTTGGATGCCCTGAGAGGCTGCCCACATAAATATTTCAGTGGCTGAACATTTTTTTTTAAATATCAAAGTTTGAGGATCAATATCTCAACATTTGTAAGCATTAGGAATCTGCTTTGTGGCATGATAGTAGGTATTTATATGAAGTTGCATTTTGGAGATTGCACTTTATACATGTCTATGATGAAATGACTGAAAAATTATGAATTTCTGAAGTGATACCTGTTTAAATATTGTATATTCTGGGATGTCTGATATGGAATCAGTCCTATGACATATGGTCAAAGGATATCAAATGTGTTAAACATCTACGATAGAAATAATATTTCTAAAGCTAGATAAGTCATAAGAATTAAGATTAATCTTTTCTAGTAACTGTTCATCTTCTATGTATTTTTTTTCAAAAAGATTGTCTATAAATAAGTAAAATGTAAACATGTATTATATATCTTATTTAATGTTGTAGAAAATGGTAAATAAAAACATTCATTCATTCATGCCAAACAAATTTAAATAAACCCTAAAAAATATTTGAATGAACATTCACTTTCAGTGTACAGCACAGTCAAAAAAAGGTAAAGCACTCATAAATTCCAGGGATGAAATTCAAGTTTATAACAAGAAATGTAGAAATTCATCCCTTTCCACAAAAACAAAACAAAGACGTTTAAAGCCCCACTGCCACTATATAAACAGGCCTGTGAGAGTGATGGCCAGCTTGTGAATGGATTTGAATCTGATCTGAGCTGAGCCCAATTTTCAATAATAATTACTGCTATCAAAGTTAATATATGATTGTGAAATATAAGAATTACCAGTACTAAACATGAATACTTTGGGAATTTATTCCTGTAGTCAAAGTACAAAAATATAGATGCATAATGTACAATTCCTACCACAAAGTTTGGAAAAATTTTAGATTTGACAGTTATTTTCAAGTTTGATTGACAGCTGAAGCTGTGTTGTTTATACATTTGTGTGCGTGGTTAGTGTTTGTAAACACAGAAGCACATGGCTAGGCTGCATGGATGTATGCCTGCTCCAACTGACAAAATCCCCTTGCCCACTGGGACTGCATGAAAAGTTATAATTCCAATTTACTTGAATAAATTGTATGAGTATTAATTATATAATGATATCTAAACTTGTAATAATTAGTGTTGTCTTCACCAGTGCTGTGTGTTTCCTAAAATTGTAATCCCAATCACCAATCTGCTTACTTCAGGAAAGCAAAACACAGACATTAACATATTTCCATCCATTTTCTGCATATAACTGTCTTATTGCGCATTCCTGCTTTTGTGTTAGTCTTAGTCTGACAATTTTGATACATTTTGGTGTAGTTCGTGACATATTCACACAAATGTTTAGTTGTGCTCTGGCCCTGATACTGAGCTTGAATGACCTGTAGTGCAGGGCCATGTGTCCTTTGCATAGATTTTATTACTGACCACATGCTGCAGAATGGTTGGAGGAACCCTTTTTAAATGTGGGGTAAAAGAAAATGGTCTGCTATCAATGCATTCAAGTATTTAATATTATGTTATCTTACATAGTCTCTGCCCAACCAATTTCCATTGGTTTGGACATGTCAAGTAATTATTTCTTATCAAAATGCTACATGAACATGACCCCTACTTCTGTACCAGGGGAAGAACATGCTGAGAAAAGGATATACCAGAGGAATCTAGTATAGATAAGTGATTTAAAAACTGATAAAAAGTACCAGATACACTTATGCAAATAGGTAGATAGCAATTTGACACCCAGTCAGAGAATAATTGGTCAGTTCTGCATTACCTCTTTGGGTGAGTCAAATAAAAAAAGGTATGAGTGTGTATAGCATGACATGAAATAAACATAGGCATCAGAGATGCATCAACCCTCAGCCCTGGTAACTCATTGCACAACATTCGCTCCACACAATATTTGTGAACAAAACGTCACTGCACCAGGGCAAATTGATGCAGGGGTTAAAAAAAACCATAAAATCTACTTCCTTTGATAGCTTAGGTGTGTCAAGTATCATGAAACTGTCATCATTTACTCTAGAATTATTGAGATGGGCCGGTGACCTTGAAAAGCAGGTTAAGGTCACCGTCCATCAAACTCATCTGGAGTCTTCCCAGATGCTTATGTGTGTCAATTTTCATGAAGCTGCCATTATTTGCTCTTAAGTTATTGCAATGACGTGGATTTGACATGATTGTCCCTGTGACCTTGAAAAGTAGGTAAAGGTCATATTCCATCAAGAGAAGTCTGAGGTCTTCACCAGATGCTTATGTGTGTCAAGTCTCATAAAGCTGCCATCATTCGTTCTCGAGTTATAGCAATGATAGGGATTTCACATAATTGTACCTGTGACCTTGAAAAGTAGGTGAAGGTCATGTTCCATACAAAAATGTCTGAGGTCTTCACCAGATGCTTATGCGTGTCAAGTTTCATGAAGCTGCCATCATTCGTTCTCGAGTTATCGCGATGACAAGGATGATTTCACATAATTGTCCCTGTGACCTTGAAAAGCAGGTTAAGGTCACCGTCCATCAAACTCATCTGGAGTCTTCCCAGATGCTTATGTGTGTCAATTTTCATGAAGCTGCCATTATTTGCTCTTAAGTTATTGCAATGACGTGGATTTGACATGATTGTCCCTGTGACCTTGAAAAGTAGGTAAAGGTCATATTCCATCAAGAGAAGTCTGAGGTCTTCACCAGATGCTTATGTGTGTCAAGTCTCATAAAGCTGCCATCATTCGTTCTCGAGTTATAGCAATGATAGGGATTTCACATAATTGTACCTGTGACCTTGAAAAGTAGGTGAAGGTCATGTTCCATACAAAAATGTCTGAAGCTGCCATCATTTGTTCTTGAGTAATTGCGATTCTTGGGATTTCACATAATTGTCCCTGTGACCTTGAAAAGTAGGTGAAGGTCATGTTTCATATATTAAAATCTGAGGTCTTCACCAGATGCTTATGTGTGTCAAATCTCATAAAGCTGCCATCATTTGTTCTTGAGTAATTGCGATTCTTGGGATTTCACATAATTGTCCGTGACCTTGAAAAATAGGTCAAGGTCGCCGTCCATCAAACACGTACAAGGTTTTCACCAGATGCTTTTGTGTGCCAAGTTTCATGAAGCTGCCATCATTTGTTCTCGTGTTATCGCGATGACAAGGATTTCACATAATTGTCCATGTGACCTTGAAAAGTAGGTGAAGGTCATGTTTTATAGAAACAATTCTGAAGTCTACACCAGATGCTTATGGGTGTAAAATCTCATAAAGCTGCCATCATTCGTTCTTGAGTTATTGTGATTCTTAGGATTTCACATAATTGTACCTGTGACCTTGAAAAATAGGTCAAGGTCGCCGTCCATCGAACTCGTCTGAGGTTTTCACCAGATGCATATGTGTGTCAAGTTTCATGAAGCTGCCATCATTTGTTCTCGAGTTATCGCGATGACAAGATGATTTCACATAATTGTCCCTGTGACCTTGAAAAGTAGGTGAAGGTCATGTTTCATAGAAAAAATTCTGAGCTCTTCACCAGATGATTGTGTGTGTCAAATCTCATAAAGCTGCCATCATTCGTTCTTGAGTTATTGTGATTCTTGGGATTTCACATAATTGTCCCTGTGACCTTGAAAAATAGGTCAAGGTCGCCGTCCATCGAACTCGTCCGAGGTTTTCACCAGATGCATATGTGTGTCAAGTTTCATGAAGCTGCCATCATTTGTTCTCAAGTTATCACGATGACAAGATGATTTCACATAATTGTCCCTGTGACCTTGAAAAGTAGGTGAAGGTCATGTTTCATAGAAAAAATTCTGAGCTCTTCACCAGATGCTTGTGTGTGTCAAATCTCATAAAGCTGCCATCATTCGTTCTTGAGTTATTGTGATTCTTGGGATTTCACATAATTGTCCCTGTGACCTTGAAAAATAGGTCAAGGTCGCCGTCCATCGAACTCGTCCGAGGTTTTCACCAGATGCATATGTGTATCAAGTTTCATGAAGCTGCCATCATTTGTTCTCGAGTTATCGCGATGACAAGGATGTTCGCTACAGACATACATACATACAGACATACATACATACAGACATACATACATACATACATACCCACGCCAGGAGTACTGCAATACCCTCAGCCTGATTACATCAGGGGCTGAGGGTAAAAACACTTCTTTGTGGCTTTGAAATTACAAAGCTAGTGTATTTGAGAGCTGTCAGAATGGTCAGTCTGGCCATGTGGTTGTGCCTGTGTGTAGGCTGCCTTGGGGTATTTTTAGCAGCCCTTCCCAGCAGCCCCCAGGAAGAGATAAGATTAGGCTCCGCCCCAGATTCTCGGTACCCCTCTACCGAGAAGTGGGGCTTTAACGGACGACGGGCAAGTCACCAAGTGTCAAAAGACATTTTGACCATCATCGATTCACTTTAAATTAATGTCAGTCAAAAATTCTCTGATGTTCATTCGTCGTTTTTGTCCCTTTCAAATCATGTCTATATCTAAAATCTGCATGCAAAGCAAGCCAAGTATACATTCACATCATAACAGTGTTGAAATTGTTCCTAAACGTGTACTTACCTGGGTAAAAAGGTATATTTCAGTTACGGAAACACCGCAAAAACTGTCTCACATGTTCTGATTTCAAAATGGCGCCCCCTTTATTCTCGCGATCGTCGTGATCTCGTGTTCTGGTACGATCATGTGACCCCTATGGCCAAAATGGCGTCCATAGAAACATGACGCTATCGTCTGCTAGTCAATCAATTCAACGAGCAGTCATCCGTGAAGACGTCGGGTCAGTGAATCTGAAATAGTGTCGATAGAAAGTTAACAACATGCATGTGTCAACCACATGGCAGGATTATGTTGACAATTCTCTAGTGGGCAGTGGATATGCAAAATCTGCAGCTATCTATGCTGTTGAAAAACACCAAAAATGGGCATCTTCCAAAGCAATGGACCTTTCCTCATTGGAGCACAAATCCCTCGTGAAAGCATTTACAGACTCTTCTGAGTTGCGAGTGCATGGCATGTTCATCAATGGAACTAAGTTCACATGTGTGAAAACAGACAGTGAGTCGTTACTTGGGAGGCAGACAGAGGCAGGCTGCTTCGTGTTCAAATGCAGGAAATGCATTGTTCTCTGTACATTTGAGGACCCTTATGAAGCAAACTGCTGTAACCTTGCTATCAAACTGGCCACATACCTTAAGGACAAGGGATTTTAAGAAGACAAATTGTCACCATCTTTTGAAGAACATCTGGAATGTTCATATCATAGGTTGACGTCAGAATAAATAAACTGTATGGAATAGGAAGGCTTTAGTCTGCCATAAGTCGATGTTAACAGATAAAGACTGTCAAACTGTTATTTGTTTAAACTATACATGTAAGGTTATTCTAAGACTCTTTTTTTTTCAATCCACACAGTGCGACCATTATAAAACCGGTATTAAGAATAGATTTGAAAGGTACTATTTCCAGGATTAGCATTGATCTCTTTTGTCCAACTGGACATGGACTTAGATTGACAGGAGAAAATCTATAATCAACATAGACTTATCAATAAAATAATTCAAGCATGAGCAAAGATTTAACATCAAATATTTATAGTATGCACATAAACATTTGAATTTCTTTTCCTTAATAATCAGACAATATTTTATGGTGTTAAAATATTTTAGCATATACGAATAGACTTGTTTTATAAAAGAGATGTGAATTGACTTAAAGGGAAAGGAAACTTCATAAAATTTGGATCAGCAATTCAAATGTCATTAACCCTAACAGACAGGAAGGACAGCAATGTCCACCTCTGGCAACGAACGGGACGTTGATGTCCCCATTGTTCTGGCTTGATGACGTCATTTGTAACATTCTGAAGGGCTGCAACTTGTTACAATGTAATCATGATAATGATGTCAGACTGCCTTAATCATGAACTTTTGACCCCAGCACCTCAGTCCTGCCAATCAACAAAATTTAGATAGGCTAGTCCACTAGGGTTAATACAAATAATATAAGACATCAACGAAGATTTTAAAATATCATTTTATAACTTAAATTCTTCTAAATTTTTCTCAATTTGTGATCATCTTTTGCAGTTATGAAGAAAGGTGTCAAAGCATTTACACCTTTGACAAATGACAAACATTTTAACAGGTGAAAAATACATCAGACTTGGCCTTGTATTTGGTACAGGTATGAGGTTAGTAAAATGTGAAAATTGTTATCAGTTTTCAGAAAAATATAACATAACACATAGACTTATTTCACAAAATACACAAGCTTTTTACAATAAAAGAGACTTTGAGACATGTGTCTCCTGTGATCTAAACATTTATTATGGAAATGGAGAAAGTCAGAGGTTCAGGTACACAACTGAAGTGGTTGATTAAGGGCTGGTTACATGGAATAAACAATTGGGATTTGAATTGGGGTTTTCTTTCTCAAATGCCATAATAAATGTCTCTCATGAAGCATGTGAAAGAAACAAAGAAGGAAATGGACACTGATAGATAGACTATTCTATTGTTAAACTAAGATATTAAAAGAGATTAATGTAACTATACACTCTGTGATATGATGATGCTATTTAAGTGCATATATATAGTGTTTATGATTTGGTATTTCATATTGCATCATTGATTTAGCACACAGAAGGATCTTTTAAATCTTTACATGTAATCCTAGGTATTAACTTCACACTATTATCCTTGTTATTTCATGTGAAAAATAGCATAGTGACTAACTTAATCAAGCCCAAATATTTAAATATAATGTATCATTTACAAAAGATTTGCAGTTCGTCAATATTATTAAAGAAAGTAGATATTAGCAAACCAAAAAGGGGATAATTGTCTAAAAAAAAACAAGTGAGTAATATTCTTGGAATGAGAATACTCTTGTTTAACATCTGAATTTTCATGTACATTTATTTTTTACCAATAGATTAGTGATTCATTCTTAACATTAGTTTGGTGCTATAAGGTATTGATAATTGGGTAGAATTAATTATAGTTCAAAATAAATATTGAAATATTTCGCATTTATTTGACATTTGTATAAAAGTCTTATAAGATAACGCATAAATAGAGAATTTGTCTGTGATAAAATAAGTGATATAGACATCCAATAAGCAAATTCAAAACAAAATAATATTGGACATGCTATATAGTTTTTTGTTGTTATTTGTTGTTGAAATTGAAAATGTCATTATTATCATCAGTTTTCATCATTATTTGGACTTGAAATCTTCTGTTAGAGTATATATTGGATTATATCACCTGTAATATTGCACTTTTAGCTTATGATTTTTATGTCTTTCAGAAATATTTGCAATTGGCATCAATTTTGTAGATGTAAAGGTGTATAAAAAACATGGATTCATATTGTATGAGTATTAGCTGAAACTTTTTAAAATGAATATTAAATGCAATAAATATTAAATAGAATAAATGTTGATATTAAAAAAGGTATTTTGTATATTTTTATATAATTAATACAGTAGGTATTATCCCTAAAATATGATCCCTTTGTTTGTGAAGCATGACTGATGGTTAATTTTTTTGGAATGCTCTATGATCAAACATTAGTTTTTATATAATTAATACAGTCAACAACAATTAAGGTTTTGATATGTTGTATACAAGTTCTATTGTAATAATAATCTTTGAAACCATGTCACAGCATATGTTGATGTTTTTAATACTATTGATCAACAGTTCTTGAGAGTTTGTGATTGTATAATAATGTATATAGAGCACACAGCCCAGTTACACAAATATTGATTCAATCATTATATGCTACCAAGTCTGATGAACACACTGAAAGGAACTTCTGAAGGGAAGCACATAAAACCTAAAGCAATATTAATTTTGGAGTAAGTCTCGTTCACACATTATGATTCATTTGGGACCTTGATGAAAGGAAAGTTTTCACTTCAGTTATATAATCACTTACATGACATCATGACAAAGTAGAGAAACTCTGAAAAGAATGAAGTGAATGATTTGGAGCCTACCATGTAATATCACAAAAAATATGCATCTGGTGTGCCAGATTAATGTGTCAGTGAAAATGTTACATCACAAGGATTACTCTAGCATTTGCCTGAGGGTGATCTTCAGGTTTGTTAGTGGGAAAGGGATAATTGTTTTTGGTATGGCTAGACACAAGAATAATGATGTCAATATAGTTTTGAGGAGGGACCTTAATTCATTCAAAGGGGAAACAGAGTAACTTGTACACACTGAACAAGGATATTAATTAGATTACCACTCATTGTAAATAAATATTGTGTTTTTCTTTTCCTTGGCCTTGCCCTTCAATGATTAAGGGTATTTATGGGTCTTTTATGGGTCAAGGAGTGCCCCCTAGTGGAAGAGGAGAAAATAACCAAAATACTGTACGTTATTGGAATTGGTACATTTACAGTGTTAAAATACATTCCCCATTAAATTAAAAGCAATTATGACATGAATCAATATTTGAACACTACAATATTTGAATAACAAGGTGTGATTACAAGTATATTTCTTTCAAAATTGTATTTTTGTCCTTATTTTCCTTGATGATAGTTTTGATGAGAAATGAAGAAGACAAGCAAATTAGTTCTGCAGATTACACAACAGGAGTAGGCTTGTTTTTAGCAGTGTTCATTTAATTCTATTGGGAAAATTTTCTGTGCTCCCAGTGAAACAGATTTTCTCATTTTTATTTGTATTGTTTGGAAATATAATGGAAGTTTGGCAATCAGATATTTGAAGAGAGGTGAAAAAAAATGTAATGGTCAAGTGTGTACTTTACCTTTATTTTTCTCTTAATGTTTTTGAAAAAATTACTGGATCACAGTAAATATTGTAAAGATCACTTTTACAAAGTGGATTGGAAATTCATTTTTTAGGGTCCCACAATCTGCAGAACTTTTTCCCTTAAACATTTTCACATGATAAAAGAAATCTCGGAGAAGTGACATATTACTATGCCACTTTTTATGAGTTAAAAAGATATAAAGCTTTCAATATATTAGAGAAATTTCCATTGTGATTTTCAAATAATAAATCAATAATTTTATTACAAAAATAGATATCATAAGATATCATTTCATGACTAGAAGGTTTTAATGAAAAGTTGAGCATTTTCCCTGTACTTTATTGATAACACTCTATTTTAGTGTGAAAAGGAAATACAGCCAGTTCCCTCAGAAAATCTGCCACAAGAGGACACTCACCGCCAACACCCATAAATCCCCTTAATGAACAATCCCAAACAGCACATTAAATATCTGCATGAAGGTGACACCTGGTGGGCTAATTTAATGTCAGCAGATAAGAATGGAAGGATTTTTATGTTTTTATCTGTGATTGCCAGATGTTCATGCAGTGTTCATAGTATTATTATTAAGATATAAAAACTAATATAATTTATTATTTTGGATTTGGTTACCTTAATGTGATCTTGGATAATTGTTGTCAACTTAAAAGCAGAAGAAAAATTTACTTGAAAAGAAAACAAACTATGCTCATCTTATTTTTTGATATGCAAACATTGATTTATGAATACTAGTATATCATTTTTGGATAAAAGCCTTACATGAAATACAAATTTACCTGGGATATTTCTTGTCTGAGCCCCCTCCCTGGGATATTTCTTGACTGAGCCCCCTCCCTCATGGACCCTGACAACATGAAAATGGTTCTTCAAGGATAAAAATGTCCATAATGGATGGTAACAATCAAGGAGGTTTTATGAAGCTTCAAAATTGCAGCTTCAAAATTGCAGTGTTGTTTGTTCCTGATACATATTAAGATATATTAAATTGTTGGTCATGAAGATATAGGCCAATATTATTGGCCAACAGTTCAAACATAAACTCCTTGGATGATAGCGCTGCTGACATAAATGAAAACACATGAACTAAGATAAAGTGTAATAAGCATACAGGTTATGCTTCTGCAGTGAAAGGGCAGGTGTATTCTGTCCTTCAACTTTGACCTTCTTCTCTGAACTACTAGGTGAGGTTCTTAGCTAATGGTAGGCAAGATTTTAGTTTCAGGGGACCAATTCTATCTATTCTCCATGAGGTCCAGATCATTTTACATTTTGTTATGATTAAACAATAGATCTATTAGCTATCACTTAGTTGATCATGAAGGCTGCCATTTTGAATAACATAAAGATCTTAGCCAATGAGAATCAAGATAACAAGTTGGGGCCAAATTTAATATGTAACATGCATTTTGATTGGCCAAAATTATCATCAGCTCAAGTCTGCTCTTGAAATGGATTTAAATGATCATTTATGAAGCTTTTTCCAGAAATTACAAACATTACAAAAAAAGCAATGATCATGATGATCATGCATGCACACAAAATTTGAATTCAAGGTCAGTGTCTGGGTCAAAGTTTTGACAGACAGACTGACATACAGACATTTTCCCCACCCCTTGAGCTAAAAACCAGAGACCAGAAGGGACAGATTGCATATGCATAAATATGCAAAAACCAATTTTACAAACGATTGTAATCATAAACACACATAATGCATAATATGTTTTTCATGATTTAATGCTTTATATTTGAACTGTCGTAATTTTTATTGGAATAAAATGTTAATTGACACTTTAAAATTATTATCTGTTCTTGATGGCTTTGGGACATTGTAATAACATTCCTTTCTTTGTATATAAAACAAGACTGAGCAAATAAGGTGTGTAAATTCATTTTCAAACTCACACAGACAAGAGAAATATTGAATTATTATTTTAATCAATATGAAAGAGGAATATGTTCAAGTGTAAACATGTCTGGGTTAATTGGGTGCTTGATACTTGAATTAAGCTGTAATTGGATTATGATGCATGTGCTTTTTTAAAATTACCGGTAATACTTTGATTACACTGCAGTGCACTGACTAATATGACAGACCTGTGTCGGGTTCAAACTCAGCCCCAAAGTTTCAGACAAACAAGCTGGTTTTGATTGAGATATTGGTAAAATACAGGAGCACTGTGTAATCCAGGCAGCAAGAGTATAATCTGGGATTGGATCAATACAACTGCAAATAGCTGTAAATCCTACAGACACATGTGTGGCCATGACTTAATCTGAAAGGTACACACAGCAATCATGTTGATAGTTAAATAGCTGGGCATGAGCTGGATGACCATTCCAACAAACTGCATTGCCATAGTAAATTGTCGGATACAAAAGTGAACAAAGCGGAGCAGGGATCCAAAAGTGAGATATGAAATGAACAGGAGAGATTACCAGTGTTCATAAATGTGCCAGCAGATATGTCTCATTTTTAACATACGATGAACTGTATCAATGATTAATAGAGGACAGCAAGTTTGATCTGTCCATGTAATAGGCACCAGGATTAAGTTGGAGCTTCTCAGATTTTGCACTATAATCTTTGTACAAGCTGCTGGGATTTGAATCTTCAGTGAGGTCTTGATTTGATCATCTATTAACTATGTCACACTACAGAATGGGTGTGAAAGATGTATTTACAACCCATGGCCAGCAATATGTCAATACCACCAAAGAGGAGGAGAATACACCTATAGATTTCAGCAGTGTGGATAAGTATGTGACAACGTGGTACAGTTATATTGCAGATATGCTTGGCTCCGGACATATAGACGATGCCGCTATATATGACCGAACTGGAACCCTCCTAGCCTCCAGTGCTCACAATTTTGGCTTAGACAGACAAGACTTTGCAAATCTGGTGAAAGGAATAGACAGTCCTGTACTTTATCAGTACAGCGGGATGCAACTTTGTGGCATAAAATACAATGTTCACTTGGCAGATGGGAGACTTGGAGTGATGGCCAAGTCATCAGATGGCTCCGGTTTCTCTGCTTGTAAAACTGCCAAACTACTTATTGTGGCGAAACATAACCATAAAATGAACTCTGATGTGTGCAATGAGATAGTCATGATGCTGGGAGATTTCTTTAAGGATAAAGCTTTGTGATATTTTAAAACCTCATTATGGATATCTACATTATGTATCTTTGCTGACCTGTTCATTTTACTCACAATAAAACCAAATAAACCTGTACTTAGCGGTGTTTGTTCCTTTTTATATCTTAAACCAGTGAGTGTCTTTTTGAACTTAAAATGTTACATGTACATACATATCTATGTACTGGACGTAGATTTCAGTTACACATGTTAAGTGAACACAGAGTCATATATAAAAGAAAATTTACATATTCATTAACATAGTCCAGGTAAATAATTACATCTTATATGTTTTGTATGGAAAGTTATTATTATTATTTGGTTTATTTGTTCAGGATATCAATACATAAGGAAAGAGTCTACATGCAATTTATTAACAGATTTGAATATGAAAAATTAAAGATAGGATTATATTTATTATTGGGCAGTATGATTCTTAATTGTCAAAACTATAGAAATTACATATTTACAATGAATAGTTTGCTAAATCTTATGTTTACAAAATGCACTTGCAGAAATAGATGTTCAATTGATATTTTTTTATTCTACAGTGCTAATTGCAAAGATCTTTACATTGAATGGCATTATAAATATACTACCCAGTTGATTATTTTCCAGAAAGAAAGTCAGATTGCCATGTATGAATCTGCCCTATAAAGTAGATATTAATTTAATAAAAATTGCTTTCAGCACTTCAAATACACTGGTGCCACCTATATTTTATTTTTTTTATGATTTATTAAACTATAAACCTGATATTTAATGTTGCAAATACTTTTGACTCTCAATATAAATATGAAGAATCAGTTTTCTTTGTTTTTATTATCACATATTATAATATGGATCTTGTTTTGGATAGGATTTACAGACATTTAACTGAATGCATCAAAAATGTAGGCAATGATATATATATATTTCAACATTGGTACATGATTCATTCAAAATAAATAGAGCTCCAATATTTTACAAGGATTGGTAACCTTAAATTATATGAGTTTGAACAAATATCCCAATCCTGGAGTAAAACTTGAGGATCTGCTTTGTTCATGGTCATTGTCTTGTATCTAATAAAATTACTAAAAAAAGGCAACATTTCAAAAATCAAAATCAGTGATAAAAATTTTTTTTTTTTTTTACTGTTCTGTAAAAAGTTGAAAACTTAACATTTGTTTACCTCAATTATATTTTATATTTATAAAATTAAGAGGAAAAATTTGGTTACCATGTGTGGTATACAGCCTCATTCACCTAAAATCTTCATGGAATAATTTTGCAAATGATGACATTTTGAAAGTTGAATTAAATAATTGCTAAGAAATAAAGAAACATTTTCACAATAACAAATAAATACATCTATGAAAATAAAATCTAGAGGACCTTCTTGATCAATGTTATCCTCTTGATGTGTTCTCAAAAGAAATTAACAAATCATTGTAGGTTTCATTTTCATTTAAGATTTCACTATTAAGATACTGAAGTATTTCCAGAAACATATAATCTTTTATCATACAAGAATGAACCAAACACAAAGTACCACTCTGCAGGGTAGTTGAGCTGACACTTACTAAAAGTGTTTTCATGGTGTGATATAAAGGTAACTAGCTATGGCCTTTCAAAACTAACTGTTTAATAAGTAGCTTATAAACTCTTTAGTTAAAAAAAAAACTTTTCAAGTTAAGATCAATTTCATGGCAAAATCCATCATATTTGCTTAAGCATGGACATAAAAAATGCATTGATCCCTTGATTCTAATACATCTGTTCCAAATTTATAGCTGTCAATTCCACATTGTCAATTCCTTTGATCTTGGAGTATAATGAATTGAGTCATGACATAGTGGATGGTGGAAACTACGTCAAAGCAACCCAAAGTGTGATTACTTACGGGTTACCATCTTCCTGTTCAACAACTGCAAATTGGCCTATTGTTTGAAACAATGTGTCTTAATGCAAATTGGCCTATTGTTATGTGTCTTAATGTGATGTGTTACTGCCAGCTAATTGAGTTTTTTTCTTCAAATTGCTAAATTATAAAACTAGTACCGGTATATTACATTCTGATATTGAGGTTCTGGGTGATCGAATGAAGTAACTTGGAAGACTTTTTATGAAGTTATCCCTATGTAAGCCAATAGAATTGATATGTACATATGAGTGTTCCCAAAACTTTATTGCCCATTCTATTCTGATATGTGCTAACAGATTGCTGTGGCTTACACAACATGAACAGTACATTTTAAAAAATGAGCATTGGCATTTGAAATATAGTCTGCACGCAATGTTATTTTTTTGGTCAAATTCTTGATTACTGTTAACGTTGTAGACATACAGGCCTGTCAGTTTGAACATATCTAAAATATCTTCCAAAATGTTGCATCAATGACAAATCAGCTCATCAGGCATATTCTATGTGAATGGAATGGACATATACATTGGAAGATTTGAAAATAATACCAGAAGCATTTTTTCTAATAAAATAAATTATACATTGCAATATTGCCTGACAATTAGCGAGTCTAATGGCCTCAAAGTCCATTCCACAAAAATCATGAAATAATCAACACGGTCCTGATTTTGAACGTTTCTGAAATGTTATAAGATCCTCTACCTTTGGAGTAGGGACAAATAATTTATACCTCATATGGCATCATTAGACACAATGGATTGGTGGTAACACACATTGCACCTTGTGGTCTTCTGGAATCACAACTTCATTCATAATACTCCTAGCTTTGATTAACCTTGACCTCTCGAAACAAGGTTCATTTTAAAGACAAAACTCCCCATCTTAAATAGGGAGCAGGGGTCTTTGTCATGTGATTATGAGGTGTCTAACTACACCTTAAATCTAGAGTGCTAATAGATTTATAGGATTGGCTTGGACCTCTCAAAAGAAGGTCAATTATATGAATTTTCTCCTTCTGAAATGGTGAGACTTGACATCCAATTATACATTTATCATGCAATTTAGAGGTGCTTAGCTGCAACCATTCAATAATTAGATCAGTATTGTTGTTCATGTGTGGAAGGACTGATCAACAGATGACAATAACCCTTGTCGCTTCAGGTAGCCGAGGAGTAAAAAGCGTATAACAACGACATAACCTGTAACTTGTAGAATTTATTCTTAAAATACTGTACAAGTATGGATGAAAATATTTACAGTATGAATATATATACACAATGAATGTCATATAATCTTCAAAAGGAAATGAGAGACGATAACTCCAATAATGAATGCTGATCTCTCAGAAACAAATCTTCACAAAACTGAAGACTTCACAGTGCTCCCTTGGTTTTAGCACCAATGATTCTGGTTCTCAGAGGTACCAAACTAAACAGCAAGGAGGTAAAATCACATGCACTAAAAGTATTTGTAGTAATGTCCATATAATTTGACTAGCAACAAATATCATAAGACTGCATAAATATTTATCAACCTAATCAAGAGGTAAACTTTACTGCTGGTTTGTCAATAGGCAAAGTTCTAGCAACCCAGATTTTTTTTTCATATGCTATATGAATGTAACTATGTTCTGTTTACATTTAGGGTCCAACTACAACTTCATTATGTTTACATAAATATTTTTTTCCACATACAAGTTTTATAGGCAAACAATGTTTCTATAACAAGTTTTTAAAAATATCAGTTCCCACAAACTTGTCTTAAAACTCATTAACCTAAAAATCGCAAAGATCGAAAATCACAAATTGAATCCGACAGATTTCCTCTTGCTTTTACAATTTGAAATTCAACTAAGTCAACAGAGTGGAGTCATTTTAAGTGCTCAAACTGCACTGCTTATACATGAAAAATACCCACATCCACAAGTCTACTGCTATGTAACAAGAATTACAATTTTTACTCAATTGCTTGCTTGATTTATAAATTATTATAAATAATTTTTTTTATAATTGCTTCACACTATTGTTAAAATTGGTGTTTACACAATAGATGAATTAACACATAAAGCAAATACAGAACTTTCTTTCAGGATGATGACAGGCACAAGCCTTTTATATAATATAACATTTCTCCAAAATTCAAGTTACTTTACATCAATTTGACATTACACTGCTTTCTGTGACTGTCAATTCATTCCAGAAATAAGCATGATTCAACCATTATTGATCATCAGATGGCGCTCGTTTCTATTGCCAACACAAATACAATAGGCGTACATGCAGTATTTATAACTTGGCAGCCAGGAAACATACTCCTTTTGGTTTTATACTTTGTGGGTATTTGTAATTATGCATAAGATACCTAAATTTATAATGTTCTCCCTCAAGTTTATTCTTTTCTCCCTCAAGTTTTTATTTTTCTGGCATAATCATATTGTGATTCTTGTCAATCTGAAACAGTATAAAAATATTGAGGAAACCTGTGATAAGACATCTTCGTTGTCACTTTGAAATTCAACTGAAGTATTCCGAATCAAGTAAATGTAGATATACGTGTTTTATCTTCCCAAGTATTACTCTAGTGTTCACTTTGATTGACAAAAGTTTTTTTTTTCAAATCTAGGCACTAGGTAAATACAATAGTGAGCATCCGTTTTTATGACTTTTATGACATTTAATACTCAGCTGTTATCTACATGTATGGCGAATAGCAGCACAGAAATATTATTTTGACAATACTTTGCTTCAAATGACATTCTTGGTATCCAGCCCTCCTGTAGGCACCATGGAATAAATATCCCCCAGATAAATATCCAACATTTTTTAACAGAACAATCTAAATATAATACAAAAATAACGGTGAGACTAACTAGAACAAAGATCATGAGTCTTTCGGTTTCTTTTTAATTCTGCGAGTCCTTTCCCACCGTATTGTTTCTGATTCTAATGTGGCTAGTTCTGATATTCTTTGCTGGAAGCTAGGGGGCGCCACATGCATTGGATCGGGATACTTCGGCTCCACTGTAATATCAAACAAAATATATTAAGCCAGTGAAACATTACTGGGTTCTTCTTATAATTGTAAATCAAAACAAAAAATACCAGTCTTTTAAATCTAAATTACTATTTACATATGACATTAACTGCTTCAAGCTCTGTTATTTTTATTGAGGATCACCAGATAAATCTATTGTTTAATTATGATACAAATTGATATTTTTGCACATTGCAATTAAGCGGTGTAATATCAATAATTCTGAAATGATGTGCTTGATTTCAGTGTTTATCATGCTTATCATGTTTATATGATTTTTCATGCATATACATTATTATTGCATCCAATAACAGCAGTACATATGTCCTGCAGAAAATAAATTCAATTAATTCAATCATCAATTTCAGGCCTGACTTATTTTGTATTTTAATTTGAATTTTTTGTTTCGTTATCTATTTTAAATCATTCAATATCATTGACACAGATAAACCAAAATGTTAACCACAAGTATGGGTACGGCCCTGGCTGTGAGTTAAATGGTAAAATATTCTTCTTTGTTTGATCAAATGCTTATTTTAACCATGCATAAACATTAAAGTGAGTGTGCTGCAGCATGCTGACCTTCCCGTGTTCTGTGGGAAGCCCCTGTGAAGTGTGACAGTGAGGAGGTTTTTCCGACCCTGCGTGGCCCCATGACAGTGGGGGCCTGCGTGACAGACAGCTGAGGAGATATGTGTGACACAGATATGTGGTGGTTGCTGGCAGGACCAAATGATCCTGGTCTCTCCCGGCTGCCGCCGGCTCCACTGCGTAAGTGCATACCGTGAGGGTTCCAGTTTGTACCCATGGCTACTAAATCATCTGAGACTGGTCCTGCTGCAATACAAACACAACATCATCACCCATCACACTAATATAAAAAATCTCTCTTGATTAAAAAGGAGGTAAATCCAGCAACTTATTTATGCCTAATCTGTGCACATGAAAATGTTTTAGTAAACACATTGTTTTACTTAGGTAAATGTCAATTCAGCAGATAAACTTGTTAGTTCAAAATAAAACTGTTAATTCAAAATATACTTGTTAGCTAAAAAAAAAAGGTTAATGATCCTAGGAGTGCATCTAATTTCTATTTTTTTCTGTTTTATATATATCTTAATTTGGCATATGTAAGAATGACTGGCTTTCAACAAATTTCTCAAAACTGTAATGCATCCTTGTTCTAACAATACCACCACACAGTTTAAAGACATAAAAGTTAAACCTTTAAACATAGTGAAGATAAATTTGTTATTTTTTTCAATTTCCAAACTGGTTTCAACCCCTTGCAAAACTTGCTCTCTGATATCTCCTTCTTACTTATTGAGCTGCCCTAACAGTGTTCCTCCTCATAGACTCGTATGCAATATCGCAATGTAGGATGAAATTGGTAACTTAAATATTCAGATGTTTTATGACTTTTAGCTGAGAGCAATATAATTATTATTGCTCTCAGCTTTTAGTTTGAAATATACTGATAGAAAAGATGTATACAATTATATCATCAAATGCATTGTTTTTTGGCAACATCCAATTTTTTTCATCTATATATGTCCTGAACTGCAAAAGACAACTTATTGATTATTTCCAGAATACTTTGGAGTTAAAATCTAAATATCAAGGTCAATACTGCCTCCTTTCAAACTATTCTGTTTTATTATGACATATAATACAGAAATAGTCAATATCTTCTCTTTGCAACGAAAACTCCAACACATTAAATATTGACACTTCACTATGTTTTAAGGTTTCTGGGTTTTTTCTACTGCCACAAATGCTGACTGACCTGTGGATTTTCTAATTTCAAGACCAAACTCTGTTGGTGTTCCAGTTAAAGAAGCTCTGTGTGATGGTGACACCTGTTGGCCACTTAGGTAATTATTCCTCATGCCATTTGGCTTGAAAAAGCTATTTTTGAGCATGGAAGAGTTCTCATCTTTACCATTTTGTGTTTGCTGTTCCTTCTCTCTCTCTAACGATAATGCTGAAACACGAGAGAAAAAAATATTAACAAAAAACTTATCAGCAGCTAGCTTTTTGGGTTTTTTTCCGTAGAAAAATTGTTTCAGACATACCACATTAAAAAGGAATAAATAATATTTTGGTATCCATCCTCACAAGAAAATGTCTGTGAATGATATCTCGCTGAGAAGGAAATGTGTTTCTTTGCGTTTTGCAATAGTTTGCTCAAAGTTATATCCAACACGTGAATTGTCATGATCGTAAACCAGTAACTAAGTTTCTGTCACCCACATACACTGCTGTGAAAACTACAGTTGGATTACAGTATTAAAGACAAATCTGTTTTGTAATCTGAATTATGAGACTTGAGGAAAGGACACACCACATGAAACTAGTTTTGATTTATGTACTACTTACATTAATATGGCAGTGGATATACATACATGTGTCCCCTCGTTCACAGATTTACAGAGTGCTTAAATATCTACCATGATATATACATATATCACAGGCAGGTAACTGGAGACTTTTGCGTGATCACCAAGGACTGTTGTGAATCAATTACTACAGAGTTTTATCCAACTCAACCCTGGAGTAGAACAGCAAACATGTGTCCTGCCAGATCCTGCCCTTCATTGTTTATATAACAAATATCTCTGCTCTACCTGATTTGCATGTGTTAAATGGAGTGTCCTTAGTTTAGATAATCCAAGATATGGTCAAGATCGAAATATTCATTTTTAAAATCTGAATAAACAAGTCATGGGCTCAGATGATCAGAAATGACTTGGACACCACTTCTTAAACAAAACTATAATATAACAAATAATTTACAGACTTCTATTTCATGAGGAATAGAAAAATATTAATGAAATTAATTTTCCAAGTTGGTCTATGAGGGATCGACACTGTTGGAGTACATACATGGACATCATATTTATTGGATCCCAAATGAACTTTGGATTCAGAAAGGTATTCATCTTAATATATTAAAAGGAAAGGTATTCATTCAATCAGGTGGTAATCCCAGCCTGTATACATCACCTAGACTAGGGGGTCTTATTATTCTCTGGGGCTTTATTGTATCACCCATGAAACATTAATATAAAGTCTCTATGTAGACACCTGGAATACATAGTGCATGTTTGCAAACCTAAGGGAACATGATAAATTGCTTTGTTGCCAGGTGCTAAGGAATAAACTAATTTCCATTGGGAGTAAATGTTCTCCAAACTTAATGTTGGCTGTACACTTACGTCT
This sequence comes from Amphiduros pacificus, assembly GCA_949316495.1. NCBI lineage: Eukaryota > Metazoa > Annelida > Polychaeta > Phyllodocida > Hesionidae > Amphiduros > Amphiduros pacificus. Next base: position 41,434,574 of record OX439000.1, on the reverse strand, counting down.
TGCAATTATGATCTCCGTTTTTCCAAACATCATTTGAATAAAAAAATGAGTCCATAAAATTGTGAGAAGTCATAATGGAGTGTTTTTTTCTCTTTTGAAATTCCAAAAAAATGAATTTTATGATGAATGAACATATGCATGTTCCTTTGTAAATTTTTCAAAAGTGTTAAATGGAAAAGCAGTCCAGCGTGCAATTAATACATGCCCAAAAAGAGCAAAAAACCATATGCTTAAAAAAGAAAAAGAAAATAGAATCATACCTTTTTCTTTACTTGTGATTGTAAGAGATTTTCTGGAATCTTTCCTACTGAGGGGTCTGTGGTTTCTTCTTCTGTCTAGTTCTGCGAGGGTGCCATTTCCAACACGTAGGTCATCTGGAGATGGGAAGCGTGGTGTGTTGTCTGTGCTGTGGTAAGGGGTGAGGATGTCTGTGGAAGCAGAATATGGCCCTGCCGGGGTTGTGGTAGCACTGCAATACACACACAATAATAAACTCCATTAATAATGCAAAAACAATATATAAAGTACTTGATATCCATGTAACAAATGAATAAAACATAGAGTGCTTATTATGCTATGAATTATAGAGAAGCTACATGTGATAAGACCTTGAGTGAGTCCAGTTCATCCCAAATAGAATCTCTACTCAGCTTTGTAATTACAAAGCTCAGCTGTGATGTACATGAGATATGGCTGAGGCGAGTTGTGCACATGCCTGTTTGGAGATGGTTGCATGTCTGAAGTCTTGCCAATCTGCCTGCTGCTGTATAACCAACCCTGACAAGCTGACTTCTACCATTCATCAGCTGCCATAGCTGCCATTCAAGTTCTCAAATGCACAATAAATTGGCTGACATTTAATTTCTTCAGATCAATACTTTTATCCTCTGCTATGGGCTGGAATGAAATGATGTGATTGGACAATACTTTACTGGATTGCTTCCTCTTTATCTGGAGATAAATGTCCCTGGTGTGTATTTATGTGTCACTATAATTGTCATCCATATTTCCGTATAGAATTTTGCTTATTGCTTGTCACAGACATTGTAGCATGAATGCACTATCAGGCCCTTATCGTTGCTATAAAGCTGTCGAGAGTGATACAGATCAGAGTGGCAACAAATCATGATAAACTAAAACTGATCATAAATATTTCACTTGTTTTTAAATATAGTGTTTTGTAAGTGATATACATGTATTTATGGCTAGTTTAAGTTCATAATGTTATATTCCACAAAACAAAAAATTAAGACTAAATTAAGACTAAAATGAGATCATCCTGAAATGATTGCAATTGTTACAGCATACCCATTTAATAATTGGTGGCTAAGAGAGAATCCTACAGACTACCGTATTTACTCGAAAATAGGATGACACTGTATATAAGCCCACCCGCAAACATTGACTAAAGGTTTGAGTCCTAATTTCTCATCCTATATTTGAGTAAATACAATACACATTAATAAAGTGTTGGTAGCTAAGCACAAAAATTTCCCTATAAACATCAACCCTCCTATGGTTTATCAGAAAGTGATAATTGGCTCCTACATATACCATCGGGTAGTTTGTTGTGAGCTGATTGTAAAAAGCTATACTTTTATGGTTGCTCAGAAACTAAATTCTATAACATATTCTATTATGAGCTTGTTGGTTGTCCCTGTATTGTTTTCTGGCATCTGATTGCCAAATTCTACCTTCTTATCATTTTCTGATAAATGATCTATATAATTTACCCTTATGTGGTTCATAAGAAGCTGATGGCAATAAACTCCCTTCTTACAGATGATAACTGATTGTTATAACCTACCCTCTGATAGCTGGTAGCTGATTGTGCAGCAATATTTTGAGATATTTCAGTCCTGGTGGCATGGCAGAATTGTGCGAGGTCAAGGCTGGCAATTTGGTCTGCAAATTTCTCTTAGTTTTGATATTTTTCTGTTCAGACGAATGTACAGCCATATCTATGAGAAGAACCATTCACTTTGACAGATCAAGTGCTTTTCTGTTGAGAACTAGTGTAAGCCTTGGTGTGACAAACATAATACAAGTCAGTCTCAATGCTATTCCACTCAGACAACTGCACAATTGTGCATGTGCTATTCATTTCAACAGAATATCCAGTATCAATATCCTGCTTATAAGACATAGATCTCCTGGGAAAATGTGCCTTTCAGTGCACAACACCAGACTTCTAGTCCCCACATAGAAACCATATAGACACACGCAGTATGTAGACATCCCACATTGTCAACCACCAAATGTAAATCATGTTAAATTTAATGGGTCTGTGAGTGGTGTATAAGTGTAATTTTCACTTTCGGTTACTCTGAATGTTGTTCTTACCTACCACACACAGGGTCTCTTTGGCTAGGAAGTAAAAATTCAAACATCAAGATCAAACTTTTATCCACTTTGATAACATTGCACTGGCTTAAGACTGAGGGAATGCACTAAATAAATACTCACTGAAGCTGGCACCTGCATGTTATATCATTATAAGTCAACAAATGATTACGTCCCTCACTTGCAGACAGCAATTTGCACAATAATGTCCTCCTATTTTGACTAGACCTTTCTATAAAACTTCCAAAATGTAATCACCTCTCTCCACATGGCTAATGTGTTCAGCTTAACAGCAAACAAGGCCATATGGGTAGAGTCAATATAAGATTTGCATGGCTTTCACTCAAATTTACAACAATTTAAACATTATATACCAGAGGGAAAAGACTAAATCTCATGTTATCATACCAGATTACTGAAAACTTAATAAGAACAGTTCAGATTATATCTACAGTAAACCCCATTTCCATCCTGCTGAGTTAAAAAAAAAAGATAGTTGTCACTGTGTATCTTTATATAGAAAGACGACATATGCTCCTGGTTGCACCTCACAGTGGGGCTTGACGATTATGAATTGCAGACACCTTTCTATGATGTGTGATGGTGGTACATACTCTCTGTAGGGATGGTGAAGGACAGGAGCAGGTCGAAGCCGGACTGGTATCATCCATGGACACACAGGGTTGATAAAGTTAGCCATATTGTTGACGAAAAGGGAGGTAGCAGCAACAGCAGTCTACATTATAAATGAGAGAACTGCCAAACTGCCTTTGTGTGCCTGGGTGTATAATCAGGGGCAAGAGTTTGGCTCTCATTATGAGTAGCCGTGTTTGGCCGCATATAAGACAAGGTGTTAGCAGGATAGTGAGGCAAACAAACATGACTCTGGGCCACATGGAGCGGCCTTCTCGCAAATCATTCATACATGGCCAATACTAGGCCAGCTACAGCTGCCTAATATGGATTAGCACTATTTCTCTATTACAGAGATCTCTTGATCATCCATGGGACTGTTCTTTGGCCATGTAACGCTTGAATTGCTCCACCTTCCATTCACTGGGCTGAAAGTCAGTCAGACTTGCTTAGTGTAAATATATACCCACCCATATAGTGTAGTGAGATCCTACCGTCGTCCACAGCCTTGACGACCAATGAAATGTCACCTATTGATTTGCTGGAAGTTGTTTACATTAGCTACTGCCCCATCTGGTGTTAAATGCTGGAAATTCTACACCACCAGAGTAACTATTGTTATTATCATTCCGATCTGTTAATTTTGCCTCGATTTATTAACCAAATTTGGGAAGAAACTGAAATGCCAATCAAAATTAAACATACACACATTTTTTTAAGTAACATAACTTTTTAATGCCGTTTTTAGTTTATAAATGCCTATTTTATAAACTGGTCCCTTCTGTTATATTAATCATGTTGATTGTACACAAGGCCAAACAAAAAAATTAAAATAATGCCAAATATCTGAACAAATTTAAATGTCTTACTGATAATATGTATTTTCAATAAACAAAAAGAATTATGGGTCACCATCATAGATTTTTTAGAAATAAAGTTTTGGATCTTTATCTATTCTAGAAATTTTTGAAAAAAAACAAAACAAAAAACATGAGTTCACTGTGCTTATTTCTGAAATATTCACTTTTGAATCTGAATCTCATTTGATTTTCCCCAGAAATCTATTGATTTATGTTTTGTTAATTTAAGTTTATGATTATCCTTAACAAAATGGTCAATTTCACAATAAATCCAATTTATTGTTTTACCAAAAGAATCAAGAAATGGCCTTAAAACTAAAGGTAGGTGGTCAGAAATATAATTTTGTCTTGTGGTTCAGGGTGATGCGGATAAAATAGTTCTGATGACATGTTCAATGTTTTTACTCATCATTTGAAATACATGATTAAAATTAAATCTTGATATATTTAGCTTTGTGTAAATGAAAGCTCATTGATTATTGACAAATCACTTCAAGATTTTTCTGATTATTTTCTGCTGAGGATCTTCATCTTGTTTCCACATGTTTATTTAAATCAATCTGTATTCTATGCAAAGATATTAATCAAAACCAATGAAAAAATGCCAATGACAAATGACTAAATAATGACATTGACAGAATAAAAATAGCAAAACAGCAATGATAAGGCAACAAAATGGCAATGAATGAAATGTGACTGAAAATATAAGGTAAACCACCAATCATCTTTTATGTATAATATATATATATATGTGTGTGTAATATTTCTAACTCCATGCAGACTGTGGTGAAGAGCTAAAGCTTCCCTCTAATATTAATTGCACAAAAACGTTTATGTTGGATAAAAGCACCATCTATCCATTGGTGTAATAATACAGTGCACACAGCTGCAGTGAAAAATGGAGAAAAATAAAAGTACCCGTATTCACTGGTAGATATTATCTCAAAATCTTCTTTCTGCTTGGCAAATCCTATTAGAATTTATTGCGATGTATCCATCCATAATTTTTTCAACAATTAAGTAAATATCACATGGAAAGACCCTCTATTTTGATTTCAGTGAAAATATTTTGCAAGTAAAGCTCACTCAATTTATTTGTTTATTAACTCATATTTTAGACAATGGAAGTGAATGGCCCCTTACGACATTGCCATTATAAATTTCAGACAGAAAAGATGCTCATACAAGATACTTTTTACACATGAGTAATCACCAGTGTTATTGATACCCACCAACTTCATACATTGAAATTGAAAGAGAGCAAATATGAAATCAAATCTACAAGTGTTATAACTGATTGAAATTAAATATGTTAATATACAATGAGCAAAGCCTGCATGTCTACAAAGTTGCCCATAGGAGACAGATTTAACACACCAGGTGGCAGCCTAAGGTAAGATACATTTGTGAGGATTGAGTGTGACAGTTCCTTAAGTTTTTACCTTTGAGATAGTTATTAAAATGTCTGATTTGTGTTAAGGTTGTAGCAGAAATGTTGTGGTAATTTTGGGTGTACCTTCAAACAACTTATTTTGTGAAGTAAATAGCACTCTTAAAATTGAACCTAACATGTCGAAGGATGTTGCCATTCCATAGTTGAGCTAATAATCAACTCAGCATATAAGGAATGCATATATGACACATATAATGCTTTATCTAAATTTTCTACGAAGTTGAAAAAGTTACTAAAATATGAAATTAATTTGGTTTGAAGAGGCACCAAATGAGAAACAGCAGATCAAATGCTTTTATCATGTTTATCAATCCTGAGTCCAGAACGGGTCGCCACAAACTGGTTGTTTACGTTTTTTGAGTGTGTTAATTTGTTGCCTCTCATCCCATAGGATCAGTGATGGCTCACAGCAATACAGGGATAGAGGGCACCCTGCCAGGCTTCATCAAACACTTCACTGTCCTTGAAATAAACATCATATAATCCCCAAACATCAAACCATATCTCTCTTTCTATTTGCAAGAAATTTAGGTTCAGAATCAGATATTCATAAAGTAAACATGGCACTTGAATACACTTAAGACTGGTAAGTAAACAATGACTGGTAAGTAATTGTATGTCATAAAAATTCCTCAAACAAGCAGTGTTAGTTAGATCACTCAATGATGAAATTGTGATGTATTTAACTGGTGGACCTCAATAAATCACCTGTGTCAATGTATACCCTTCATTATTTTTACGCAAATAATTTGACAGTTTTAACAAAAAGAATACTGAGAAAATCTTACTTGTATTTATGCAACATTTTTCCAGTCTTATCAAAGTTAAAACCTACTCAAACATGCATATAAGGCGACGCAATGCCCTATCTCTAGACATTCCTCTTTGTGTGTGCTCAGGATAGATCACATCTGACAGAAAAAAATATCACTCTGACAAAGCACATTCTGCATGTTGGTCAATGCACTTGAAATGTCGGATTTTTATTGACCTACACTCAAATACATTGCATTAAACCAGATTTATAAAAAGATATTTGCTGTCGCTCCCTACTTATGAACATTTAACGTTTGTTTGATGTTTGTGACATAATCAAGTCCATTATGCCCTATTCTTGTAAATCTCCTTGGATACAGTTATTATGAAAGTATACATACCGGTGGTCAGCTGAGCGATGATCCAATCTGTGTTGGAAAATCAATTTCACTGTGATAGGTCGATTGAGGAACATTATTCCTCCTCTGTAACCTTATATTACTGTTACCCAAAACTAATATAACCTCTTGCATTTAATCAAATTCCTTGTGTTCAGGCTTGTTAGGAGTGGTAATACACAGGATTAATCAAGTATTAAAATATCCAAGCCCTTCCCACTCATGCACATATGAAGGTATTTAAGGCTGCCTATTTTACTATAAATAGGTTAGCTTGTATTGTCACAGATTGGTTCAAATTTGCAGCTGAGACACAAAGCTTTTGTGGAATGAATTATTACAAATGCTTGTTTACAGTCCTGTGTGTAATGACAAAATAGAGCGTCTTAATGGCCGATGTTAGTTTGGGTAAGTGTATTATTGGTCAGCTAGAAACACCAATATAGATCCAAATTGTTTGAATCAATTAGCAATTATGTTTGAGTTTGTACTGCCATGCGTGCAATGCATGGTCAAATACTGTAAGCAATATTAGATATTATAATTCTCTGTGCATAAACTGATCTGGTCAGGGGCAACTGTAGGTTAGCCTGTCAGTAGTAGTGGCAAGACTTGCCAGCCTTGAACCTGATATCTTATTAACATGGCTGAGGAGTAAATATAATAGAACCGAAGGCATGTTTATTGTGACAATATAATGTGCCAATATCAAAGTAACTGTGACTGAAGAAAGACAACCTTATTGCCTGAAGCATAGTCTTTCATTAAAAACTAAATGGAAATTAAATATTGTCCATAATAACTCATAATACAGCATAGTCATAGCAGTTATAGCAATGTAGTTTTAAAATCGTAGCCTATGGAAATGTTTGTTTCTGGTGATAACAAAATGAATATTTGACATGGCAGGAAAGTAGTATTTAATTTATTAGATTTTTTCAATAATTGAGAGGTTTGATGATTGACAATGGTGTCCTGGCCTTGCTATATCAAAATATAAGTGATAATTTTGAGTAAGTATTTAATTGAGAAAATCAAAATAGGAACATCAAAAGGAAAATTTTACACAAAGCTTATTTTTTGCTTTAATTGTTTGCGAAAATCAAAATAAGAACACTAAAAGGAGCATTTTACACAAAGCCTACTTTTTTGAAGATTGAAAATATATTATTACTTTTCTGGAAACATATACCATATTTACTCAAATATAGGACGAGAAATTATGATCCAAACCTTTAGTGAACTTCACTCATACTGTCCAGGTACAAGCTTCCCCATACGGCGATAAAATTAAAATATCTTACACATATAAATATTCTACCATGTGTCAACAGTAGTCTGCCTTCATTTAATAAGTGTAAATTACGCACAAGTCTGAGAAAATGTGAGTTTAACAATGCTTAAATATGCACATGCAACCCAAGGTCACCATTTTGAAAAGCAGAAGCTCTTATTTTTGGCGCAAAAACGATCGGAGCGCCACCACAGTGTATTAACTCACATTGAAATATTAATATTTTGCGCTGATTCTACATATTTACATTTTACTTTTAAAATGGCCACCAAATTTGAACGGTAGCAGTGCCGATGTCTTGAGATTTCCCGATTTTTTAGAAAGAACCGACTCGTCCTACAATTGGAAAATCAATTTTGGGGGGTTGTCTTATCCACAGGCTCATCCTATATTCGAGTAAATATGGTACATATTTTGCCATGAGTTATAATTTAAAAAAATCAATAATCTTTCAAAGGTAGACCAATGTAGAGAGTGAAGAGACTCAAGAGTGATTTACTTATTAAATCCCAAATCATCTATAAAACAGTGAAGCGCACATTACTGGAAACTTGGGACATGATTAATGTACCTGGAACAGGATAAGCTCTCTCATCACCACACTGTGCCTTCATCACTTATGTAATACTCAGCAACCAATATTTCAAAATCAATAACACACCGCCCACTCAAAAGTTTTGATGCCTCTGTTATATTTTTAGAAAAGCATGATTTGAATATAAATCATTCTTACTATTACATCCTATTATGATAGCAGTTTACTAAGAAATCAACCACTGTTTCAGTGTCTAAAACAATATATACCCTCATAATATACATTGTACAGGCACATTTAAAATTTATAATAAAGAGTATTTGTTTCCAACTGAAGATTACAATTGTACTCAGTCTTTACCAAAAATGTTACACTTTTTATGATCAAAATGATAGATTTTTTGTCAATATTATTTCAGTCAATTCATGACAAGACCTACTTGAATCAGGTATAGTGCTGCCAATCATTGAACTGTTATTATGTTGCATATCCTTGACATGACAACCCATCCAGTCATAGATTTAAAAGAATAACATTAATTCTTAACGCATAAGAATTTGCAAAATGAATGCAAGCTCTGCATGGCTGGGAATCAAACCCACGACCTTCGAGTCATCACAGAGGAACTGGTGCTAATAAGCCTGCACTCTAATAAATGTGACATTAGCACTGGGGTACAGTAGGATAGATACAGGAAGAAAAACCCATCTGGCAGAATGTTGCTCTTTAGTCAATTTTAGACACCAGATTATCAAATTGGTTATCTCCTCTAAACAAAGATCTCAATGTTTGTCAAGTTCATTATCTTCATGGTTATATTGAAGAGTGCTTTCAATTTCGCTTGTTTATTTCGGGTAAAATTGTTCTTCTAGTGGTTGTTGACATATCATCACACTGATTTTTATCAACTTTCAACAACAGTTCTTACTTTTCTCTATCTCAAGTTTTCAAAAATATAATACACATAAAAAGACTGGAGGGGACTCAAGGCAGACAAATAAAGATTAAATACACACTTCCCATATTTACTGTATCAAAGTTTAACTTACTAAGTAGTGCAGACACTCATAGGTACCCAAACAATCTGGCCATTTTTTGTTGGTTGCCGTTTCTTGAATTTTTCCATAACCTCCATAAGGTCGAGCATGCAGTACTTTGGATTTGGTAGTCCACATGAACACCTCTTGCTATGTTTGTGCCTGTGCACCATTTTGCCCCCTCGTTCTCCCTCTGAGATAGATAGAGGGGGTAAGCTTGTAGACCTCTTTGGCTGCCGCTCCATGCTGGGAGCCCTCTCAGGGGGGGTGTACACCAGCTCCACCTTGTGACTACTCTGCGCTACCTTGTTTTGTGCCATGGCATCTGTAAGTTGTGCTTATCTCTAGAGAGCCCTAATATGGGCAAATGGCGTGTTTGCATGCCTCTGGGCTTCACCAATGGCACAAAACACTTTGAAATTCCTTTCAAATGAAAAATATTTTCCAAGCATTTCATTAAATGTTTAAACAGGAATGTTATTAATTCAATCCGTCTTTTCTAATTAGATCACTCACTTGGTGATATTCAAATAAGCCCACTGCGATGTATTTCCTCTTTTCCCACTTCTGATGCTGTTTTCATATTTTCAGAGCTTGATGTTATTTCCAACAAATTACTACCACATTGATGAATGCAATAAATCCATAAAACTGCAGATGCTGAGATGCTCAAACAATTAAACTAGATAAAAAAAAAGTTGTGAAGCTTTCACTGTTGAATTCAGTGTTTCTGGCTGTGATAGGCTCCTGACTGATATAACACGTGAAGTACATGTATAATAGTAGGTATGTGACATATGATGGATGGCACTGAGAGCTGTGTGGTGGCTCCAGGTGATCGTACATCAATATTTACCACAATTACTTAGCATTGATCACCACAAGCTGGTCCTCTCTAGCGTAGGCTCAAGTGGGTCTCTCAGCATGTACCAGGTAACCGCTGCCGTATCATCCCTTATCTTCATCTTCCTGCCTTGAGCTGCTGATGTATGATGCTGGAGGCCATACCGGGCATAAGATCTTAAAGAGTTACTTCAGATATGGTGCCATGTCGCAATGCCGGCAATCAGGAAATATTCATGTTGTGTGTACAGTGTCTTTAAATGTGTCTTTACAAAGTTAATAGTTCAGCATATATTTGCCTGTTAGCCGAGCCTTTACTGCAGTCCAACAGGTTCTCTTCGTGGTGGTACACAATAAACTTTACATGGTGTATTACTAACAACTTGCATGGATCATATCAAAACATTTAACTCATGCTTGATCCATTATGTCTGTTTATGCGCAAATGTATTTGTCTAACCGCCAGTCTGAACCAAATATATCTTACACAATACCTGCCTAAAATCAGCTCATTATACGAACACAATATACACTTGTGTTTTAGTCCTAGTCATGTTTTGCACCGTATCAACTGTAACCACCCATCTTTATGTGCATATATTATGGTGCAGCTTAACATGGACTACCAGGAAGTGCTGTTAGTTAAGTCTTTCTCTTAATCTCTCAGAGGTATACAGAGTTCAGCCCTACCCCTTCAGCACCAAACACTTTAAATTTGAAAACCAATATTCAAACAATAATCTGGTCAAAATAAAAATTTCCTTGTGTGCAGCAAAATGCCATTTTTGCGCAACCTTTTCTATCCTTGATTTAAATCCAGAAGTCATACTGTTAGAATCATATATCTACATGTGACAAATAACTGGACAATTGTGATTGTATGGAGACATGCCAAGTGTAAGAAGGTGGTCTTCGATTAACCGAGGCCCATGCAGAGACATACAAAACACATAATGCTTCGAAGGATCTCTTGAGGGCTTTCTCACTAAGTAATTACCTTTTCTCACTGTACACATACATTTCTACATGGGTTTGAATGTATCACAAAGAGTAAATCTACTATTAGCTTATAATCAGATGATGTTTCTCCATGCTTGCACATATTGGTAGGTGTTCTCAAGTATTGTGGCTGGAAATTAGCAATGCTGTTTATGTATCTTGCTGATCCTTTCTTATTTGTAAGACCATGTTTTTTTTACCATTATGGTCATAATGTGTGAATATAGATATTGTTATAACATGAATTGAAAAAAAACTATATTGTGGGAGAAAACTACCAAAAAGCTGCCAACTTGAGATAATTTGAAATGATCAAGTTGAAACTCAATATTCCAAATAAAATTTAAAAAATAATTATTCGTTCATGGGATATAGAGTCAAATTGTTTCAAATATATATTTTGGTAAAAATAATCTGGAATCTGATATACAAGAGAAAAAGACAAGTATAAAAAATAATATTAACAGGCCTCGACATTAGCATTGGCCAGGTGGTGTCAAGTTCATTTTTGGGCCTCAAGTGCTTCACAGATTTCACTGGCGTGCTTCAAGCCCGAAATAATAACTTCTACCTGTCACTTCTGCCTCCCGTGATTGTGGCTTCATGTTGCATATACAGAATGGAAACAAAAGTTGCATACAATATGTGATAAAGGGTTGTCTGGAATATGCCTTTGGTGAATTACCCAAACTACATGTAGCTATGAGCTATATGTTGACTACCCTGCATGCCGAGGTAGGGTCACATATTACCTCGATTATGAATAGCATGTAACTGCGGACAATTTGTTTTGCATATTAACATGCAATTACCATATACAGCTGTCCAATTGGTTGTGCTATTGTACATGCTCATGTCCAATAATAACACAACCATCCAAGTGAACATACCCATTTCATTTGCTAAAATGCAATTAAGAATCGTTCATCTTTATAATAATACTACGAGTGCCACACACACAAACACATCTGTTTCACTGACCCATCACAGCAGTCGAGACAAATGGTGGGAGACAATGGCAATTAGTTTGTCCAATCAGAAAGCAGCTAACAAACAATTATAGAAGTGTCCATAGTAACAATAGCAGGAAGTGGCGATCATCACGTGTCTCCAGTTCAGAATTGCAAAGATGGCTTTCTCACAATAGATGATAGAAACAACTCATTGAACAACTGAGAGAAAAATGCCTGAATTAACTGGAAACAGGGTCATTTGGGGGCAGCTAAGGATGGTCTAGTTGATAACATGGGGGTATATTGGAAGTATCTGACTGGAAAAGCATATCATCGATATATCAGTTTGTTTGTTTGTCAGGATTTTTCTTTTTGCCATTTATGATCTTTACTTGCAGAGCCTGGTATAAACCCAGGATCTGCTGAGTAAAGATGTTGACCAAATTACATAAGATCTTGCCTGGTGGGTCCATTTCAATTGTCTGCACGCAATAGCAAATTGAATATCATGTTTTATTCATTCAAATTCCATTCATCATATCAAAGGGGAAAGTATAAAATAGGTTGTTTTACTGTGTCTACATATGTTTTTATTAACTTTTACTCTGGCCAAGTAGGGATATTCATTTCATTATAGCAATTATGTCAATACGAATTTTCTCATGTCAAATAATATAATGCCCATTCATTTTGGAATGCAGATCATTTTATCATGGTGTTGTTATGTTTTGGTAATCTATTTGTTTAGTCATTTATTGGTTGGTAACTGCAGCTATTCTGATCAATTGGCATGGGAAATACTTCAGCCTTCACTCTGGGCCATGGTCCAACTCTGCACCCCATTCTAAACACAGATTGATCATCTTGAATTTCATACCTTCTTCCATGTTTATGCTGTTAAGTTCTCAATTGACTAAATGTAAAAAGTTCATTTTGGCAATAATAAAGGTGGCATCAAATATAATCTGTTAACGATTTGCTCATCAAATAATTTGCACCTTTAATTTGAAGCCCACATCTCAAAGTGACCTGACTTGCTAAACAGGCTAGACCTGGTAGCTTTTGTTTGCAAATATGTATTTTTTTTTAAAATTTTCACATTTTAATATTACGTTAATCATATTATGTAAAGAAAAAATATCTTTGAAAGAGAAACAACATCCAAAACCTAGGTACTTTGTGCGCTGATTTAGACACACCTTATATATTACATGTATATGTTTTTAAAAGTTGATATCAATATTGAAAAATAACTTACAGAGTGCTAAATACCCGAACCCATTTACTAATATCAAGTTTTGACTTGATTTTTCTCATATTTGACCAGTCAAGACTTTGGACTAAAACAATTTTAGAAAAAAAAATGGACATCACCAACCATATAAATTGTGAAAAGTCACCCATCATCCAGGCCCCCTCTACACGTTTGCTCTAAATATGAAAGAATTGAATTACTTTCCCAAATTTATCCAATTCACAGCAAAGAAAATTAAGACTCCAAAATAACTGAATGGATTCAATTTTCGTTGCTCCAGTGAGCAATGCTGCCACCTGGTGTATTAAAATCTGTCATGCATGAGTGAACTTTGCAGACATGCAAGCTTGGATCATAGTTGATATGTTAATTGACATTTCATTTCAATTACTTCTTTCACCTATTATTGTATTTCTATTCTTTTCAAGATCCCCAAACTCATTTTTTTCTGTACACGAATTTGTTGCCAAAATATTAATGTATTCCTTTCACAGCAAACAGAATTGTAGTCATCATATCAGCTATTATGTCTGCAAATCCCAGCATGCATTATTCATGCACTGAGATTTGTAATAACTTTAAAAAATATATTATCAATATCAGCCTGATATACACCCCACAAATAGACAGAGGTAATTCAAAGGGGCCCATAATAAGTTCTCTGAATCTTTTTTTTTCTTTAAAATACTTCTGAACACCAGGTATGTTGTGTACAAATTTCACACAAAACATGTGTATCACCAGGTGGCTGTAAGAAACAAGAAATACTTCTGCAGTGGGCATGTATAGAAGACATTAGATTTTGCTGCCCTCTTGTGTAGAATACCACCATAAGCATGTCACCGACTTAGAAAGGATAGCTACAACTCAATGGATTCTCAGTCAAGATTTCTCAGCTGACATAGCTGGGTAACATGCACAAACATAGATACATGTATGAAATATATAATATAAAAACAAAAATATCTACATGTTTATGTTCATGTACATATGATATGTACCAATAGACTTAAGTGTTGAGCTCTTTCTATTCATTAGAAATGATATATAACAATACTATTTGGCATTATATATATTTAGCATTTTCCATACAATATATAAATCTTCAACAAATATTTTATGGGAATCAACAGAATCAACTTGTTCTACACATATTTATTCAATAACAATATATTATTCATCTGTATGGTAAGAATTACCATAAAGTAGAATTTGTTATGAGCTTATGAGCATGAGAGTTCTTTATCCAACCATTCACCTTTTGTAATCAAATTGGTTGGCAAGAATGGTAAGATTAATGTTAACATGTGTTTGAAGAGGAACTAATTTTCATATTTTTAATCCACAGCAGAATAATTCTTTTCAAGTTTTGTCTATATTGACAAACCATCCTACAACCCTTCAATGTACAAAGATTGAGAAAATAATATACTGCATGTGACTGATCTTACCTTTCATGTATTTTAGGAAAGCATCCTCCATAACTGAGCCCTTCTAATTCTTTTCTCTTGATTTGCATCACATACATAGACATTGCAGTGTGAAGAATTGAATAAATACACAACTCCTCCTTTTACATCTCCATAAACATATTTCAGAGTCAAAGATGACAAATATCACAAAATATTCATTTCAGTGTAGCACATGAACAAGAAGGTTTCTCAACCAATTATTCAAAAGATGGCTTGTATGAAGCATATTGTGGTTAGTTTAATTGACCCGAGCTTCAGATCTCAATGAGGTGGGAGGATGCAAGCGCAGACAGGAAGAATGCTTCAGATCAATGCTAGATCAATGTCCAATCCTGCTGCAGAATATAGAACCACTTGGTTGTCCTTGACAACCACCATCATATGTACAGCGGGGGAACAGCTAACCACCATCTAAGCCAACCCTCAGCTGGTGCCAGGGTCCACATAGGGTCAGGTTCAGAACGAGGTGGCCTGTCATCTGGTATATATGCACAGAGGTGGCATAAATGGATACCTGTGGGTCTGTGTACATATGAATCTGACACTCAGATACCCATGCAAAGTGTCCAAACTCCATGTAATATCAATCCTATACACTTAATCAAGCCTGACTACATCCTAATTTACACATCCAGTACAAAGAGTGTTTGGAGCCCTCTCAGAGTGGGGTAGTCTGATACTATCGATTAGTGATATGAACCACATGAACCATACTTATGATCTGTGCCTTGTCGCCACCTCTGAATATATCCATTGAAATTGATGCAGTCAACAATTCAGGAGTATGGATGCAAAACAAATATAACATGAGGCAAATTTATATTTTCCTCATCCATATATTGCTTAATAATTAAACTATCTTGTGATTGTATGAGAGGCGTAGCTTTTTTAAACCTCCTACCCATATTTCACTGTGAGAATGACCTGTTGACCAGGGCCACTATTCTTCTCTGGAGGTTTTTCTTTACAACCTTACATGTGTTTTATATTGAACTATATGGTGATAAGAATATCCTGGGGCCAGATATTTTGCAGCTGCAGCTCGTTAATCACAATTGTCAATGATTAAAGTGAAAACAAGGTAATCCAGATGCTGCTGCTCATTGCAATGTATATGAATGAAATGAACAACAGGGCAATACTAAGACAGCACTGCTCAAGGTACAAGATAACATTATGTGTGATGCAGACAACTGAAAGTCAGTTATACTACTGTAGAGTACTGCTACTTGATCTCTCAGCAACATTTGATTTTATTGATTACCAGATACTGCTCTCCAGACTGGAGACCAGGGCCTGGTATTTAGAATAATCAAGACTGGGCTAAATCAGTGAAAACGTGCTAAATTCCTGATTTTATGTTTAATTTCTGAAACTGTGCTAAATGTCCGATATTTGGAAGAGGTTTAAATCTGACATTATGTTAATTTATTTCGTGCCATCCTCAGATTTAGCATGATTTCCTAGGTCAACTCTGGGGAGACTTTTACTTTTGGAGACTGTGCTAAAAACAGTTTTAATAGCCATTGATTGCCATTTTCAAGGTAGTTCCAAATGATATAATTACATCACATATACAACAATTCAAAGAAAACTTGATGAAAATGTATTTAAAACATATCCAGGCCTCGAAACTGTGTTTAAAAACCTTTCAGGTTAACTATAAGTTATGTTAAAACCTATCAGGGCCACTTAATGTAGGTCAATATATTGATGCAATGTCAACCATCACTTTGATATTTGACAAAATATTATTCTTTTTTTTGTTAACAACCAGAATACATAGAACCATAAACATCTTGTTTTTAATTGTCTCAGGCTGATATCAGTTAACATTTTAAAAACTGCAAACTGAGTTTAGGCTAAAAATTGAGACTTTGCTAACTGAAGAACGGTTTTGCTTGTTCTTAAATATCAGTTCAGACTTATCATTAACTTAAAGATTTATTTGGCACAAATTTGTTCAAATTATTGGCCTAGGTCATGCCCTTTACTGGAGTAAGTCAATCCTAAGTACAGGAAGAGTGTGTTAAAAGTTAGTCCACTCTAAAATCCATTAAAGTGATAGAACCATTAAACCATGAAATTCAAGTCACAGAACCATTAAACCATGGAATCCAAGTCACAGAACCTTTAAACCATGAAATCCAAGTCATAGGACCACTAAACCATGGAATCCAGTAAAGTCCTAGGACCTATCCTATTTCCATGTCTTGCTAACATCATTACAAATTATGGATTGAGCTATCATATCTGTGCAGATGACACTCGGTTACAACTGATTCACATAAATGCAACATATTGAAACTAAAGAACATGCCAATATTTTGTCTTTGTAAAATCCTGCTTTAAAAAAAGAAAACTTACCGCTTATGTTTGAATATGTTCCCAATAAATTCAATATTGCAGATGTGCACTTGTTTTAATTTAGCCTGCTGCAAAGAGTCACTTGGCATTGTAGTAATCCTTTCATTTGAACAAAACAAATATTTTCTTGAGTATTTAAGTTGAGATATGTACAGAATAACTTTGACTAAAATTATTGATCTATTGTATTTTCTCTGTTTGTCATATTCCAAGTATTAATAACAGCAATGCAGCACAAACTGATGGCAAACTGTTAGAACTCCCACTGAAAGGGGTAGGCTGGGGTCACAACACCTCAACAGCTTCTGCTGGCACCCACCTAAGTCATTACACACTACATCACAGTAACATGCAATCTTTTCTTCACATTGTCCTGCAGCATAATGACTATGTATGGAACATATTCAACACAAAGAGGCACCACCCGATTAATCACCAGGTGGTGATAAGGGACCACACCATAGGCCTCAACAAAGACGTCTGAAAATCTGATGAGCAAAATGCACATGTGAATGCAATACATCTTCAGCTCGCCATAGATTAATACCGTGACTGACTGATTAATGACTCAGTATGCTTTATAAACTTTACTAATGATATAATGTGACAAGATTGAATAGAATCACATAGCAATCTTAGGATAGGATAGTAATCTAACTTCAAGGATAAATCTGTGTGCTGGGCAGTCTTTCCTTTAGTCACTGGACCTTAATAAATGTGTTAATTTTGAGTATCTACTTGCCAAAATAATATTATATCAAGGATATTTAATGTTTCTCAAGGATCACAGTGAATTTTAGAGCATAATGACATTAAACCATAAAAAATAATCCTGATTCTTCGTGAAGTAACCTGTGGAACAAATCGGCTTCTAATGTTACATAACACATTTACACTTTGAAAGTGAAACAAAATTAAAATTTTTCGACATATACATTTTGTAAGAATTCTTTTAATTCAAATATCTGAAAATTATTGAATTATTACAATAGTCATTAACAGGACTCTAGGTTTACTGTACAATGTCATGTAAATGAACCATTTTACAAAAGGTTCATATTTCGTCCATCAGTGAAACTTATCAAAAAGATATACTGCTTTTAACTAAATCTCAGGTGAAAATAAAAATGTTCCATTTGATACAAATGTCTATTTGGATCTCATCAGATTGAGGTGATTCTGAGGAATGCTTATCTCTCATTGTTTCATTTAGTTCTATTGATTTATATTTTCTCTATACTCAGTACTGAAAGTAATAATCAAATATTTCAGAAACTGTTTCAGCTTATTTAGGATGTTATATCTATACTGAGTTTAAACATATTGCATTACAAATATGCCAAACAAACAATATAAAGATAATTCAAACATCAGACTTTTGGTGTAATTTTTACCAAATTTGGCTTTTCCAGAGTTGTTGACATTTTTTTCATTTTCTCAAATAAGGTAAAATGTAAAATAGATTTTGTTGATTGAAGAAACAAATAATGATGACAAACATACAGCAATAGATAAGTGTCCTCAATGATTATGATCTATAGTCTGTGTACCATACCTCTGCTCATTTTATCATCTTTGCTTTGCAATACACAAACATGAAACATGGCTACCTTGAAGCTTTACTTGTATGAACATAAGACTCCTTAAACCTCGTCAAGATTATTCCAACAATATTGTATTTTTATTATCTAAAAGCTTGTCTTTGTTTGTCATTGAGAGTAAAAAGCTGACACAAAGGAATGTGGATTTCATCTTGAAACCATTTTTTAAGTCATATGGTAAAAAAAATGTGTGCTTGTTAAATATGAATTGTATTTGCCAACATTTTTTTCATGCCTAATTGTTCCTTACAATGTGATAATGAAACTATAAATAATCACCAAAATAACAAATATCATTTATTTCGACATTATATGATTGATCATTTAAAGCAATTGTCAATGAGGTAAACAAGTGAAAGGATTATAAAAAAACATTAATTGATATAAATCCAAGTCTACAGTAACTTGTCAAACTCAACCTGATTGACAATGTATGGAACTCCTATCTTTGCTATCATGCATGCTCTACCTGTTTCAATATGTCTTACCACATTGCTTCCTGTATCTCAGGCAGGATGTACTTGGAGGGCGTGGGCCTGAACCGCAACTTGAGACTGTCATAAGGCAGAGAGAAATAGTCCATCATGTTGACTGCTGCCGGTGTCTTGCGCGAGGCTGCAAGTCTCGGCAGTTGTAAGCCTAGATCTGGAGTACTCATAACTCTGGCCTACACCTCTAGATACCTGGAGGTGGCACCACTGAGAACTATTATCTCTTTAGGTCATCCCTCACATGATATGTCATTGCATCAAAATGGTAGTTGATTGATCCCTTTGTCATTTTATGAATGTTGCACATATGACAACATGTTCCTATGCTGTTCAAGTTATAATGTTAGCAAATATTGAGGCCTCAGCAGGCAGCTTACCAAATTGAAAGGATTTGACAGGGGATCAACCCTGTAAGATCTTTGCCATGTTTGTAGCAATAATACATATCAAACTCTATGGGTCCTCTTAACTGTTCTTTAATTGTCAATATCCCCAATGATATATATAAATATGACCTTGCAGACAGATCTGGCTATGCCTGATGTACAATTTAAGCATTTATTCCAGTTCAACAGTTCAAGCAAACATTTGAAGAAATTCTTGCTCATTTCAAATTGACTTTAATGTATATGGTCATATGAGTGTAAGACCAAAACTATTCCTATTGTGAGTTCCTTGTCTATCTGGACAATGATTTCATACTTAAGATCAAATCCTTGATTTAAGTCCACAGTGAAGGTTTGATAATCCAACAGAATGTGGTTTTAACATCGTGATTGTAATAGTGCCAGCATATGGATATATGCAAGGGGACGATCTCAATATATATAATCGAAATGTTCTCAGGCTAACATCGCAAATATCTATATATTCAATCTAATTTCAGCATACCAAATCACTGTTGTCTGCCAACCAAATCATGAGGGATTTTGTGATAATATGTAGCGGCCTGTCCACAATACCAGTTGATGTTAATGAGTTTTGCTGACCACTGCCTTATCTAGCTGTCACTGATTAGACAAGTCAGTCTGGAGTAATCAAACTTTGTCGGTGAAGATTACGTTTGAAGAAGATTAAATTAAAGTTCACAGCAAGTACCTTGTCTATATATCTTAATAATATACATAGCTCTTGTATTTTCATGAATATATGTTTCAGAATTGAATAATAAAATAACACTAAATTCCTGAAGCTGTGAATTAGATTCAGGTATCCAAGATCTGAGACAATTACAAAATAAAGGTTTCTGACAAGATAAAATTTCCTGTAACAAGTCAAAACAAAAACAGGTTTAAGACATGCAGGTACCCTGAACCTATGCACAACCTCAAGTGAGATAGCCATTAAAAGTGTCAACAAAAAAAGTTTGATTTTTCTATAAAGCAGCATCAAAGTATAGAGTCAAAATGAATTTGGCTGAGCAAAAAATATCAGCCTAAGATGCAAACCTCTGCTTGTAACAACAGTGGAAGGAACAGAAATTTAAGGCCACCAATCAAAGTCCACAACAAGGACACTATTTTGAGATATTGATAAGATGCATCCATGGGTTAAATTTAGATAAGCTATCTTCATTTGTCATCAACATACTGCATTCATGATATTTCCAAAGAATGGGTTGTATGACCTTAACATACACATCATTATTAATTCGTTTTAATTCTATATGAGGCAAAGTCCATTTTTAAATTATCAAATTTAATCAAATAAACTAATATTATTGACCAGGGCTTGACATACGCACTGGCCCGGAGCCACCAGATCCTCTGTTCGGGCCAGTGAATGCTCTGTTGTAGTGGCCCAGTTGGGCAACCATATTTTTGGTCTTTTAGTGGCCCAAACTATCTTGATTTTATTACTCTAATCATTATCCTAAGAACTTCGGGCCACCACTTCACATGCTCTGATGGCCCAACTGGGCAACCAACATTTTTCTCTTTATGTCAAGGCCTGATTGACATATCTCTTATCACATCATTACACACCTCTTACTTATCAGTTCAGAACTTATCACATTATTGTAACCTATCAATGCAGTACTTGAAATAAAAGCTTAACATCTATAAAATATATTTGATCTTCGTGTGAGGTAAGTCACTAGGTATGAATGAATAACCAACTGCTTCTCATTCTAATTCTTCAATTCAGCAAATGCTTTATGCAGGTTTAGTTTAATCAATAGTCAGCAGTTGCTATTTGCCAAGTACAACGTTTAGCCACCAGGTGATCATGGTTAAATTAGTCTTCATCAGGGCTCAGAGACTGTGTAATACAGATTACTGGTAGTGTATGTGTGTGTGTGTGTGCGTGTATGTGTGTGTATGTGGACCAGTATATTCCAGACAGAAATTGTTCTCAACATTGAACCATAATGCATGCAGTGTTGCCCCCTGATGGCAGGTGTACTGTCATAACTTGTATCTCTCTTGATCATATTGCTTATCATATAAATGATGGTCAATTCAATAAAACTAAACGGTATTAACATTTTGACAGTCATTCTAAATTGTTGATATCATTATTGATCGTCTAAATCTTTGCAAATATCATGTTTTTATTTAGCCATAATCAATATCCTATGAAAGTTTCGGGCTGGAATTAACTATCAGGTTAATTAGGATTTGTATTATAGATATTTTATTAATCCCAGTATTTTCAGTGATTTTTTTAATATGATTAGCTGGGGAAATATACCTCAATGCATAAAATATTCACTAAGACCTAAATTCTAGTTTCATGTGATCTTTTAAACATTCAGTGTAATTCACAGTACATACGTATATCATTTTCAATTTCAATCTAAAATCTTCACATTGCAATAAGCAAGTTTTGTTATGCAGCACACTATTATTTCTATATCCATCAATCATAAATATATGGGGTGCAAGCTCTCTGACATTGTTTACAATAAGGTCATTATAAGTTCTATACTGTCCACTTGGTTTTTGTGCAGAGGGCATATTCTATTTACCTTTCAATAGGTAGGCGGGATGCCAATTGGTTTTGCTGAGTAAACTTATAGATGTACCGTATTTACTCGTGTATAAGTCGACTCGTGTATAAGTCGACCCCCCAAAATTGAGGTTATTTTTCTTGAAAAAAAACAATTTCCGAATATAAGTCGAGTTGGTTTTTTTTGACATATCGGCTCTGCTACCATTCAAGCTTCAGCTGAAGCTTGGCGGTCATTTTAAAAGTGAAACGTAAATATGCTTAAAATATAAGATATTAGCCGTCTTATACACGAGTAAATACGGTAAAACGTAAATACGATGTTCTTATTTTCGAAATAACGGATATCAGAGCGGATCGATTTTGATTGCGTTTTAAATGATAAATAAAGGTATTTACCCAATATTATCACAAATTGTTCGAGAACAGAACAAAACCAGCAATCCATTTAAAACGCAATTAAAATCGATCCATGTGTGAAAGCATTTCTGTCAACAAGGGAAGACACGACTCAAAGCAGTGGAAACAATGACGAGATGCAAAACTGTAAACGATGATAATTGAAATCAGTGAAAACAAAGTCAAAACAATGCATTTTGAAATAATATGTTTTAAATGATATATGAAGGTATTTACCCAATATTATCACAAATTATTTTTCGCAAGAATTTCTCCACGATGTAGAACGTAATACGATGTACGTGACGTCCTTGACCTTAGCGTCAAAACTAACACGTGGTAGAATATTTCTTTGTGTATTATAAAGCCAATGATATTCATTATATCGCTTTTAATTATTATTGTTTATATCGATCTTAGCAACAAAGCGTGTTAATACACAAAGAAATATTCTACCACGTGTAGACAGTAGTCCGCCTGTCCGATATTTGCTTTCACGCTAGTATTGCGTAATGCATGTTAAATGAATGGATGGTTTTGTTCTGTTCTTGACCTGCAATGCGAATTTGTGATAATATTATGTATATACCTTTATTTATCATTTAAAACGCAATTAAAATAGATCCACGTGTGAAAGCATTTCTGTCAACAGGGAAGACACGACTCAAAGCAGTGGAAACAAAGACGAAATGCAAAACTGTGAACGCTGATAATTGAAATCAGTGAGAACAAAGTCAAATCAAAGCATTTCGAAATAATATGTTTTAAATGATATATAAAGGTATTTACCCAATATTATCACAAATTACGTTTTGCAGGTCGAGAACAGAACAAAACCATCCATTATTGCGCAATATATTAACAATCGTTTTCGCGCTAAAAACAAGAGCCTCTTCCCGTCACTTCCGCCTTTCAAAATTGCGACCACGTGTTGCGTTGAGTCGTGTCTTCCCTTCTTGACATATGCCTTCACACGTGGATCGATTTTAATTGCGTTTTAAATGGATTGATGGTTTTGTTCTGTTCTCGAACAATTTGTGATAATATTGGGTAAATACCTTTATTTATCATTTAAAACGCAATCAAAAAGGGAAGACACGACTCAAAGCAGTGGAGACAATGACGAAACGCAAAACTGAACGCTGGTAATTGGAATGAGTGAGAACAAAGTCAAAACAAAGCGTTTTGAAATAATAGACCAATAATATTGGGTAAATACCTTTATTTATCATTTAAAACGCAATTAAAATCAATCTGCTTCTTCTGATATTCGTTATTTCGAAAATATGAACATCGTATTTACGTTTTACCGTATTTACGTTTTACCGTAAATACTCGAGTATAAGACTGCTCTCGTGTATAAGTCGACCCCCTAAACATTAACTAAGAGTTTTTGGAAAAAAACCTCGACTTATATACGAGTAAATACGGTAGATGTAGATAAGCTGACACTGTATAATTTAAAGCCCATCTGAAATTAGCTGCAGCCACAGCTACCTCAGTATTTGATATATCAAAATATCAGTGGAATTTGATGATGCAATGCAGAACAACTTCCATTTTTTTCAAGTTATAATTAGATTATACAAATCACATGATCATTAATTATGTTGCAGAAAAGAATACCTTCAATTATATAAAGATAGGTGCCAAAAACAAATCTAGGAATCAGCCCTTTTAGGTTTATCATTGCACCAGATCTTTTCAAGTAATAATTTGTTAATGTGAATACATATTTGAATCAATATAGGAAAATGAGCATTACAAATTGATTTGTCACCATATATATGTCACAGTTTATATACAGCTAGATGGTGTGCATGTGGACTCGTGCATGGTGTAATGTGGACGTCAATATTTATCATAGGTCAACTGCCAGTCACCAACCAGATATTTTGATTGCTAAATCATTGTATTTAAATCACTTGGAATTAAAACTCAAGTTCAAAAGTATCAACTGAAGAAAAAGATGACAATCCCATCGATCACACACAAAGAGAATATACTACTGAAGTAAATTAAAAGTGGCACGATCAAGCCAATTTCAGTAAGCATAAAATTTAGAAAGTGAAACACCCCAAGTATAGATAATGTTGACTGATCTTTACTCCTCTCCCTGGCAGAAGGAGTGCGAACCCTCAGTGCATGAAGAGATTCACAAGTGATGGAAACAGTCAATGATTATGTGACCTTATTCAATCTTGATTCTTGATATTTAAGAAACAAACACAACATTTCAATATGATAAAAGTTCTCTCAAACCGATATTCATTTGTGATCAACAGAAACACTTCAGAATCTCATTAATCCTTCAGCCTACAGAGAATTGATAGAGTAAAACTGCATCATGAGCATTATTGACATAAAGATATTTAACAAGTACCGGTAGTACTTATGAGAGTTTGGAGACTAGTTACATTGCTAGGACACACAAGCTAAGTCTGAAATGTTTCATAGAGCCATTTACAAGGGCAAAGTATAATCGATTGTTGCCATCCCCAATTTTATTACAAATTACTTTTTCCCACAGAAAATACATTAATATTCAGTGCATGTATCATTCATTGATCGACAGCTGCTATCAACAATGGAACGAATTAAAATACAGGTGATGTCAACAAAAGTAGGAAAGAAAACAATAGAGTAGGTGAAATTTTCTGCAACAATGTACCTTCCCATACTGCAAGTATATTAAAAAATACTATAGACTAATTTAATTTGTTTTCTCCAAACTATAGAATCTGGTGAATCACTCCTAAAATATTTGACATATGAAAGCCCTACTTAGAAGACTTTGTACTTTGATAGAATGCCACATAATAATGAGTTTTGTACCCATGGAGGTATCGACTTGCAGAGGCTAAATATCCCAGGTATTAGCTATCCTTCCAAATACATATAAAGTAATATAGCACAGAATGATATACCATTATTACATCAAGTTTGCTAATTTAGGCAAAACCTGTGAATAGCTCTATACAATGTATTGTGTGCAAACTCCTCTCACTTATTTGATCATATAGGCATTACGTGAAGTCTCATGTTGGACATTCAATAATCAACATTGAAATCTACCATGCAGTAAATGAGGCATGCCTTGTAATTGATTGCTTCAATATGGACCATTGCGTTTGACATTCAGTATAATGTATCATAAATGCAAGGAGAAAACTTACACCTGCTTCTGTTCTTTTCTTGTGCTTGTGCGGCTAAATCCATAATGCTGTAAGAACTTATTGTAAAGGTCTGTGAGACTAATGTCTCTCCTCTTCCTGGGAGGGAGTGTGGTCATTGTGGTCCTGTCTGCGCTGACCACTGCACACTACCACCTCTTTCTCGCTGCCTCTTTCTCACTATGATGGAGTCGTATCAGTTCACAATGGTGTCAACTTCTGATTACTCACAGCTCTGTTAATGCATATATTTCACAGTTGCTCACGAGCCAAGCGTCACTTGCCAATTTACACCTCTGTGTTGTCTTGGACAATATTAGCTCTGGTTTGAGTTGTTTTCACACCAGATAAATGTGCCTCTGTTTTGCAGCTTATCCACAGCAGTGTCCTCACTGCCTAATGATTTTATAGTTGCCAGGACCCCAGTGTTTGCTATTGATGCCGATCAGCCTGCACACTTGTTGACTTGACTAATATAAGTCTCAGTCATGAGTTTCAGTTCAGTGATGTTACATTTCAGTCTTGATGGTCAAGCCATACATGGTTATTGACTACGACATCAAACCCTTTAGGATTCACTTCAAATAGAATATGGGTCTTATCCCCTATATATACATTTACTACTTATAACGGATCATCAGGTCAAGACTTTAAACCATGGATGATATAATCATGTGAAACCCTCCAACAATCTCCCAATCAGGTTTATGCTATGATTTTATCCACTACTTCTTCTGTTGAAATACATCTCCAAACCTGAAAGAGCACCCTGCTCTATGCAAATCACAACGGCATTCTCCACCTAAATCCTATTTGCTGTTGGGATTTGAGCTGAGCTGAAGTGACTTGATCAGTGATTGAATGACAGGGATAAGTATTTCATGCCAGGTCATTTACTGTTAATGAGGCAGTGGAATACAATATTTCACATGTGGCTTCTATTGCCATATATTTGGATAAGATATGCCACCCTCAATGGAAAGCACTCATACAACAATTAATCAAATCAAAACTTCATTGGTAGCAAATTAACTCTTATATGCCCACTACAATGCACTAAAGTTACTGTGAAGTAAATCAACAACCAAATATATCACGAAAAATGGGCTTTCTGTGTTAAAAACTAATTGTACCTTTTCATTATCTTGCTGAACATATCATTACATCACCTGAGTGCAATATAGCAATATTAACGTCAACTTGAGTACACTAAAAAGAAGTATATATTGACTCCAGCCAGTAATCACTTTGAGAAACACAGGTGGGCATAATAATAGCTTGTTGCTCTGTCCAAAGTGATATTTTCACGGTAATATTTCCTCAATTTTATACTGCACTGATACCAAATACTTTAAATTTAGATAAGATTTTACACAAAAATGTTTTTTTCTTCATTTATCTTTTAATTCTAAATATTTGAGAACCTGATCCAATAGATCTGTGAAGGTTTAAATCAGACACACTGATCATTCTCCTGCCACACCTCGCAATGCTTTGCAACCTGCCAAAGTGAAAGATGAATTATACACACTTCTCATGTCTGGGTCACTGCCAGTAAGCACAATGGAAAGCACAATTAATGTCCTGCACAAGTATGCCCTGAATATCTTCATATAAAACAGAAAATAAGATTGTTATAATTTTCACTCAACACACTTGACCATCCATGAATTCTCTTGAAAATACATGGTGTAAAACCTCAATAATTACACTCTCAAAATAATTCAAAGTAAATATTTGTGAAATGACAATAGTTTTTACTTCAAATAAAATACTAAAATCTTTATATGTGGGTGTTTGAGAAAATGTCAATTAATATCCAATGAGTATAATGATTGATATTCTTCTACATTTTTCTGGTCATACAAATAGTTGAATTTCTGAGTGATGTTAATACATGTCCCCTGGGCTTTGTTAATCCAGTTCAGTGCAGTTGATCAACTTCTTCACGAAACACACTGATAACCCTCATGCAACCTTTCACTCAATAGAATATTCACCAAACCTACTTGATTACAGTTTATAATTTCTGGTGTTGAATCAAGTAAAATTTGCTTCAAGCAGGCCTCAACATTAGCAGACCCAGAGACCAAAAGCTAATTTTTGGGCCTTTGGACTAGCGCTTCATCGAATTCACGGGCCACATGGGCCAGTATACCCTCCATAGCAGGACTTCTCTTCCATATCAGTCCCTGCCACCAAAGCTATAAATTTGTGCACAGAATCGAGCGAAAGTCATCAGTATTCAGAAAAATCTAGCTGTTAACTCATTGGTGAAAAAATATAAATAGATTTGTTTTGTACTAACAGTTGTACATTTGATCAGTTTATGTGCCAGACACCTGGTTACAGCTTTTGACCCAATGTTGGTCAATTCAGATTTGATGATATTTTTGTGAGCAAGGCAAGTATTTATTACTCGGGGATTTCCAAACTTTGAATAAGATCAAAAACAGGGCAATGACTGCAGAGGTAGTAATTGAATACTACCTGTGTAGAGTAGGGCCAGTCGCCAAAATAAGACAAAAATTTGACTAGCACTGTATCAATCACATCACACCACCAAACAAGTTTGGTAGCCATTTAATATCTTATATAAATTCAAAGAGTTAGAGATCCATCATTGCCAAAAAATAAAATTAGCATTTCAATGGGAATGAATACACTGAGGTAGTGCTCCGATCATTTCTGCACCAAACAGCTTCTCCCCTTGACATCCACTTTCCATAATGGTGTCTTGTGTTGCATATTCGTGTTTTAGCATTTTCACAAACTTGCGCATAATTTACATTTTAATAGTGAAGGTGGACTACTGTTTACATTTGGGGGAACATTTAAAGGGTTATAATAAGATGAAGAAGAAAATATATCACTTTATTTGTCTTTTATAAGATCAACCGCCACATTATTGTGCTTTAGATAGATCACATCTCATTTGAACCTTTCATAATATCAAACATTTCATCTTGTAAAGTGCTATTGGTATGTGGGCTGATTCTGTTATTGCTTCCGATTTATACAAGGCCCAAGTGCCTCTTCACCATGGTTGCTATAACAACCAAAGATTAAACATTTATATGTATATATATATACCTCACATATTATTTTTTGGTTTAAATATGGTTATTGTACACTTCCTGTTGTTCCTCTCTTTAAAAAAAATTGCTTGAAGACGGTGACCAAAGTTCGACCATTTTGGCCGGGAACAATGATCCATATTACTGCAAAGTACTGAATTACATTTCAGTGCCATGATAAGTGTGCCAACTGACTGTTAAGCTTACCCCCATGTGCTGTCCTCCATCCACGTAAACCTGGGGAATGACGACTTCATGCGCCGAGAGTGGAAATGCATCTTATTATAATGTCTCCTCATGAACTTCTCAAAAGAGGGCAAGGGCATTTGCTTGAACTCCATATTTTCAAACCTGAATATTTCTGGTCCGATGAGTTGCTTTGATAAGCTGTGTGTGACATGTACCACCTGTAGAATAGATCTGACTGCCTTGTCAACTGCCTGGGTTTTGCTGCCAGTACCTCTTGTCCTTCAGATGTGTGCTGCCACAGTCATTTGTGTCACAGTGATCACTTCACTCATTTATTGCATAACATCAAGATTTGATACCTGTGCAAATATATGTAGCATTTCCCCACACAAGTGCAGTGTATTTTAGCTTTGAGGGTGCAACATAATAGCTGCATATCCTTACGTCTCCATTACATTCTGAATTACTATACCTCAGTAGGTGTAACCCTTGAGCTGAGCAAATTGCTTTTAGTTCATGATCAAGTCTCATGTACATGTACATAGGTCACTCTATCAAGGTTTAACAATTCTGACCTTATTAGAGACTGGAAAAGTCCTCCATATGTTTAATTAAGTCTATCTCAAGCTATATATCCGACCAACTGTGAGTATCAAAGTTTTCAATCTTGAAAGTATTCTCCAATGTACGACAATGAGGAGGGTGGATGGGCTACAGGATATCCATCAGACACTAAACAAAGCACAGTTGTCAGTGTGCATGTAGAGTTTGCTTGATACCAGGTGGCCTGTGCCCCATTCTCAGAAGCTGAGGCTGAATAATTAACTACAACCTGCCTGGCTCCATGTAGCATCCCTGATTGCCTCCACCAGCACATCCTCTCCTCCTCTCCCATCACACCAACTAGCATCAAACATTTAACATCATCATCTAAACCACCCTCATTCATTAACATTTGCATTGGCAGAAAGAATATCACCATTTCTCGAAGATATCTTTCAGATTAAGTTTTTAAAATTCTTACAACATACAGTTACTGGACTTTTAACATTATTGATTCAATGAGGTGAATCATCAACAATTAAAACTTTGATTTATGTATCTGTCATGGAAGGTTTCCTGTGATTCATCACATTTGTCTTTAGTTGAAGATGTTTTTTGTGATTAGAAATTTGTAAAAAAAATGATAAAACAAAGTGCTATAATTAGAAATGTAATATTCTAACAATTTTTTATTAAATCTGTCTTTTTACTTGAAAATATATCCATCATCTGATTTACATTAAAATTCTTTAATTCTCCTGAGTTGAACATACATGTCAAATATTCAACAGTGAGTCCAACTGTATTCTAAATATTCTACATGTAAATACCCAGCCCAAGAGTGCCTTGATTGATTGGCTTTGAATGAATTAAAATGTTGAGAACAGCTTTGAAGGGCACTTCACTTGCCATTTGGAAAGTGCTGCCAATATCAAATTGATTCATTAATTCTGCAGCAAGGTGTTGTCAGATTATATGGATCTCTCCACCATTCAAACTTGACCTGCACAATTTCAACATGAATATTCAACAAGATATACTGATACATCTAAACTACAATCCATTCACATGCTCTTTAATCACTAACAAATGTTGTGGCATTAAATTTAGATATGTTTTTAAGAGCCTTTGGGTACTTTCAGTCACAAATTATATATTATGTTGTATCACTGACCAAAATGACACCCTGCCACACTTACCTCATGGATGTAACCCTCTTATAATCTTTGATGTTTTTTCATATATGCTCATCCAATTGTAACTTAGTTTTAGTCTCATACTCATAGATGCCAACTGATACCAATACTTTCTACCCATAATTCAATTGTCAGTTTGTCACCATTCCCAGACATGCACTATCAACCCTCCATTTATAAATTGTTTATACAAATGATATTGTTTTGTTTTCTGTAATCATAAAGAATTGCATTATTAGAATAAAATTTGATTGACAAGCAAATTAGATTTCGTAGATGCCACCACCTTCCCATCTTCTTGCTTAATTAATGAAATCTCATCATCAGTCACATGCTCATCTTGGTAATGCCCTTGTCTCCCTGTAATCTTTGTTCAATGATCAACATTGTCACTAAAGAATGTGCATCTAAGTCCTTATACATATATATATATAATAGAGGTAACACAATCAAGTTTTTTGTCTTCTGTCCATTTTGTTTTTAAGAATGCTGCAACATACCCAAGATATCTGACAGGGATGGAGGTAGTTTGCGAAATACTTTTTTTATCAAGGCCGTTTACTTCATATTATCAATTCATCTTGGATTGGCAAGATTTCAAAGATGAAAATATTATCAATCTGCTATTTTATTATGATGTTTGGGGATTCTGACTGACCACTTG
The DNA here is from genome assembly GCA_949316495.1 of Amphiduros pacificus. Lineage (NCBI taxonomy): Eukaryota > Metazoa > Annelida > Polychaeta > Phyllodocida > Hesionidae > Amphiduros > Amphiduros pacificus. The sequence goes on along the minus strand of OX439000.1, from coordinate 41,403,091 downwards.
TCCAAGATGGTTACTAATGGTGGCTCACATGTGCAGGCTAATCTTTTATAACATCAAATTACAAAACTTTTCTGATGCATGCAATCGTTCAATGTAGCAGGACTGGATTACTCATCAAATGTGACAAGCGTTGTTCACACATGCTTTCTACCATCACAATCACCATCTCAAGAAATAGTTATTGGCTTCTCATCCTGAAAATAATGATTCTATTTAATATTTTCATAAATATTTACATATCCCAAAATCAGGTTGGAAATCAGTTGTGAATATTTTACCCAGCACCAAGGTGAGCAGATATAATTATTATAATCAATTACATTATCACAACACAACACTTGTCTATTTCTGGTAGAGTCTGCTTTTCCTAACAACCAGATAAATTACTTATGTGTACATGTAGTTCAGATTTGGCATGATCCTGATGATAAACAGAATGCTTGCTACATGGTGAGATAGAGACACAAGCCTGTATTTATCTATCTAACCTGCAATATGCATCAGATCTGACAGATTGATCAAATTCTATATTCAACACCCACTTCTGCCTACCTCTCAGGAATCTCAAGACCCATCTCCTCTGATATTTGAAGTCTAAGGTTGCAAGAAAATGAGTCATTGTGCAAATTGATGAAGCTTACTAATTTTTCTATGAGTGTCAGTGCCACCTGGTGTAGATCCTGCCAATAAGAATTCATTGAACCAAGACCAGGGATTTTGTTCATTCAGAATAAGGCCATGCTGAAAATAATCTCAAGTTAAAAAAAAAACTTCCCATGAAAGAAATATTCACCAGAATTTTCAGCCATTATGCATTTACATGAAGAAGAAAAGTTAAAATTCAAGAAATTTCTCTTTCACATTTCCAAGTCAACATACTGTGAATAACTGATTTAATGATCGCCCTCAGAACATGTTGAGAAACAGATAAATTCCCATACCTCAGGTAATATACAGTATGATCAATCATGATGTCTATTATTTGATCATTTAAAACAGGAAATTTGACCTAATTTGAAGGGTCGCAAACATCATCATCAATGAATGGTTAATGTCAACCTTGTACAATATGTTATCAAGAAAAACACATCTGTGGAGTTTGGTGACATTCCAGGCATATTTATTTAGAAAGTTAGAGCAACAGTACTATATTCTGACCTTGACCTTTTTGAGGAAGGGCACCAAGGTCACAGGATATTTTGACACAGATCTGATCAGAGATGTCACCATTGTCATAAAGTGTTCAACATATATTTCTCTGGGATTTTGCAAATGCATATATATATATTTCTTGACATAGCGGCACTCCCTTCTTTTGAAGCAAATAGTATGACAATAATCATGTTTTTGTGCCCACCCTAGTTGTTCAATTAGTGCCACGGGTTATAAAATGAAATTCTTCTCAGCTTTGTCTTGAATATCTCCTGCATTTTAATGGCACTGCAATGGTATTTGACCTACATGTAATTTTTCACATAGGAATTTGGTATTTCTCATTCAGCCCATCAGAATGCACTGCACAGGTATCATCTATGCTGACATATTGATGAATGGCTTGAGGTTAAAAAACTTTCTCTTCAAGCTCGAATGGTGTTCAGAATGCCACATAAACATTTAGCCAGGTTGCAACTGAAACGTGTATCACAAGAACTTAAATTGATATATTTCAACAAATTATAAGCACCACTTAACTTTCTATCAAATATAAGTAAATAACTGGGCCTATTAGGCCTCCTTGGCTATGCATTCATGCTGAAGTCATAACCAACCATGTTTCATTTATACAATCTTATTTGTTCAAGCTTCCATGACATCATGGAGGTAACAGGCAGTTAAAAAGAAATCAACCAAATTACATCTGTCAGTATTATTTTGTTATGCTAAATGTTCGCTGTATTATGTATGTACTCATGTGACCACTATTGGCTTTTCTTAATAGACAAAAACTAATGGACGAAAAGGCATTTGAAAACCAAATCACTCTAGTGTCCCGATTTGAAAGTGCACAAACCTTAATTGAAATAATTCCATGAGATCACTGTTCAGCTAAGCAAAGTTTGTTGACAAAGTGTTCAATGGTTGATTTGGATTCAGCATTCTACTTTCAAATGGCACAGAAATTTATGTTGGGGTATATGATGGGTATAAACATTTGATCAAAGAGTTTAGGGTACAGACATTTATATCATATAAGAAAAAGATGCTTGGAATTCTGACATCATAAAAGCTTTCATTAAATGGTCAGCATGTTTTTGATGATTAATGGTTAAACATGTCAAGTTATCATGCTTGTAAATCATAAAGAATTTTATTGTCAAAATCACTTAATATATCACAGCAAAATGTCAGCATGACACTGTTGATCAGACTGAATTTGTTAAGTTCTTTGCCACTAAATTAAAATATCATGTAAAATGGAAATTATGATGGAAAATATAATGACCATGAAAGCCTTTAATTTTTTTGTTTTGGACTGCCACTGTTAACTTTAACTGTTGTGGCAAACAGCCAATCCATGCTTTGTTGGGTAGTATAAGAGCCAATTCCTTGTGATGGGGAAATCTGGAGTGATTGGTGTTGAGATAAAATTATTGGTTTTCACAAAGCAGAGCTATTCATTTTCCTTATCTTACATGCAAATCATCAGTATGTTATCATTAACAGCTGAACACAAATCATCAATCACGCAAGTTTCCTTATTTTGAACACACGATACAAAAAGAAACCTCTTTTCACCCAATTCATCAGAAAACAGAAAATACGTGTACAGATTGTTTAGATATCATAGTAAGAACTATAATGCTTGATTTCCTTAAATCTACAAACTTGATTCCCACAATGAAAAACCGCTGGCACCAAACCAAACATTATTCAACCAGGCTTTCATATATCTCAACACAATTTATAGTAATTCATTATTCGCAATTTCTTTCATGACTTAAAAACAGAATCAAAAGGCTATGCACTTAAATGTATACATATGAACTACATATTCAGATGGTGTTATGCCAATAAATCTAAAGCTAGATCTTACATGTACATGTATGTGCAATGTCCCTTAAACATTTCTGGATTCAAAAACTTATCTAAAAGATATTTTACGAAATGGTAATAATTTAACTTACGGGCTCCAATGTGATTTATAAATGGACAGACTGACTGGGCCAACATATCTGATCTGGAATTTTGCTGATGCATCCTTGTCCTTTAGGAAAGTTAAATAGTCCGGTTGAGGTTCCACAATCATGGTTTTAGATCGTGATATCATTCCTGGTACTGGAGTTCTTGGAGTCTGAGCAGTACTCCGGTACTTTGCCACATCTGTGGTGCAGTACTGCGATTTATCCACAGTTTGTTGCTCTGGTACATTCACACTGCGGTATTCTGGGGTTCTGTATGAATGAGGGTGTCGTGACGAAAACATGTATCTCATGATGTCCTCAAACTCAGGACTCCTACTTCAAAACAAAATTCACCTAAAACATTACCCACACATTATGTGTCAACTGGAGACCTATTTCTGCACATTTCATAATGAGGGTATTAACTGATCAAACTGAGTAGAAAAGATATGTAAACCCTGTTAATCCTCACAGCTTACAGTGTTGCGCTGTTGAAAGGCAAAAGCAGAGATCAATCTGTGATATGTGAAGACTATTTTCCTCTTATCAGGGCTGTGTATTACTCCCACATGAGGAGCACTCATTGAGTGCATATGGAGCACATATCACATGGCCTGTTCTCACAATCTCTTCTCCTCTGTCCCAGTGCTTCCACACAAATTTCCTGGGTGTCCACTGTGGTCATTCTTCAGAATACACACCAAGTCCACACTGAATCACAGCAATCCTTGAAAGATCTTCATGCATTTATTTGAAGTTATAATATTCCACTTCACAAGTCTCAAGTTAAGAAGGCTCTTGATGAATCGTTATAAATAATTGTCAGAGCAAACTTCAAATTTTAACCTCTTCATGGGTGATCAGCCTTGCAATTCGTTTCATTCTACCAGTATATTGTCCACTGGCCAAAAGTCCTTCCGGATTAGCAGTGTTTTATAGGCTTGCCCGTCTCTTGACGCATACAGTATCAACAAGTTTTTAAATGGACAGAAAGGATTTAATGCCCAAAATTAAACCACACATGGCTGCTAGACCAAACAGCAATAAAGCAATAATGTTTGCACCATTGAGACGAAAAACATTGAGCCACACAATCAGATCCAATATCACATCTTGATTACAAAATAAATACTCAAAGTGCAAAATGCAATTTCTACACTAACAGATGAGATCATTGCTCCTTATAATAAGTGACAATGACCATTTTCATAAAACCACAGGCAGGCCTTGACATTAACAATTTTAGTCACTGGTCCAAAAGGGCTAAGATGCTCTCACATCCACCAGACCTTTTCTCAAATCTACTGGCTCATAACATAAAATAATGAAAATATAAGACATATTCATTTAAATCTTAGCCCACAGAATTTTCTTAACTGACTCAATGTTTCTGTTGAACCCCTTCTGAGCCAAAAGGTCAGTGCTTGATGCAAAGCCCTGTATAATCAATGACAATGGAGACCAGTATAAACTAAAAAGTGAGTGACATGAAAAATATATATGCAATCTATGATATCTTTACATTAGAGTTATGGAACAAAACATGCCCTACCTTGTGGAGCAACCCATTGAGGGACACACGTTTCTTTCTATCACCCTGTACACATATGTTTGTATTCTATCAGGTCAAGAGGGGTCAATTATTGAGTAAACAATATACTGTCCCATCCCAGTCTACTTAAGTCCAATGAATGTTTGTCCATGGATCCGTATTGAAATATATTTTGCTGAGGGTACGATGATATGGCAGCCAACTACAAGCCAAGTATAAAAGTACCATCAAATATATCCCGGATTGCTTCCAAAGTCTGTTTCTCTTCATCTAATACAAACTAAACTATATCCACAAGATCGTGTAGAATGTGAAAGCCTAAAATGAAAATATTGAAAAATGATCTACATTTTCAATATCTAAATATTTCAAAATGCAAAGTTGTGTTCAAACATGCATGTCTGACAGCAGATTTTGGATCCTACATGCTAAGTAAAACATTTAATTTAATGTCTTCCAACAACTTTGTCACCAATCCAATTATCTGAGATCCTTTTCAAAAGAGAGGCTCTATTTACCACAAGAGGGCACTAGTGTAACAAGTGAGAAATTCTCAGTCCCCCAATGTTATGCCTCATCCCAAGCTACTAAATTGAGTAAATATATATATATATATATATATATATATATATATATAAGGTCCAGTGCTTTCCCTAGCATCAAGAACTATTTAATTATTACACTAGTATTTAATTATTTTTATAGAATGCATAGAGTTGCAAAATGTTACAATCTACATAATGTATATTGAATTTCTCCCATATACCACCCTGTAGTACCCTGCTCCATTCCAATGGTATACTTTGTCCATTTTGTAAGCATGAGAGAACTAACTTTATTTCAAATTTGGCATTTAATTCATTATAGTTCATAAAGTCACCCTTAATATGCACAATATCTGCAATCTTTAGTATCTCCCTATTAAACAATGATTTCCAAATATAAGTAATTTTATCTATTGTAATATACCTATCATTCCAGATTCCAGATACCTGATTTAATACTATTTTTGTAATCTGGTTTATTTATAACCAACATTTTTTAAATCTCTATAAAATTTAAGTTTCAGTTCTTTGTGCTTGGTTAAAGCATTGAATTTCATGAAATGAGATTATTTTCAAGCACTTTGTCCTTGCATAATATAAATGTTTATACCCCAAACTTTGTGATCAGAAGTTATTACCCATCACATTTCCCCTACATATGCCATTTGAGAGTGGATGAGTCTTCTACTAAAATCCAAATCATCCATTGGACACTTTGTCAACAACTTTGTTTAGCTGACCAGTGACCTGCTTAGTAAATTCTTGCTAACAGTGGGGCACCAAGTTTGTCTCTCTGTCATTGACCATGCTTCCAATCGAGGATATTTTTTAACTTATGAATTTAGATTCAATATCTATTAATTTCATTCCACCCATTTTGATATTCTGTATCAACACATTAGAGGCAATTTTAGCAGGTTTTCCATTCCACAAATAATTCAGAAATATATATCCTTTATCACTTTTGTTACAGCACCTGGGACATGTAAAACGCTAGCTAAATATATGAATAGAGTCAGGTTGTCTATTACTGTCAGTTTTCCTTTTAAGATAAATGTCTAGCTTTTCATATCTGAAGATTTTTTAAGTTCAATATTCTGTTCAATATTCTGTTTTATTCTATGATCACTGTGTATTCTGTGCTGTGATTGGTCAATTCCTGGTCACATGAGCTTCTCTAAATTGTTTTATTGACCAGATGCATTATATTGCACGTCAATATACTTTCCACTGCACTGATGGGGAATTCCATGACGTCACCATACAGACAAACTCGTCCCTTTCATGGCGGGAAATGTTGGGGAAGCCCTATAATGACGTCACCATACAGACAAACTCGTCCTTTTCAGTTCTCACTTTTAGAATTAAACCAACAATGGCAGTAATTAACACAGTGATCATAGAATAAAACAAATATGTACCTGGGTGTCGTGCAATATGACTTTTTATGGACCTTCGGAAAGTTATATTGCACTCGGCTGCGCCTCGTGCAATATAACTTTCCGAAGGTCCATAAAAAGTCATATTGCACTCCACCCAGGTCCATATTTGTATAATATTCAAGTTCAGTTTGTCATGATCATCTTCATTTCCTGATAGGAAACTCCCGGAGTTTTTCAGAGTGTGTATGTTTCCCTCCTCCCACTCTAACCCATATGGTTTACATGTACTGTCACAATAAAGGTCCCAAGCATATTGAACTGGTTTGGTCAATATTAAGGCAAGAACATGTGAGTGCAGTGTTCAGGCTGGCAGATCTCTCAAGTTGGTTCTGGTGGAAGGATCTCAAGAGTCCGAAGGACGAGTGAGATCCTTCCACCAGAACCAACGAGAGAGATCTGTCAGCCTGAACACTGCACGAACCTATGTTCTTGACTTTATCTCATACTTTACTCCTACAGATAGGTATGAGATAAAGGTTTTGGTTTGATGTCCAATCTATTTAAAGCAAAACAGAGAGGAAAACATTGTAGCATGTGCGGACCTATGTTGTGTGAGCCAAACAACATAAACAATGCCACGCCCCCTTTTTAATGACGTCACACTCAATGACGTCATTACAACATATAATTTATTATGTTATGACGCCATTGAGAGGTGGGCATAGTGCCACTCTATATTGTGAGATCCTTCCACCAAAACCAACGTAAGAGATCTCTCAGCCTGAACACTGCACGAACCTATGTTCTTGACTTTATCTCATACTTTACTCCTACAGATAGGTATGAGATAAAGGTTTTAGTTTGATGTCCAATCTATTTGAAGCAAAACAGAGAGGAAAACATTGCAGCATGCGCGGACCTATGTTGTGTGTGTCAAACAACATAAACAATGCCACGCCCCTTTTTAATGACGTCACACTCAATGACGTCATTGCAACATATATTTTACTATGTAATGACGTCATTGAGAGGTGGGCATTGAGATCCTTCCACCAGAACCAACTTGAGAGATATCTGTCAGCCTGAACACTGCACGAACCTATGTTCTTTTCTTTACTGGTCTGGTATATAAACCATTTGCGGTAGATAAATATGAGATAAAGTCAAGAGCATGGGTTCATGCAGTGCTCAGCCTGACAGATCTCTTTTGTTGGTTCTGGTGGAAGGATCTCACTTGTCATTTGGACCAAGGATGATTTGCAAAAGTAGTTCGGCACATGGGTGATCTGCGAAAGTAGTTCGGCAGAGGGGTGATCTGCGAAAGTAGTTCGGCAGATGGGTGATCTGCAAAAGAATATCTCATAGGTGCAGAACACCCTCTTGAAGCACCAAGTATGAGATAAAGACTTGAAGCCCTGAATAATTTCCACAAAAAAATTGTAAAAGTTTTGTAAAATTTGTTAATATATGTCCCTTATAAAACATGTGATGTCATCTGCCAACTGCATGATTTTTCTTTCTTTTTCATTAACTAATTACCTTCAATGTTTTTATCTTCTAAAACACTGATTGCCAATAGTTCTGCCACCCGAATAAACTGGTGAGTTGATATAGGGCACCCTTGTCTTACCCCTCTTTCTAAATTGAACCATCCTGAGGTCAAAACCTTATATCAACCTTTCATAAAATGCCTCATCAAATTCTTTAGATATGGACATTTGCAGATGTAAATACAATGTACATGTATGTGATTTCCAGAACTCAATCAGTTCTCAAAAACTGCCTGGTAATATCAATGGAATATATCGCACAACCCAGAAAATGCTCATCTTTACTATGCATGATCTACATGTACATGTACCATGTATCTTGAAATCTATACACCAGTTAATAGTATTACCGGTACATCCCAATAAGCTCCTTCATCCAAAACAAATCTTGATGAAAAGTGGCTTGAATTTAGTAAAGAATTTCCAGCCAAATGTTGAGGATGCAAAATTTTATGCAAAATTTTATTAATTTTTTGAATATATTCAATCTATGGTCATATTGAAGGATTTCAGGATTTTGATCTGGGACATTTTACTCTTCAGTGAGATGTCCACCTCTTATGCTGGGGTTTGTATGATTCCCAGATGGGCTTAATGCTAGTATGATAAAGAAAGGTGTATAACTACTAAGAACCGTTTCTTATTTCAAATTTTATGCCACTACTCAATTATTTTGTCGTTTTCAGTTTGTAAATTATGGCAGAACCAGAGACATTGAAAACAACTGTTTAAATATCTCTGGCAGAACTTAATTCTAAACTTGTGTAAAAATATGATAAAGCTATCTATGGCAGAGCATTATTTCAAGGCTGGATGTATGACATCTTAAATATTTCATGAAGAATCCTTGGTACCTTATTCCAAGAAAATGTTGTTGGGCCAAGATAATTGCAAATCCCAATCCTTGACCATAGTGTCCCTGGCTCCAGTTAAGTGATACTCCTACTCAAACTAATCTAGCACTTCAAACTGTCTGCCTAAGTTCAGGTATATATTGCAAAATACATGAACATGAGAAGTTACCATACTTGCTCAAACATAAGACGAACTTTTTGTACCCAAACCGTTAGTTAATGTTTGAGGGGTCGTCTTATACACGAGAGCAACCTGTGGACGGGGATTTACACCAAAAAATTACGGCACTACAAATTTCTCCACATCCTTGACCTTAGCGCCAAACAAAGCGTTTTCATTTTCGGACTTTCATATTTTCGAAATAACGGATATCGGACGCAGCAGATCGATTTTTAATTGTATTTAAAATGATAAATAAAGGTACCCAATATTATCACAGTGATTTACAGCCAATCGAGTACTGTAAACGATAATAATTAAAAGAGATATAATTAATATCTTTGGCTTATAATACACAATGAAATATTCTACCACGTGTCAACAGTAGTCCGCCTTTATTTAATAACTGAAAATTATCCACAAGTCGGAGAAAATGTGAGTTTAACAATGCTTACCGGTAAATATCTTTACACAAGATCGCCATTTTGAAAGGCGGAAGTGACGGGGAGAGGCTCTTGTTTTTGGCGCGAAAACGATTGTTAACTCGCATTGAAATATTAATATATTGCGCAATAATGGATGGTTTTGTTCTGTTCTCGACATGCAAAGCGTAATTTGTGATAATATTGGGTATATACCTTTATTTATCATTTAAAATTAATATCGACCCGCTATGTCCGATAATCGCTATTTCGAAAATTTGAAAGGTCAAGGACGTCACAGACATTTACGTTTTACTTTTACTTCTATGTCTATTAAAATCAATATTTAATTATATCACACAATTCAATTCTATACAGCATTTGATGTATTCCCATTCAGTGGTATGAAAATCAGCGTTCACAGTATTGATCTTCAAGGGCATTTCGTCTTTGAGTCATGTCTTCCCTTTTTGACAGAAATGCTTTCACGCTAGTATTGCATAATGCATGTTAAATGGATGGATGGTTTTGTTCTGATCTCGGCCGGCAAAGCGTAATATGTGATAATATTGGGTAAATACCTTTATTTGTCATTTAAAACGCAATTAAAATCGATCAGCTACGTCTGATATTCGTTATTTAGAAACGCTTTGTTTTGACGCTAAGGTCAAGGACGTGGAGAAATTTTCGACCTGCGAAGCGTAATTTGTGATAATATTGGGTAAATACCTTTATTTATAATTCTAAACGCAATTAAAATCGATCTGCTACGTCTGATATCCATAATTTCAAAAATACAGACATCATATTTACATTTTATCGTAAATACTGGTGTATAAGACCGTTAAGATCTTGTTGTGTAAGTATATTTATGTTTCACTTTTAAAATAGCCGCCACGGTTGAATAGTAGCAGTGTCGATGTCTCGAGAAAAACCGACTCGTCTTATATTCTGAAATTGGTCTTTTCAAGCAAAATTACATCAATTTTGGGGGGGTCTCTTATACACAAGTCGTCTTATATTCGATGAATATGGTACATATTCTAAATATGTTTTTCTGAAATTCTGACATGCCTTGTATTGAGTAAAATGCCACAATAAGTCATTTCTGCAGGATCTGGTTGCATATGTCTATGACATCATCAAGGTCAGAAACCTACCAAGACAGTATCATGCCATCCTCTGTCGATCTTCTTTGTTAAAAATGGGAGTGGTTTCTTGATATAATACAAACCAATTTCCATAAAGAATTACTAATATTAGTTCTTTATCAGACAAAATTTGTTAGTTGGCTGAGAGTCCAAATATAAATACCACAGTGACTGTGGGAATGTCTTTATGGCCATCATTACAAGTTAAATAGGTCTAAAAATGGATAAAAACAACTAAAAATCAAAGATAAAAAAATCACAGATAAAAAATACACTTTTGAGACAAAATGCTATGCTCACACAATCAAAATAGTCATGAGTGAGTGTAACTGCTGGACAGCCAGGTGTGAAATGTTTATTCACCCAGACCAGCTGGTGACCCGAGTTAGGCCATTAATAGTTGAGTGGTTTTTCTTAAGGAAAAAAAAAATATATGACAGTGTCTGTAATTATCGTTCAATTTGATTAACATTCTCCATTTACTCGTTTTCACAAATTTTACCACTTCTTTCACCATTTTTTAATTAATCTATGAAGATTATAACACTTAAATAAACTCCACTCTATAAAAAATCCAATTAAACTGTTAACATAACCTCAACAACATTTCCGTTCATGCTTTTCGCTGTATATTTATATAGCACAATTAACCACGTGGAATGATCCTCTATTCTACATGCCAATAATCACTTCTTACAGTATAAACTGTGTCTATAAATGTTTCCCATATAACATGGCACATTGCTGCAAACAAAATGGCATGTCTTTTATTCAACTACCGGATTCTTAACAACTTTGTATAACTATGACCATTCAAGTATTGACAAAAAGCTTTTTATTGAATCTAAATTCTTTGTTCAACAGGTTAATGGCCATACTTTAGCCTACTGTGCATATATATGTATAATATTGGTTGCAAATTAAATCTCGACCACAACATGTTTGTCTTGTGTTCCTAAATAACTTCAATACTGTGCTATAAAAAAGAAAATGCTTTATAGCATACTTCTATAGATCTACATTAACTGTAAATATTTACTCTGAAGTTGACATGAGGTTTGGTGTCGTATATTTTAAGATTAACTGTTAACTGAGTAACACTGGAATAACTTATGATCATTTTCTTCAAATCTGATTATCCAATCGGCTGTAAACTTTCTTGATGTAAATACTGTCATAGTATTTGTACAGGTTTGGATAAATACCATGCAAAATTAAAACAGAGGAATATCCTGTATATCAAACCCAAGGAAATATATAGATATATATAATATAAATACATATCTTGTAGTGAATTTTAATTTGCTTTCCTCAGAGGAGCAGAACAATCCTCTATACATCTTGAGCCTATCCAAATTATATTAATTAGACTCAATTGCTGCCTGTGTCAGCATGAATTATTAAGGTAAGCTATTTGGGTTGCACAGTGGTGTTCCTGGCAGGGGATGATGCATGCTCAACAGTTGTTGCAGCAAGATGACTGGCCAACTAGATCACTTGATCATACCATAGAACTAATCTAATATAAAACCTGAAAATTGAAATCAAAATTGACTTCTTTTTTTTTATTATTATTATTTCCTTTTGTAAAATGCATTATCTAAATCACCTACCACTTGTGAAGGAAAGGAAGAGTGACGGGAGGTCTGTTATGGTTAGTCCCATGCATTAGTCTAAGTCGGACCATCTTGGTGGAATACAGATGTATGGGTGGCAGTGGGTCCTGTGGTGCTGAGTTTACCTGAAGCCTACTTCTTCTCGGAGTGGTGGTAGTAAGTTGTGAATGGTTGGTGGTTGGCCGAGGCCGACTACTGACATGGAACTTATGTGGCATGACTATTGAAGGCAATTTGCACATAGCAAGTGGCCACAATCATCGGGGTGAGTATTTTATCCTCTTTGACACAGTTGGTTTGAGTTCAAAGCAGCAGAGGCAATAATTAATGTCATGATGTCCTCAGCACATTATGGTTAAACGATCATCCCAATTTTGGCACTCAAAGATTAATATTGTTGAGCAAACATCTCGTGCTGAGTTATCCATATAAAGCATGTCTGTATTCTCATGATAATCCCTTTATATCTACCCAGCTTGGTTAACAGGGTATCATGCCTTCAATCGGGCCAGCATGTTGATTGTTATGATCAACTGCCTGTTGCTGCTTGGGGATCAAGATCCATTCCTTCTGTGGTCTACCAACTCTGCATCTCACAATATATTCACCACATCTCAAACCAATAAATGCCTTTTATCAGTTTTCATTGATCCTGTTGTCAGATCTCTAATCTATATGGTTATCTTCTCACTTAATATTAATGATATTCCCAACTGCATATGGGATATGGTTGAATCTGCTAACAGTTGCTTTTAATCTACATTCCAATTTACATTTGTGTTAATGCCTTAAAATTCATCACAGACAAGGCTAAATCCATGGTCTCAGTATATGATATTTTATGTGTGTGGTGTAGTGTGGTGCAGCAGGGCATGGCTTGCGGCCTGTCGACGCTGCAAAGACCGGCAAATACACCAGTGATCTTCGTCAGAATGCCAAGTCTTGCATGCAGAACAATGAGCCAAAGTTGTTTCCGTATGTACTCCTTTGACTCTGACGAGAAGCTTACTGACCTCAATACAAACAATAATAATTGGAGTTGTCCCTAATTAATTGATATAATCAAAATGAAATGAAGCTCACCCTATATCACATTCAAATGTTAAAGTGTGAGTTTCATTTGTAAATGAGCTTTGAGATTTAAGCTGACAGAATCAAATGGAATACATTTATGCAACTGACAGTTATAAAAAAAATCTGCTTAAAACACTGCAAATAAACATGCACAATCTTCCGTGGCATGATGTTTCCAAGCAGTTTTATTGATTATGCTTGTGAAGACAGAAATTATATAAACCTCCTATTTCTGAACACAGTGATCCAGTAGAATGACTGATATAAAAATCCAGCATCATATACATTTTCATTATTTTCTCACCGGCCATTAATTTATCCAAAAAGTTCCTGATAATACTAAATCAATATCATCCCATACATATCTTGTATGAGGTGTGACTGAAAATACAGGCTGCAAATACTCATTTAATCTTTAATCCAATACTGATCCAATCCAGTTAGACACATTTAAATACTTATATGTAACACACCAGTGTGAGTTGGCTTCATTAAGCACTTTTCAGTCATGTTACCTAACGTATTAGTGAAGTATTATTAAGTACAATTTACATAGAATTCTTATATTGTTTTTTTGACGAACAATAATCCCTGAAGGAAACTAATTTGAAGGCAAATTTATTTGGATGCTTTTTTTCTTGTATTCATCATATACAGGTTGGTATTAAACACTTGACTTAATTCTGATTAGTACAAAATTTCCTCCACAAGAAAGCCTAGAATGCTACCAATGTCAACAGCAATTGATGCATAAGGCACTAAATAATTTGATCCTTACACTTGTCAACATGCCACACCATCATAACTGTCAAAAGCATATTTGGCAAATTGCAAATAGCAACCAATTAAAATTGCACAAAGTTACAATTTGGTGATGACTGTAAACCAGTTTGTCTGTGACTAACATTTTCAGTGCAGGGCAAGCCATCTTGTTTGACAAGCCATATAGTGCATGAAAAGATCAATGCACACCAAGCAGTATAATTACTTCAATATGAAAGGCTGTGTGTGGGTTCCAGGCAAGATTTATTAAGCAACAAGTTGCTATGTTGCTCATACATGATCACATACAATTGAAATTATTCTATGAATGATATATGTTTTGACATTTCAGAGTAATCTACTGACTAATTTCAATACTGAGTTTAATACAATATATCAGAGTTTTTTACTGTTTGGCTGAGCACTTCTCCATCAAAGTGAACCTTTTAATCATCTCCTCATCATGCTTTGGTTGTTTTACCCGTGAAGGCAGTACTCCAACGTCAACAATTCCTTTCATTTTATCTTGACGACGCACATGTAAAAGACCGAAAATTATTATTATGCAGCCAAATATTTTCGGACTGCAAAAAATGTATTTGCAAACATAATTTGTCCTGTAAAAATAGCAATCTTTTTTTTGTAAAACCTCTCAGCAGTAAATCCTCAAATTTGACACCAGTTCTTATAATCCACCTGTTTCTAATCAGTATCAGTGAGAAATCAATGATACCCTCTACTTTCTACACACTGGATTATCCCGTCAGATAAGCCCTTTGGTATACTGTATACCGAGAAAAATTCGCGCCTAGTTATTTTCGCGCCATCGCCGTTTTCGACAGGTTCGCGCCGTTTTATTTTCGCGAATTTTGGATTTCTCGTACATAATATTATCACAAATTACGCTTTGCAGGTCGAGAACAGAAGAAAACAAAAAATTTCGAAACACTTTGTTTTGACTTTGTTCTCACTGATTCCAATTATCAGCGTTCACAGTTTTGCATTTCGTCTTTGTTTCCACTGCTTTGAGTTGTGTCTTCCCTTTTTGGCAGAAATGCTTTCACACGTGGATCAATCTTAATTGCGTTTTAAATGCTAAATAAAGGTATATACATAATATTATCACAAATTACGCTTTGCAGGTCGAGAACAGAACAAAACCATACATTATTGCGCAATATATTAACTATCGTTTTCGCGCCGAAAACAAGAGCCTCTTCCCGTCACTTCCGCCTTTCAAAATTGCGACCACGTGTTGCGTTGAGTTGTGTCTTCCCTTTTTGACAGAAATACCTTCACACGTGGATCCATTTTAATTGCGTTTTAAATGATAAATAAAGGTATTTACCCAATATTATTGGTCTATTGTTTCGAAACGCTTTGTTTTGACTTTGTTCTCACTGATTCCAATTATCAGCGTTCACAGTTTTGCGTTTCGTCATTGTTTCCACTGCTTTGAGTCGTGTCTTCCCTGTTGACAGAAATGTTTTCACAGCTGAATCGATTTTAATTGCGTTTTAAATGATAAATAAAGGTATTTACTTAATATTATCACAACTACGCTTCTCAGGTCGAGAATAACAAAGCGGTTGTAAAACGTAAATTTGATGTGCGGAACACGAAGAGAAGCCAGGGATCCGTCATTGCGCAATATATCAATATTTCAATGCGTGTTGATAGACTCCAATTGTTTTCGCGCCAAAAATAAGAGCTTGTCCCCGTCACCCGCTTTTTAAAATGACGACCTCGTATTGCGTAATGCATGTTAAATGGATGGATTAATTTGTGATAATATTGGGTAAATACCTTTATTTATCATCTAAAACGCAATTAAAATCGATCCGCTACTTCTGATATACGTTATGTTTTCATTTGATGCTTTTCAAAATTGCGACCATGTGTTGCGTAATGTACGTTATAAACGGATGAGTATTGAGTCCCCTCTTCAATTTCGCGTCCATTTAATTTCGCGAATGACGTCCTGGCGCGAATTAACGCGAAAATAAAAAGGTCGCGAAAATTTGTCTGTATACAGTATATCATTTATGGTCAACATGGATCAGTCTTGAGAGCTACTATACATATCATTAAATATGTATCTTGAGCCATACATCAATTGTGTTTTGTAAGGCAACTTAACTGGATGCCAGGTGACGACTGTAACAAAAGGCACTGAACAGAAATGTTTGGTAACTTTGTTGATATGAGAGTAACTTCAAATTTTGATGCAATTTTTGTTAAATCTTGGCAGACACAAATTAACAGCTGTGGAATAGATCTGAACCCATGTACTCACAGATGACATCAATTTGTACTTTTCTTATGTAAATAACTTTTGACACTTCAATATAAATGTGAAAAATAATTGTGAAAACATTTTTTCAATTTACCACACATGATATTTGTTCCACAGAAAAGAAATTTAAGCCTCTATGGAACAGTAGAAAACCTCATTATCTTCGATACACATGCTCAAGGTTGTCCTCTTTTGAAACATGACATGCTCAATGATTCCCTTAAGAGAAAATACCAATCTTTGAAAGAAAAGTCTTTAGTCTGGAACAGGAATGGAAGATTATACAAGGTGAATAGAGCATACCAGCAAAGTGTTAATTTGTGATATAGGTAGCTAAGCTGTGAAAACACTAAAAGCACAGCTGTCATAAAACATGTTGAGATATGCCTCAAATTTTCTTAATGGCCTAATACATACCGTATTTACTCGCGTATGACGACCCCCCAAAATTGAGGTTATTTTGCTTGAAAAGACCAAATTCCGAATATAAGACGAGTCGTTTTTTTCTCAAGACATTGGCACTGCTACCATTCAAGTTTGGCGGCCATTTTAACTGTGAAACGTAAATATTCTTAAATAAAATGATCTTACTCATGTATAAGACCTTAGTAACTGTAAAACGTAAATACGATGTTCGTATTTTCGAAATAACGGATATCGGACGTAATGGATCGATTTTAATTGCGTTTTAAATGATAAATAATGAAAATGCTTTGTTTTGACGCTAAGATCAAGGACGTGGAGAAATTATTGACCTGAGAAGCGTAATTGTGATAATATTAAGTAAATACCTTTATTTATCATTTAAAATGCAATTAAAATCGATTCGTATGTGAAAGCATCAAAAAGGGAAGACACGACTCAAAGCAGTGGAAACAATGATGAAATGCAAAACTGTGAACGCTGATAATTGGAATCAGTGAAAACAAAGTCAAAACAAAGCGTTTCAAAATAATAGACATAAGACGTAGGGGATTGATTTTAATTGCATTTTAAATGATAAATAAAGGTATTCACCCAATATTAGAACAAAACAATCCATCCATTTAACATGCATATGCAATACGAGTTCATCATTTTGCATTGACATGGAGAAGCTCTTCTTTTTGGAGCGAAAACGATGGGAGCGTATTCAAAGCGTATTCATTCCCATTGAAATATTAATATATTGTGCGATGATTTGCGCAATATATTAATATTTCAATGCGAGTTGATACACTCCAATATTGTTTTTGCGCCAAAAATAAGAGCTTGTCCCCGCCACTCCTGCTTTTTAAAATGACGACCTCGTATTGCGTAATGCATGTTAAATGGACGGATGGTTTTGTTCTGTTCTCGGCCTGCAAAGCGTAATATGTGATAAAATTGGGTAAATAGCTTTATTTATCATTTAAAACGCAATTAAATTCGATCCGCTACGTCCAATATTTGTTATTTCGAAACGGTCACTTCCGCCTTTGAAAATGGCGATCTCGTGTTGCATAAGCATATTATTCTTGCCGTAAATCCCCGTCCACAGGTTGCCCTCGTGTATAAGATGGCCCCCTAAACATTAAGTAGGGGTTTGGGTATGAAAACCTCGTCTTATATACAGGTATTTACGGTAAATCACACAGATTCCAAGGTTTTTTAAACATCTTTATGAGCAGAGATTTGACATGGGAGAGATTTTTTAAAAAATTGTTTTCATAAATATCAGAATCAGATGTGGTAAGTTGTATTTTCCAACTTGCAAACAAGAAAGTCTGTGTTTAACAAGTCTTTTTTTTCAAAAAAGGAATCTGTATCCATTTGCTACCCATGTTTACCCATCACGTGCACCGTATGGCTCAGACTGGGAGTGCAACTCTTATGTCTCAAATTATATTATTACTCTATTATAATTTCAATTTGAAATGATGTTCATATGTGGCTGAGCTTTCAATAAACCAAATTGTAGAATTGATGGTTAACACCTTTAATGTTGTAAGGCTGGTTTGGCCCCCAAAACTGAAAAAAAAACACCATACAGATATGCCCTGATGACTAACAAAATCAGGTGCAGAGATATTGCTGAAAGAAAAGGCTAATGTGATTTTTAATATGCCTTAATCAAAGAATGCTGAAAATTATGTTTCACTTGATAGACCACTGACCACAGAAAATATACAACTCTACCATAAAATATTTTTTAACGGTTGGAACCAATAATTATGCAGTAAAAAGAAATTATCTCCTTATCATAGCCATTAAGCATCCCCCTCCTCTGTAGGCCAAACAGACCTATATTGGTTTGAAGTTTGAAGTTTGAAAAATAATTCAGTTCATGAACATAACCAAAAGTGCCTATCAGCAATTCAAAGTCATGACTTAAATCTTATAATATATTGGAACATAAGATAAATCAGATGTTGATATTCAAATAGAATTAAAGCGAATTCATGTATTTTTGTATAGAAGTATTCTTGTTGATCATTTTTTCTTGCAATAGCGTGGCCCTGAAGCACTGTAGTTAAATAGACATTTGCTCCTGGTGCAGGAATCCCAATTTAGAATGACTCACAGTGTCACCTGGTGGATAGAGTGTTAATTCTTTTCTTTCAGTTATCAAACATTTATCTGAAAGCTTTTTTTATAACATGTACAGAGAAATAGGAGGCAGTATTGTTTCATGAAGATATGAGCTTTATGAAGAAGGACTAATGAAACTTATCATAACTGCCATCGCTGATTCATTCAATGGAATTTAGGAATGATACAACTTACATTTATATATAATTTGCACTTATTCAAAAAATGTGGCTACAGGGAGATATCCATAATGATTAAACATATCAACTAAGACAGGTACTTAAATAATGCATCATATAGGTGAGATTTTAAGCAAAAAGACACAGGTCACATTTCAGGTTGTCTGCATAATATTATTAAAATCAAGATCAAGATAAAAAAGAATGGGAGTGCATCAAGTGAGACTCAAGTGAGTGCATCAAGTGAGAATGAATATATCATGACATTTCTCCAGTGCAGGTACACACAGATATTCAAGTGCGAATAAAAAAATATAAAGCAGTTTCAGTGCAGAGCCATCCTGATTAAGGCTGGAGCAACCCCATGACAATGTGCAGACAAATCTAGATTTACCTGTTAGGAACACCCGCTCTTTTCTGTGCAATGTTGGGCAGATTCTGGGGATGAAGATTATTAAGTTGTTTGAGAAGTTGATCCATAGATGGCACATTGGTGAGGGGTGAAGTGCCTCTTTGGGTGTGAACCACATTAACGTAAATGCCATTGCTGGAGTAGAGGTGGCTGACGGTCATGGCGGTGGCACGGACCGCCGACACCCTGGCTGGAGCACTGAGGTGGGGGCGCTGGCTGCCCATCATAGGTCCCGGGAAGTAATATGAGGGGTTCCACACCTTAGGCAGGTGAGCCATGGGAAATGTGCAAAACACTGCCACAAATTACACTGCACCCAGTGATAAACACTGAAACAAACCACATATAAATTGTACACAATCTTCCAGTGGTCATCCTGAACATGGCATTCTTAAAAATGAAAGATATCCCATAGTTGACAGAGCTACATGTATATGTAAATAGTATGTGCTGCCACTTTGTATTTCATCATGAAGCAAAGGACAACATACTTGGTGGTCTGCTATTATATGTGCAATTAAACTCATTTATGATTGTATAAAAAATTACAATTAAAAGTTAATGAAGCATATTGTATCTGGTATGTTGAAAATAGAATGAAAACTCCCATATTCAACATATTCATTCAAAATTTAGAAATATAACTAACTCTTGACCTTGATTTTCAGGTATCAGGTGTGGGTAAACAGGTCAAACTGTTTTATAGAGGAACCTTTTCTATAGATTGAATGCCCATTGTTTCTTACTTTACACTCTAATTCCTAATGCAGGTTTCTTGAAACACGATCTTTTGACCCAGTTAGTATCTCACTGGGAATATTGAGTAAGGAAATGATGGTTATAAATTACAGTAAAAATAGTTCCTGCAAAAGTTATCTGGTGGATTAGGGTCCCTAAAGTACTACAATACTTTGTATTGGTTTTCAAATATTTTTAGCACAAATTACTGTTATAATACTTTAATTATATGAACAGTCACTTACAACATATCAAACGTTTTCATTCAATATCTTAAAATCAAATAAAAAGATAAAATTAAAATTTATGTTGTGAAGGGCTTTAATGAATATATGCCTAAATGAAATAAAAGAGTAAATCACAATGCAAGTACAATGTACATACCTAAAATTGGCCAAATATGAGTAAACCTGCTCCTTACCTCAGAGACTTTTAATGATATCTAGACGATTGGTAGATGGATGACAACCAAACCCAGAAACATCACAATCTTATGAAAGCTAACCTGCCTTCAATTTGAATTCAACATCGGACTGAACATCAGCCTTTTTCATGATCAAACTTAAATATATCTTAATTTGTTTCAGCTCTTGTTCACATAGGAACCAATAATGTAAGCAATTGGTTGAGGTGCTGGGTACAGACAATGGGGAAATTGGCACTAAGCAACAGGCATACACTGCACTGTACAGATTGCTGTACAGAAATATTGGCATCTATCTGTGCTCAGGCACAATTCAATGCCAAGTTATCCACTCCATTGCTGCAGAAAACCTATCATCTCAACAAGCTCATCTTACAGTTATTTCCCTTGTCTATGAAGGCAGAAGAAGTTCATATTTTAGTTTATATTTTGATTGCTCTGCAATGCTGCTGTATTACTGTATGATCTACACTTCAAGCAATGTTCTGACAAATACTTCCAAAATTGTGCAAATTGTTTACAAACTGCAGTTCCTACAGTACTTACTGATAGCCTGGCATGGTTTCATATAGATACTTTTCTGATTAATTCTAACTTCAGTGTAAAAAATAAGTGGTTAAACAAGCCTGTCCTGTACACAAATGATTTTCATGATTTTCATATGAGAATGAATATTGGACTAGTAAAAAAAGAAAACTGAAGCAATAAATAAGATGGGAAATAAAAACAAGATAACTCTGCATTCTGTTTGGACCCAGAGTAGACTGTTGCTCCTCATTGATGAAACTAAACTAAATTGAATTGAGTGAGATTAATATCTAACAATATTCAACTTGTGACAAAATAACCATAATATGTTCAAAGTTTTGAAGCTCAGATTCATTCAGTCAGGTTATCTGGGTCATTAAAATGTGTGAGGACATGATGTATGGTCTTGAACTGTGTTTAAAGCATTTGTGATCAATAAAATAACTTGTCTAAGTTGTTGCATGGACAGAAACATGGACTGATGGACAGATGCCAAGAAGATGATAATACCCTTCAGCAAGGCTTTATAAATGGGTATGCCTAAAACATTTAGAGGATTGAAATATGCAGGTTAAAATTATTTTTTTCAGGTCTTAATAGTGCTCTATCTGATACAGCATATTGTCATTAGGAAAATGTCATAATTATGACATATCTCAAATTTGATCATTAACTTTGTTTTCTTTCAAACTTTACACTGGTTGCTGTGTTAATCTCCTCCACAATCTGATAAACAATTTCATTATCACAGAGGTGATAATTCATTTCACACTTATATATTTGATCATTTCAAAATGCCATTGAGTATAATATACTTGAATTGTCAGAACAACAAATAATGTTTACCAGCTGAGTAAAGTGTTGTGAAATCAGTGATCTGATAATCAGGTTCAGACACAATCAAAGAATGATTTCAAATTTGTTCAAAGGATTATTGCTTTAAGGAAATCGCAGCAGCAAGATACTAGATCAAATACTTGTAATATAACTGATTACTTTCCAGATGCAACATTTAAAAAAGTATCATATCTGTGACACAAATTAAAACATCTTTTTTGTGTTATTCTGATCAAAATTATAAAAATAGTTCTTTAATATTAGCCGATTAATTTATTTAATCTGATTTGAAACTTTTGATACAATGAGAAATATATTGTTCTTGTAGACTTCTCACAGTTTCACAATGAAAATCATTTCTGTTATTGAACTTTGACTGCAGTCTCAATTCACAAATATTATTTTTTTTAATCAAATCTCTCATCTTGAGTCAATATATAACAATTTGTAAGAAAATTTACCTTCCTTTTCATTTCTTTGAATAACCAGCAAAAGAAATAGTATCCTTCACAACACACTCAATGAGAAATATAGATGACAAAATCACTCATACACCTTTTACATTTTCGAAAGGTTCTAAATGCTAATACGACTCAATTCCTAATGTTAAATTTGACATATATTACAAAGTGCTTACCAAGATTAAAGCAAAGGCACTCCATGATAAACCGTTTCCACAAATCCTGTTGATGTGAAATGTGAATGAGGATGAATGATGCAGGATTAAATGTTCAAAGTGTGTAGTCCACTGTCGTTATTTCTCTTTCCCGTATCTGTAAAGCTGATAAGTGCTTCTAAGTGACAGGAATCCCAAAACCTTTAAAGCTTATCTCAACAGTATATTTCCAGACATTTACACAGTTATACAATTTATGCATTGTGAACCTTTAATATATATTTGGCATTCATTCACATACTCTCACTGAACAATACACAGGCCAGTGTTGGGCCTAACACACAAGCTGGTATTGAGGAAAACATGGTCCAGTTTGTTTTGCTTTTACCTATTGGTAATAATTGGGTTATGTGAACACACTAACACTTTATTATACTGAGTTCATGTATTTAATCTGAGATCCAATAAGTATTCTGATATGTACTTAGTTTAATTAGAGCCAGTTAGTGATAAGGACTTTTATCTCATAACTTATGGGTGAAAGGGAGGTTCCTATCACTCTCTTCCATTCTTCAACCTATAAATATATCTAATATAAAATATAAATATATCTAACTATGCTTGGGACCAAATGAAAATAATTTATGTACACCTGGAAAATTAATACTCACAAATATTTAGTTTCCATATTTTTGTATCCAAGCCTAATCTTATGATAAATCTTAATTATAATAAGGAATCTATGATGGCATGTTTGATACTATGATGAGTAATTAGGACTCAGTGAATTTCAATTTTCTGAAGATATCAAATATGAGGCAATGTCGGCAGATGCATTGAGAAGATTATATACAACTTTTGCAACACTATTGATGTAAGGCAGAGTAGGATTTTTTAAAGAAAGTATTATCTCAATCTATCAGTAATACTTCCTTATATAAGATCATAGCATGCATAACATTATGTAATTGGTAGTAGCCTCTTGAATATCTCAGAAAAAACAGTTGATGTGCTATCACAGATCACGTAAACATTCTTTCCAAAGATCTAATATTTTTTAGCAAGATTGTTATCGCATACCGGTGTATGCATCTAAATGCTCATGCATATAAATGCACATGTATATATGCACACAGATATATGCACACAGATATACAAATATGCAAATTTGCATATACATGTACACGAATTCATATACATGTCTAAGTAAACAAACATAAAGGCATGTGTGCCAAATATAAAAAAATTAGTGTTCAGAGCACATTATGATTTCTCTTCTTTTTTCTAACCTTTCTTTTCAGATAAGTTGTTACAAGACACTAAAGTTGCATTCTCTCCAGAGGTCTGTGACAGCCCTTGGCTGCACATGAATGGTAAAGATAGGTAGCGAGATCTATTTGTTACCCTAGATGAGGGTCTGCAATGTATCAATAAAAAAGTAACTACATGTGAAACGCAAATTTGATGATCAACAATTTACGATTTTTATGCCTTTTGTTTTTGTTTTTTTTGTTTTTTCAAAATTAATGGCCAATTCCTTCAAAAGAAACTCAGCTTCATTGTCAACCACCATTCAGCCAAATGAATTCAAGAATAGGGACACCATTAAATTTCATGGCTGACATAGTCAACTTTTGACACTTCCATTCTTTGATCTTAAATATGATTGTTTTGGAATAATAATGTGCTGATCTGATGGACTCTTTACGAGAATGAATGTTGTTTGCAGGAATGTGCAATCCCTGCCCTTCAGCTAGGTGACCCTTTTTGTCAATATAAACACAAAAGTTGCAATAAGACAAAAGAACTAAATTCTGCATCTTGGATAGGATTCTGACAAGGCATTCTGGTGTTCCGTAATCCAGGTTGAGAATTGTGCGTCCGAGATCAAGCACCCTTTTGTTCTAAAGGTTCAACAATGATATTTTCAAATTCAACTCATCTTACAACTGATGACATCAGCACAAATGTATCGTTGCCAAGTCTATCATTATTATATTATTGAATTTGATCCCATAATAATGTATGCATATATTATTCATAAGCACATCAAGAAAAACTCCCAAAAGTTCCACAATTAATACATCATATATTTCACACATACCTGGGATACATAAAGCAGCAGGGGGCTGACATCTCAGTGGAAAGCGGAACTGAAATAAATAAAATTTAGATTTAAAAAATAATAACAAATACCTTTATTTCTATATTTGGCATGTGATAATCTGACCACAAATTCAAGAACTTTTTTCAGGGATAATTTTTCTTTGGGCACAAAATGTCAATGAAAAGTTTAATTTGTGCCAAATAAAGGGTCAAAGTGCATTCTTTACCATTTGGTATGATAAACATCACCAATCAATTGACAAACTTATATGCAGTTCTGTCATAGTTGCCAGCTTTATTTCATAGGCTGTAGAGTGATGGATTGTCAGGATAGTGTAAATTAATAATTCTTTTGCATAATTTTTGGCCCCAACTTTGAAAAAAGAAAGCCAGGTGTTCCATCTGTAATATGGATGGCAAAAAAAATGAAACTAACAAAACAAAAAATAAACAAACAACACAAAAAATTAAACTAACAAAATAGAAACAAATTCTCCTAACTTTATTTTGGTACATGGAAAATTTTGTGAGACAGAAATTTTGTACATTGTATGGACATAGATCTATGAACACCATATAATGTTGTGAGCATGTTGTTGTACAACGTTGTGAGCATGTTTTCTGCACATTTTTTCTACATTGTGAGCACATGCTCAGCACATTGTGAGTTTGTTGTATGTTGTGAGTACGTTGTGAGTATGTTGTAAACTGACATTGTAAGGAAGTAGATCTGTATAACCGGATGTTTTGAGCATGTTGTGATAAAACGATGTATGCATATTCTGAAGCATATTGCATGCACGTGTACTGTATATGTACGGTATATATATATACATTCAGCTGTGAACAAACTCGCCTATGTTTTGCCAAGTCTAGTTATTCAGTTGCAAATATCCCATCAGCAACCTCTTCTAGCATATCAACTGGCATGTTATGCTGATTTTTTTATATTGTCTGAAATTATATGGATAGATATTGCAGTTGATAATAACAATAAGCTTGTATCATTTGACGTGATCTTTATTTTAGTCACTATCGCATTAAAGTCACTATCGCAACCAAGTTGTTACAGGTCACCATTTTCTGTTGTACTGCAGCCACCTATTGGCCGATTTAATCACCACAAACCTTTTCCATGTGCTTACCACATTGTAAGTATGTTGTGACAAAAATGTTGTAAGACAATGTGATGACATTGTTAGCATGTAGAAGGACAAAATTGTTATCAGGTTGGTCCACAACGTTGTCCTTCTATGTACTCAGCACATTGAAAAAAAAGGAGAAAGACAAGAGATGACTACTGTTTCTCAATTTGGGCCAAAACAGCCCATGATAAAGCGTACAGTTTAGAGGTCCAAAGTGGAGATTTTTCAGTGTCAAAGCCTCTATGACTCCTGTGAGACCACACCAATCACAAAGCAACCCATTTTGAAATATACCTCCTTTTGGGGGTGGGTTTGTGGGCCACTGTTCTGAACTGAACACAACACTGCCCACAGAATAATCACGTCCACAACAGTTACCAACCATGAACTTCATCATATTAACCATTAATGATGGATTACCCAACAACAATACTTTTCTCTCTTTTGATGTTGTACACATGTTTGGTGTCCAAATCCATTTCTCGCCAATCACTCACCTATTTTGAGGTTGGCAAGGGCCTGGCTCGTACGAATAGCATTGTTGTCCAGCATTGCCTGCCTTGTGAGTTTTTCATATCCATCAATACGACTTTTGTGTCTCTTTTTCTCCTTACGTGGGGTGATGGATGCATGATTATCTGCCGAGTTTTCTTTCAGGGCTTCACCAGCAATGCGTAGTCTATGGACTGCCTTTTCCCTGTCATTTGTGTGCAAAGTTGGATAACTCAGATTGACCACATTTGGTACAGTTGATGTTCTTTGGCATTGTCCATCAAAACTGGATAGGTTCTGGTCATCATACCATCCTATGCTGTCCCGCTGGGTTTTATCAAGCCAATTGTGAGACATATTTCATAGTTATAATAAGAAAATACCTACAAGAACATCAGAAACATTCCTGTCATGAGGTATCCAGTTATCTTCTGCTGCGTCGCTCACGCTGCATTTTTATTTGACTTATTATGTTGGCCGCCCCACTTGTATCTCGTGGAAACTCAGAGCCTTCGCAATGCAACGATTAACGCTCGAGAGGAGACCCGCACCCGGGACCCCGCACCAGTTTATAGTGTTCTACAATTTCCAATCGGCAAAGCCCAGATAGGTGATCTGGAGGGGTTTGTGGATCTTTTGATCTATTTGCATTACTTTTGACATCATATTAGACAAATATATTTTTGGAATTTTAGTCTATAAATTTGACTTGAGCTGCTGAGTGAAATTACTGAACAGTGAATATCTTCCTGTTGAAGATGACTTATAATAAAGTGTGTGGACTATTTGTGTGATTTACCAGTGAGAAGATCAAATCTTACTATCCAACATGGCTAACATATTTATTTATTTATTTATTTATTTATTTATTTATTTATTTATTTATTTATTTATTTATTTATTTATTTATTTATTTATTTATTTATTTATTTATTTATTTATTTATTTATTTATTTATTTATTTATTTATTTATTTATTTATTTATTTATTTATTTATTTATTTATTTATTTATTTATTTATTTATTTATTTATTTATTTATTTATTTATTTATTTATTTATTTATTTATTTATTTATTTATTTATTTATTTATTTATTTATTTATTTATTTATTTATTTATTTATTTTTTTTTTTTTTTATTTTTTTTTTTATTTTTTTTTTTATTTTTTTATTTTTTTTTTTATTTTTTTTCATTCAGAACTTATAGAATTTAAATATTTTTGTTTAGGCAGAAAGTATAAAATTAAATGACTTTATACAAAAAACAACAGTGAAATCTTCATGTTTGAAACTTAGTTGATCGATACGAAAGTCAGAACATATAATTTTTTTGTTTTTTGGTTTTTTTTGCAAATGGAGAAAATATAAATAAATTAAATGAAATGACTTTATCCAGAAGACAAAGATAGAATCAACATATGTGGGCTTACTTTGAGCAATGACATATAAGCAAAGAAACTGTCACTTAATTATAATTGAGCTAATTTCAATCGTTATGCAATGCTGTGACCCCAAAGTTTATACAAAGTTGCTATGAGGTGATATGTGGCATAGTGGTTAAGATATCTGAACATACCCCATGTCAGAACATACCCTCCATAGCAGGACTTCCTCTATCATATCAGTTCCTGCTACCAAAGGTATAGAAGTACACACAGAATTGAGCACAAGTCATCAGTATTCATAAAATCTGACTGTCCACTCATTTGTGAAAGAATATAAATTTGTTTTGTACTGGCAGTTGTATTGATTAGTTAGACACCTGGTTACAGTTTATGACCATCACTAGAAATGGCAGACATAGGGATATAATTATAACTTTTTTACTACTCAGAATACATCTACAAATGATATGTGATCGAATGTCAAACTTCTTAGGCTATTTTGATCAAATATTGCCAGTGACATTGAAGTGACCTTTCAATGACCTTGAAAATAGAAAGCCTATTTCCACGAAATTATCTACATGTTTTATTATCCTATCATCTACATCTTTCAAATACGAGCTCGTAGAGTCCTTATTCATCAAAATCTGTTCATAATTAACAATTTGAGAGCAATTTATAGTTTTGTGGTCAATATATATAAGGGAAAACAGAGGAAAATACTTTTATACTAAGTTTTTTTGAAATAATATAAAAATGCCAGCTTATATTATTGGGGGTTAAAAAAGTCTGTCAATTTCAAGATTTATTATGAAGCTAAAGTGATTAAAAATAGCTTAGATCGGTAGAGTTGCAAAAGTGCCAAATTGACAGACTTTAATTTGACCTCACATTTATTTTTGAGATATTAGATAAATTAAATATTAATCTAATTTCAGAAAATAATCCGCAATAAGTTGCTCTTATCATAATAATACCTAAAAAAGAAGAAATATTCCCTGAAAAATATGAGAAAATTAGTCATTAATAGAAATGATTAAAAAAAAATATAATAAAAAATATATTGAATGTAGAGTCAATTGGGTTATAACATTTTGATAATTTTTGAAAAAATGGCATTCTTTGTGGTTGATTTAGTGAATGGAAGTCGAACACGGCCAATATTAAATGTCACTGAAAGTGCTCCGCAGGGTGCTTTCTGGGCGTCCTCTCCTCCCACTGCTATAAACCCGTTACATGCACTATGTCACTCATTCTCGCTGATGCTGATGTTGGTCAATTCAGATTTGAGAATATTTTTGTGTGCAAGACAAGTATTTATGAGTCAAGGAATTCCAAACTATGAATGAGATCAAGAACAGGGCAATGACTACAGAAGTAGTAATTAAATACGATTGTTGCAATGCAGAGTAGTCAGAACAGAATTGAATTTTATTTTTTCTGATTTTATTTGAGCTCTGACATGTTTGCAAAGAAACTATAACATGGAGCCAATTTTAAGATTTTATCATGGATTTTAAACTTCGAGTAAGTTGATCATGATGCCAACATTGAGCATTTATGAATATATCCAGTGCAATAAATAGTCCCAAATGTCTCAGTATTAGCATGTGTCAAGTCTGATAATATGCTTTGACCTGTTCTCATGGCTGGATTGTTCACGCAACATTTTGTCTGGGTTTAGATTTCAATATATATATCAACCTCAAATACATACCTGTAAATAATGCTCATTACTAAATACATTCCATCAGATTAGTATATTACTTATTCCAAAACAATATTCCATATCTTCAAAATGTGGAAATGTCATTTGACCAAGTAAGTCATGATGGAAATCGACAGGTCACTTGTCACCTGTATGTGTATTTCTCTGTTTTCCAGTTAGATCAACCAAAAACTCATGTGCTCACATGTGCAAAGATCACCTCTTGGAAATAATATCAATGCCTTCAAAATAGTTCCATGCTTTCACGTTTGTTTAATCACCATTAACAATATAAAATTAGAATTTCTATATTTAAAAGAAAAATTCAAATATTGCAATGATTACTTTAATTGTCAAATAAAACTACAAACCAAAAGGGAAAACCACATTATGGATGAACAAAGGGGGGAAATGAGACGAAACGTCATATGATGTCGGAAGCACTACTTGTGGATTGTTCCAATTGCTCCTATGATTGGACCTTGGATTATAATGAATGGAGTTGATAATTTCCCTGCCCTTTTAGGTTGATGTGTTCAAAGAGTCTATCGAGTCTATCAAATTTATATCTGTAGTTATAAAAGATATTTTATCTTGCATATCTTTGAAAAAATATCCATAATTGTGAACAAATATTTTCTGAGTATATCATGTAATTTATTTTAAAAAAATAATGCTAATGAAAAACTAAAACTTCTTAAGAATGTTGCATCAATGTTAAATCACTTTGCTGGGCAAATGCTCAATAATTAGAATCAACGCATACCTGTACATTCGTAGATTTGAAATCAACATCAGTTACAGGGATTCTTGGAAATAAAAAGATCAAGTTTTGACTAGGCCATTATGCGGTCATCTATGGTTTCTAAAGAATTATGGAGTGGTCCACATTTGATGTAGAGAAATAGAATTTATATCTCCATAATCAGTGCAAACAATGGATTCCATTTTCCTGATGGCTCTGGGAGTAATCATCAATATGAATTATATATTTATAATCATTTATAACTTTACTGACGGTTCAAAACTGCAAAGGGTATGTGATGAACCACCCGTAACATATTAATGGTCATCTCTCAGAAAATCGACAATTTGTAAGTTGTAAAAATTAAGATTTTTTTACTCCTCATAATATACCAAAATCTGATAATTTTTTTGTGAAATTGTTTGACATATATAAAAGCATACTGGGCCTGTGCCAACCGAAGGATTTTGCTCCATTTGTTTGTAATGATTGTTTATATTTTGTGTTATAAATGTTACTTTTTGTTTTGTTTATTTTAATTTTGTTTTGATTTCTATGTTTTCTGTTGTTTCTATATATTTTGATTTGTTTGTTTAAATAAATGTTATTGCTTTACTTTTCCTGGTTAATAGAAACGGTTATTTAGATAGGTATTTTAGATAGGTTAAGAGATAGGTATTTCTGAAAAATAAAAGGGTTGGAAGGATGAGAATGATGTCCAACTCACCTTGGAGTGATACTTGATCAGCCTCCCATTATACCCTGTATGATGTCTCATTGTCATCATGAAAATTAATTTCAAATTAGCTAAGGGACGGGCCATTCGGATAGGGGGACGGGGGATTGGAAGAAAATAGAAAAAAATATCTATGAAACCTTTCGGTGGTGAATAAGTATTGAGAATGCCAGTTTTGAGGAAAAAGAATTGTGACTTGTGTTCACGTGTAGAAGAAAAATTGTTTAAGTGATTGAAACTCTGAAAAAAGATTTGAGTTTCAACCTTGTAGAGTCCAATTTTGGAGAGCAAAAGGCAACCATGACAAATATTTGGCCATGCTTTGCTGAGCATATCATTGTGTAAAATTAAGCCCATGTGCATGCTTTTTTGGAACTAACAACTTATATCTTATATCTTACGACATTTGGTTAATAAGTTAACATACACCCTCTTTCCAATAAAATATTCTTATCTTAATGTAGATTATTGGGAAAGTCAATATCTTTGCACATTTTCTTCATAACTGTTTATATAGATTGGTTCTAAGCAATTTGTGAAAAGACTTTTCAGATGTCTGAAACCTGAATGTGGCATTTTTATTAACTATTTCCATCTCTAAATGAGCCATTTTTATGCTGTGAGGGTCCGTATCCTTCTGTGAGAAAGGGGAGTGAAACTTTTAAAAGTTTCTCTAATCCAAAAAGCCAAAATATATTATTACCAGGCCGAGAAAATACCTTGATAATTCGTGATTTTTTTATCTATACTAAAGATACCGGGTGCACATGTATAAGGACATGTGCACCCGAGGGAAAATCCCACAAACAGTGAAAAAATATGGAGATAGAATTTGGTTGGGAAAAATATTGAAAATGGCTTCGCAAAGGAAAAATCTCGCTTTAATGAATAATGGTCCATTCCTAAAATCTATTTGTTCAGTGTGCTCATCCTTGCAATAAATCCAAACAATTTCAAGTAGCCCTTCCAATAAAGTAGAAATTGGGACCATGTTGTTCAGTTTTGCGTGTGGGTTTTCATTTTTTTCTCCAATGTAAATTTTTACTGCGCAAACTTTTAATTTTTTTCTCACCACACCCACTTTTTTAGCATCTCCCTCAGACGTTTTCATCGCTGACATGTTAAATATGATAAATATATCCCCACAATTAGCCTAAATGAAACTTATATTGATATTCAAGCATTATTCATATTCTGTAGGGAACAAAACATATCAAAATAACGTTAAAATTATTTGGTAAATCTAGACTTAAAGATGTTTTAGAATTTGAAAAGATGGCAAGGTATGAAAAATGTATATATATATTTCTCAAACATGAAATTGAAAAATATTCTTCATTGTTTCAGTATACTGCAAATAAGTAAAGGTCATGTGACAGTACTTTTTCTAATATTAACTGACAAAAGTTTATGTTGTGCTTTTTATATACAAGACAAGTGAGACATAACGGTATCCTGAAACAAAGTTGTGGTCGTTGATTATAAGACCGACAATTATGAGACTACTCTGCGTGGCGAGATGGAGTCACATACAACCTCTGCAAAGAAACGTTGTTCTTTACGTCCATTTTCCACACATTAGCATGCAAATACCATTCTGCTCTGCAATTGATTGGCTCTTGTACACACTCATACACAATGACAGGAACATACTACCAATGTACATATTCATTTCATATGTTCAAAAGTGATTAAAAAGGGGTCATTTATAATTGGGAGGGTGATATATGCATTACGTGTTTTTCCCTTAAGCCGACATACCTGACAAAAAGAGGAAAGTCTCAGGTAAGGGTACCAGCGGTAGAGATTAAAAATTTGAGCTGGCGCCCTGCTGGGAACACTTGCTTGCTGAGATAAGTACTCAGATTAGTGGGGTGTGTGGTCACTTTCACATATCAAAAATAGTGGGCAAATCACTGAGCACAACATCTGAGCATTATTACTACACATGTTTCTTTAATCAAATTGTGGCTTTATTTGACAATTAAAATAATAATTGTAATATTTGAACTTATTTCAAATATAGAAATTCCAATTCTTTATTGTTAATAGTGTTTAAACAACTGTGAAACTAGATAACTATTTTAGAGGCATCGACACCACATCCAAGAGGTGATCTTTGCACATATGAGTACATGCATTGTTGGCTGATCTCACTAGACAACAGAGAAATGCATATAAAGGTGACATGTGACCTGTTGATTTCCATCCTGTCAGTGACTCATATGGTCAAATATTGACAACTCCACATTTTGAAGATCTTGAATATTGTTTTGGAATATATAATATACCAATCTGACTGAATGTATTCAAGGTTGATGAATTGTAACACCTTGGATAGGAACAGTCCATGTTTATTTTTAAATGTGGATGCATATCATCAGACCTGTGAGACACATGATAGTGCTGAAACACTTGGAACTATTGCATTGCACTGGATATATTCACAGATGCTAAAGGTTGGCCTCATGATCAACTTACTTGAAGTTTAAAGTCCATGATAGAATCTCCAAATTGGATCCATGTTATAATTCTTTTTTTTTGTCTGAACTAAAATAAAATTGGAATATGAAGATTTCATATTTACTCAATAAGAACTCCAATATAAAGATTTCATCTTTATTTTATTTTTTTGGTATCAAGTCATTTTTATTATTTTATATTCTTCTGCATTTGCAACAGACAAATCAATTTATGTTTTCTGAAGTACATATCAATCAAACAGAACCCCAATATTAAGATTTCACCTTCACCATGAAAATAATACTTTTCCCAACCAGGATTCGAACCCTGGACCTTTAGCATAAAAGTCAGACATCTTACCCACTGAGCCATGTATGACCTTGTGTCAGTACTGTAGAAAACTTGGTGTCAAAGCATTGTATGAAAATTGAAATTGTTCCATTTCTTTGCTAATAAAGACATATTATTTAATTTTTTTGTATTTTCTCCATATGCAAAATAAGAAAGAAAAATGAAGAAAACAACACATTTTAAGTGTTCTGATTTTCATTTTGCTCTAAAAAGATCCCAACATGAAAAGTTCACCTTTGTTTATTGTATAAAGTCATTATTTTTTTATAATTTCTATCAAAACAAAAAATATTTCAATTCTATATGTTCTGATGTGTATGTTGCAAAAATAAAACTTCAAAATGAAGATTTCAGTTTCAGCATGAATAAAAAAGAAATAAAAAAAATACTTGTTCTTGGTGGGATTCGAACCCCAGACCTTTAGAATGGGAGACAGATGTCTTACCCACATAGCTATGTTGAATAGTATGATTTGACTTTCTCACTAATACATCACACAAATAGTCAACATCTTTATCACTTTGTCAAGTTATTTTATAAAGGGATATTCAGTTATTTCACACAACTGCCAAAGTTAAATTTGTAGAGTAAAATATTCCAAAAATATGTTTGTCTAAGATGATACCAATAGTAATGCAAATCGATCAAAAGAAACAGATATCTATAACTCATCTCTCATTTAAATCTAACCATTTTCTAGTTGATTCTCTGTAGGTAGGTATATAAGGTTAGTATGTAGTAATTTATAGTGAATATGAGGTGTGTCATAAAATGTCCATACACATTTTATATATTTAACTCGAACTCATGAAACAGAGAATTGTAATAAGCCAAAGAAAATCAGTTACTGGAGTGGTGCACAATTTTCTGGAGAAGTCATATGGCAAGTAGTCCGGTAGGATGTTAGTTTCATAGGGAGTTAATATGTTGATATGTACTCAATGAGTTCACTCATAACAGAAATCAAGATGGCTGAATATTAGTTGGGAAAGTGCTTGATTTCTCTTAAGGGGAGTACACGTCATGAATACAAATATCTGATTGGAAAAATATTGCTTTTTTTTTTACACGACTCTCAACATTATTTCAATCATTTCATGATGGGATTTGGTATATCGGCTGCAGATCAGGATTTTTCCTTTCAATCACCTTGAAGATTAATGGTCCGTCCCTTGACTATTTTTGTCTGACAATTTTGGTTTAGGTGTCACTATAACATCTGTTACAACATTTACAATATATCTGACTTCGTGCTTATTGGCTGTTAAAAAAGATTGTACTGAGTGTGACCTCCCAAGTCTGTCTGGAAAAGGCATTTCTGACCTTTACTTGCAGAGCCTGGTATAAACCAGGATATGTTAAGGAGAGCTAAATTTTTTATGTGACAGGTTTTGTTGTTGAATGTTATCATGATTTCGGTTTTTGGTAATAATATATTTGAAAGGAGCGAAAATGTGAGGAGTGTATATTTCTGTGAAAAATACAAGATGTTGGGCTAAAATAAACAGCCTATCTCGACCTACTCTGCGATCATAAATATATATTGAAATAGCGTACACTCATGCAGTACAAGATTTTAAACAAGATTATCTTGAACTAATCTGCTATATTAATCTCAGATGATGCCAATTAAATGCACTTGCGACCACACCCCATTTAGCATTTTGATCTCCCGCGCTGCTCTTGATGGACGGACTGATGAAATATATGATCAGGTAAAACCTACAGAAATATGTCCTTTAATATGTAGTGAAAATGGCTCATTGGAAGTGTATAGAAACTGAGAGAACTAACGTAAAATATAGATCATCAGCCAACAGTTCTGTCGACTTTACTGAAGAATCAACACATATTGATATCGCCAATGGAATATCTTATGGGTCAATAGCAAGTAGGTATCTCAATTATTTGTTGATTGTCCTGAACTATGTTCAAATCATTACATTCACAGTTAGTCCCAAACATAATGAGTGTGGTCCTTAATTTGTAATTAAATGAAAATTTTGCAATCAAATATATGAAGATTAATAATTTTCAAAGGTTCAAATGTGTACTTTCCATAAGTATTTCTCTTAATGTTTTTGAAAAATAGAAAAATAGAAAAATATTTCACAAAGTTGTTTGGGAATCCAATTCATTATGGTCCCACAATCTGTAGAACTTTAGTTTGGCATAAGAAAAGAAATCTTGCAGCAGTGATATATTACTATGTCACTTTTATTAGTTAAAAGGTATGAAGCTTTCAATATATTAAAGAAATTTCCATTGTGATCTTCAAATGATAAATAAATACTTTAATTATAAAAAATAGATAGCATAGAGCATTATATAATATTCAACTACAAAATGATCTCTTCTTGAATATTTCTGCACAAAAGAATGAAGCAGTATATACATATTGAATGTCACGACATAGTTTTAAAAACAAACCTAACATTTCAACGAGGTCTCGGTCCAGTACATTTTCAGTTATTCAAAGCAGGAGCTTAAAACACGTTAAGAGTAAAACATAATTATAACAAAAAGCTCACATTTTGACGAGCGTGAAGTTAATTTGAAGTTTTTTTATGCCTCTAAGTATATATCCATATCCAGTTATAGGATATGGGTTAAACCAGGATATAAAAAGATATATACCCTGTCAAAAGTGTATATATCCTTTTTCTGTAATAAATCCATTATTTGTGCATTCATAATATGCAAAAGCTTTTTGAATGATCTAAAGGAACTTGAGATGGCATAAACATATTTGGTAGACATGTCTGGATTATATCCACACCTCTTAATATGAGAGCATAAATCTGATTCCTACGGAATAACCCTTTTTGTCATATCAACTGCAAGGCAGTGTCCAATTAGCCTTGTCACCATTATAAAATGTTTAATGATGTTTATAAATGATCTAAAGTAGCTTTGAATGACCAATTAGGCCATAGACATAGTTTGTAGACATATCTAGATTATGTCTTTACCCCTCAATATGAAAGCATAAATCTGAGTATAATGGAATATCCCTTTTTCTCCAATGGAATATCCCTTTTTCTATCAAGAAACTAATATGGTATCAATATCTTGCTTCACAGAGCGTGATTTTAGGATGTCTTTACATTTATAGTTTGATGTGTAGCATTCATGATAAGCAATTTTCCACAGGTGAAGATGTCACTAACGAAGATAATGACAGATGCAGTTGCCTCGGACGCTTTTGCCCAATGCCATTTCTGCCTGAGCTCAAACAGCAACTTACTCTTGCATGGCCCATGGTAAGATATTTTAACTGTAATCTTGTGTGAATCTTTCGATCATCTTTGATAAATTATTATTATTATTATTATTATTATTATTATTATTATTATTATTATTATTATTATTATTATTATTATTATTATTATTATTATTATTATTATTATTATTATTATTATTATTATTATTATTATTATTATTATTATTATTATTATTATTATTATTATTATTATTATTATTATTATTATCAATATCATTATCATTATCATTATCAATATCATTGTCATTGTCATTATCATTATCATTATCATGATTATTATGATTATGATGATTATTATGATTATGATGATTATGATGATTATGATGATTATGATGATTATGATGATTATGGTTGTTGTTGTTGTTGTTGTTGTTGTTGTTGTTGTTGTTTTCTGTTATTTTCCGTTCATTTTCCACTGGGTATCACATATATGTGAACAAAGGTATTCTATTACCAACCACTTAATATATTCTGAGAGCAATAATAATAGTTATATTGCTCTCAGATATATTCAACCCATGCTCTCTGCGCATTTCAATACCCAAACAAAAGAAGCAATTTATTATGGTGATTATAATTTTTTTCACGTAAACAAACTTGAAAACCTAGAGGGACTGAAATTCAACGATGTCTTGAAAATCTTTAAATTAAACAATTGGTGACGGAACGAAAAATAACCACATAAGAACCGGAATATACTGGGTTTAATCACAGTAAATGCAAAAAGTAATTCAATAAAAACGATCAAAGATTTTTTGAACGTGCAAATATTGTGATAAATATTGGGGGCCCCAAAAACATGGAAACACTGTATCTGCTGCAAGAAAGATAGAGTAACCTTAAAGACGTCTTGGAAAAGCAGCCCCCATACACACAAAAAACAGTTTTGATAAAAGGAGGAAATCTGGGTGGTTTGATGAAATCCTGACAGATGAGAAAAAAACAAAATTGGAAAGGACGAATACAACTCGCTTGGAAATTGACAGATAATCATACAATGCCCAGAGGAACAAGTACTTTGGACACTGTTAAAAGAATCCAGGAGAGGGCACTATGACTCAAAACCGAAGGAAACTGCTGGAGACCCAAAGCGTAGCATAGTTTCTGCAGTCATGGGTGGAGGGGGGGGGGGGCAATGTCTGTCATTCTGTCGGTCAACTTTGGTCTTCTTCTTCTTGCTGTTAAGAGTTCTCGGAACCGATTCCATCTATTTTAAATTAGGCTCAGAATCTGTCTCATTTTGACATATAATCGCTGTCACAAATCTTTCACGGAGGCTGTCATTTTGAATAACATGGCAATTATTAGCCAATGGAGATCGAGATAGGAAGGCCAAATTCAATATGTAACATGCATTTGGATTGATCAAAATTCTCATCTGCTCTGGAAAATTATTTAAATAATTATTTTTGAAGCAAATTCCAGGAAAAATTCATATACAGTACAAAAAATCAATGATCAGCTGTTGGCCTGTTTATAAAATAACAAATCATCTATGACAATGTACATGTTAAACCGCAAATATCGTTTCCCACTTATGCTCATCCCAAAACCTTGGCAGATTTAATCTTTTTTCCTGGGGAAAGATTCAAATGTAACATAAAAAAACGGATAGCATACATAACAGAGTACCAGAGAATAAAATCTGCAAGACAAAACTAGCTTATTTTAAGAAATTATCAGAAAAGGGGGTCAGAAATTAGTGAAAAGTCAAATAAATCTTGTCAACTAGACCGTCTTCAAACATAGTTACTTTAAGAATGTATAGATTCCTACCGAATATGATCAAAGGCAGATTGAAATATTCATATAAATACATTTCCATTTTCAGATTATCACAGTTTTTTGCCAGTTTTTACTATGCCCCATTGCTGTGATGTTCTGTGGTCGGCTGAGTGAAATTGAATTGGGCGGTGTCGGTCTAGCTGTTTCAGTGAGTCCTAACCGATTTATCCATTTAGGAGTGTGAATTATTAAAAAAAATTGATCTTAGAAATTCATGGATGAAATTCATTTATTTTATCGTTTTTCCACCTAAGCTTCTTTACTTATTTGCAGTTATCGACTACCACAGTCCTGTGTGGTGCTAATGGATTGGCATCAGCTTGTGACACTATATTTTCTCAGGTAGGGACAATCACTTTTAAATTTAAACTTCCATTAATTTGTGTCAAGAAAATAAAAAAGGTTGAGAGATATATTTCCATTTTCTTTGTTTTCAGGTTTATGGAAGCAAAAACAGAAATAGATTAGGGACTGAATTGCAAAAAAGTAAGTTGTAGTACAGCTTGACACTTTAAACACTTTGAACACTTATGCCAGTTGAGGGGTGAGGAAAGAACTAAAACGTATCCAATATCTTCTTGATAATTAAACTGATTATACCAACAATATAACATATTGAACACATACATATAACACATACAGTATGAACGACGAAGCTATTTCTATGGACAGCATTGAGGGAATCATCACTGAAGGGAAGGGTAAACTGAGCAAGAATATTTTTGTTTAATTCCTGTTAACGTATGAAAAGAAGACACATATGAAAAATCAATCGGTTAATACACGGTTAATACACATTAAGCCTGTTATGGATGTTTATCTTTACACAACAGTTGTTAAATGCCTGTAATTCATACTGATATGAATAGTTATTGGCAATGGCAATCATAGATATTTTATATCAAAGTAACTATTTGTTATTTAAAAGGTAAAACATGCGATCACACAATTTATAATAAGAGGATGAGGTACATGATAGAAAATATTTAGCAGTTACATATATTAACCGCTCTGAAACATTTATTGAGCGTGGAAATCAATTCAAGCATATCAGTCGGAACAATCGCTATCATTTTCTCATTTTCAAAGGAAGAAAAATGTAAGAAAAATGTCGTTTTTACACTCTTGTGTGAATCTTTCGATCATCTTTGATAAATTATTATTATTATTATTATTATTATTATTATTATTATTATTATTATTATTATTATTATTATTATTATTATTATTATTATTATTATTATTATTATTATTATTATTATTATTATTATTATTATTATTATTATTATTATTATTATTATTATTATTATTATTATTATTATTATTATTATTATTATTATTATTATTATTATTGTTATTGTTATTGTTATTGTTATTGTTATTGTCATTGTCATTGTCATTGTCATTATCATTATCATTATCATTATTATTATTATCATTTATCAAAGTGAGAGAGTAGATTCCCAGTGACCAGATCCCTTAAAGTAATTAATTGTGCTATTGGAAATTGCTATATATTTAATGACTGGTTTACAGAAAGTGCTATTCCTTGGAAATAGCCGGTAAGATCGCATTTGTCGAAAAACTTTGTAAATATGATGGACTTATATATGGAAAGGGTCTTAGTTTTAGTTGTTGGCTTCGACGTAAATATACAAAAAAATCATGGCTCTAAACCCAAGAGCGGAGATACGGTGAAATGTCAAATGATTTAATCCATTTGTATTTGGCTGTTATCTATTTTTTAACAGAATATAAAAAGCATAAGGAAAATCGAAAATGTCAAGACAGGCAACATTATTTACAATGTCTCTTTAATCATTGATATTGAATGGGTTTGGCATGTATGGATATTTCTGTTTCAAGTAGTGTATTTTGATAGTTTAACGATATCGATTATAGGTTTGATATTGATATTCCTGGGGTCGATACCATGCATTGTGCTCAATTTGAACTCGGAAGCATTATTCGTGTATGTTGGCCAAAATCGCCAAGTATCAAGGTACGTGCTTGACTTACTCTCTGGTAAAACGATTCACAATCTATTATCAAATTTATAGCTATATCATATAATTCAAAATAACATTTTACAGGATAGGAGGGAGATATGTGACTATATACATCCCAGGGATTCTTGTAAATATGTTTCTATTATGTTATGAATATCTAATCATATGAATTTATATTTGAAATGATATTTCAATGATTTTGCATCATTTTATACCTTTTATGTGCCAAATAATCGGCATAATCTTTATCTTAATCTTTATCTATAGCACACGATATGAAATAATTAAATTCAATGAATTTCCAAGACAAATTTGTTACTTAATATATTTTTTTCTTTTTTTCTTCATAATTATAATATCTTTTATCTTATTGGTATCTTTTTAGTCATTTTTCATGTACATGCCACTTTTAAAGTATTTGCAAACACAGGTTAGTATATATGATTTTCCGTTTAAAATCTTTAGTATG
Source organism: Amphiduros pacificus (assembly GCA_949316495.1). Lineage (NCBI taxonomy): Eukaryota > Metazoa > Annelida > Polychaeta > Phyllodocida > Hesionidae > Amphiduros > Amphiduros pacificus. The sequence continues at coordinate 41,361,642 of OX439000.1, read as the reverse complement.
TGAATTTCGTAAAATTCGATGTTTATCTTCCAAAAACGTATTTGGTATGGATACTAATGTAGCAATATTCAAAACTATTAGAAATTTTACATTCCACATGTTTTAAATGTCATTTTAGACTTTGAGAGTATTACCTAAGAAAGTTATGATGGCCCAGGTCGAAGAGACTTAAAAAATTATGAACATAAGGTCTCAAGAAGGGCGCCGAAGATTCTTAATTATGTGATAAATTTTAACAAAAAAATAAAAGTAAAATTAAATCTGCTCCCTATCCTATTTTTCAGGGCACGTTTTTGGAAACAAAATTATTATTTTGTGGCCTAAAGAACCCAAAAGTTGTGTGCAAATTGAAATGTTTTTCAAGTTTAATTTCTAGGTCCAGTTAAACTGAAATAAATTTCTTTGACTATTGGATTTGTTTCCAATGAAACTATTAAAATTGTTGTTATAACAAGTGTAATGTGATTGAGCACTATGATATAAGTTAAGATTAAATAGCAGATTTACCACAAAATATCTCATACCACAAAATATATTTACAAGAAAATGAATTGGTTGTCAGATAATATCAATAATCACCATTTACTTCCAGATACTGAAATGACATGAAACAGATCAACACTGAGTTTGTAAAATGGCACATGATCACAAAGCTCAATCCAAATCACTTCACAACCCTATCCTATGTAGCATCCTAATAACTGTTCTGTCATTGGCTGCCCATCTATGCTTTAAATCGGTTCTAGGACATTCCCCACCCTTATACCCTTTAAATCAGATAAAGAATGGTAACTGGACCTCACTAATATAATGTCTCGTCTTCGACAACGTTATACTATGTAAGGTGCACACTATGCACGTCAAGTGAAATGAGACGATAAGACAAGTAATGAAAGAGTGGCCAGGTCTAATCTTTTTTAATACATGGATTCACATGATATAGGAAACTGGTATGATAACATATTCTGAAGTTCAGTAAATTGGTATCTGGGCATGAATGTATAGCATAAATCATTCTTTTCACCAGTGAACACTTTGGATTAGAAATGAATGAGCCTTGATTTCACTTAAAACAATCATGTACTGCTGGGATAACAAAATAACCATCACAAGCAGTTCACAGAACTGAAATATATAATACAAATCTGTATAGTACTAATCAGATTTGTGTTGTTGGTGACTATTTGATTCTAAATCAAACAGCCAATTACTACTTTTAAATCAAGAAATCATGATATTCTTGTTGAAAAGGTGCAATATAATGTATCACAGTCTTTCATACAGTTTAATCATAGATTTTCTTTAAAAAAAATTAGAAATCTGTATCTTGAATTGTAGGTCTCCAGGTGACATAATGGGCATGTCTCATTTCATGTCTATAGTGGGTTTATAGAGACCTCTATAAACCATTGTTTTGTGCTATTATGCATTATGCGATACAAAGTACAATAATACTAATCTGAGATGGGCTAGAGAAACTAGGCCATATTTTAAGGGAAAAGCATGTCATGTCATTGGCTACTTAAAAGTCACGCGCATGCTCACAGTCAGATCTGATCAAAACTTGCTGAGTTATAAAGTTATAAACCCAGCTGAGAAGAGAAATAAAATAGTAAACTCTGGTATTCTAATATAACACAAAGCTTCATGTGAACATCTGAAAAGTGATGACACAAACTCCCATAAACAGTGAAATATAATTCTAAATGTATAATTTACATCAGTAATTATAATTCTGTGATTCGTAAATCAAAATACCACAAAAAGAAAGAAAGAAAAGATATTAGGATGTGTGTTTTATTTTATCAAGTTGTTTATAAATGTGCATAAAATCATTAAACAAATTTACGATCTATAACTTGCTTTGATCATAATATTTCTGATTATATTTAAGATAAATTCTTTTATTTCTTACTTAACATCATAGAAAGTCTAATCTCCGTATGACGTTCATTTTGATTTTTATTTTCAACCATATCATTCAACTAAGCCGTTTTTCATTTCAGAATGTTGTATTACCAAACCTATTTATCGCGACCATAGCGATTATAGTTGATGTGATAACACATTATATCTTTGTTTATGTTTTGGAAATGGGAACCGAGTGAGTACATAAATGATATTGAAATATCATTTCTCAGCTTAAGCACTATTACCATATAGATATTGAACATCAAGTGAAATATCTGAGATAGATTAAATAAAGGAAATGAAACTATAGTTCAATTATTCCATAAATATATTGATGAAATAACTGAACTATATGACTTGATTCAGTCATCAATGGGTGCTCGGTAATGGAAAAATATATTTCAACTTCATTTGCAGTTTATGTAATATATCGCGTGGATTTCAATGTAAACTATCAAATATCTGAAGTTGTATATTTTGATTACGAACATGAAAGAATAATATGAATTGGATAAGAGGCAGATGATGCTGGTTGATATAAATTAATTCTCTCGCACTCAAACATACATTATCCAAGATAATCATAAAAGTTTGAGAGTCTTTGCAGAATTAAATCCTGACAACCTTTTTGAATTGTTCAATAGATGCCTAAAAATAAAACCAATACCATTTCCGAAGAGATTTATCTTTAATACACGCTATTTTGAACTCTTCACAGCAAGGTGTTATCTAAAGAATACTTGCTGAGAATAAAAACTACTTGAAAATCAATTGCTCAAAAATTAACAAATTGTTTATCGCGCCACGCCACTTCTCGTCTGCATCACGAGGCGGAGTGATGTAGACCTACATATATCTACCTCAGGAACAATGTGAAGAATGTCTAGCACAGTCAATAACTATATGCAATCGGTTCCATACTTCAGTTTTAGCTTTAAATTTGTTTCTGATAGCATTGCAAATCCCACACTGAAGTTATCATGTTTATTTGCTTTCAGTGGATCAGCAATTGCGATGTCAATTACTAATTTTAGTATATTCTTCAATACGTTAGTTTACATGTGGAAAACAGGCATCTATAAAAACACATGGCAAGGTAAGCATATCTTGTTACCAATGCAATCTTTTAATGGTATCATTATGCGGTCTATGGGGGATACTAGTATCAAAAAATACTTATCAGATTATTGTCAGATATGTAAATGTGTCAACAATTTTAAATTGTTTAATAAATAAACATCGACAGTAATTTGATAAACTGAAACGCAGCTCTGTTGTCGTCCGTAGTTCTGTTGTCGTCGGCTGTATGTATAGGATCTACTCCAAGAATTTTAATTTTCTAGAGCAATACTTTTTAGACTGTCTCAACACATATACGATACATGATATGATGATCTTTCAACAGAATTTCTGGATCCATATTCCTAGTCCTCGCAGTTCTGCCCCAGTCACACTATTGCGAAATTACTTGGAGAACAAAAACCACTCAAAAAGTCAATTGCGTCATTTAAGTTTCCATGCAGTTCGTCCTATTTCTCACCAAAACCTGACAAATGTTTTGAACATGCATTACACGAATTTAAAGTCGTACTGATAAGTTGTAATTCGTTGCAGCTTGTTGGAGTTTGTTGCAGTTCTCCTATTGAAAATCTGCTTCTCTACATTATTCCTTTAGCTGAACCTTCTATATAACAAACTACTGACCAGGAAACTGTCTTCTTGCCTCACTGGTCAGCAGCTGTCTATCTGTTTGCCTCCCTGGTCAGCAGTTGTCTATCTTCTTGTCTCCCTGGTCAGCAGCTGTCTATCTGTTTGCCTCCCTGGTCAGCAGCTGTCTATCTTTTTGTCTCCCTGGTCAGCAGCTGTCTATCTGTTTGCCTCCCTGGTCAGCAGCTGTCTATCTTTTTGCCTCCCTGGCCAGCAGCTGTCTATCTTTTTGCCTCCCTGGTCAGCAGCTGTCTATCTGTTTGCCTCCCTGGTCAGCAGCTGTCTATCTGTTTGTCTCCCTGGTCAGCAGCTGTCTATCTTTTTGCCTCCCTGGTCAGCAGCTGTCTATCTTTTTGCCTCCCTGGTCAGCAGCTGTTTGTCCTTTTGCCTCCCTGGTCAGCAGCTGTCTATCTTTTTGTCTCCCTGGTCAGCAGCTGTCTATCTTTTTGCCTCCCTGGTCAGCAGTTGTCTATCTTTTTGCCTCCCTGGTCAGCAGCTGTCTATCTTTTTGTCTCCCTGGTCAGCAGCTGTCTATCTATTTGCCTCCCTGGTCAGCAGCTGTCTATCTGTTTGCCTCACTGGTCAACAGCTGTCTATCTGTTTGCCTCCCTGGTCAGCAGCTGTCTATCTTTTTGTCTCCCTGGTCAGCAGCTGTCTATCTGTTTGCCTCCCTGGTCAGCAGCTGTCTATCTTTTTGTCTCCTTGGTCAGAAGCTGTCTATCTGTTTGCCTCCTTGGTCAGTAGCTGTATATCTGTTTGCCTCACTGGTCAGCGGCTGTCTATCTGTTTGCCTCCCTGGTCAGCAGCTGTCTATCTTTTTGCCTCCCTGGTCAGCAGCTGTCTATCTGTTTGCCTCCCTGGTCAGCAGCTGTCTATCTGTTTGCCTCCCTGGTCAGCAGCTGTCTATCTTTTTGCCTCCCTGGTCAGCAGTTGTCTATCTTTTTGCCTCCCTGGTCAGCAGCTGTCTATCTTTTTGTCTCCTTGGTCAGAAGCTGTCTATCTGTTTGCCTCCCTGGTCAGCAGCTGTCTATCTGTTTGCCTCACTGGTCAGCAGCTGTCTATCTTTTTGCCTCACTGGTCAGCAGCTGTCTACCTTTTTGCCTCCCTGGTCAGCAGTTGCCTTTATATTGGCTTCACTGGTCAGCAACACCCAGACATAGCTGTCCATATTTTTGGTCGGTGAACTCTGGAGATTGTTAAAATTAACCAAAATAGTTTTTGATCAGAGTTTCACAAGTGCATGTCCAATCAACAGGTTTGATACATCAATTGAAAGCTAAAGAGATTTCAATTCTAGAAAAATCTTTTTTCTTGAGTGTGAGTCACATGACTTAATTAGCACATTGATGCCTCAATGGAGTATGACATTTAAAAAAAATATTTTACAGAAACTTAAAATCTGAATTCATCATGGGGAAGAGCATAACGTTCTGGCTGGATTTTATAATTTATCTGTGAAAATTGAAAAATTATTTATTGCTCAAATGCTATTTGAAAAAGTGGGTGTAGCTTTAATTCTGTATGATATGACTCCAACCGTTTTTTCAAGTGCCTTTTTACACAGTTAATAATTGTTTAAGTTTATTAAAACATCAAAATGACCAAGAATTTTATGTACTCTCAGAATATCATGTTACATCTTACTTTTCTTTAAAATTAAGATTTCTAAATTTATTCGTTATGTAAAGTTATGCAAATTAGGTCATGTGATAATATTTTTGAAAATAATTTTGAATCTGGAAAATTGTCAGGTTTTTAGCAATGTATTTCACATGTTGATAGAGAAATTAGTATTTGAGAAATTATGATCAGAAGTCTAGATTATGCATGTCTTGACCGCTTAATATGAGAGCATAAATCTGAGTCCTACGGAATAACCCTTTTTTTCATGTCAACTACAATGCAACGTCCAATTAGCCTTGTCACCATTATAAAATGTTTAATGATGCTTATTTGTGTCTTGATAGTGTGAGCTCCCTCTTCAGGTATTCTGATAATCCTCCCATATCAAATCTTATGTTTCAGGCTGGAGCGTGGATTGTCTGAGGGATTGGGGACCGTTCTTTAACTTCGCTATCTTTGGCCTCGTGATGATCTGCGTAGAAGTGTGGTCATTTGAGGCAGGAGTGATTTTGGCGGGTGAGATATTTGTAAAGCTATCTGTGCCAGTAAACTGGTACAAACACCAACTTTGGAACGGTTTGCTAGCAATCTGGCACCTTCAGACAGGAGTGACTTGGTTTCAGCCCGTGGCTTACAGAGGCCTGTTGTCCATTGGATTTACTGGACAAAAACAATTGTAGTTGGCTATATCTAGTGCATTCTCAAATGACCCATATTGACCCATTGGTCAATTTCTTTTAAAGCATTCATGAAACCACAGAGGTCACAAGGTCACAGGCAAGTTTACAGAGGTTTATGGTACTCAATGTTAAATGGCCACGAAACTGTGATACAAGCAAGCTATCTCACTAAAATCTCACTACAAAATCAACCAAAATACACTGACCATGGTTATTGTGTTTTGCTGAATGTGCCAAGTACTGCCTGTATCCTTTTGACCACTAGGTGGTCACATGTATGCATTCGTGAAGAGGAATCCACTTTCAATTTATGTCGTGGAAATATGATGGATAATAACTTTTGATCGAAAAGTTTGGGTATAAACATTTATATTGTGTAAGGAAAAAGTGCTTGAAATCTTATTTCATGAATGCTTTAATACTGTTTATGATGCTTAACTTTCGAAGAGAGGATAGAGAGAGGACAAATATCAGAACAAAATTAATAAAGGAGACTTTATTTCTTAACAGTTGCACCTACCTGGATTTTCGACTATTAAATTATAAATGTCTGTTAAATCATAAATGAATGATAATCTTACACTGAGATATATTTTTTGGTATTGCCAACAGATCTGTGTTATGTTCGATGCAAGTGTTGACGGACATATTTTCATGCCAATTCTTGTGAGGTCAACTGCATCTGGTGTCTTCTATTTGATCAAAATCATGATCATGATCAGTACATGCATGTATATGGCCCTATTAGACATCTGCTGTCCGTAAGTTTAAGCAATATATGCCTTAATGGCCAATGTCTACATGGAGAACATATAAATAAAGTTTGTCATTCTGTGATCACATGTGCATTATATTACATCTCCTTTTCAGGTAGATTAGGAACTGTTCAACTTGGAACCCAATCTATTTCATTGCAATGGAATGTACTGGTGTATTCAGTAAGTTTTCGGGGGTTATTGTGATTTATGAGGTTATTATATAGTAAACTATTGATTTGTCAATTTGTCTTGATATATTAAATGGCACCCGATATTTGGAATCGAACTACGCCAGTTCTAACTTATTATATATCCCATTTGCCTATTTTCCATTAATCTGAAAAGTTGACATATTATATTGCAAAGACCCTCAGGCTTAAATTACAAAATTTAATTAGGCCAGTAGTTTCATAATGCAGTGATGGGTTTAAAATGATAACAGTTCAAATGTTGTCTTCTTTTTATACTTTAACACTTAGATACCTTTTGGCCTAGGCATGGCGTGTTGTATTCGGGTAGGCCACCATTTAGGCGGAGGAAGCTATCTTGACGCTAAAAATGCAGCCTGGGTGTCTATGGCTTTTACATGTAACTAAATATACATGCTAATGCAGAACATTTTAAAGAAATATTTTTTTCTCTCTTTATCACATAATATTAACATCCAACATTGTAGGTGGGAGTTTTGACCAGTTCTATTCAATTTTACAAGAAATATATATATATATATATATATATTTCTGTTTATCGTATAATATTAAATATTTAACACTGTAGGTGGGAGTTTTGACCAGTTCTATTCAATTTTACAAGTAAAGTGTAAGAAGTACTAAAAACAGTGCTCTGCTGAGTAGTTTGTTTGTTATCTAGAGTTTCTGTTGGATGTGCATTCATCACTCCTATTTTTTACATGAAAATGACGACAAAAGTCATGACCAGTCTAGAAAAGTCTAAAAAACGAATTCTCTGTAATTAATCATTAAAATCGTGCGAAAAAGAAAGAGATCAATTATAACAGTGTTCATGGACATTTCAGGTGCAGCTACAATAGGTATTGCTATATTTCTAATAGCATTGAAAGATTACCTGCCCATGGTATTCACAAATGTACAGTAAGTCTTGTTAACGTGTTAAGTTTTTAATGGTGACTGAGGTTTTTCCGTTTTTATTTTCACAATATTGCAGATTTACTATATTCAGTTACATTGCAGAGAGATCATCGAGTATTCTACAAGCATTCTGCCAATACTTGCTGCATTCAAAGTATTTGGTGGATTATCAGTAAGTGCACAATGCATAACTTTGAGGGGGGGGGGCAAATCATGTATTCAATTTGACATCTAAAGATTTTCTAAAGCCTGAATCTTATTTTCTCAGGTAGTAAGTGCATATAAGGCGAAACTAATACATGTATATTAGACTCATCATAATGTAACAATGTTATTATATGCCTTCCCTACTATGCTGCACAGCCACCTAAATATACCCTCGGTATATAATGTATACAAATAAAGGCCTCTGGACCCTTCCTCTGCAACCTTCGAACCATCTAGATTTGTTGTGTTGTACCTGCAGCTTACCTAGAATGTAGGGTCCAAGCACCGCTGACCACTGCTTGACCCAGGGACACTAAACAGATATGGAACCGTTTTTTTGCCGCTTATTATAATAAGAATGTTTATTTGCAGGGCATCAGTGCAGGTGTGTTCAGAGGATGTGGCATTCAGAAAGTGGGTGCAGCATTGAATGTGTTTGGCTATGTTATTGCTTTATCAGCAGGCATTCCTGTGATGTTTCTAACACCTATGGAACTAAGGGGTAATTCACTTATTTAGATCGTTGTTGTTCATATGAACAATTATGCATTATATTTCGCTATATCTTGTGAAACCTTTTATATGTATTGTGAATCGTAATGATATTAAAACATCACACAAGGTCAAAACTGTCAAAAGTAATGTCAAGTTTACAGAAACCCATAAGCAGTCAAAGAGTGAACACAGCACAATCTGTTTACTGTAATCAGATATTTTTATTCCAAATATATTGACTGTTACTATCCTTTATGAACCTATCCCTTAAAAAAGAAACAGAAGAAAGGACATTCATCTATCAAATTGAGAGAGAACAGGGCAGGACTACCACAAGGTTTAGTCTTGTGACCACATGTGTTTGTAATACATATAAATGATTGTAATCTTAGTGCAAATCAAGTATGCTAATGATAGTATTGTCCATTCAAAAGTTGACGATCCTCAAAAAATCTGATCTCACCAATTATGAATTAGCAATTAGCAATTGGGCAGACAAATGTTCTTTTTGCATTTAGCGCACCAAAATTGTATCAATTCTAGTTCCATTCAAGGATAGAACACTGCCACATCAACTTTCATTTTTGCCACATCAACATTCATTACCACATCAACTTTCAGTTTTGCTATTCCAAAGCTTTCAACCACAACACGAAACTATTAGCTGCTAAATTGAGTAAAAATAGCATCATATATATATATATATCCTCAGTAAAGACTACCCGAAGCTTCCAGTAGTGTGTCTGATCCAATAGAGAAGCGACAGCCAAGCTAGTTGGTATGGTTAGGTGGTCACATGGCATCAGGCATATCTAATAATTACACTGGAAGCAGATTTCTTATTATTACATTACTCTTGACTATAACCTGAACTGTGACTCGATTGTAAAAAAGCATTGTCTGCAAGACAGGTGACAGTCGAAATAATTGTCTAGGTTGACTTAAAGAATACGAGGGATACCTCAAATATTAAACACAGATAAGGATGGTCAAACTTAGACCTTGGGGATTATACTCCAAGCTTAGACGGAGGGCATGAGCACATTAGGGAAGAAAGAGGACCTGATGGGCATGCTTATGCTGCCTTGCATGAAAAGGATATCTTTTGCATCTAATGTATATCTGGGATGAGAATAGTATTGTCCTTGTATACATAAATTACTCAAGCTTAGCTTATTTTCTAGGTTATTGGTGGTCATTCGTCGTAGCAATGTTAATTAAGGGTGTTTTGTCATGGACTGTCATTGCACATATTGATTGGAAAAAACAGGCCATTTTAGCACAAATGAGAACCAAATCGAACAAAGAGGAATCCGCATTAGAACAAGACAGGGAAGCTACTGATGAGCATGGAGGTAAAGGTAACATTTTTATTTCACAAATTTGTTTTTTAAGTATTTACATTGAATGTCATGTTTGTGGCAAGTTTTCATAGACAGCATAATTTGCCTGCATCTATCCAAAAGAGAAACAGGAAATGCGCGATTATAAACTTAGTCTAAATATTTCTACATCATTCAAGGACAATAAAACTTAAACCTATACTTATGATGACATATTTTTCACAATATTAATATACTATTTTTTTTAAAGGATTTTAAATATTCCTTGAACAAATATTTTGTACGTGTTTTGGTGCAATAATGCTCTTAATCTAATTCCAGCATCCCAAGATCATGAGATTTACAAAAAACTGATTATAGAGAAGGATAAAAGTGACGATGCATCCAATAGAAAACTAATAATACACCGCCTGTTTGTGGTCAGTGTCTTCCTGGCCGTTCTATTGGCTGGCATCGTGTGGAGAGCCTTGACTGACAATGGAACAATTAGTCTTCATGGGACAACAAACACAACGATTGCACTTAATCAAACATTGGACTATATTATCATTTGATTTTCTTTATCATAACATCCAGTGTGCAATTATGTCCATGCAGTGTGCTGTATTACAGCTCACGACAGAATTTTGTGACTTGCCATGCGACACATTCCGTTATCATTCCTTGTGGTGCTGGAATAAGATAAAATTAGAAAGGCATATTGACGGGGGAGGGGCAACATATATTTTAAGATGTTATAGAACATGGTCTTCCGATGTTCACCCACAGCACTACCAACAACGATATACGTGTGCGAACTAATCAGGTGAATTGGATACTCAAACCTTGAGAGCCCCTAGTGTAATGGCACATATCAAAATTTTAAAAGGTTTAACATGGTTACCTTCTGGGAAGCTGCAGTCTAAACTAGATTTCCTGGTATGAGTCAATATGTTAATAAATTTAATCAATATATATATCAGCATTTTAGCACTGCTTTATTCAAACGAATACATCTGAGAACAAATGTATGTGTTGAAAAATACTATTTTGTTTTGATGTCTCATGAAAATGGTGGTATGGTTACAGGGTTTACAGGGTTTAATGGATTTTAACTGTACACGTTTCACTTAATTCTGTAATATTAGTGGTTTATGAAATCCAAATGTTAATCTATAAACTGTTTGCAGATATTTTAAAGTAAAGAAACACTTTTTGGTTCTGCACATTTTCAAAACCCAATGGACGAATGTTAATCGGTCCTGAATATTTGCAAAACCTGTAACATTATTTTTCAAATACATACCTTATTCTAAAACTCAAAATATAAGCTTTGTATTGTTTTTGGAAAATGGGGTTATTTATAAAATAAAGTTCACATGTAGTCTAGTTTGTCAACTTAATATAAGTCCTATGAATCATTGCATTTTGTCAAAATCTCATACCTGAAAATCACAACTTCATGATAAGTTATTTCATATTTCTAACTTACAAATGACTTTTGAATATATTGTTTATGAATAAAAACATCACAGGAAATGCAAAGTTGCCACATTAAACTCTGATGGTGGACTAGCCATGTATAAATGAGAGCAACTAGATAAATATCTTGTTTGGTGTTCAACCATTGACTGTTACCTTCCCTGATGAGAATTTTTTATGATTTTATGCTTTTCATAATGATTACCTCCTGAATGCACTTTTCTGTCACTTGTGTTTTTACTTTGTCAAATTAATATTTCAATCGGGTATTAAATTTGATGTTTCAATGTATACATGTATTTGTAAAACTATATCATGACTGAATAAAATAGTGGAAAGGTTGTCGTGTGATCATTTGTTTGACCATTGAATTTGTGTTCTATACGAGGTGGAATACGAAGAAGTCCTATCCAACACATAGAAATTGTGATTCCCAAAGAGGTCAGGGAACAAATCTTGAATCAGCTACTGAACAGAGACACTTAAATATCTCTGGTTTGAATCAGCTAGCTCGCCTTAAAATATCGCATGATACATAAAGAGACATAAGAGTCACTGTCCTAAGGTATGATTGTCATATATTTTTTTTTCCCAGAACAAACGTACATGTATGGACTTTTTTGTCAAATGGACTTGTAGTAGAATTCCTCCAGAGGGCGCTGAACTAAAGATCAAGTAGCTCAAAACTTTACCACCAGGTGATACTGATAGCCATCACTAAAAATGCATCCATTGAAAGTATTATTATCAGTAGTTTTTTCCTCAATAAATATTATTGTCATAATTTTGAATATTATATTATTTCATAACAATATATTAATAATTTAGAATTTGACTATTAAGAATATTCAATTTGCCAAACCATTGGAGCTTTAGATATATTTGAGGGGTGTATTTTCCTCTTCTTCAAATTCCGGTTACACAACAACGTGGTCAGTCATAGCTGTCAATTCTCAGATTTCGTGCCAGAAGTTGGATTTGGTAAGAATGTTTTCACAGACAGTGTTAACTTTTCCTTAGCTTAAACATTAGGTATTATTTTTTTGTGTAGGTGTACAAATCTACGGCCGCTGAAAATATAGCTGAACACCTCCAAGTTGTGTCATGACTGAGCACCTCTGACTCTGATTCCATCTTCACTTTCTAAAATATTCTCATCAGGTTGCCACTGCCATGTATACGTAAATCTGACAAAAACGTTTCATGTACAGTAACCAGCAAGTGTAGGGAATCTACAGTTGAAAGTCAGATATATCTTGCTGTGCTAATTGCAGTTGAGCTGAGTGTTGTCTTTCACACATTTTGTCTTGTGGTTGCTGACGTTTTCAAATTCAACCATGGCGTGTTCGACGGTGGGAAAGAATCTGTCCCCTAGTTTGACCGTGGCTCGAAAAGCAGAGCTCATAAGAAGTTGGCCTAAGTCACTCTGTCATGGCACGAAACTCATGAAATATCCTTCAAGAAGACTAATTGACCTGAATGCTAAATGTAGGTTGAAAAGAAAAAGTAGTTGGTATGCAAATTAATTGATATCATATGGTCAAACAGGCATGGTCAAACTGGTTATGGTCAATCTGGTGAACTGTTGAATAGGGAAACAATAAAAACAGCCAGTCACCCTTCTTGAATGGGCATTGGAGCAGTTTCAGACAGACAGTAGTTTCCGTCAAGGGCTTATCCATAGATCTTAAATTGTAGTGAATAAAGTTCTATGATGAACTGCTTGGCTACATGAGTGATAGCTGCAATTAAATTTTGAAATTCTTCAATAAGGAAGGAGGAATCCTCTTCCTACTTCTCCCTCTTAACTTGTGGTTAGTACTTGGCGCAGATCATGAATATTCATATTTTCAGGAAAAATTAAAATTCATAGTATCATCAGATTATCTTGTTTAAAGAGTGCTCACTAATTGCAGTTGCTCTTCTTGCCTCATGGTCGGCTTTGATCAGACCAAAAATAAACAGATACAATATCAGCCCTTAATGGGGATTGTTTTTATCACAATCCGACTTGTCTTTGATTTGTACCACTATACAGCTTACAACCCTTCTGGTGTTCTCAGAAGTGAGCATGTGCAGAACATGAACTTCCTGCTTACTGGCCGCCATATTGAATTTAAGTCGTTGAACGAAACAAAGAATATTTTAGATGCACATTAAAGGGGGAAATGTTCAGCATTTAAACATTTTTGTATGTCCCTTTGAGAAAACAAACTATTATTCACAGTTTGCATGTATTATTAATTGAACTTTGACTTGAAAACACAGTTTTTAAAAAGGCATTGTTTACATGGGCGAAAATATGTATTAATGGACTGGAGCAAACATTACACCCGTAAGTGTTGAAACGAGGGAGCTCTCTAGTGTTTGAGCGATAAAAGGTGAAAGATCGGTGAACTGAATATATGTAATGACACCTTTATGTTTGTTGTTGGGCATAAAGGGTGGAACTTTTAGCATATTTATTGACAACATTGTGTTTTTCATATATTTTTGTGAAAACAATGTCAGGGCAATGAAGACAGAGGTAGATCGAGGATCAACTACCTTTGTTTGGAAGAGCAGTACCGACACTGACAACAAATGTTTCCGGGATATATTTGTGGTTATTACTATCATCAGACAACTAGTTAGAGTCAGACACAAAGATAATTTCTTCATTGTATTGAAATAAGGGGTGGTCAATTCATAAAATCATCTGTCAAATGAAATATAAATATGTATCCTTACATTTTTTTTTTAGCAGTCATGGCTGAATGTGAAGAAATTGTGGTGTTCATTGACCCGGATGCTGGGGATGATGAAATGAAGAAAATTATCAGAAAGCTCAAGAGGGAATATAGTGAAATGAATAGCCAGAATGAGAAAGATGAAACTAACATGGATAAAAGTGAAATATGCACAGAATTTAAATCAAATCAAGGCCCAGTGAACAAGAAATCAAAAATGCTAAATATTGAAGAGCAAAGACAGTGTGAAGATGACTCATTAAGAAAAAATGATTCAGAAAAGAAGACTTTGAACGAAAGCACAAAGAAACAACCTGGGCAAGTAACACGTGTACTTAATTCAAGACTTGAGAGATTAATTGCTAAGCAAGGAAAGAGATCAAAAATCAGTGACAATTCAACAAAAAAAGAAGAAAAGGAGACAACCAATAACAAGTCTCCCACCGAAGAAAAGTGTGGAGAAATTAACAGAAACACAACTTTAGAATCGCCAAATAGTGAAAATATAAGTGATAGCTGTGAAAACAATGTACAGAATGATAGACTATTTGACAAATCCAAATTAGTTGCCTTGGATTGTGAGTTTGTTGGAGTAGGGAAAAGGATGCTCAGTGCTCTAGGTAAGGTTTTTGAATGCAGATAATTTTGAGTTATGTCTTTTTCTTTAAATTTTACCAACTACCTTGAATTAAAGTATTTGGCATTGACTTCAAGCATATTGAAATAATGCAAAATGAATCATGTATATTTTTAAGATGTAAAATGTTTTGAAATCACATTTCTAGGTCGATGCAGCATAGTTGACTATACTGGACAGATTGTTTGTGATATATATGCCAGACCCGAAGAGAAAATCACAGATTACAGGACAAGATGGAGTGGTATTCGGCCGCGTGACTTGCGTAAAGCTGTTCCATTTCAAAATGCAAAAAACTACATTAAAAGAATCCTCAAGGTATTTGAAGTTGTAAAATTCTCAAATTCTCACCAACAGAAAGTTTTGCAATACATAACAATTTTCAGCCATATCAGTCCTCTCCATGGGCTTTTAGTACCAAACGAGAGAAACCTGCCTCAATTCAAGATCATAAATTCTCCCCTCAATGTTATAGATTTTTTTATTGCTGAATTTGGAGAGAACATTTTTTTTTCAATCTTTATTTTGTACGCAGTGCAGAGAGAACATTTCCTTTTAATCTTTATTTTGCACAAATAGTAAATAAAGAAATTTTCAATTTCAGGGAAAGGTTGTAGTTGGTCATGCTGTACACCAGGATTTCAGTGTTTTGGGTATCGATCACCCAAGCGAGATGATCCGAGATACATCTAAATATGCTCCCTTGAAAAAAATGATGGGCCATCCTTCACACCAGCCAGTTTCACTGAAAAATCTCTCACTTCAATTGCTTGGTAAGTTCATTTGGGGTATTATTTTGATATTAACCACACATCAATTTGGAAAAGTAATAATCAGTTGAGAGCTCAGTAATTCAAATCAGTAAAAGGAATGACATAATATTGCACCTTAAGATACCTTTGCTCCACTTCATGTTGACCTAAATTGAGAAAACATATGGTGTTCGCTAGGTCAAACTTGAGTTTTACAGAAATTAAGCATCTTCTGGTGGAAGAAGCTGAAAGAAGCTCATATTGTAATTATGCCTATAGCCTGAGTGTATTATTAAAGCTGAGGGAGGATTGTGCCTCAGTTCTGTTAGCTAACAAACAAATAATATTGATAGTTGATTAAAACTAAGGAAATGAGTAATAGAAGATAGGTCATGAATACTAATCAAACATATCCCCATATGAATATTCACGATCTGCTGCCAGTACTGGCTACAAGTCCGAGGTAGGTGGAGATTGGACCACCTTAAAAATTGTTTAGCAATGTAGCCTAGTACAGGATGCTGCCATTTTAAGCATTTTCATTGCAATCTTTTGTTGCACACTTTTTACAGTGAGTGGGGGGGGGGGGATTTTCTGTCATTCTTTCTGTTTGTCAGTACTGGGTCTGCAGGCAAGAGGTAGGTTGAGGATTGACTACCTCTGTTCAGCAGAGTATATTTTAGTTCACTATGATTAAATTGTTACCCTCCATAGCAGGACTTCTTTATCATATCAGTCCCTGCCACCTTAAGTATATAGGTGTGCACAAAATCAATGTCATCAGTATTCATATAAATCTGGCTGTGAACTGAATCGAGGGGAATAAATGCTTACTGAAATAGATTCTGCTTTGTTCTGACAGCTACACTGATTGGTCAATTGATAGGTCAGACAGCTGATCCCAAGTCATAACCTGATGTAGGTCAATTCGGATTGGATGTTTTTTCTGGTGAGCAAGACGAGTATTTATGACAAGGGGAATTCCAATCTTTGAATGAGATCAAAAACAGGGCCATTTAATGACTGCAGAGGTAGTAAGAAGAGTAAATGACAAGCAATACTACCAATGTAATGCAGAGTATTAAATTGTATGACGGAGGAAGATAAAACAAATATTGATAACTTATATTTGGGAAGTTTTGATGTACATTCATTCAAAAATAGGGGTGAACGTTTGAATAGTGAACACATCTTTCCATTTTTTGATGAATAAGAATCGAACCAGAATGCATTTGTGTCACCAATTTGTATAAAGTGAAAAATAAATATAGAGGCCTGTGGGAAAGTCAAGTGCCAATGAAAGCGCTTGAAAAATAAGAAATTGTGACTTTATACAGAGCTGTAGAAGAGGAGAATTCCCCCACATTAGATGTGACCATAAATTCTTGTTGTAGATATAAATTTATGTGACATGAGAATATCAAAGAAATATATTAAGATCACAAATTTGCATAATTTTGCTTTTGCTAAAATGCTGAGACGGATAGATAGTGCTAAATATTTTGCTGCGAAAATAAACCAGTATACAGTAATTGAAATGAAATAGTTTTGGATAAGTTGGATATTGCATGATCTAGATATAAGTATTATTTGTGAGTGCTTTCATGTCATGCCACCTGCAAACCAGCAGTTCTTTCTTTGCATTGCCTGCTATTTGAACATGCTGACTTCCCATGTATGCAGTTTCTGAATTGTAATCACTACCAGCCAAGTTAATAACATGTAAAATTAAAATTTAAAGTAAGTGCAAGAGTTGTTAAATATATCATGATAATAAAACAAAACCAAAAATATGGGGAAATCTGTGATGTGAGATGGCTCATTCAAGCAAAATGAATTTCAACTCCCACAAGCAAAATATAGCAGTGTAATTAAAATTTGAGCCTAAAGTTATATGTGTGTACATTAATACAGTGCAGTACGCCAACACTTGACACAAGATAGAACAATTCTATAGCCTTTGTCCATATTTCACATGATTAGATAGATGTTTTGACTCTCCTGGTGATAAGTAGGGTGGGGAGGTGGTGCCATACCTATTTGATAATCCCCACATGTTTGGCTGGTTTGTTTCTGCATGCTCGCCACTGAAGATCACAATGCTCAAGGGCACAAAGGCAATTTACTTATTGATATTTTAGATCAATAAATGTGATGAAGTGTGAAGCTTCTTGAGTGGATAATAGGAAATACAATTATTCTGTCTCTGATGATTTAAATGGTTCAAATCCTTGAATAAAAGTTGAAAATTACTCTTGTTTATGGATTCCTTTTGTTGCATTCACCATTGAAGAGTAAACTTTATGATTTGCTCTATCTGATGATTCAAATGTTTCGCATACTAGTAATTGAATGACAGTTCAAAGTAATTTTTTGTTTCTGGGTTGCCTTGTTGTTTTTTAATCAGTGGTCCTTACTTTGAGCTGATCTGTCTGTAATCATTTAGCATGAGATGAAACATATAAAAGATATAAACAAATAATGACCGGCAAGCTCAAACTGTGATTTACTTTGTTTGTGTTGTGCTTCAATGCAACATATTTTAGGTTATGCATGCCTTGGGGTAACACATCAGGTATTTCAGTCTGTGATGCCAAGGGCTGGCAAAAGTCAAAGTGAACACAGTCACTGATACACTCTTACAAATCATTGATCAAATAGCATCTCGGCAATTATCATCAGAACTTGGGGTAGTTACAAAATCCAAAGCTATTCATTATTCCTATCAAGAGATTTTATAACTGTTTTTTTTTTTTTAACCTCATAAATTTTATAATTCCCAGCAGCTAAACATGCCATGATTTACCGTATTGATCGACATTTTATTGATTAGTTTAGTAATGTAAGAGCACACCAATGCAATTAAGAAGGGATTGTGATTGTGTAACCTGGCCACATAAACATAATTAGGTCAACTGTGTGACTAAACTTGATATCAAGGCCTGAAGAGTTAACAAGAGCTCTCAACATATTTATCTTATGTTTGAGTAATTTAGTAATTTTATTGCTCATTTATCTGTAAAACTCCTGATAATGTAATACGATTTTGCCTTGGAAGCAATTAATACTTGGAAAAAATGCATAGAGATAATTGTTTGCTAAAAATATTATTTGTTTCCTATTTGCTTGTGCATGTGTAAAAATATTATATTTCTTTATGTTATGTCTTCACAAAGTGTTATTGGCAGAGCCCATTTATCAATTTCACTTACAAACCCTCTTCATAGGGCTTACTCCCATTTAATGTCACAGTGGCCCATAAATACCATATGCAGGATGACAAAAACATAAACATCAGACTTACATGTGCATTTAGGTGTTTGTCACTAATTCTACATGACCACAAAATTTATGATGAGATGGTCATTTGACCTCAAGACCTTTACCTGACCCAGAATTGACAATCTTGTATTTTGCGGCAATGACTCCAATGAGTCCAGCGAGTCAGCCTGGGTTATGCTGTTTCTCCACAATTAAGCCCGTTGATGGCAGAAGGTGGCGGACACCGACCTCCACCTTCTGGAGACCCCTGGCGAATTCGACAGGACAAAATGGAGAATCCGGCGATCTGCCGCTCTCTCCGATGGCTAGACAGCAGTGCCAATCATATGTGGTCAGTGTTCTGTGTCACACTTTGTGGGGGCAAAATGGGAGTAAGCCTCTTCATATTACCAAGTCAGAACAAATTATAAGTGCAGCCTTACTGGCATGTTGAACGAGAAGTTCTATTTATGAGCCCAGTGAGTTATGTGACTCCATGGACTTGTATTTGTGTGGCATTTAGGTTGACATTTAACTCAAACTTTGGTAGGCATGGCACAGACAGTCATGCAATTTATGCACTCTGCTATTGATTCAAATCAAGGTAAAATTATGAAATCATTTTGGAACAAAAATTGACATTAGCCAGTAATTTTGTAATTTTGTAATTTCAGGACGGAGGATTCAGAAAAGAGAGCATTGTTCTGTGGAGGATTCCAGGGCCACCATGGAGCTCTATAAACTGGTGGAGGAGCAGTGGGAGGAAGAACACTTCCAAACAGAAAATCAGAATCAAGTCAAGAGACCCATAAAACCCAAAAATAAATGCCCTGTAAAACAGGGTAGTAACAGGCAAAGAAATGACAGCTCAAATTCACAAAATGGAGAATCTTTCTTTGATGATAATTTTTGGCCAAACGATGTTCATATAGAATGGTTTTAATAGAAAATAATGTTATGATGTTTTGAGCTATGCTGAATATATCAGCATAGCATCTGCAGTGTGGGGGAAGAATTTTTCTGTTAATCTGCCTGTCTATCACCTTTGATATTCTCTGAAACTACTGGTTTGGGTTTTTAGATATTATTTGGTAAGATTTTTTACTTTCAGGGAACCAGCTCAATCAGTTCCCATTAGGCTCAGATTTTTTACCATTTTTTTAGGATTTAAACAGAAAATCGAATAGCTATCACTGAGTTGTTTAGGAGGCTGCCATTTTGAATAATATGACAAATATCAGCCAGTGAGAAGCGAGATAACATCAAGGGTTAGAGCTGAATTAAATATGTGGATGAAATATAGCCTTAGTTTAAAACTTCTGAAATAAGGTAATCTGGAGGTAATGGGAGTCTGCCCCAATATTGAGTCAATTATATATTACTGCATTGACTGTTCTCAACCTCCAGAGATGGATAAATTCTTATATTGATCATTTATGAAGCAATTAGCAGGCATTTCCACAAAATATTTGCAAACATTACAAAAAATCAATGATAGCAAAGCTCCAAGGCCATTGGCCTATATTTTAAAGAAATAAATTAATAGGTGTATTGTAATTTAACTTTATAAATGCAACTAAATTGTTTCATATAGGAGTCGGATATTGCTCTTGCATCAAGGTCAACCAAATAGAGTTTTGAATAAATGAGTGATTTCCATGATTAAAAATCTTTGTTGGAATATCAACCAACAGACATTTTCTTGTTTCCAAGTCACAAGTAATGATATAGAGGTTCCAGAATATTAATTCAGATATTTTGCCACAATAAAAGTTGTCAAACAAGACTAACAGTGCATTTTGCCCAAAACTATAACCAAGTTAAAAGTTAATTATAATCAGTTTTAAATAAGTTTTACCTATGAAGGTACTACTGTTCAGAAGGTGTTGAATTTTATGGTCTTGTTTTCCCTCTTTACATTCATGGGTTTGTTCAAGTATAATGTTTACCAAATTTTATTTCCCAAATTTTGTTTTTATGCATGTTGACAAATGTACAACAGAAATACTTTTTTTAATAGAAAAAACTTAGAGATGTGTTTTTTTCCATGTAGTTTATGAAGTATTTTCATCAAGTTTATGAAGTTTTTGCCAACCAATATTAACCTGCTCATAATATGGTACATTTGAATTGCATCAAAGATCTGTAATAAAATATTAATTTATAGATTATCAGCCTTTTTAGTCTTATTTGTATCCCAAAGATTACATGATGTAATTTAAACTTAAGGGTCACAGCCATACAAAGCAAGTCTTTTATTGAACCTTTTTTCACTTTTGCACACTGCTCATCATAATATTTTCTACTGACCATGATCAACTTAATTTGACCAAAATATTGAAGAAATTGCTCCGTTTAAAATGGCGCACATATTTTATTTTCATCTTTGAATAAATCAAAACTCAATAAATGCCCAAGATTCTGATATGAGCATTTTGTTTGTGTCAACGAATGCAGGATGAAAATTACTGGTGAGGTTGGATTGATTGCAGTTGACTGTTGCCATCCCTTATGGACCTTTTCTGTACTGCGAGTGTCCTTTCAGGGGGGGGGGGGGGGGGCTGAAGCTCAGTCAATGATCACAACTGAAGGTACGGAAAAAAATGTGCAATTTATATTTTCCACAATATAAGATGGGCCTTATCCTTGGTGGGACAGAGGTGTGATCATTTTGGATGGAAGTCATGACTCTGCCTGTAACCATGGTAACTACCTGGCCTTGATCAAAGTAAATTGTGCAAAATGTCAAGGACAGACCTCGTGGGCAAGCACAATCTAATTTTCAATGATGTTCTTGTGACAAGTCAATAGCTAAATTTATCCTACGAACTGATTGGTTACAAAAGTAGGCTATGTAAATTTGGCTCCACCAGGTGCGATGAAAGACAAGCACTGATTGGTTGCACTCTCCCGCGGGACACATTGACACCGCTGTTTCACAACTGTTCACGCTCCAGTCCAGAGAGCACTCGCCATTTTGGATTGTTTGGGCTTGTTGCACCTGTGTTGGTTCAGAATACACATCTCAAAATGAAGGCTCTTCTCGCTTTATTGTTCTTCATCCAGGCTGCATTGATGGTGTCTGCACAAGAGAGTAAGTTAGCTAAAAATCAGTATCTTTTTATCATGTTAACGCTGTGATTTGAACTTTAAAAAGTTGGTGAATAATCGATGGCAAGCCTTGAAATGTTGAAATGTTTACGCCGGGACAGATCTGTAACATCTG
This sequence comes from Amphiduros pacificus, assembly GCA_949316495.1. Classification (NCBI taxonomy): domain Eukaryota; kingdom Metazoa; phylum Annelida; class Polychaeta; order Phyllodocida; family Hesionidae; genus Amphiduros; species Amphiduros pacificus. Next base: position 41,339,743 of record OX439000.1, on the reverse strand, counting down.
TGTTTCTTCTCGTTCCTTGCCTGCATGCATTGAAATGTCACGCAAATGTATTTCAAACATATCTTTAATGTGTTTAGTAAGTGCATCGTTGCTGGTGACATCTGACATACCACATCGGGCCGTTTTGAAACGGGGAAAAGTAGCATTTCTTCACATGGAGAGTTGACCTACAAAGGTGACCTTCAGAAGAAACGGGCCTGCTGCTCGCGCTGGGGCGTATGCTGGGATTTACCCTTTTTAATGGGCTTTCATAGAACAAGCACAACCTCAAAAAATGTTCATGCTTATTAATCAACTGAGAAATAAGCTTTAATAAGAATGCAGGGATTTTAAATTATAAAAATTATATAATGGCATTTTGGGTTTCATAGTTCAGTATCCAAAATAGTGTTGTTGTCCATTTGACTTCAGCGCTATGAACAGACCTAGTCTGGTATCAGCGCTATACAAATTTTATTATTATTATTATTATTATTGACTTTGAAACTTATTTCCAAACTAAAATGTTGCTCTACTGTTGATATCATGATCATCACCAGCTCTCAATTCTATCGTGTGATTGTGGGTTACCATCATGTATTGATTTTTGCGAGGCTTTATTTGGGCTTCCAATTTTGTGTGCAGCGTGTTTTCAATGTTGCAAGAAGACCAGATGAAATTGGACTTGAGATTGGTTTAGATCTCCCTTTATACATAAGTAAAAACAAACTTAACTTGACCACTGGATTAATTATTGCAGTGAATACCTACATGTATGTCACTTTTGACAACAATGTCTCTAAATTCAGAAAAATCAAAGTGATTATATCAGGGATACACAGGGGTTGAACGTCAAAAGATGTCCCAAGGCAACCACTGCATTGTATTACTATTGGCAGGTTTCTTGTTGTCCCACCTCCAAATATAATGACCCACTCTTCACTTCATTGCATATACGGGTAAACAATGGTGAACTAAATCTGAGATCACGAAGCAACAAAGATTCTTTTTTAGCAATCCATAGAGCTGAATCTGAGCTGATATAAAATTGAAGGGAAAATGGCTTCTTTAAAACTTGTTGCTGGAGATTGAGTTCTCCCTGAGTCGTACCTTAAATATGACGGGCAATGCAATGTATTTCCATTTTGCTGAAAGATTTACGAATTGTTCTTCATGATCATCAAGATATTAAACAAAACATATAGGCATTCTGCTGAGAATGTATAAGACTGAGATCATAGTATTGAACCACTCGCAGTAAAGTAAGATTTGCTTACATAACAATGCAAGAAAAAGCCGGTCAGCAGATTAAAAATGCAGCAATTTCTCTCAGTTTCACAATATTAAGCATAAGCAACACTATTAACTTCATGTCAAACATTACAGTTTATCTGGTTTTTAATCTCTGCCTTCATCATCCTTTCCCTGTGAATCTTGATGCTGTACATTCTATGTGCCTTTTGGATTGAGTATGTCAAATCCCTTATTGTTTTATTTTTCTTTCGCAGGTATAAATGTCCACGATGGTGTGAATATTGGAATGCATGCTGGGCTTGCTCTGCTGATGAGCTTCACAATCCTGGGAACCTGTACTCTCACAGTCAACCTCATCCACAAGAACAGCAAGTGTGCTCGTCAGCATGACTAAATAGCTTTCAGCAGATCTGTGTAGGGAATTCATCAAACATCCTCGTTCATGACTCATCTCGCCACAGTTATAATCATGTACAACAGAAGTGAAGAAATAGCGATTGCTGCCAGCATGTGATATCATTAAAATATCAAATCCCACCTTTACATGTAGCACATGGATTGGCTACCTGGCTCAGCGTAGACTTGTTTAGACCTTGTTTTGTCATACATGCAGTCATGCACAGTTTGCCTGTATTGTGATGAAGCTTGGAAAACAAATCAACATTGAGATAAAATGTGTGCTGAAACGTTCAACATCAGTGGGCATCACAATCCAAAATGGATCAAGCCTTATCCTATGGCGACCAGACTTGTGCTCATCTAGTGCTCTTCCTGCATAAACATTTAACAAAAAATGTCATTAAAAGGCAACTATAAGAACTTAACAGCTTGAAACATGTCGGCTTGCCATGGGGATGATGCACAAGAGATCATGGAATTTTCCATGAATAGATACCAGGATTCTGTGTTAAATTGTACATAGACAATATACCGGTTCTTAAAAATCAAGAGTAAGAAAGGTCCCAAGTTAAAAATTCTCTTAATATTGTTCAGTTATTACCGATGTTAGATATACCATTAAATTTATTCATCACAATGATTGCCAAACAAGTAAAAAAAGTTTCCTGAAAGTAAAAATATAACATATAATATAGTCTTCTGAAAATGTAGCCAAAATGCAAGCATTATTCATTTTCTGCAATATAGACATAATTGGACTTCTGACATAAAACACAAACAAGGTGTAGATTTATGACCAAATTTATTGTAAAATTAACAATGTTGTATATAATCACACATTCCCAATTCTTTTAACAACCCAAAATGATTTTAATCATGTTTTTCTCAATGTTTGTTGAGTTATTTTATGTTGGTAGATAAATTGCTTAGAGAAACCTTTTATTTTTGTCTAAAATTAGTGATTGAGTAGTGATCATTTTGAACAAGTTTTATCTGTAGTAAGTTAATATTTGGTTAAAATCATAAATGAAAATTTTTGATGTAGTCTGGTCCATAAATTTCAAGCACATTATGTTGTGAAATATAAACCAAAATGATTTTACAGTAATTGAGTGTTTGTTTTTGTATTGAGTCTTTAACAATAACCAAGCGAGAACTAGAATATAGATGGCTGTTCTTTTAGAATTCTTCTGCACATTTAGCAGTTGCAAACTAACACTAATATAGTCATGCATGAAAGTGACTGAAGGTCACACAGAACCATAGCAGGACTAAATTTGGTCACTTGGCTGTTGCTTGACAGCATTTGGTCACAACACCTTAATTGTGGCACAAAGTCATGCGATGGCCCAGCCTGACCAGAACTTGTCACATTTGTTGCACGAGTATATAGATAGTAGACCCCAACTGTCTCGCATGATTAGTATCACATCTTGCGTTTTTACATGATTATGTGCATGCTTACAATATACATCATGTAGATGAATAACAATCATTAAGTAATAAATTGCAGTCTTTTTTTTTTTACATAACAACAATTATGATTATTATTGGTAAAAGCTATTTAGTCATATTACATGCGGAAAAAAAAACTGTCCAAAACCACATCCGAAGCACAATGCCCTGAGGGATTGAGATCTTTAAAATGAAAGTGATTTTGGTAGTAAAACAAAAAGGAACATCTACCAGAGGTGGCCTATAGAACTCTTAGATAACAAATGATTGCTTCCCATACCTCTACTGTAAAATTATGCAAATATCTATAAACATGATTTTAATGTTGTTGACAACATTCTGAATGCATCCACACATACTTCAGTGAGATTCTCTCTGTGCCACATTCATACTATATGAACTTGTGTTTGATTCATGATGTTGGTATCATAAGTAATACATTGGCTAGAATGTTAAATTTGAAAAGAAGCTTATTTCATAATAGCGGTGCTGATTTTATATCAAATGAAAAGTGACGTTTGAGTGCACCAAGCACATTAAGCGCAGTCTTTGGACTTGTGAGTTCGTATAATACAATTTGCATATCCTCTGTGATCGTCCAGATGTACAATACAAATATGCAAATACTTGGGCAAAAATATTAAATTGCTATAAAAAGGTCACTCATTGTTGAATCTGGTCAAGGGCATTCAGTCTGGTAGAATTAGATGGACCATGGGTACGAGTCCTCTTTCTTTTACATATTTTTAAAATTGTGTCTCTCTTGTTGTACATTTGACTTTGGCAAAAAAGTGATTCTGATGTTTTCTGTATCCGATAAATTTGGATCAGCATTCTAGAGGTATCTTTTTCCCTCTCCTTGTATCCTATTGCTGTTTGAATGTTGGGTTTAGCTGATACTGGTGTTGGAAGTTATAATCTCAATCTCAATAGACTTGTTTGTTCTTGGCAACTGAAGTAGGTGATGCAATATGAGCTTTACACTTGCAAGCTTGGGCATGTTGCTTGCCCAGATTCAACCACTGGTATCCATCTTGTCCCATTGCCAAGGTAAATGTACCCATGGTCAGTTCATTACAGGTCTAATCACTCATCTTCTTGTTGCAGTATTTCATAATTAGATTTGTTGCCACGGTACAAGATCCTAAGATTCCAAAACACATAAGTAGTGCCATGAAAGCGTGTAGTGGGATGTTGACACCTTCCCTCACGTCCACACCTGAAATTGTCCAAACAAATGATCAGTATGCGCTGTTTTTAAACAGGAAATACTATTTTGGGGAACAACAAATGAGGCGCAGTGATTCATAATTTCATATCAAAATGATTATAAAATGTTTTTATTTTCTATAAATGGACAATTTATAATAGTTTGCTGGCTTTCAAGTTTCTGAGAGATATGTTCATGAGGAGGGAATCTGTTTTCAAACAATGCTTTTAATATTTGTGTATATGCCTCCTGAAGTAAAACTAAATTTTACACTTAAAAAAAAATTGCCTAACTGCACTTGGATATGCGAAGAGTGTGATTTTTTACATGTTATATTTTGATTTGAGGACCTTAGGAAACTGCAAATCTTTGACTTTAAATACACATTCATTTGCAATTTTGATGACTTTGAAACTGTAAAACTGCAGCAAACTTGAATATGGGTAATTTATGTCAACAATGGGAACAGGATCCAAAAAGACAAAAATGCATGCATTCTGGAGTAATGTATATAATCTATAAATGATCACTTTGATTTAATAGTTATGAATGTACAGAAATATTCAGGGGCAAATCATAAGTTTTATTTGGGAAAGCACAGCACAACTTGATCATCCAAAGATATTTGGATTGGTACAAGCAGACAACATTTTGGATGAATTCGAAAGATGAAATTTATGAACGCATGCAGATATTTTGATGCTGAAAATTGCATTAAGGATAGCATAATGTAAGGTGATATACTGCTTCATGCATTAATTACAACAATGCGCCAGTTGTATTTTTATTTTGGGGTTATGAATAGGAATGATTATTGAGCTATTTTACTGAGTTCAGAATTAATATTGGGTTTGTATAAATGATATTTGAAATGATTGCAAACTCACCTTTCAAAAATGGGAATATACACATATATATGTATTTAAACAAATTTAAATTGAATGCAAGCTTGAGTAATTGAGATGTGAATGTTAAGAAATTCAGTTCATGACAATAATTTGTTATAGTTTTGACACAAAGGTAAACTTGAAGAAGGAATCAAAATGAATTTTTCAGGACAAGTATCGTACTTTTGAATGATGGAAAAAAAAAAGTGGAACAGACTCCTGCATGTCCCATTGTAAATCTAATTTTGGGAGCACCTTTCTTTGTCTCTTACCTGCACCTAACATTATGTAATGTTAAGATCATACCATATTGTGGAAGAAAGAGAAACATGGTTGAAGTTCTCAAATAATGAAGATGTGACTATTTTGGTTTTTATATCCCTTTAATTTAATGGAAGTTCTCAAATGAGGATATCACTATTTTTGTTTTTTATCCTTTTAATTTTATGGCTTTTGCGCTTTATGGAGGCTTTTTAATAGTACTCTCTCCATTTATACATACAACTACTATGAGAAGAAGAAACGCATGAACTTTTAGGATTATTTAAATGTAATGATGCAAAAAGTTCACACCAGACCATATTCTATTTCATGCTATGTAGGTCATCATTCAAGAAATTTAGAGAGAACAAATTTTGGTCACTGAAATGCGAGCCAAAAGAGTGAAATTAATTATAATAACACTGCTTTCAATAATTAGAACCGGTACCAGCTCTGGATATTGATAAAATGGTATGAATAATGAGACCACTGGCAAGAGAATGGGGTCTGGCATAGTGGCAATTTGTTATGTATGACAGTTGGCCATGTCGGGACAGGCTGACCAACACCTACCTGGCGCTCCTGGATAAAACAGAAAGATGACAATTACAGTTAGACAACCCGACCGGGAGGAGTGAAAAATACTTTCAAGAGACTCGTTTGAGACCAACTGAAAGAAGGGGGTGGGGGGAGCCTTTTTTTTTTAGCATTGTATGCACATGATATAGATACAGACACCACACATATACATACTGTAGTTACACTGCATAATTTCATGCGATTGATAGTAACTAAAACTAGAAGGGGATCTGCAACTATTGGTGGCAATTTTGAAAATGTTAAAATAATTGCTTTATCTAATACTTAGCTGCATCACTAGAATATATGGTGGATTTCTGTGTCATGAAAGTCCTTTTAGTAGTGGTGTCTATGAAATTAAAGTCACTATATAGTGGTTATAATCATGGCCCTGAGAGGTGGCATTTGCTGCATACTTTACAGTGTAAACACCTTCCTACTGGATTATTTTCATGTTGAAGATGATAAATTAGTACATTTCATGGGTCATTAATGACAACATTGCTACCCTGGATACCCCTCTCATAAATGCTTTTTTGGGCGCGCTTTTATGAGATGGTATATTCATCTACATATATAAAAATGAGTCAAATATGCTCTGTTTCTTTACCAAGTTGAATAAAGTGGATAATTCTCTTTTATAATAACACATTTATGGACAACAGATCCAATACAAGGGACGTGAAAGAGGTGTCCTCGGACAAATTATGTGCCCTTTATTTTAAAGGTCATACTTACTTTCCTGTCCTAAAACACCCAGAAAGGACATGACTAACGAGAGTAGTGCCAGAATACTGCTTGTGCGGCCCATCATGATGAGTTTGAAGGGAGATGGGAGGAAATTTCTGGATGTGTTAAACAGGAATGTTGGGTTGCCTGCGTAGCTGACAAGATGGCGGAGGGTGACCTTGCTGCTGAGCACGCACACGTCATCAGACGCCGGGTTGCTGCAGCGTTCATCCACAAAACCAATCAATGGCGGGAAACTGAAACGCCGGCAACAGCAGACGAGAGTTGTCAATTCACTCACATCATGTTACAGGTCCCTGCTAACAAAGTGCCGACACTATTAGCATGTAAAATTAGATACATAAATGTTATTCGATATGTGCCCCATCACGTTCTGTCTTGTTGATGGAGCAAAGGGTCTGTGGCTTTTTTGAGGGCGGGAGTTGGTGGGTTTGACTCCCACTGCCGGCAGTGCTAATCTCACACAAGTTAAAAGGCTTGAAATTCGAACTGTATCATCGGCGTGTCAAAGTATTGAAGGCCCCCAAAGAAACAAACATTTCTGGATTTCAATAATACAAATATGAATTGGAAGGCGTGAGTTTTTAGCTCGGACATTTGATTGAAATGAGAAATAATGACCGGCTAAACAAGCGAGCGATAATGTACACAAATGTGCAGAATGTGTCTACATTCCCTAATTTCACAAACCATAATTTTCACCAAAAATCACAGTGATACGTCCAAACTGAGATCATTTATTGCAGACCGAATTGCTCTCATTGTCATGGTTATCAAGATCACAAAGGGAAAATAAATTTGTCAAGCTTGCTCCTTTATGAACCGACAATCAATACTTTTCGAATATTACCAGAGATATTTAAATGTTAAATGTCTCTCATATTACATTATGTCACGTAGTTTTTGCAAAGTGTAGATACCATTTGCAAAGTTTTAAAACGTACAGAACATTTGATTATTAGCGAGAATTTTGCATGAACATAATGAACAAACAAATCCCAAAATAGAATTTCACTCGCAGTTAGCCATGCAGTCTATTCGCTGAGGGCCACAATTCTCTTATAACCCTGAGCAATAAAAGACAATCTCATTTTTAATTGATTAAGAGTATATATTAATATTGAAAATCTTGGGCAGATATATTAAGACTTTTACCCTTATGAACTTTTGTTTTGTTGTGAGGGTCCACACACAGCACATCATGCACATGGATTCATCATTGGATGGGTCATAAAATGGTCATGCTGTGGAAATGCATTATGAAGTCCACATAATCAAAAGTTATTCCATGTTGCATTAAATGAAATGTAATGACACTGTTTTGCCTTTTCCTGTACCAGAACGTATATCACCATAGCCTTTTTCTCAGTTAGTTTAGCTACCGTTTTTCCCAGGTGCACAAATCCCAATTTTAATACTTATATGTATTTGAAAGGGTGTATCCTTTATTTACACCGATACAGTTAATATAATTATTTCAAGTAATCATTTACTATGGCAAATATCAAAATAGACATAAGTATGATGATTATTTTCTTTAACAGCAACTTTGAGAATATACATGTATTAATTTGTGATAGTCCATTTTGGGAATGAACTATGCATATGGGAATGAATGTCCAATGTTCCAAAATTGTCCATTTTAAGGTGACTAAAACCAAAAAAAGACAATGTTCGACATGAAAAAACTGTCTTAAAAAATGAAATCATAAGTGAATTAACTACAAGGTATTCATTCTCTCTGCAATAGTTGCCTTAAACTGAGAACGATATAATAAATAAAAAGTTATGTTTCTCTCAGCCATAGAGTTTTGGCTTTAAAGTGATAAATTCAAACACAAATTGTTTAAAACCTTCATTGAACAAAAAGATTGATAACAGAACTTGAAAATGTGGTATTAAGCAATTGTTAAAATATATGCCTTTACATGTTAGATACCACTTTCGGGATCCATAATGTGAACAGCGATAATAGGTGAACAACTTTGACACATTATTGTCATATATATATAGTTGTATTAGATAGTTGTATTGCAAATTCAAAATTTGACATCCCTTTCTTAAAATGTATGTATTTTCCATCTTTAAAGTCACTAGTCAATAACCTACCCAGGTGCTTTACTTGTGAAAACCATTTTAATAGAGAACCATTCAACATTACATTGTCATGTGAATCACCTTAATGGTATCAAAATGAGATACACATTGTCTTCTTTTCAGTAAGGGTTACATTAAAATCTTGTGCATATTCCTCACATACAAGTACCACCTTCTGTAAACCATTTATGACCAGGACACAAATGAATGATATTGCCCACATATGCAAGATATCCTCTATAATGTCTACCAATTCTGCACCCTGGAGATTGTCTCATTAAACTACATATATATGATATAAGTTCATCAAAATTAACACCAAAGAGCACGTGTGAGAATACCACATTCCTTGTCAATATCTGTATTAGCCAAGATAGGGACCCAGTCCAGGAGGTACATAATGATTACCTCATATATCCATCAAGCAGGAGTCTTATAATTACTGATTTAGGGTACCTGCTTATCTAACAAAAGTTCAAACAACCTTATGTAATGTACCGGTATGTGACCAAAGGCCTTCCAAATAGTCAACATACATGCATAGATATTAGCGTTACCATATAGATAATGTTATACAGTTTCTTTAAAACAGTTGGACACATGTTATTTGAATGACCGTCTTTGAAGGCAAATTTGAAATGAGTGGCACAAAACAGGTGATTATATTTGTCCAACTTACACAAATCAATGACCTTAGACAAGGCACAACACAATGCAATACCTCTGTTAATGTCACTTTTACATATACTACCTGTCATATCCTTTGGTATGGAAGCCAATCCAACACAGAGTGAGTCTACTGCAGTGAGTTTATTGCAATGAGTCTATTGTAGTCCATTGCATTTAATAAAGTAAACAAAACAATAAAATGTTGTGAGGCATAAAGAAAATGGTTTGAATAAGTTCCCAATATATCCATCACTCTTACTACTTTCAAGCTGCTTAATGACTGCTTACATCATGCGCATTTGCATCAATCCTGTTTCCTTATATTATACATAATATCATCAATATCATCTTTTACCCTTTTGACCTCACTGTCATCTGTTGGAACACTTTTGTATAGGTTTTCTTAATTATATGAATCATCTATGTTACATTCATCAACTTTTTTAGGTGAAATCTACCAGCTTCATTGATTGATTTAATTTGTTTCCATATATTCCGGTTTGTTTTCATCCTGATTTAACCTACGTTCTATTGCTCTCATTATAGCTGCAGTAGCCCCTTGATGAGGTTTCTCACATTCACATCCAGAAATTAAACAAACAAAAAAGGCCTTTCACATACACGTTATGCAATACATCTACTATGTGGAATATTCAAATCAAATTGTTTAACTCAATGCTACACTGGTTCATATATTTGGAAAATAAATTTTGACAAATTAGAGAACTTTTAATCTGCTCAAGGTTATAATTACCCTTTGCAAAACTGAAGCGTCGAACCCACCCCAAAACTTAAGTTAGCAAATGAAGTTTTGGAGGACATTGACTTTTTTGCTGGCTTCCATAAGGCACTAAAGATCGATGCAACCTTTGAGTCCAAAATTCTGTTCACTATATTGATTGCAGAACTGGATATTTGTTTTACAATTTTGTATATATTGTTTTCCCTCTTTTAGACCACGTAATGCAGTGCTGCCATCTGGTGGATGTACTACTCCAAGCAATGTGTGAATTTTTCAAAGTTTAGTTATGATTGTCAGAATTATACCTATTAAATTTCACTTTTCAAATAAAGTTTATGGACATATGTAACCAGCATGGAAAGAATAATGTTTGTAAGAATTATATATGTTTGTCAGAATTACATATATATTGAAATTCATCTTTCAAGCGAATTTATGGAATTAAATGAACAGAAAGGAAACAGAATGAGTAATACTCGAATAACAGAGGAATATGTGTACTGCTTTAGTGAATTCTATTTTAAAAAATAAATGATAGCAAAGAGTAGATGATATTTGACTAAAGTATGCTGCTATTGTTTGTCATATTTATTCATATTTTTAATGGATGATAGCAAATGGTGAATGATGTTTGTCTGAGGAATGCTGGGAGTTTGAAAACAGAATGAACTTGAATAACAGAGAGATATGTGCACTGCTTTTGTGTACTCGTAGTTCCCAGTTCCAGTAAATATATACCTAGATTACCATAATCTAGACGTTTGATCTATTCTTCAAGTAATTACTTCAACTTTTATCTCCTGAAAAATCCTTCCTTGTTGAGAGCGACAACTTTGATCACTCAAATCCTTCGCGGCACAACGTGTTTTTCTAATTTGTTTATAATATTAATGTATTTTCTTATCAAAGTGGCAACTGCATGTTCATGATCCCGGGGGGGGTACTCTCATAGTCAGCGTTACCGGGGAAGCTGGGCTAAATAGGGTCCTTTTCGCTGATATTTTCCCTAAAACAGGTTAAGATATTTCATCATTTTCCCTAAAACAGGGTACTAATTTTCAAATTTCTCCCTAAAACAGGGATCACAATCCCCCTTTCCAAATCTCCCCCTTCTGCATCATCCCGAAATGAGGGTATAAAAAATTCAGCTAGTCCTAAATCAGGGTACCAATAATGATAGAATATTTCCCTAAATCAGGCTCTGGGGTTTTCAGTTCCATCCGGGTTAAGATATTTTATCATTTTCCCTAAAACAGGGTACTGTTTTTCAAATTTCTCCCTAAAGCAGGGATCACAATCCCCTTTTCCAAATTTCCCCCTTCTGCATCATCCCTAAATGAGGGTATCAAAAATTCAGCTAGTCCTAAATCAGGGTACCAAATTTCAGCTAGTCCTAAATCAGGGTACCAATAATGATAGAATATTTCCCTAATTCAGGCTCTGGGGTTTTCAGTTCCATCCCAGCCTCCACGGGTTAAAATCATGAGAGTACCCCCCCCCCCCCCCCCCCCCCGGGTTCATGATGCGAGTTCTGCCATGCCACTGGTTGCAGCGCGGCCTGCGTGCCACCTGGGTGTCATCCTGGGTGTCAGCCACCGACAGCGCCGAACTAGGTTAATGCTATGCCGAGGCAGCGGGTCGCCACCAGCACGTGCAGGTCAGTAAATATCCCATGTATTTATCCATATTTCATCTCCTACTTTGATACCAAGTTTACCTTATTCGCTATATCATCACCAAGTAAAAGAATGCGCTGAAATTGGATTCTTTTAGACTGTGGTCATGTGTGGAACATGGAAGAAAGCGATGAGCTATCGTAGATTTGGGTTGTTGAAAGCCTTCCTGTCAGCGCTCAAATTAGGGCTTCTGTGTACCTTTATCGATCAGCAGACGGGCTCTATGGCCGCTTTAGGGTTCTCAGTCAAAACAAGCAATCCTCTGTGCACGGTTGTTATTATTAATGATGTCTTGACGCAGTTGTTGTGGGTTGCCATAATTCAAAATGGAAATATTTTTCATTGCAATTTTATTTATGACAAGATAAATTCCAATAATACAGATATATGAAGGCTTGGAAACCATCACGGCACCTTGAAAAAATCTTCCATGCCATGCCAATTTTTTTTCCTGATCAAAAACATATCTGCATTTTTTTATTGGCCAATTGGGCCACAAAATTGTTTTTTTTCTCCCTGGTACACAAATCCTAATTTTTATTCATATATATGATAATAGATGCATGGTTAATTACAAAATGATACAATGCGTTATTTGCACTGATGTACAGTTTATATAACTATTTCAATTATTAGCAGTTATCAGATAAGTACATCATTCTGTAGCAGTTTGAGAATTAATTATATTTATTTATTTTTGATAGTGATTTTTAGTTATGGCCTATAGGAGTGAATAACCTAAGTAATATAAATGGTATATTTTAGATTAACTACAATGTATTTCATGTCCTCTGCCTGTGTACCATCAAGGTTTGGTTTCAAAAATGCCCAATTCAGATTTGTTTCAGGTATCAGAAAAATATATTCTCTAATGGTTTAAAACATTCCTTAAACAAAAAGATTGATACACTCTGGACCATTTGTTTTCTAACAGACACGAGAGTCTCAATCTTATTAGTCCTCAAATATTTTGTTGTCTCTTCAATATTTGTTTTATACTTTCTCCACGTTCCCCCAACTTTTCCCCACTTTTTCCCCACTGTGTCTAACTGTGTGTTTAACACAATGCATACTGGCTGTGTCTGTGGTAATGATTGTACATTGTGTTATATATCACCTGATATTTTCCTAGTGGTGGCAGCTAAAACATTTATTTTTCACAAACATGACTTTTGTAAAGACAAACATGACTTTTGTAAAGACAAACATGACTTTTGTGTGATATCATCCCATTGAATTAAACTGAATTGGACAGATTTAACCAGGATGAGGAACGCATGTACACTGAGTCTATCTCCAGTGCCTATATACAATTTAAATTGCAATTTAGAACTACAATTCATTTTTGTCACTTTTGAAAACTCCTTGTTTGATTTGAGTATTGCTTTGATTGTGTCAAAGTTTATTATTTCTTTGAATTGGATACTGATTGCAAATAATTTAAATAATTTTTTCAGCAGTTTTACCACTTAAAAACAATTACCCCCTTCCTCTTTTGTAATTTTGAGCTGTCTGATCAATAGTTTACTAGAAGCCCTTGAATGAGCTTCAATCTCTCCACCCCCCCCCCCCCCCCCCTCACTCCCTCGTGGAGAAGTGGGCCCTCACAGCATCAGAAAAGTGTATTGAAGTCAATAATGGGTTTAATTGTTATAAGTCTGAGAACTTTAAATTACATTTTGGGTTCTTTCTTCTCATATCAAGCACTTAATGAATTAAGCAGTCATAAAAAAACAATTGGTAAATATTTGTTAAAAAAATGGTTTTCAAATGAAATTTCTGTTATCCAGTGAAATTTATGATTCATCCATTTTTGAGCATACTAGTTTAAGTTTTTCTATTGTTTTAAACTTACCTAATGTAAATAAATACTTGCCCTAATCTGCTTTATTGCAGACATGCTACTTGAGTCACTGCATAAATGCGATGGACAATGGATGATATTTCTAAAAACAGTGGTTTTATCTACAAAAAAGTCCATTTTGTAGATAAATATAGGATTAGGTGCAGAGGTGGAACCATTGCTGAGAGTACAGATAGATATGTTCAAGTTATGAGGTTCTTGGAATTGGGAGACCTGTTTTATATTTAAAATCTTTTTGTAATCTGTTGCAGCATTTTTTTCTTATCACACTAATAGTCTGTAACACAACATTTGTAATCTGTTGCAGCATTAGAGTATTTACAATTTGAAACTGAGGGAAGCACTGCCCTTAGATCATGATAAAGTCAGCTTCCATTCATGCTATAAAGCCGTATCCCCAGTGCATGATATCTCTGTATCCATGGAAACAGCTCTTTCATATGTTTATTTGCAATGAGGATTACAAGATCTACATTTAATGTTTATTAGATGAGTACTAGTTTCATGTTGATGATTTTGTAGAAAAAAAAAACAAGCGCAGAGAATATTGTTTTAGTTTTGATTAGCTAATTGCTTTACATTTTTAATCACATAACAATAGTCTAATCCCTTTGGGGAAAAAGAGATTAAATTGCTTTTGGTTGGAGTCATACATCTTTACAGTCAAGGATCATTATGATTTAATTAGGTCACACATACCATATGGCAGTGAGCTTATTTGGTCACACGTATGCATGACCTAATAGTTGTTCAGTGCCATTTTGTCTAAATTGTTATTTTAATGTTGTGAGGAGGTTATAGTAAGCAATAGTATATCTGAAAGAATGAAGTCAATAATTCTTCTTGACTAATGGCATTAAAAAGATTGAAACAAAGAAAGAAGGCTTAGACAGTAGCTTTGTTTTAAAGAGCTTGTTCTCACAAAATAAACAGATCATTTTTTTATCAAGATTTATTTTAAATAATGAAATGGCCCCTCTCTATATATCTCAGAAACAAGTGGTGACCACCAACTTTCATTAGGATATATTATCCATATGACATTAATTTTGGTGTAAATCAATTCATCCAGAAGAGTTAAAACAGTCAATAAATTTTCAGTTTTGAGTGCCCTCTGTTGTCTGTTCAAGGAAATCTATCCATCAGACGGAGCCAGTTTAGATGACTCATCCTCAGATAATAATTATTGAATAATCATCACAAAACGCCCACTTGCATTCATCAATGTATTTTGTGGATATCACTTTTAAAAACATGCATAAAATTTCAAATATATGTATGTAAAGTGACACACAATTATTTCAATTGACAGGCAATCTCTATTTCAGACTAATTTTTGATCAGTTTGTATTTATCAAAGAAAATGCAACATCAGCATATGATTGTGCAAATTTTAGATACGTAGGTTTCCATTACTGTTTTGATGAGTGTGTGAATTTCCCTTGGTATTAACCACTCCACCTGTTATCAGTTCATGCCCACCTGTTAATGCATCACGATTCATGTTTTGTTATCTGCCTTATATATATCACACCAGTATTGAGTCAGCAGACATACTACCAAAGTCATGGGATATAACGACAAGTGATAAGTGACAATTATATCACGTTAAACAAATTAAGGCACACTAGGCCAGGAAAATAGTTTCTTGTTTATAGTCACTGCAAAAAAAAGTTTTCTCCAGCTGGTCCTTCCAATTTAATAAAACCCCAAAATTGGCAGCTTTTGACTGCCAGTTTAGCATTTATAAAATAACAGATTCAATTTCAGTCATTGAAAATAATGTCAACCCTTTATGTCTTGTAATCTGTTCAGAACTTAACAATAAGAAATTGATTTTCTATTACATACCTTATTGGTAATGAACAATTGTGTGCATGGAAACAAAAAGATTTGGAACAGGTTTTTTTCTGTCAAAAAAGTTTTGATTAAATTAGAACAATTAAGGAGTGATTGATAATCTCATTTCTATTTGAATGTTCTACTCACATATACAAAATGTAGTATCTTTGACTTTTTATTTAATAACTTTCATCAGTGCCTTATTTGAAATATAAATTGAAATATTAGTTGATTTAAAGAAAAAGTTAATTTGATTGTTATGAGGACAAAAAGGTAAATAATGAAAATATAAACATAATATTACTAAAATTTGGACCATTGTGTATTGTCATCATGTGAGAAATAATCAATATCAGAATCTGAGAAATTTCAGTTTTTGATTTCAGGATTAAGATGATTATTCCAGAAGTATATTTTTGAGTTAGGGTAAAATAATGCAGGCATAAAATCATTAATTCAGTTGTTTCTTCCACGTGAAAAGGGACATTACTATGATTGGTTCTTTACAATATCAAAACTAACTTCACAGGAATAATTGCATTGTGGTGCAGATAAATAAGACCCCAGACAAATATAAGTGAAAAGGAAACCGATTTAATGATAATTTTATCACAATATGACATGCGTTGTCACATGTCATTCCGCCAATAAAGTATCAAATGTTGTCACCTGTTTGTCCCGTCAACATAATTATTTGTTTAATGGGTATATTTATCAGATAATTAACACATATAGACCATAGGCATACAGGAAATGATTAACATATAGACAATATTAAAAACCATTTAGGCAACTGAATGTGATGAGTTTTCATAATTATTTATAAGGATCAATATGGGCTCCATAACAGCAGTCCCATTTCCAAGCTGATGCAACCAAATTAATATATACTGATAGTATATGATAGGTATGATTTGGCTCAGAGATTGCTTAAGGTAAGGAAGAATAACATAAAAATATTTGGTTGCAAAAGTTTGACTTTTACCATCCCATATGAACCTTTTTTATGCTGTGAGGGTCCAAACAGGGATTGGGTTAGTGTTCAGAATTGTACCATTTTCACAAACTTCCCAATCCTAAAATTCCCCAAGTTATTTATAGAAGTCTTTTCAAGTCAATCTTAAAATTAAGCTGTCTGCCATCCCACCACTTGTCTATAACACTTGGCACACACTTTTGTGTGGCTCTTGTCAATGCTAATTGCACATATATGAATATTAAAAACGAGCAAAGACTGCTTGGATAAAATTGCTCACTATATCAGTCCCTTCCATGATGGAGGGGGCCAAAACTCAAGCATATGTTCAGTTTACAATTTATATATGTTTTAGTTGATTGAAATTTGAACATTATGTTTAAAAATTTCTTAAGCGATTGAAACTAAAGATCATAATTTAAGATGATTTGAAACCAAGCACAACTAAAAATCAGTTTAAAAAGATATATCTTATTTGTTAGGTTTGGATAAAGTTGACCATGATCCTGGCTTTTAGCTGCTTTTTTTCTTGATCTGATCTGGATCAACTCAATCTCATTCAAGATCCCATTAAAAGCCACTGGCCTGAAACACTAATTGTCCGTCCCTCAAATATGTCATCCTCACTAACAATATACACAGAGTGCTTTTTGTCTATGTTAAAGTTCTAACCAAATTAAATGTCCAATATTATCATGATTCTTCACCAGTTGATGTTATCTGATTTTGAAGTGGCCCACATACCTTTTGGCTAAGTACATTGGTATACCAATCAAGGTGACAAGCCAAAAATAATTTTGTTTTGAATTGGAATTTTTCAATTTGGTCCCCAGTGGGTGGGATTACGTGTGTGTTTAGTGATAGTATGGATCGGGTTTGGTGTATAGCGAACAGGTGACACATGCATATAGGACAGTGTATGGATTAGAATGTACCCGTCACCTGTGTGTATAATGTGAGTGTATGGCGGACAGACTGTCCTGAGCCAAGCACACATGGTACATGTTCACCAGCTCGTGACAACACAGTTAACCCTCCAGAGAACTTTGATACACCGCTATCACAAAAATACCGGCATAAATTTCTCTCTCTTTCTTATTTAGGACAGGCACAAAGGCCAGGAAATTGACTCTGGGCAGGCAGCCAATCAGAGGCTGGCAAAGGAGGTGGACAGTGTGTGAGGGAAGAAGCGATTCAAACACTTTGCCAGCGACCACATTGCAACATTAAACAGCACAGACATGTCACCAGACCCAATATGGTCTTGCTGGTGACATACAGCATGCAGTAAGAAGTAACTGTGATGACATACTCAGGAGTACCATATAGTCAGCCAGGTACACCACATCATGATGATCTCTACCATACAATCCACTGACATCCAGCTATACAATAAGCCAGACTCGGCCCTCAAGATACTGAACAGGGGCCCAGAATACTTCAGGCAAAGACTCCTCACTGGCAAAACTGACCCAGGTAAGTTTTAATAGAAATATCACTTAGTAAGAATATCACAGATATGAAAATCAAACATTTCATAGCTATCTTGATTTTGTACATTTTGCAAATCTTGGATTAAATTAGATCAAGTGGTTGGTTTTATTTGTTTGTGCAGTAATGGTAAGCCATTTTAGATCTCTATCTTGTTCTAAACAAACTGACCATTATAAGCTGGACAAAAACTTGCAGTGTATTTGTGACATGCGTTTGTGCACACACGATTAGTGCAGGTCCAGGTTGGGAACTGTTTGCTGTATGGATCCTGTAATTTTGTCAGGCCTGGGCTGTGTCGGTTTTAATGGGGCTCAATACCAAACAAACACAAACTGTCAGCTTGCGCCACATTAGATCAGTGATTGGTTAATTCGGTTAATTAGACTGTCAGACAGAGTAAAACAGATAATTTCCATACATTATATAGATATATAGCCCCAGGAGCACACATCTCTTGATCTATCAGCTGTAATTTGTACATCTCATCTCGCAGTCTCACACCTGTTGCCAATTCCAAACATAAACAATATATTGTAAAAAAATGCAATGTTGTTATGGAGAATACTTTATTTTCTATAATTTAATTTTGTTGGCACTATTATGTTTTAAAATTGTGTATCTATCATGAGAAAATAAAAGAGTAAGATTTAAAAATAAAAATATGTCAATGGCATACATTTAAGGGTGAAACTCTCTCACCAAATTGTTTAATCTGTATTTGCTAGATATTAAGAGATATCTCATGATAATCTGCAGTTTATGACCTGATGGTGAGAAATCACACTTGTGATCACCATAAATTCACCAAGTTGTCAAAAGCTTGCTATGAAATGGAGAAGAGTTGTCTGATAAGAAATGTGCTGGATTAACCAGATAGATGTATGATATAACTGAACAAATATTTCTTCAAATATGTGACCAGTAAGATTTTGATTCTGGGTGAAATGACCTTTTTTTAGTGTAATTCTTTTTTTCTTCTGGAATATGAAAGTGAACAGTATTTCTTTATGTTAAATCACATAGTTTTTGCAGGAGTAATATGATTTGGTTAGTTGGTAGTGAAGGATATAGAGTTATTCATATTCCTTGTACCCAGCAAGTGGAGCATTCCCGTACCCTATGGGTGCAGTGTCAAACAAGATCTATGTGACAGTTGACAACATTCTGCCCGGTACAGCTAAACTGTATACTGTAAAGTGAATGTTCAGCTTTTTACCTGATACTTTATTCAAAGCAAAATGGTCAGGAATTTTTAGAATTTTTTTTCACATATAACGTTAAGGTAAAGGCTCAGCAGGTAGCAGTTGAATATTCAGTGATTATTTTTTGTAGGTATATCTGAATCTTAGAGGAAGAATTTTTATAAAGGGAAAGCAGACATACATTTTTAGTCTGTAGAAATTCCTTCGTGATATTTATTGTGTCATTATTATACTTGGATAAGCTTCAGTGACTGCATATCAAGAGAACTGCCAAACCTTTCATCAAGTGTTATCATAATTTATCATTCCTTTTTAATGGCTGAGGAAAATAAAATATAATACTGAAAAGATATACAGATTTTTTTTCTTGATAGAATTGTATATCCATAATCATAACATCTAACCTTTTCAGTTTACAATTTGATTCAGGATATTTTATAATATATATTTTATATATTTGACCCAGTGAGAAAAAAATAGAATGTATGAACAACAAATTTGGCAAGTTAAAAGAAAAGATGTTTATTAAACTCATTGGGGCAAATCAGATGTACATCTGATTACAGTTTATATCTTGGAAATGTCTGTGTAAAAGACCCTTAAAATAGACAAGAATCTAAAAAGGTCCTTCTATTTATTGTTGAACACCACTTCAAAAAGTGATTTTGTAATTGATAAGTGAATAGATTTTGATGTTTGGTCAGAACTCTATATTGAAAATCAGTAATGCACATTTAGAACTTCAGTTTATAAGAGTAAAATATTGTTTTCTATAAAATGACCCTGAAGAGTTATTTTTCAGGTCAACCAAAACAACCAAAAGAGTCTGAGATCAAATGCCAAGAAAATAAGTGTTTGTTTCTGATTTTTGACCTTGTTAACACACATTTTGTGTGCTGGAAACCATCATACATAGTTTTAAAAAAAACCTGTCATGAGTGGCCTCAGAGAAAAAGTACATGTTCGATAATGCTATATTGATTTACGCTTAAAAATGTTCACTTTCTGGTCTGTTAATTTTTCTTATGAAAGATTTTATTACCAACAATTCTAGTGCTCTTGAAATGATAAATGAGGTGAAAACGTCACTTATACTTTATACTTAAAGGCATTACATGTATGAAAGCAATTCTTATATCAAACATGGAGTGGTTTTGTCCAAATCTTGACTGTTTTTCGCCTCAAGAAAAACCGTCATGTGACAAGTCAACAGATTATGGAGTGAGAATGAGTATAGACATTGGGCAGATGTTGGGAAAGGAGGTAAAGCAGAGAGTCATGTGTGCACAGTTAATACCAAACACCTATTTGGTGATGCACAATCTTGACTAACCAAGGTCACGTCAGGCTGGTGAAGTTAAGTTCACACTAGGACGTCATCTTGCTTCCACGTGACCCTATTGGGTCACGCATATATACATACAACTGTGCTATCATATTGTTCATATTACTGCCTGACCTTATAGGCTCCAACTGTTGTAACAAGTCACCTGACTTGACTGGGGGTGGGGGTAATGGGTACTATACATGTCATTTTGTCCTCAGGGGTAAACAATTTTAATATCACACCTCCATAGGGTTTTGGTAAATATTTAGATAATATTAGTTTTCTTTTATTTTGTTTTCTTTATTTTTAATATTCAGAAACATTTGATGTCAATGTAGTAGTTTAGTACAGGTAAATATAAAGGCAGATGATGACATATTATTGTCATGCTGGATGCCAACACATTTTCTCCATTCAGCCCATGCCTAATTGGGAGGCACCCAGTCTATGCCATATTTAACCCTTACACAGGAACTAAACACACGTACTTATACATGTGTGCCAACTTTCAATGGTTGCCAATGGTCCGGGCTGTTACCAGTTTCCATGGATCCAACTCAAAATGTTAAATGTCATAGAAATATCCTTAATGTTGATAGAGCAGGGGGTACAGCTGTAAAATTGGAATACATATTTTGGCACTATCAAACTTTGTTATGGTAACAAGCTGTCATTTGAAATACCCATATTTGGGTAACTTTTTTGTGCTTTCTGTCCTGATAAAATGAAAAGTGTCAGCAACATTTCACTATCAGTGCTTTTATCACCATTAAAATAAAATAGCATAAAATAGCATTTTTTCAGATTTTAATTGGGAAGAAGAAAAAGAAGAATTTCATGCAAATTGACTTTTCCTTTTCAGCATTCTATATGTGTGTCACACTTTGTGAATATCATGAGTAAACATTTTAATTAAACCACAATAAAGGCCTGCAGGGAGGCAGGTGCCGCAGCCATTATTGGGCTGTTCGTCTGCAGGGCTTGTCAGCACTAGATGCCTGGTTTTGATAGTTGGTGACAGTCCTGCCTCAGCTGTATGTACCAAATTTAGACATTTGAATATACATGAATGTCAAGCACTTTTCATATAGCGAACATCATTTGACATTTGTTTTCAAGTTTGCAATGAAATTTTGATGTGAAATGCTGATATAATTGAATGCACATGTAATGTATTGCCTAAAGCAGCTGGTCCAATATAGAACAATATCTAAATTATGTGACATATTGAACAATATGTTTCTTGTGCAATTTAAACAGTGATTTGTCACTTTTGGAAAACAAATTTTTTCGCTATACGTCAATAAGGTACGAAATGCATTCACAGATCTGTTATCTGTAACTAGCATTAATTAGCAAACTATATTAAAATCTGGAGGTTTAGACAGAATATGATTTTTATGATATAACCAACTTTCCATCTTTGGCCTCAGTTACCCGTCAAATGTTGACCCTGAGAATTCAGTTAACTGACCTGAGTATTGACACAAACCATCATAATATTTAATGTCACAAATTGCACATGACCTGCTGAACTTAAATGAATGAAGTAATTGTATCATTCTTATTTGGCAAGCATTTAATTATATTTAGACCCACCTATGATTCACATCAATACCTTCTGATATTACTTGATGGAAATACATGAATATGATCTACCCTCATAATAAAGTTAAAAATCCTACCTTAAATAAAAGACTTAAAAACTAAGCCACCTAAAATCTCGTCTTTTACAAATAACCTTTGGAGCAGTAATAATTTGAATGATCCATGCAATGTTTGCCATGATTTGTGGTATTTTCACAACAAATTGACCAAGAAGTTTAGTGTTGTGGTTGACAGAGGTGAGTTATTGTGGACATTAGGGATCCAAGGAGAGCTCCCCGTGACCTTTGTGACCTCTTGCTCACCAAGGTCCATAATGAGGTAACCACATGCTAACACTGAACACTATATTATTACTGCTTAATATGGAATACATGTCACAAATCAAACAGCATTAGAAAGACGGCAACATCTTTTGAAAACATATCTCAATTAGAAACACTATTATTAATAGGCAAATAAAGACATGCATCCAAAACATACATTCCAACACAACATTCAAATGCTGGAAAAAATGTACCTTATTTACTGAATTGGAAATTTGTGTGCTAATTACAATGATCTCAATCAGTTTGCCAATTTTAATGTTTTGAAAATTGTAGTAACTTTGATGTCAAAGGGAGGTGGTTGCCGTGTTGTTGACTGGGTTCGTGAGCACAGATGTGTTGTATTGAGTTTATTGTGTGGTAAATCAGGTATATTCTCTTCATGTCAGTTAATAGCTTAACTAATAGCCAGGCACACCTGCCTTGTTTAAAAAATTCTCTGTGAAAACTCAGTTTGCAGGTGCGTTGAAACTACAGTTATGTATTACATATTTCTTGCCAAAAGATACATTTTCAAGTGACATATTTATATCGGAGTGTTTATTAAATCTTTTCCTTTTATAAAATTTTCATACATGTAATGAGTGCAACTTTGGTGAAAATCAGGTTTATTTTTATGATTGAAGGGGGCATTCCAATGCGCTTGTATTACCAACCAACTTTGCCTGGTGACATGAAAATAAGCATAATTACACTGCACATTGTACACAGCAGTGATTTCAGCCCAGTTTGCTGAACAGCAACCAGGAACTGGCCAAGTAGATTATTATATGTTTGTCTGAGGGAACATTCAATTTACAGGTACAGTTTTGAATTTCAAAGCCATATATGGATGGAAAACTTTCCATGGGGACATCATACCTGGTGGTAGCAGATTTGATAATTACAAGTTGATCATTATTCTGGTTGATATTTTATAACCTACAATTTCGAGATGAGAAGAATATCATCTTGCCAATAAAGGAAAATAATTAGAGAACCTTGAAGGAAATGGTGAATTTATGGCACGTCATATTAGTACATATTGCATGTTTGTGTGACATGGATGAATTCTAGGAATAAGTTGTGCATATCAGAGGTCAATGTCAATTATCTTAATTATGCCAAATAACATTTGATAAATATATCCCCTTATGATATTGTGTTATTTTAGATAAACAAATGTGTTTGTTCTTTGAACAAGGCATAACTCAAACAATCCTCAGTTCATGATTAGTGGCACTTTTTATGTTTGAGTGTCAATGAACTTCTTCTCATCTGAAAGAGAAATTACCACCAGATGGTAGCACTGGTCTGTAAATGCTGCTTGCAAGCATCTGCAGCCTTTGACAGTTGTTGTCCTGATGACTCAGGCAAATTCCCCTGCTTGCAGGATGTGATGCTGAAGATGAGCCAATCTGAAGGACAAATTGATTTTCCTGTTTAGGGATGTACAAAAAATCGTGACAAATGTATATAATAAATTAACATTTAAAGTACATACATGTGTATGCTAAAAGCAGAATTATTTTTTCAAAACTCCTCCAAAAATTAAGACTTTTTGTGAAACACAACAGGTATTAGGGACCAGGCAAATCATTACCTTTTTACTATATATTTAATGAGGAAAATGATGTGGTAATTTGTGAATTTGTTCATTGACTCATTCATCTCAACCAGCCAATGCCAGTTGTTGTTGTTATGTTGCCTCCATATTGGAAAATCCAGCTGCTGACTATGCTAATGTATTTTCGCTCGCGTTTGTTTTGCCTTTAGGGCTAGATGTTCGAGGTTTCAAGGTGATTAAGCCGTAAGTCAATGGAGCCTACCCCGATTATCGGTCCATGGCGGCCATGTTTTGGCTGATTAATTCTGATTACACCGTCAGATGTCGCTTTTGTTTGAGAAGTGATTTGTGAGTGCGTAGTAGAGTAAGAAGATTGGGATTTTGCAAACTTACGCGAGCTTGATTTTTTAAAATCAACACTTGTTTGTAATTTTATCATTGAAATCCAATAACCCTGTATTTAGAAAAAATAAATTGACATTTTACAATGCAGAAAATGTATTGCTTCATCATCTGTATGAAGAACTATCTAGAATTGAGCAACATAAGCTTCTGTAGAGCATTATAGATATGAATGGTGGAATGACACATTATTGCCCATTACTTTAAACACTTCAGTGTCTGAGGATATGTAAATATATTAAATGGGATTAAGTATTTCTCCTATTCCTTATTATGTAATTGAAATGAGAGTATTTTTTGGAGGTGGTGGTGGGTGGGACATACTGTATATAGGTTAAATTTCATGTCAGGCTATTTTCACACTGTTGCCAATGCAGGCTTTTTCGCTACAGGAAATTTTTTGAAATTATAATTTGAACCAAAAAAAAAAAAAAAAAAGAATTTAAAAAAAAAAAAGAATTTAAAAAAAAAAAATCTCAGGAATTTTCATATGAGAATTAGTTGTTTTCACAATGATTATTTAATGTGAGGGTATTCTACCAGTGCATTGCAGAGCTAATGGTGGGAGCCTCTTGTCAGGGCAACTTTGTTTCTTCTTCACATAGTATTTATTTTTGTGAATAAATGCATGCAGGTTCAACAGCAATTGACATCATCCCAACCAAGGCAAGATGTACTCAAAATACCCACTGTTCAGTTGTTGTATAAACTGATAAATGCATGTGAATATTTTGGCGACGTTCCTGTTATCTGTCAATCGTCGTCCAATCTTCACATTTCTGACTGTCAAAAGGTTAGAAAATGATGGTAATTTTGAACAATATTCGCAAAAAGGAAATTGTCATGAATGCACAACTAATCACAAAATACACCAAAATATCCTGCTCGTGAAAATATCTCAATATACAGTAAACAAGTTGTTTTAGGGTGATGCATGCTTTTATTGCATCATTACTACAAAGGTCACAGTATATTGGCTGATTTTAGTGCTATCCTCAGCAATACTTGGGGGACCTACAGCGCATGTTGGGTCAACCAATCCCACCCTGGCCAATGCATGATATCACCGATAAGCATAACCCTGCAGGGCCATATCTGCCATAATACAAAATATACTATCAGTCATATTTATCATACCCGCCATCTCAGGACCTCCATCCCAAATCAGGCTGATCCAGGCCTGGTATCAATTGATATCCTTAATGTTCAACATGTTTTATTGGCATGACAACGTGATGTACAAAATGGAGATTTCAGGATATGTTAATGTTATACAGTATTTAGAGAGCAAACATTTGTTTGCATTGCCTCCTGCACAGTTTTGTTTCACAAACATGTTGATTTGCCATTTTTTTATCCTTAGGCTTTCTCATTTCAAAGGGTGAATATATAGATTCACGCTTTGTTAAAATGATAATTTTTCATATGTGAGAAATATATATTGAATTTATATAAAATATATTAAATTTGCCAGAAATAAACATTTTTTTTTTGTCACTGGGTGCATCACGATGAAGTGATTCAGTGGGGGCATTTTTTTACCTGATCCTATAATATTCCACTCTCATATGAAATGCCACAATATTTGAAATAAAATTTATTGTTTAATTTGGAAGAAGGAAGTCATAAACTATTGAGGTTGTTGCCTCATGATCACAGCCTTATGTTCTGGTTTTACCCATAACTGGAATACTTGGGAAATCATTAGACTGGCTTATCTGTTATCATAGGACCAACCACAAAAATGTAAGCAGTCAATAGCCCTGAATATCTTGAATATCAACAAAGCTTGGCAATTTCCGGGGTTTTGTACACAAATATTGAGGACTTTTGAATAAGCTGTTTGCCTAATTTACATTTCAAAAACATCAGTCTGTGTTCTTAATTACCTTGTGAGTGGTGCCTCAGATCAAGAAATTGATCCCATACATTCAAATGAGAAGTTTACAGAATGTGGTTTAAATAACTGCTCCAGGGTTTGGAAAATTGCTGAATGTTTCATATTAATGGTGCTTTTTTTGGTTATATTTTTGCATAAATGATGTTTAGCTTGGCAGGATTTAAATGCTATATGAATATGAACTGGGACTTATCAAATATGAACTGGGACTTTTTTCATGCTATTATGTTACCTGTATTCCATCATGATGAGGACTTTGGGACTAATTTAGAACTTGAGACATTATTTTTACCTTAAATTGAAATGTTAACGCTGGGACACAGTACTGTTGCAATCTAAAGGCACAATGGTACTTAAACTGTCTGACATTCCTAGAGCTTCCACTTATCTTACCTATAGAAATACCTTTAATGCAGAGCGTCTGATAAGCACTTCTGTATGCAACAAATGGAGACAGGTGGCAGTATTAAGGCACGCCTAGCAACAGTACAGGCTTATTGTTTGGATGGAAACTGAGATATTTTACCACATGATTATGTATGCATATGCAGTATCTGATATGTGTTTTGAGAATTTTATTCAAGCTGAAATCGGATGCTGCAGATCTCTGAGGAGGAGGGTTTTACAAACAAAGCCTTGAATCATCACGCGGATGCTGTCACAATCCTGCTGCCTCCTGGATCCCACAGGCAAACAGCTGAGCCAATTGTAGGATATCCCTCATTAAAATGTTAAGCTGAAGCATAAAATATAGATTGCTGCCAACAAAAGGGTGGCATAGCTATTTAGATTTTAATCCCATCTCCGTGATAGTATTGGACTGCCGAGGTGATGCCAGACTTGTCTTTTTAGGGCCAAGCATTGCTCATTAACTGGTGGGTGGGACGCTTGCCAAATTATACCCCAATCCCCAGGCAACGGGTTCAAGATTGGCTTTTGTTGGCCTTAAATCAAGTTTGGATAAATGGTATTTGCTGTACAGTGGCCAGGAAAGGCGCTGAAAGCATTAAAGACAGACAGCAAATGGGATGTGCAGATACAAAGATTAGATGCTTCACCCCTGCTGCTCTTATGGACTCTTCCATGTTGGCCTAGTTATGGTGGGAAGTGTGACATGAGCCACAGCCTGCAGTGCCTGCAAAGCAATATCAACATTTGGTGACAGAAAAGGCAACTGTAGTACAAATGTGAGAATCTTGCAATCTGGATGTACGGACTGTGTCAACACGGCTACGGCCAGCACTCACCATGGCAAGAATGGACAAGCGCGTTGGTAAGATAAAGGCTGGTCTTCCTATCTTTGCCTGTGTTACAGGCCATTGTTGTGGGTGTAACATCAGTGCCAACAACATGCAGCTGGGTGGTGAGGGGGGAGGAGAGACAGCACATTATAAACCACATTAGTTTCCATAGCAACTTAATTCAATCACATGAGAGTTTTCCCCCAAATCAGATTTTAGCTTTGAGATCATCGTGGCATATTTCACATCATGCCATCACAGTATGGAAGCAATGCTCATCTGATAAACAAACAGAAAGCATTCCATTTGCATGTTTGGGAGTTAAGCCATTCTGACATCAATCTTAAATTATTCATTTAGCTTAACCATTTATTTCAGCTGATCCATATAGACTTTTGTGCAGTTGTCAGTGATGTTAATAAATGATACAAGGGTTGTTAAAAGGCTATTAATATTTAAAGGAGAATAGTATCTCGGGATTAGTGCCAAGACAGATGAGAGGTAATAATCCCAGACACCCAGAGGAGATGTGTTCATCTTAAGAATCTGAAACCAAACCTGGGCATCCAGGGTCAGGTTCAAGCCTATTCTTGTTTCAGAATAGACTGTTTTTTTAGAATTATATATATTTTATGTGCAATACATGATGCACCTGTGCTTTATCAGATCAGTCCGTGTCTACACCAATCTTAGGTCACCCTGACCTTGGAGTGTAAAGAATGGAGTTGTGATGTCATAGATTGTTCACATGACACTGTAGCAACCAATTTAATCAAATGATGGAAAAAATTTCCATTGATCTGATGAGTGTTGCCACTAATTGTTACCACTGCCTGGAGCTATTTTGAGATGTGTGGATTATAAAAAAAAATTCTGTCATAACATTATGAATAGGTACCTTTACAGGTGGCTAGTATAATTCCTTAATTTCTCTGTGATATGTTCATGTTTTTAGCCCTTGCCATTTCTCTTGCTGCGTAATTCTGTGTTTTTTGTTATTGTTGTTTTTTTGTAATTTGGCTCCTTCACGTTTAGAAATTCCTGCTAATAATAATAATAATAATAAACGATTTATATAGCGCTATACCAGACCAGGTCTGCTCATAGTGCTAGTAGTAAATTTCCATAGTCCAATGTTGAGCTGATCAGTGCATGTGCTAGAATATTTGCTGTCTCAGACTATTCCTTATCATAAATGAGACTTCCTTGTATGAGGGCAAACTGTTGCTTGCACCTAGGACAGGAAAGACTGTTGCTTGCATCTTCATATCTGGAGAGACAGCCTACTGCACTAAAGAGAACTTCCTCATGTCTGGACAGACTAAAGCATGCACCGGTAATAAGTGGGACACCCTGAGATGTGGAAAGACAACCCGCAACTGTGGAATAGGGAGCTGCCTTCTGTCTAGACAGACCTATGCCTGCATCTGTGATAAATAGCCCCACCTCATGTTAGAATATGTTATATGATAGGAGAGAAAATAACAAGAATGTGAGGAATCTGAGCTTCATGCACCTGAAAAACATATCCAATTGCAATGTTCAGCAGGTACATCTGAATTATATGTATCTTTTGGATAATAAAGAGTGATTGGAAGTGAGAGTGATTGGGAATGAGAGTGAATGGGAATGAGAGTGATTGGGAATGAGAGTGATTGGGAATGAGAGTGATCAGCTTGTAACTGTGATCAATAGGAAAAGCTAAAATGAGATCATTAGGGTAGCCAGCAATTAGACCCAATCGCTATTGGCGGTCTGTACACTTAACTAGACTAGAAGAGACTCGTTGGTGCACTGTAGTCATGGAAACACCTCATGTTACAGCCATTTTATCAAGTGCTTTATGGATGTGACATCATACAGGTGAGGTGACAGTATTTACATGTCTGAGCATCACAGTACGGTGGTGGTGGGATGGCTGAAATTCATCATATTCAGTTCTATATTCAGTTCCATATAGGGGGTAAATATATATACCCCCTTTAGGTTATTATTTTTTTGTTCGTTTCCCTTTTGCCTGTGTTTCTGGCATGCTGCTGATGTCCTGATGAGGATGAGGAGAGCTGGCATTAAAGCAAGCGTCTACCTCTGCTGAGATCAATGTCATATTCATACAAACACCGGAGATGCTCTCCCTACTCACCACCACCTGATGCATATCATGCAAATAGGGGAAATAACAATATCATGATCCATCCCACAGAGGATGCTTATTCAGACATTCAAATTTAGATGATTAAATGAACAGTCACAATAATCTGCTTATCCTGTCTTAATTCAACCAAACAAGAATGGAAGTAAAAATGTTTGGTTTAAAAAAATAATACTTCTTGATTGATAGGATCTTTTTTTTATTATACTCAAATGACACATTTAAGTCATTCATGTAGTGTTGATATTTAATTTTGTTACCGATTGTCACAACAATGTCAAGATTGTTGTGATGTCTTATTTATATATGAGGAATTTAAATGCTAAAAATCGTTTAGTCTTGGCAGAGATTTTACAGACCCACACATCAACTCCTGTCTCACCTGAATCAAAATATGTGGAATTGTGGATCACTCAGTCTGTATAGATTAGAGCCATTTAAAATGTATGTGGGTGGGAAGTGATTGGAGAGGTTGGGTGAGACTCCTGGTATGGAGGCAGGATTAGTGAGTGGGCAGGGATATAGAAAGAAGAATGAAAAATAAGACAAAATATGCTATAAATAATCACTCTAGTATATATACTACACACATATTTTCCATTTTCATCAAAGATTTATCAATTCAAGTTGCCAAATGACATGATCAAGATAAATCAGATAATTCCATGGGACATTATTTAGAAATCTTAATTTTTCATATCCTTGTCAATGTTCATCATGTGATACCAAAAAAAAAGAAACCATATTATTAGTTAATACAGAAATGAAAAGATTCCCTTTGCTGCATTGTAATGCAATATCCAGTGTATAGTGCATGAGTCATAGCCGACAGACACACTGAATCGATCACATATGCTATCACCCTGAATATCTCTGGTGGCCCAGCATGCATTGTGTTTTTTTCATTTTGGTCCCAACTCAATGCAGAAATCTGCAGCTAAATTCATTTAAAAAAAATCTCATTGCATGATTATTGTGCCACACCCAGTCTCTAATTACTTGAAAGCAAGTTAGTTGATATTTTTTCAAGAATTTCATTTCATGATAATGTCCCATCCCAACAACAAAATGGAGGTAAGGTATACAGGTATATAAGGTTAGTACAATTATATTTTATATCAACTGTCCTCATTCAGTTTCGAGACATTTGCTTGCAGAGTTAAAATTATACATGTAAATTTTATGTGTTTGTTTCTGTTTCCAAGCACAATACAAATTGAAACAAATCCAAGTAATTATTATGCACAATTAGAGGGGAGGCTCATTTGGGTAAATACAGGTCAAGGAATGATCTTTTCCCTCAAGATATATGGAATTATTTCTTACTGATGTTCATTACTTGAGATGTAATGACCAATAATGACTGTTTCGGAGAATTTACCTCTCAGTCCAACTTAGCCGACAGGTGTACCGGTATTGTTGATGTCTTGGCTTCTGTCCACACCACAGCATAAACATGTTATCTCATGAAAGATTAGTTCTTAAACACACTACATTTATACCAGGTTTATATCCTATATCCGATATACCAGAAACTCGTGTGATAGAATGGCTTTAACAGAAGGTTTTTTTACTCCAGTTCTTTGAACACCTATAAAGTCTTGAAAAGTGGACTGCACCTAAGCCTTAGTGAGTTCCTTGTTATTTCAAAATATTTTATTCTTTAAAGTATTTTTTTGAGTGAGTTTCAGGCCCCTTCCTCACATCAGGACCCTTGCAACATAGAAAGATTCATAAGGGATAACAGCATTAAAAAGTATTATCGATTTTATAAAAAATAAATGAGATATTTATGTGGCAAAAAAAGTAAAAATTCAAAAATGTAATCAAAGCTCAGAGCTGTTATAATTATAAACATGATGAAAAAATGAAGCACTAAATTTTAGATTTCACGGAATGGATTTTGAACATAAAGCTGTTGCTTACTGATATCACCCAGAACAAATAGACTTGTATGCTAGAAAGAGTAGCAAGAATGCCTTAAGTGACTTATCAGTGGCTACTTCATATGGAAGGTAGATGGCCCTGCTGTTAAGGGCTATCTATCCACAGTGTAAGATGCATGGGTTGGGGCCATACATCAGAGAAGCGCTGGGGTGTTGCTGAGGTCCTCCAGAGGTTGGTGGGCTCTGTAGAGGTGCTGCTGCATATCAAGTCTATGAGTCTCACTAGGACCCGCAGCCCACAACTAATGTGTCCCTGATGAGTGGTGTCACCCATCATTATGTGATGTATGCACTTCCTGATTAATGATATCTCTCTGTATTGACTTAATAAAACGCCAAAGGTTGCAGTCAGGCTAGACCTAAGTGCAGAAATTCAGCAGTTTATAGAGATGTACTGGTATATAGACTGCATCAGCATTGGTAAAATGTATTTAATACTTTAAAAGTCTCACCCTAGACTACATCAGCATTGATATAATAAATAATAATAATAATAATAATAATAATAATAATAATAATAATAATAATAATAATAATAATAATAATAATAATAATAATAATAATAATACCAGACAAGTCTGTTCATATATATATATTATATATATATATATATATATATATATATATATATATATATATATATATATATATATATATATATATATATATATATATATATATATATATATAAATATGGAAATAACTTGGAGATTATATAACTAACTTGGATATTATATATATGTGTGTGTGTGTGTGTGTGAAGGTCAAAGAAGGATGGAATTTTAGAGAAAAAAATTAATGAAAGGTTTTTTGTAGCTTGTCATGAGAAAACATGTGACCAGGAAGTAATTCTTGGGCGAATAATGATCATCTAGTTATTGTGACCAGATAATTGCTACCTCATGTGGAACACTGTGCCTTAATGGAAGGATCCTTAATTTCTCTGAGAAAGACGACCATCTGCAAATGGCCCTCGCTAGAAAAATAAAAGTCAACACCAACAATCTATGTGGTCACAAATAAAAATGACCAACAAATTAAATACAGTGACACATCTTGACTGCATTTGGTCACATTTGGTCATTGCTTGGCTTTATGCTGCTGTATAAGTCAGCCATAGTCAATATTAGCATTGACTGACACTGCATGATTAGATTCGGTCACATTTATGAATGACAAAATAGCTGCTTGACTCCAACTGATTACACTGTCCCGTTAAGCTAATGGATAGCTGAGTCTGTTGTGCTCAAATAGTAATTAATTGTTTGATTTCATCGGGGACTCTGTGTTTAGCTCGTCTGTTGGATTGGGTTGCTTTGGATGCTGACTGGGCACTCTGTAATGTTCTCACAAACCCGACTCAGAATTTCATTACTCGCTTTGACGTTGTGGAATTATTTACAGTCAAACCCCTCTCATATCTTTAAGCCTTCCCCGCCATTTATGGAGTAAGCCGGGGCTCCCGAAGCATTGAGCTGTAATGGTTATATTGAGTTGTTTGAGCAGATTACAATGGCTATGATCATGTTGACTGAGCCCAAGATGGGGCACATAATACTGTCAAATTAGATCACTGATATTCATACACCCACATTCAACCATAATCCCTAAACTACACCATGCATTAAGGGCACATGTTTATAATATATTGAGAATCATATGTTAAATAGGAACCACTTTATTAAGCATCTTCAGAGAGTACAAGTTAGTTATATTAGATGGGAAAGCTTCAAGTCAGACAGGAAATTTCTTAGATTTATAAAAGCCCAGAGTCTGTCCCAGGCAATGTGAAATAGTAGATGGCAGCACCCATATCATCTTGTAATATTGGATTGACTTTGCATAGCTTTATCACTTCGGCTGCTAAGTGCAGCCAAGAATTCAA
The DNA here is from genome assembly GCA_949316495.1 of Amphiduros pacificus. Lineage (NCBI taxonomy): Eukaryota > Metazoa > Annelida > Polychaeta > Phyllodocida > Hesionidae > Amphiduros > Amphiduros pacificus. The sequence continues at coordinate 41,306,077 of OX439000.1, read as the reverse complement.
TGCGGTCTGAGTGCATGCTGGGTCATCATGTGTTGCTTCAACCTATTGTGGTTTGAAACGATGCACCAAAATCACCAAGATTAGTTTTTTGAGATGGACTTGATGGCTCCAGTGCTTCAAATGCCATTTTTCAGTGCCAAATTAATGTAGTTGATTAGGATGTTGTGTGTTTGAGATAAGACTGCATAGATATCTGAAATTAACCCATGCCACCACCAGCCTCCGTACCATCACCTTAATGCTGATGTATTTGTATCGTGTTGACAGCTTGAAAAATGAAGTGCAAATACCATATACTGAGAAGCAGAACGCAGTTAAATTACACTAAACAGAACATATTTACTTTGGGCATGTGAATATAAATGTCAAGTCACCATAATAAAAAAGTAAAAATAAAAAAATACAAGTCATCATGAGATGATTTGTATTTGCCGATTGGGAAATGTACCGGTACCTGTAATATGTCTTCACAAACATCAGATTCTACAATTTCTATATGTTATGTACCTGTAATATGTCTTATTACATTACGCAGCCATCAGATTCCACAATTTCTGTATGTTCATGAACTTACTAAAATTATTTAGGATTTACAGTGTTATGTGAACATTTAAAATAATCAGGTAGCTTTTATTGAAATTGTTATTTATGTATATCTACATTGTGTTTGACCAAAGTTCTTTTCTTTGATTGTTTTAGTGATAGCTCGACAGAACCGGAAGAGTGCCGTGGAACTCCTTGAAGAGTCCAAACCGCTTTATGTGAAGTCTGAGAGTGTTCTTGATGCCAAGCAAATGCCAAAAAATGCCAACAGCTTACAAATTGGACTCAGGTGTGTGCTTTATATTTGTTTAACTTAAACTATGGTTTTGATAAAATAATAAGTATTACATTATGTAAGTTATGTTAATTGAAAACTATTATAAGATAATAATTTTTTCTTATTTCTAAACATTTTATGTTACTTACCTTTATTTGTTTACTATAAAGTTTGGCTTGAACTGCTCAATATCAGCTATAAATAGGTCAAATGACTTCGAGCTACATCATGGAAGAAAATAGTGGGCATTTGAGACCCAAAACTTGAGCAAAAGTAAAAACATATTTTGATAAACATGAACGCTGTGAATGATCAACTTTTATAACATTGTCTCAAGATCTAATATTACCATATATATTTGAGAACTAGTCTGCTTCTAGTCTGACTTGTGACTTGTGACTTCTATCTGTTCATGTTTCAATGTGGTAGATACATTGATAAAGCTTTATGACCTGTTCATAGTGAGACCACTGTATGATTTTCATAGTGAGACCACTGCATGATTTTGAGAGCTTGGGTTTGAGTGCCATCTGGTGTGGAAAATGTTTTCATCGATGCATCAGTTGATGATTCACTCTTGTCTGGATTTTTTTTTCACATTTTTTCTAACTGCAAGTTTTGATAACAAATTTAATATTTTTAACTTATTTGGTTATTGTCCTAAGACAGTACTAATAAATATAAACACCATAAATATCCCATACTAATATTTTGTCCCAGGTATTGGTGCCTTTGACTCAATGAGAATGAGAAATTAATGAGAAATCTACCATTCTATTTGACTTATTTATTAAAACAAATGTTTACCGAAACAAAATGTATGTTCAAATTATGGCTTGGTTACCGTACATTGAGGCGGTGGCTGAGTCAGCCACTAAGGCTAAATAGATTTTTCCTCATCAGTTGAAGCTGTAAGCAGCACTGTAGTGGCAGTCTTGCTTATTACATTGTGACTGGCCATGTCCTAAATCTCCATAAAGGGGGTAAGTATTTGTCATTAAGATGCTCCTTCACTCGTGCATCTGCTATCTTAGGCCACACACAGAAATATATCTGTTTCCCTATACCTGCACATATTATCCGATGCTAAATTTACACTTGCTTTGATTCGTAACTCATCTTTTGGCTGACACTTTTCGCTTTAGTTTTAAATAACAGAAATATCTTTTTTTTCAAAAGTGATCAAGCTGCCTGAAGAAAATTTGAAGTTTTTTTGTTCTACCTACAGTGTAAGGGAAACATAATAATATTTTGTCAGACATAATCGCGGGCGGGAAGTGTATATCCATGAGTGCTTTGGTCTCGACCGTCAGATTGGCTTCCTTGATTGGTGGCAGGCAGAGGAACACAATCAAGCTGCCACAGGAATCCTACCCTGATGAAACAGCACGGTTACCCGGCTCTGAGGGCCCACGACACCCACTCACAGGACCACTTACCAATACCATCCCCGAGTTCAGGGCCTACTAACCCATCAAAGATTAACCCAACAGTGCCCTTCAAGATTCCCCTCAAACCTCATGGGGAGAATACAATGAAGTAGTTCCTTTGACTTGCACCCTGGACAATTCTTTTAAATACAAAGTAGATATTTTTGCTTGAGATATTTTGTAGTGGATTAGTCCCGTAGTCGCGGTCACTCCCTTCTTTTATGCTGCGTTTCTTTAAAGAAGTCACATTATGTTTTGATGAAACAGTGTCTGGGACAGAAAAACATCATTCAATATGCTCAAAAGGAAAATGGATGTTTTTTGGACCCGAAAAAATAGTTCACAAAAGAAAAAGCCAATTTTAGAAATGTAACAAAATCTGATAGAGAGTAAGCCGTGCTCTGGCATCTGGAGTGCATATACCATTCCATGTCAAGATGCAGGGACTGATGGTTGAGGCAATCATCATCAGTCATAAGTCATAAATCACTGTCCGGCAGTGATCAATATGTCCTGCATCAGCATGAGCACAACCAGGTTGGTAGTTTTTTTTGTTTTTTTCAAAATGTCCACTTTTGTAATATGGGAGCTTGCTCGGGAAAACTTGCATATCTGTACCTGGATCCTGCCATGGCAAGTCGAGCTGCATACGACTGTGTGAGTGACTGATAACATGCCCCAGTGATTGATAAATTGTGTGATACTGTTGAACAAGCAGCAAGCTGATATATCCTATATCGGTGTGATCAGTACCAGGTAGTTGGCATATATCTACAAGCTTGCAGTGATCAGTATGATCAGGACCAGGTAGTTGGCATATATCTACAAGCTTGCAGTGATCAGTGTGATCAGTACCAGGTAGTTGGCATATATCTACAAGCTTGCAGTGATCAGTGTGATCAGTACCAGGTAGTTGGCATATATCTACAAGCTTGCAGTGTTCAGTATGATCAGGACCAGGTAGTTGGCATATATCTACAAGCTTGCAGTGATCAGTGTGATCAGTACCAGGTAGTTGGCATATATCTACAAGCTTGCAGTGTTCAGTATGATCAGGACCAGGTAGTTGGCATATATCTACAAGCTTGCAGTGATCAGTGTGATCAGTACCAGGTAGTTGGCATATATCTACAAGCTTGCAGTGATCAGTATGATCTGGACCAGGTAGTTGGCATATATCTACAAGATTGCAGTGATCAGTGTGATCAGTACCAGGTAGTTGGCATATATCTACAAGCTTGCAGTGATCAGTGTGATCAGGACCAGGTAGTTAGCATATATCTACAAGCTTGCAGTGATCAGTGTGATCAGTACCAGGTAGTTGGCATATATCTACAAGCTTGCAGTGATCAGTGTGATCAGGACCAGGTAGTTGGCATATATCTACAAGCTTGCAGTGATCAGTGTGATCAGGACCAGGTAGTTAGCATATATCTACAAGCTTGCAGTGATCAGTGTGATCAGTACCAGGTAGTTGGCATATATCTACAAGCTTGCAGTGATCAGTGTGATCAGTACCAGGTAGTTGGCATATATCTACAAGCTTGCAGTGATCAGTATGATCAGGATCAGGTAGTTGGCATATATCTACAAGCTTGCAGTGATCAGTGTGATCAGTACCAGGTAGTTGGCATATATCTACAAGCTTGCAGCGATCAGTATGATCAGTACCAGGTAGTTGGCATATATCTACAAGCTTGCAGCGATCAGTATGATCAGGACCAGGTAGTTGGCATATATCTACAAGCTTGCAGTGATCAGTATGATCCGGACCATATAGTTGGCATATATCTACAAGCTTGCAGTGATCAGTGTGATCAGTACCAGGTAGTTGGCATATATCTACAAGCTTGCAGTGATCAGTGTGATCAGGATCAGGCCAGTATCATCATTACTTTATGAGAGATGAGGTTTTGGTGGCAGGCATCTACATACTTACAGTGAAGAGACAGCCAGCTGATATGCCCAGTATTCGTGTGATCAGGATCAGGTTAGAGGTATACATCTACAAACCTAAAGTGATCAGACAGCCAGATATTATGTCCAATATGAGTGTGATCAGGATCAGGTTAGAGGTATACATCTACAAACTTAAAGTGATCAGACAGCCAGATGATATATCCTATATTGATGTGATCAGGATCAGGTTAGAGGTATACATCTACAAACCTAAAGTGATCAGACAGCCAGATATTATGTCCAATATGAGTGTGATCAGGATCAGATTAGAGGTATACATCTACAAACTTAAAGTGATCAGACAGCCAGATGATATATCCTATATTGATGTGATCAGGATCAGGTTAGAGGTATACATCTACAAACCTAAAGTGATCAGACAGCCAGATATTATGTCCAATATGAGTGTGATCAGGATCAGGTTAGAGGTATACATCTACAAACCTAAAGTGATCAGACAGCCAGATGATATATCCTATATTGATGTGATCAGGATCAGGTTAGAGGTATACATCTACAAACCTAAAGTGATCAGACAGCCAGATATTATGTCCAATATGAGTGTGATCAGGATCAGATTAGAGGTATACATCTACAAACTTAAAGTGATCAGACAGCCAGATGATATATCCTATATTGATGTGATCAGGATCAGGTTAGAGGTATACATCTACAAACCTAAAGTGATCAGACAGCCAGATATTATGTCCAATATGAGTGTGATCAGGATCAGATTAGAGGTATACATCTACAAACTTAAAGTGATCAGACAGCCAGATGATATATCCTATATTGATGTGATCAGGATCAGGTTAGAGGTATACATCTACAAACCTAAAGTGATCAGACAGCCAGATATTATGTCCAATATGAGTGTGATCAGGATCAGATTAGAGGTATACATCTACAAACTTAAAGTGATCAGACAGCCAGATGATATATCCTATATTGATGTGATCAGGATCAGGTTAGAGGTATACATCTACAAACCTAAAGTGATCAGACAGCCAGATATTATGTCCAATATGAGTGTGATCAGGATCAGGTTAGAGGTATACATCTACAAACTTAAAGTGATCAGACAGCCAGATATTATGTCCAATATGAGTGTGATCAGGATCAGGTTAGAGGTATACATCTACAAACTTAAAGTGATCAGACAGCCAGATGATACATCCTATATTGATGTGATCAGGATCAGGTTAGAGGCATACGTCTACATACTTACAGTGATCAGACAGCCAACTGACATGTCCTGTATTAGATTGAGCAGTCTCAAGTCAGTGATACATATTCACATGCTTGCAGTGATCAGACAGCCAGCTGATATACTATATTAGTATGACCAGGTAGTTGGCATACTGATATATCCTTCAAGCATAATTATGAGTATATAGCAGCATGCTTGCCAATATGTCCCTCATTAATTTGCAAAGGGCCATGGTTACCCGGCGAAGACCGACTATATCACACATAATTTTATCTTGAATTTATATATGTTACATGAATCTGAGTGCATTAGGTCACTATATTCAAATATATCCTACTTGTGCTTTCTGTGCAGATTTTTCACACGAGGCAATGTACTGGGCTGGTCTATGAATTCTTTTTAGGCAGACTACTTTTAGTGGTTGGAAGGATACTGCTATATTAAGGCTATAGTGCTGTGTGGTGATACATCACTGGGGAGCACTGTCTGCAGCAATAAAAGACAGAACATGGAGATACAAAGACTGGAGGCCACTCCATGGTGCATGAGCCTCTGGCCTCGCAGACAGTGATAGGTGCAGCTTTGTCAGAACCAAGATTCAGAGGTCGACCTTGAAGGCAAGATGTCAGGAATGATAGGTGCCCAGTGTGTTTAGACTGACACTTTTGTGGCTTGACATCTTTGTATAGGAGATAAACATGACTTGTGCCTCTAGTTATAGACAGACAAAAGGGACAAAAGGGTTCATTTGAGAGCAGGATCATAGACTGACACGCTGCTGAGGTCAGGCTGCAGAAATAGGGTATGGGAGACATGGGAAGACAGGCAGGAACACCAACATGTAGATAGACGGAGGTCAGTGCAGGAAGACCTACATGTAGATAGACAGAGGTCAGTGCAGGGACACCGACATGTAGATAGACGGAGGTCAGTGCAGGAACACCTACATGTAGATAGAGAGAGGTCAGTGCAGGAACACCGACATGTAGATAGACAGAGGTCAGTGCAGGAACACCGACATGTAGATAGACGGAGGTCAGTGCAGGAACACCTACATGTAGATAGATGGAGGTCAGTGCAGGAAGACCTACATGTAGCTAGACGAAGGTCAGTGCATGAACACCTACATGTAGATAGACAGAGGTCAGTGCAGGAACACCTACATGTAGATAGATGGAGGTCAGTGCAGGAACACCTACATGTAGATAGACGGAGGTCAGGGCAGGAACACCTACATGTAGATAAACGGAGGTCAGGGCAGGAACACCTACATGTAGATAGACGGAGGTCAAGGCAGGAACACCTACATGTAGCTAGACAGAGGTCAGTGCAGGAACACCTACATGTAGCTAGACAGGGATCAGTGCAGGAACACCTACATTGTAGCAAGATGGCAGATGCAGCTATCTGTAACCAATTATAATATCATAGAATAGGCATCTATTTACATTTGGCTCATGTCCCTTACTGGACCAACTTGTGTACATGATACATGACATTAATTCGCCCACATTCTGCAAATGGGAAGCAGAAGAACATTGTTATGGCAAGAGTAGCTAATTCACTCCGGAAAATGTAGTGCTTCTTAGGCTGTGTTTAGATGGGATGACAGGCTCTGAAGTTGCTGTCATTTATTTAGCTATCTTTGGCAGGAGAGAGCTGGTGGCTGTGTGCAGGCCCTGATGAGCCCCTCCTCTGGTGACGCTCCCTGGTGGGCCCTTCATTAGGACAGAGTGACTGCTGTGACATCACACTGTAATTAATGGATGGGTGTCATGTCTCCAGTCATGACCCGACCACTATCGGCTACAACCTATCAGGGTCTTTAGAAGTAGCAAAAATAAACATAGGTGTGGCTGCCTGATGCACCCTGTCAAAAATAGAAACCTATCTAACAGGAGATTAAACCCTTTGAATAGATCCTAATTGTTTATGATGTTATAAATATCACCTTTTGATTCACCAGACATGCTCATTGTGTAACAATGTAGAGGGGGGGGGGTTACTTTGCTCTTTTAAGGTGTGTTCTACTGAAAAGAATGATGCCATTTTAGGCTTGTAGTAATGAAGCTGAGTAGAAATGAGAAAGTTCATTACCAGAGTACACACACCTTGCCACAGATACATGGCTACAGTAGGGAAGGAAGAGGTGGCAAAACATACCAAGAATAGTGCAATCTTAGCTTGCTGACAGATAGCATAGCACCAGAAAAGTGACATCAGACCACTACAACAAGGTGCCATATGCTGTACTGTTTATTTTCTCCAAAGACAACTTGAATTAACAGATTTCTTTTGTTCCATCAACTCTTAATATTCTGGGAGACAAAACCATTTGAAGTGTTAGAATTTAACGAGATGTAAAAAGGTGTTAAAATTTATTGGCAGATGTACAATCACCTTTTTGTCACTTTTTCATTGATTTGATGTTTATGCCTATGTCATAAGAATACTGATTTAAAGAAAAAATGATGGATTTAATTATTTTCTGACAACATTTCCCTGTTTATAAAAAAAAACTCTGGAGGAAGGTGGAATGCAATATGCTTCGTCATACCCAGTATTGCCTGGTGCCATCCCTTAATAATCTGGCCAGCCTATTGTATTAGAGAGAAAAAAAACAAATGAGTCCAATAAAAAATCTTTGGGGCATGGTCGGGCAATAGGGCAGCAGCATATATGGCAAGTTGTAAAAAATTCAGGCGTAAGTTGAGTGGCCAGGCTGTGTGTTTTATGGGTGCAGGCCGCTGCTTCACTGACGGACAACATGGCTCAACTGGACACATAGCCACAAGGAAGATACAAGAAAAAAAACGCCCAGGCCAGCATTGTTTTAAGGAAAAAGTCAAAGTCTTATGTTACAAGACATTGGCAGGAAGAGTTGTGATCCTGCAGGTGAATGGTTGAGGCTGCCGGGGCAGGCCCTCCGTGTTATGGCAGGAGGGTGCTCATTTAGGACCCGCCCCGTGTCGCCAACCGCCATTTTGATTGCCAAAAGCTCCTGTTGATTCAGCTCTCACGGCTTGGCCTGCCAGTTTAAGTGACAATTAATCCAAGATTCCAGGCTTTATTAGGATATTTCTCTTCCCATGACGCAAAGAAGATATTTATGTTCTCTTGGGAATGGTGTAAAACAGAACCATTTTAGAATCTCCAATATTTGTGATTCATTCTGGGACTGTGTTTTCCTGGCAACTGTTGTCTGGTGTGAGCTTCATTGCTGCATAGATCAACCAGTTTCCAAGGGTTCTGCATAAAAAAATCCTGACCAGTCTAAATTTGGTCTTACCGATTTAGGAGCGTCCTGGGTGTGTGAATTTCCATGCAAACGACTTCCTGATTCAATTAAGGTAGACTTAACAAGTGCCCAGAGCATCAGGGACAAGTTGGATGTAAGTCGACCGGGACTTGTCCAAGTCACACAGAAGCTGAGGTGACACAAATCAGAAGAAGGACAAGGACAGTATTGCCTTGATAATGGCAAAGTCACTCACATTGCCAAGCCTAAAGTAACTTGGTCAGCAGACCTATCTCTAAATGTTATAGATGCCATGACCGTGGTTACACACTCAGATTCAAAAGTACTCTCTGGGCATAGGCAGAAGTTACTTATTGGTGAATTGGGATAGATTTTTAAACAGGAAACATTTATGAATAATATATATCAAACCAGGAAACATTCATGAATAATAGATATGTACAATGTAAAGGATTGAGAATATGTATTTCAGTCATGAAGTACACAGGAAGAGCTTGGCAAGCTTTTTTTGTAAATGGGTTTTTACCCCTCAGTAAAGTTTTCTGATGTGGTATTATTGGACATCCAGGTGTCTGCATGGGTGTCTGTCCCTGATTTTGAACATGATAACTTGAGAGCAATTTATGTTTAGTCCTTCAAAGTAAAAACATAGATCAAGATAGCGTTACCATACTTAAACCATCGATGCATACTCTCATTGCTTTAAAGTGGTGTCCTTGTAGGTGACCTTGACCTTCATTTTAAGGTAAGCTGACCTGATCTCTGAAAACTTTGCAACCGTTTTGTTTTTTTGCAAAAAGACATGATAAAGGAATTGGACATTAAAAAATATAATCTGACCATTCTGATTATTTTCGTAAATATTCCAGAGATCCTGTACTTTATTTTAAAGGGATTACCCTGGGAAATTGAAATTAAACATTTGACATTTTTCTTTCTCTTTTTTTGCTCCAAATTTGATGGCCATTTGAATTTTAGTGAAAACATCAAGGGAAAGGTATGGGCCAGGAATTTTGAAAATGTGGCTCTTGAGATTGCATATAAAACATTCCAAAATTGGTGGTGATCTTCAGTTTTTGGGAATATGACAGATATTATAAATGGATCCCTGTTTAGCAGCCATAAATTTCTACTTCTTCCACAGATGCTATAAGCTGAGGAGTCTGCAGTCTCAGACCGGTATTTTTTTGTTAGTGCTTTGGCATTTATGTGAGAAATACAAATCCTCCAATGCCTGTACTTGATTACTACTATGGAGAACTGGGAACACCTGGTGGCACCTGTTGCTAACAGCAACCATTGTTACATATGGCTCACATTATTATATGATGTGTGGTTGCTATGGGAGCAGTATATTTTACATTTTATTTACATGTGAGATGGCAATTTGTGAGAGCATATATATATAGATGTTCAAGGCCAAACCAAGTGATTAGAGTGGACTTAGTATACTTCACATCTCCGTAAGCTAACCCTATCATGCCTGACAGAGCCTTTGAGACCCCTATCATTACCTGTATTCACTATCCACAAACTGCAGATTTCATAGATGGCGTCACAGGGCTGATGCAGTGGAGACTTGCTATAAAGACTGTCGTGGAGACAAGGCATCGCCTGCTTAGCTGCATGTGCGCTCGCAATATTTGGCAGAATAATGGTAGAGATGCAGCAAAGTTTTACCAGCTGAGTCTCATTTTTAGACAGTGTGCACTATACTGTAAGCTGAGGTAGAGAACTGCAGCAGTGAGACGAAAGGCTGCACTGTCACACTCCTTTTAACCAGTCTGATATGTACTCGGCATATAATGACAAAGCAGTCTGCTTCAGAACCAATCTAGACACGCCTTCTATGTCTGCCAAGCTCGGTGGTGGCGGAATTACAGGCAGGATACACACAGGAAGACATAGGGTAAGCCACCTTGATTAACTATGGATCCACTCGCATACAAAATATCCCACTTTTTATATCAGTAGCCAAACCTATGATTTTCCATTGGTATTGATTTCAATTGCACACAAAATTTGGCAGCATTTGATGTCATGAAATCACAAGCTGATAGCCGTTACAGACTGATATGTTGCAGCCAGAATTCCAGACATTCTGTGCTCAGCATATCAATGAACTATTTTGCAGCCAATCTTTTACATAGTCATTAATCTGTACTGCTTTTTTGCACATGGATTTTGTTCCATGCACTTTTGATCTAAAATATATGGCTGTGTATGATTGAAAAATGGTTTTTACAAGAAACAGAAAAGCAGTCTACCGGTACCAAGTAAATGGAAGTCACATTTGAACTTTCAATACCAACAGTTCAATAACCAGGAAGAGTTCAGACAAGTTAGTTACCTCTACGCAGAAGAGAAATGTGTGGTGAGCCGTGAGATGCACACCCCACGGCTTGCCTCCTACGCCCATTCTCCTGAGGGAGGGGCCAGAACCACTGGGGTAACCAGACAGCCTTGGCAATGCTTTATCATGGGAGGGTCACGAGGCCAGACAAGTCACACAGATATGACTCTGGATCAACCCAGCCATCCCTCCATCAAATTTAAAACTTCTCCAGTTTCCACTGCATCATGCTGTGCTCATTATTTTCTCTGCACTGCAGCTTTTATTTGTATTAGATTTATAAAATCATATGGTATTAATTTGAGCCGAGTTTAACCCCTCCTAATTTCCATTCCCAAAGCTAAGATAGTTGGTGAGAATCAGGAAATTTTCACTAGGAATGATTCATGTGTATTTTAACATTACTCTGATATCGAGGTTGTGTCACATGTTTGTTTCTCAGGAGTAATTGATGTTAACCGCAGTGTATTAGTTTTGGCAGGGTTCCGTGTGGAGAGTGGTCAATGAGAGGGCAATATTGACCTCTCGGTGGACTGCCATCTGCTTCACTGAAGGTCATTCATTCACTGACCACTCACTTGATCATTGACCTGCCACTAACTCTGACTGACCACATCATCGGCAGTCAATCACATTGACCAGTGATGATGCTGTCTTCAGACCGCTCACCGACGACCTCATGTGACTGTTGCAATGTCCGATTACCATGCTAAACATTTGCTGTCCACTTTCTCTGACCTTCTGAATCAAGCATCGGGCACAAAAGTCATGCACATGTCATTGATCTGAACTTGAGGAATAAATGGCAGAGGAGATTGTCTTGGCCTGGGTCCTTGTGGTTGTGTAACAAGACGTGTCCGCCTGGAGAGTTCTCTTACACGATCAGTCCCTTCCCACATCGCCCCATTGTCTCCATGATGCAATTGTGGCATTCCTGGACATGAGCCACTTCAAACTACTAGCCATTCACCCAATAGAAGAAAAAAAGACCAATAAGCACACTTTCTGAGAAACACTTCTGTTTTCTCCCAAGTCACAGTATTCCCACTACAAATAAAATGCCCCACAGAATCACAGGCAATTATTCCTGTGTGCTCATGTGTTTCATGCCAAACATCACATAATCTCATATCGGATATCTCAAAAAAGGAATAATAAATTATATTCATGTATGATACGTGATACAATGTTTTTACAAATAGAAAAATATGTCCAAAATCAAGAGATCCAGAGAGTCAAAAAATATATTAGATGTTGGATTATTGATTCTATGGCCCCCAACTTGGACCATTAGTCTTATAAAAGATACAGAAAAGGCAACAAGCCAAATTATAGCAGCAGACTGACTCCACATATCTTCCTAAACCAAGTGATGGAATGCAAGTTCTCTGGCATCTAAGCTTGTCTTCTATTAGGTTTCATCTATTTTTATCATGTTTTATTTCTTTCAGGTAAAGAGTTGTGGAATTTCCTAATTTTCTCGTAGAAATATGCAGCTTTGATGTAAATGACAATTTTAATGGCATTTCTGATTTTATTTTTCCCATTCACAGACCTGAAATAGTTGGTGAGACTCGGGAATTCAATACTGATTGAAAGCAAAGGGAATTTTCACGAGGAAGCATTTCAGTGTATTTTAACATTACTCTGATGAAGCATGTAGATTTGTACCTGGCCATGAATTACTGCAGCAATTTGCCTGAGGTAGGAAATGATGGCAATCTGTGGTTCATCCTGACATCCTGTATGGGTGAAGGGGAGGGGTGCTTTTAACAACACTGCTTTGATGCGCAATAAATGAATCAGCCAAACAAGCTATGTCAATGACTCCAACCATGATGAGAGTGCACAATATGGCAAATTATCAGTGCAGTAATATGTTTATATATAGGTAAATCAAAGTTAAGAACCACATAAAAGTCCAAAATATATTTTAAAATAAGAAAAAAACTCACAAAAAACCAATGGAATTTAAGTATTTTAAATTAAATTCTATTTCTGACTCCAGTACGTGATTTTTTCTTCCAGAAGAGTATTATTTTTTTTTTTTCGCTATGGCCATATAAAGGCACTGTACAAAGACAATATTTGCCTACCTTTGGTCCCTAAGGTAGAGAGTGAAGTTGCATCCTGTCACAGACTTTAGCACATGCCATGGATAATGGTCAGGTGGTGTAGCACCGGACTCACCTCTGGGGGCACTAGACAGTCTGACTCATAGCAGCAGACTGCAGCACCTTCCTGCAGACAAAATGCACCTCCAATCTAATCACTTTTCCTGACAACATTCACCAATACTCTAAAGAGCAGTCATTAAGAATATTCTCTTCAATTGTTTACTTAAAAAGCATACTTTGCATGGTCAGTTTGCTTAACACATCATCAGTTCAGGTATTGCTACAGTTCAGGTATTGCTATTTAGTATTTTGAAATTAAATGTGAGGATTTCTTTTCTGTGAATAAAACATAAAGCACAGCATACATTAATATAATTAAGCAAAGTAATTGATGTTATGCGATGCATTCAGTTTGGAAAGGATGGCATTGCATACATATTGCATTAACATTTGCAGGACAAGTCTCCTGTGGTATAAATGTCATCTGGGCTATAAACAGGTACAGACAGTATTCCAGCAAGCTCCTTGATCTCACTCCAAGAAAAACACTTTAAATGGAACCAACCCTGTTCGCATGCTCTGACAAAATATAGAAAGATTTGAATACAGAAATATTGTTGTCTAAATATGATTGCAGCTTAATAGTATTCATTGGAAATTATAAAATAGACAAAAATAAAATATTTTTTCAAACTTTCCTATTGGACATTTTCCATGATTCAAAATATTCTGTTCTGGTAAATAATTACTGTCAGCAATTTCTGTGAGAAGCTTTAAATCTCATTATAAAAATTGAATTCTCTTTTCACGTAAGATTTAATCCAGACTTAATTGAATTTTGTCACTTAAGTGATTATATCCTTTTAATTTTATTTCCCGTCAAACCATTTTCGTTTTTCCCGGGACAGGATGGAGGTATTCTTGCCATGTACTCATATGGCGACAGGGTAGATTTGCATTCAAAATTGATTTGTCTCAATACCTTATCAATAGATAAAGTGAAATGCACTGGAATGATGTCTAACTGCTTGCTATGCTTGGAGTGTACAGACCAATTGTTATGGACAAGGTTAGGCAATTCTGTGTATAGCTCCATCACATATCCGGGGAGTCATAGATCAACTTAAAAGATATAATTAAGCCTGCAACCAAGAATTAAATAGCTGAAAGCGAGTGAGTTGATATGTCTGCTTCAAATTGATGGTTTCCACAAGGCTGTTGTTTTCAGGAGGCATGGTGGATTAAAAATTCATCATAGCATAGTGGACTTGAGAGGTGAAGCTTGATTGAAGTCATGGAAACTAGTTAAGCTGGTTAATGCAGTGTGAGGTAAATATACACAATATGTGGCCTTCCATGCAGCCCCCAGATTACTGTTGATAAACAGTTGTTTGGGCAATCAGGGGTGGAATACATTGTTCAAAATCGAAGCTAGAAAAAGTATAGTTGGGAGATTAGCCTGTCTGGAAACCTGATTGAATGAGTCTGTGTTGTATGGGGGTCTTGCATGCTTGGTATGAAGATGTATTAGATGATGTGGGTTTGTTGAGTTTATAGTGTGACCCCTCGGAGGAGCCAGCTGAATGGTCAGGCAGAGATACGAGGCACGACCAATGGGAGGGGTGGGGTGCTAGAGAAAGGATACCCAAGAGTGCCTGCAGACTAATGTTATAGACCAGCAGGGTCATGCTGCAGACTCGTTGTGGCTGTACACCAGTTTGAAACAAGTTCAATCTCCTATCATAGATTTATTTGAGAACGTATTCATCAGCAGCACATTTTTTGGGGGTGAGTCAGCAGATGACTTGGCAGTACATGTTGTGTATGTAGGTTGTCACAGAGACTCGTGCTCAGGTAGGTGTCTAGGTAAGGTAATGAAGGTGTGACACCCGTGCTAAAGTGTGTGTTGATGGGAACTGCAGCCAGGCCCCCCCAGACTCGACCCATTACTCCACCACTACTTATTGATTGCTATGTTGATGCTGTATTATAGCTGAGCTTTGTCTGTGTGTTGCTAGGCGGAGAGGAGGAGGACGAGCGACGTCAGAGCTGCACCGGTCTGGCGGCATCTGGAGTGAGCTGACTTGTCTGCCAGCGACAGTCACAACAAGTAGTGTCTCGCAGACTCCTACCAACACCATCCTGTCTACACCTGCTCCTGGTCAAGGCAAGATATTCCAGCGAAACAGCAAGCCATCACCTCCGCCACCGCCACCACGTGCTCGCCGAGCCGTGAGTGTCGTCACCACGGAGACTGACAGGGATGGCACTACCCCCACCAGCACCAATGCTCCAACTTCTGTTCCCTGCCCTGCGGCCCGCATCACTTTATCCGCAGTTAGTTGTTCAAGCATAAAACCCATGTCCACCAATGACCACAGCAACCATCCTTCTCCCAAAGCACTATGCAGCGTGACTGATGAAAAGAGCATGGGCACAGCAAGACATGCACGGGCTAAGTACAATGGCATGGACCCTGACCTTGGCCAGGCCCCAGGGTCTGCCTCACCCAGGAGTACTGCCAGCGCAGGAGCTATCACCCGCACCCCACCTCACCTTAACCGGGACATACCGACCATCATGGCCGCAGACGACTCGTGGAGAGAGTCACGGACAGACACTAGCTCAGAGGTGGACCAGCGCTCCACCAGCTCAATGGCAAAGGTAGAAGACAGCATGGCCGCAGTCAGGAGACGTGTGAAAAAGGCCATCCATAGATCACGCTCTGACCTCACCAAGAGGTATTCTAATAGCTCCGACCTGTCTGAACTCAGTGCCAGGTTCTCCAGGAACAGTGCTGACCTGGAGAAGTTCTTTAATGAGATGGGGTTAGATAGAAGTGTGCTAGAACCCATGATGATGGCACAGTTTCCGGCCATATCTTCCTCCGATCTCCATTTATTTGAGAGTGTTAGTTCCTTAGATTCTGCAGATGCTCGTAGTTTGTGTAGTGATGAGGACGCTCAAAAAGCACATGACCATAGCAAGTCTGCTGAAGTGGTAGACAGGACTAGTAACGTGCTTGCCACGCCTGGAGGGCAGACCTCCATAGTGGAACGCAATGCTCGCATCATTAAATGGCTATGTAATGTAAAGAAGGCCACATCACAAGAAGAGGATGATGTTTGATGGGAACTAACCACCTGTAGTCATATTTTTATAGTCAAGGTGAGTTTTACATCTATACTTTCATTTTGCACTCTCTACCCAGGTAAAGTTCTTATAACTCATTGCCTGGCTGGTATAAATTCATTGCCTGGTGTTTCTTTTATGAGTCTTTATATGTATTAATGATCCTTCCTTCATTGCATGCAGCTTGTTCCTCTGTGTCTGAAGCATAATCTTATCCTTGATAAGACATTTTTAGATGCAGCATAGTCAGTGTTGGAGAAAAAAAAGAGAAGACAAATCTTTGGCAAGACTCTTGATTAAAACCGAATATCATAGAGAAGGCTTTCTTTAGAAGCCAGGTCACATCCATCAGAAGTGATCAATTCATGGAGCGCCATTGTTTTTTTCCCCTCTGTGCGCACCATTGGCCACGAAGAGAAAAGCTAATTGGAGAGTTAGAAATCAGGAGACAAGTATATTAAATCATTGAGCATGAAATGCGATGGTTTGGCAGTGATTTCCTGCCACCAGAGCCCAATAGAGGGCAGTGCACGGAGGACAGCCCCGGTCACACAGACAGAGAATCAACACAATACAACACGCCTTTATCATGCTGGTGCAAAGGCAATTTAGCAGGCGGTGTTTCCCATTGGGTTGGTGGCTTTCAGTAATGTTGGCTTAGTAGAAGCACCATTGGTGTGCTATTAGGGCAGTCTTGTGGATGGCTTATATATCAAGCTTCCTCCTGTATCGGTGAGACCAGGCCTCCTCAGATGCCTTGCTAATGGCTTACATGGCTTTCTCAACATAGACTCTTGTTCTGACATTTGTTTTAATGGGTCATACCAACCCAAAACTTGTATGCATTAAAGTAGGTATCCTCTTGGAGACAGAGATACATACGTATCCTAATGTTAACATTACCCCTATGTATATAACAAAAGGGATAAAATAAGAAAATCATGGTCATGTATACACTGTGTTTGTTCTACAGATATAAAGCGGGAATTATTAACACTCTATATTTGTACATTTAAATCACATTTGTGTAAAATAACTTTCATTCCTACATATTTTTTTTATAAATTTAGTTGGTTGAACAACATTATTTTTTATTATGAATTTATATCCTCTCCAGTAATATTGCCAGCAAAATGAATTAAACTTCAGAGGCTGCGATATTGGTGTTATCTCTCATTGTAGTCCCAGATGTAAAGACTACCTGCGTATTGAAACTGGGATGTAAAGGTATTTATCCTGATGGGTTTGCTTCATGTTCTGTAAGATTATACAATTTGTGAGAGAAACAGTCTCTTTATAATGAGGAAATGTACTGAGGTACAGGATAGGAGATTGCATACATATTGTATTAGTTTCTAGGAATACACTGATCTGAAGTATAAATGTCATCCAAACAAGCAAACACAGACATTCTCTGTAAAATCAACCCCTCCCCACACAAGCCCACTTGCTCATCTCATCTAATAAAGGTCATACTCTGCTGTCTGAATAGGATTGAAAACTAAATCTCATCTCTCTCCTCTTTCAATTTCCATTCTTTACAACATTCTGCATGTTACTGACTATATATGTGAAATCTGTTAGATAAGTCCTTGAAATTAATAAGGAAAGTAACATAGCCAGTGAGGAAACCATCCCATCATATATATATATATATATATATATATATATATATATATATATATATATATATATATATATATATATATATATATATATATATATATATATATATATATATATTTATAGAGATGTGTATGGCATGCATATGTGATGGTTACTTTGTTCTTGTCAATCAAGGCTACAAGTCTCATTCAAATGTGCCATACAATTTGGCTTCTGTAGAATGGATTTTGGTCTGTGCATTATTTATAGTGCCTAAAATATTTGTGCTATCAGCTTCCAGTTAATCAACCTACTGTAGTCAATGTAAAACATGAACTCAACTATAAAACTTCCGCTTTCACAAACATTAGGCGCCATTGTGTTTAGCATTCCACGCTGCTTTTTAGCACCACTAAATCCTCGCCAGCGATATGACATTCACGACAAAGATGTCAATAAAACGAGCCGATAATATTGATCTATGAATGATACTTGTCTGGTCTAATCTATTTTGAATGTGAGAAAATTCTTTCATTTTCTTTTCATTGTTGCCCTTCTCACAGACACTAGAGGCTTTATAAATATTTGCCAGCCTTTGCTGAGAGAATGAATAGCTCTGTCATGACAATGCTTCGTCAGACCACTCCAGACACTGAACATATCAAGTTACAATGATAACAAGTAATACCATAAAACTGGGATTCTAACATTTAATTTTATGGGTAAAACTGTCGGTTTGTTTAAATTAACAAGAGATGGATGATGCTAATTATAGCCAAAATATTCTTAAAATCAACATGAAATATTTAAGGGGGAAGTGCTGTGGATTTGTCTTGTGGCTTCAAATTTCTGTTTATCTCTCTTTTTATCTTACATAATACAAATGAACATCTTTGTGCTGTATCTAAATCTGTTGGGAACAATAAGAATTGCAAGAATAATGACACTTTGTTAGAAATATCCTCCCAACACCCACTCAAAAACCAACATCTGCTCTGGGAAAATATGCATTTTGTCAATGGAGTTTGTAATGACTTTTTACTTCTTCCAAGAGGCAAATAGTCTACTTCAAGAAATAATATTTTTCCAAATATCAGCTGCTTTTATTTCTGACGAATTAAGTTTGTGTGAGTTTGTGTGAGTAAACCCCATAACTTTCACCTGAAAGCGAGGCTGGGCTATAAATACATAGACAAAATATATGAGTACATTTAATACTGATAATCCCCTTGAACAAAACAAAAAGGATTTCACTTTAAATAACCAAAATATATTTATTTTGTCCTCTTTATCTATATTTTATAGGCACAGACTTCTCTATGTAAAAAAGAATGATTTACGAATCATGTCCTTCCCTTATTGGTTTTCATTTAGAATTGATGTGTGAACATTTTCAATGGATCAAATTTCTGACAAATCAATGCAGAGAAACTTAACTTCAAGATATATAAAGGCTGCATACAAATTACTATTAAACTTTGCTTATCAATTAAAAAGTGGCAAAATACTTTGCAAGGTCTTCACTTAAATATACTGCGAGCAAATATTTAACTGCAAATGTCAGGTGACAATGAACAAGAGCAAGAAGTGCCAGCAATGATATGATCTCGTCTGATAAATGTTAATAGAATTACACTCAATTTGTGTGCTGGTTTCACTGGTGCAAAAAGATGGAATAAAGACATTTATGGCTCAGACAGCAAG